>CM042142.1:96797336-96812336 GCA_023376005.1 Doryteuthis pealeii
CGAGTCCATTTCCCATGATTTAACTCATTTCACCACGCGCTTCCGAATGTTATTATTATTTACGCTTAAGCCACAATTTTTTTTTTGATCTATGTAGCTTATATGAAACAATGTATTTAGTCTCGTTACAAGAATTACCATGGCATTAGAATGCCAAAATTTTTCAACTTTATATTACTACTAAGTTTATGAGAAACATGTTGGACAACAAAAGCCAACATTTTTTGACATCAGATGTACTGTTTTACTTTAACGAAATTTCAATATCTTGAATTAAAAGACTGTGAGAAACACTTATTTCTTTTGTGAATTTTTTGTTTATTTTTTGAAAAAAATAATATCTAAAATAACCCCGGAAATCTCTTGCATTCTCCCTAATGATGTCCTAAGTACCAACTTAGTAAATAGATTTAAATGGCAAGTAATTACATAGCAAATATTATTACAGTGCGACTGTTCAATGGTTTGATTTCAGTATGGTCTTGGTGGTTAACTTTAACGCTATATCAACCCCTATGAATTATTTAATGGCCCAAAATTTCATTTAGTTGTTAAAATTTTGATTATATTCATAACCATTCATTTAACATTTTAACTTCCTCTTTTTATTTGTATATAATGATAAAATGGTGTTTATACACTTGTTATTATGGTATCAAGTATTCCCATCTCTAATTAGTAATCGTTTTTACACTGCTAATATCGGTTATTAAAGTATTCCCATCCAATACAATAAATTGCACGTGGTTATATCGATATCATGTATTCCTATCTAATACAAATGATGTTGCAACTGTTACTATGGTATCATGTATTTCTTTCCAAATTACTATTATTAATATATAAACTGCTCTATTTGACTCATTAGACATGAATAAACTAAGGTAAGTACGCAGAGGGTGCTTTCTATTGCGAGTTCCTTGATAGCAGTATCTTCATCTTACTGAAAGCAGACTTCAACAATTATCTGATTTAATAATAAAACGGGGATTCTTTCAATATGTAGCCTTGTCAGTATAATGTATGGCTACACCACCTGCTACCTTTAACCGAAGTGACTTTAAGAAAAAGCTATATGGGAACTGCAAAGGATTGTACTGCATTAAGAAAGATCTGGCTGTCAAACTCAAAGTGTTACAATCTGGTTGTTTATCTCCTAACCTTCTGATTGGCTTAGAGAGTTGGACTTCGACAGTATATATATCAAGCGCTGTGTCTAATTGGCTTTAGAGTGTAGAAATGGACTCGTCCAACGCGAGTTTCAATTCCTGTGAACGAAGCTGTTGGATTTCACCATGGGCTAATTTACCCTTTGGATCCAATCTCCCCCCAGCTATGGGTAAATAGCAATGGGCAGACTGATCTTTAACCATGGCTAGGTTACCAGTCAAAAAGAAGGACAAACTCTGAATTCAAACCTGTGGAACTCCGCTTAAGAAATTGACCTTGCTGTTCGCATCCTGCTCGGGTGGAGGGGTTGGTAAATTATATATTAAATATATCAATCTGCTTGAGTGGAGAGCATTTTATGTGTTTATAGTCAGTGTGCCATACTGGGATGGGACAACAATCCACAAGAATCGAAACTATCATCTTGAAATCCCAATTTCCATATGCGATGCCATCTGAATCACTAGAATTCCAAGTTAATTTCTTTATGCGAACCCTGCTTTGATAAAATGATAAAACCAGGGACTTCCCAAAACACTTTCAAAGATTGTGTAAATGCTAACATTTCTCTTGCTGTTATCCCCTAAAATCAATTTAGAGACTAGCAAAGGCATCGGACCATACACAACTGAATACGACACTGCAATTGACCACAAGCACGACAAAAACCAAAAAGAGCTACTGCAAGCAGTATTGCGCAGTACAGCGAGGTGAAAGGCACATAAACCCAAAAGAACTCAGAGAGTTCCTCTGCGCTCTCCGCGGACTCCCATCAAATCAAACATTAACTTCACAGCCAGATGTGAGTCCACACCTATCGAGACTCATTGATCCATACGAAAGGAAAAGACCCAACAATTCAAGAGTTGTTCTGGAGAATGTGAGGCAAACTCTTCAAATTATCCTTACTCTTTAGTTTCCGTTCTGAGAGTTAGACAGGTTGGCGTCCTATATATGACTCAAATAGCTTCTGTTTGTATATCATTTGTTATTAGATGATGAATACTGATACATATAATAGTGTATAATCTTTATTTCATGTATGTAGTTATTGAAACTAGTAAATGTTTAAAATGATATTAATTTCCCACTTCCTTGCATGTTTTTCACACCAGCATTAGAACAGCGGTCTTTCACTGGAGTCTGAGGCAGCAAGCTTCTTCGTGTTTCCAGGACTCTTTAAATATTCTGGCCGACCTTAATGAATACTGTTGTCTGCATTGGTCTCGTATGTTCTTTCTGACTTCTAACTGTACATTAGCCCTAAGATGGCCTTACCGATACTATCAAAATAAAAAACAAACCATCAACGTCAAGAAAGTCGAAAAGGTTTGAAACAGTATGATTATAACATCAATCCAAATAATTAACGTAGGTATTTAACCAACCTGTTCGCCACGGGTAGTGAATGATATGGAATCGTAAATATGGAACCAGTAAGGAACGAACTATCTATTAAGTAGTAATGAAAAAACTGCGAAACTAGCAAGCTAACCATTACAACACGATGCCTAATAATTTTAGGTACCCCAATGAATAGTGTACAAAAAACTCTTCTCTTGGCACATCATCGCACATGGCCATACCCACTCATTTAACTATAAGATGTCAAAAAACAATCAAGGATGATGTCTACAGAACTTATATGGGGAAAATGAACTAATAACCTTTGTAAGGATAAATTTGAAAGGTCAAAAGCAGCGAAAGTACACTTTCGACCCCTAAGAGAAATGCTATGAGGTTGATGAACACTACTATTCTTAAACTTATCTCCTTCAAACTGACCTTATCCAACGGACTTTTATCTCTGATTACTAAAAAAAGGTCAATTTCAATTACGATTAATTGCATATTGGATGATTGACTGTATCCATGGTGATGATTTTGTTTCATTAAAACTCCAATGTCGGTCAGTACACTTATTACCCCTCGTTTCAGCTTTAGCGTGGTACCGATCCGGATTCTGTTCGGACTTGGCGGACTGATTTGAAATCGAAATCTGAATATAATCTTAGCATTGTCCATGTTACCAGGATAATCGGTTTTTAGAAAGATTATCTTTTCACGAAAGAATGTTCTTGCGAAAAGGAAATTTGAAGGGTATCAACGGAGAGATATTGTCATCTTTGAAATTGACCAAGGAAATTGTTCTCTTTTCATCAGAGACGTTTAGAACTCTTTATGCTAAAAAGTTCCATGATTTCCGGCATTGCTTCCAACTATGAACACAAAGTAGGTGATTTTATTGTGATAAGCCCCCTCTCTCTCTCAGTTAATACTGGCAATAGATATAGTAGTCATTTTTATTAAAACTGACGTGGCTTGATAAAATTTAGAGTGCGCATTATATGGCATGAGATAAGGTGGTTATAAAAATTGTAATTATATAACTACTTGATATTTTCAATGCCTTTTTTTAGCACGGTGTATGAAGTTTAAAGGGTATTGTAATTTAAAAGTCTTTTCAATGATATTAAATTCTTCTTCTAAATATTTCTTATTGCATATCCTAAGTGCTCTAAGAAAGAAACCTATTATTAGCTATGTGCAAAATATCGCTGGCTCTATAAAAGGTGATCACAGGAAATTCTTCTAAAAATCATATAAAATAAACTAACTATCCGATTTTAATAAAAACTTTCAGTATATGTAGTAATAAAAGACAACCTTTTATTGTTAATAAATGTTTACTAAATTGAAAAGGCTAATAATTTTTTTCGTTAGTTTTTGTTTCGCGCATTGATCCCCCGTACCAAGATATTTTTTTTTGTACATAAATAAATTTTACATTTTCTAAAGACAATTTAACATATGTAAAAAAAGATGATTCGCTAATAAATCAGTTTTGGAAATAGGGCATCTTAAACATTGAAACTTAAATCTCGTAAATAAGAAAAAATATGTATCTTTTTTCTTTCTTTTTTTTAATTGTTAGGTTATTTTCTAAACAATTTTTATTTAAAAGTTCCTATTGTCTACATTTTTATTTTATTTTCAGGGATTTGAAAAAATTTATATAATGTAAATTTTTCTTTAATGTACAGCAAAATCGTATTTATTTAATCAAAGAAAACATCTTTGTGACATAACATACAGAGGCTGTTATGGCTGTAAAATGAAGTATTGCATTCCACTGTTGTTTAAAGATTTGAGCCATATGACCTTTAGGCACCCCTTTTGCTTTACTGATTCATAAGTAAATTTTTTCATTTACACCGTCAACATCCGGTTGTTGTTAACAGACGGTTTTTTGAGGGTTTTTTAAAATTTATAAAACTAACCCCTAACCCTAAGCCCTAACCCTAACTCTAACCTTTAAGCCCTAACCCTAACCCCTACAAACAACCGGATGTTGACGGTGTAAATGAAAAAAAATGTCCTTATGAATCAGCAAAGCAAAAGGGATGCCTAAAGGTCATATGATCCAAAGATTTTTTTAATTCTCGTATTTGTTCATTCCTAATCATAATAAATATTTTCGTTATCAATGATAACTAATGAATAATAATAAGTTAGTAATAATAAAGATCGATATATTATTAACCCTGGAAAAATTATGGAATGTTGTATATATATTGAATGTTGAACATCCTTGTCGCTTATGAAAAAATGTATTTGAAAAAATTTTTTTTTAAATGCGTTCATGAGGATCTTCCATCCATTAAAGAAGATCTATTAACTGCCATTCAGGGAAGTTGGAACCACTTTTATAAAATAATATTACTTTTAAATTAGACAACTCCTTTCTTGAAAGAATTAAGAATGTTATAACAGCTTGAAATGGGGCAACTAAGTATTAATTCTAATTTTTTGCCAATAGATTCCATAATTTTCCCCTCAATATTGGTTATTCTATTATATTTTCCTCTGCATGGCTTGGAAAAATATACCATTAATTTAAATAATTCTATCTTGTTTTAGGAATATCTTATGAAGTTTATTCATTGCTAAATAAGATAAAAACTCTAAGTGGGCTAATTCAATATTTTTGTGTAATATATACAACATATGTATATATATCTTATATACATGTTATGATAATTTATCACGCACGCATGAACTCTTTCAACTATAAATAGCAGCAGGTTCTGCACGTAAGCGAGAGTCAATATTTCAGCGGACAGTTGATAAGACCACCTCGAGAGTACCTTCTCATTTGAATAAGTTTGTACTACTGTTCTTTGTTAATATATTTGTTTAACTCATTTCCTTTCTTGTGTCTTTATTCTGACCCATAACCAGGCCACAACAACACAAAACAAAATATCTTAAAAAATCCATGCCCAAAAATAATTATACCTGTCATAAAATTTCGATGAGGGGAAATTAAGTATTAATTTAACTTTTGACAACAAAATCCGTATTTTTCCTCAGTATTGGGTTGTTCCATAATATTGTTTTAAGAAGACAATTAATAAGATCATTCCATATTTTTTCCTCAACATTGGATTACACCACAATATTTTTCTCTGGAAAATATAACACCAATTTAAATAATTTAATCTAGTTTACTTAAGGAATCTTTTATAAAGCCAGAATGTTAAGTGATTGAATCAAAATTTATTTACTGATAAATAAAAAAGGGCGAAACGGTACGTGTGGCGAGGAGAAACCACGAACGTAGTAGTTCGAAGCGTGCACGACTGTGTTTTGGCATGCAGAATGAGATCAGAGGCGAGTGGGGAGATTGAAACTCGCATTCTCCTGATCGTGAGTCGTGGCCTGACGCATGGGAATGGCTAAACTATCCAGAGTGGCCAGGATGTGAAGGATTGACGCGTGCTGATTAGTGTCGCACGTGCTGTCAGAGTAAGGAGCCCGGATGAACACTGTAATGGTGTATTTATTTGACCAGCCCTCATAAACCGGGAGAAAAGCTTGCAGTAGCATTTGGCTGGGTGACAAGTGGACGAAGACAATATCTTTTGATAGTATTGGTGAAAGAGTGCAGCATTGCTGGGAGAGTAAAATCGTCGGACTTAACTGTGCCCCCCCAGAGAACATTCTTATTACTGTACGCTGATTCCATATTTTTCCAGGTGGGAGTAAAAGAAAAAATCTAATGAATTTAGGGATTGGTAAGATGTACCGATGGTAATAATAAAAATAAATAAGTTAAAATGGAATTATCCTGTTTAAAAAATAGTTTTATTTGTTCAAGTTTTTCATAATTATTAACAAATCTTTTACATTGAACAATGGCTAGCAACAATTATTTCTTTCATTGTCTTTTTGCAGAAGAAAAGGAAAAACTATATTCAAAATACCATTAATAAAAATTAATAAATTCGAAATCTTTGTGTTGAGAGTTAAAAATGCTCTTATAGAAAAGAGACAGATCCAAAAGTACGTGATTTGTCTACCAAGTGATTAATTTGTTCGTTCAATCATTCTTTGTTGTTGTGACGCTTTTTTTAAAAAATTCTGTCCTTCGACTTCAGATCCTTATCAATGGCTGAAAAGAAGAAAATGAAAAAGAACGGATTTTTTCTTTTGAATTTTAAATAATAAAACTCGAACAAGAAAAACA
Organism: Doryteuthis pealeii; assembly: GCA_023376005.1. Classification (NCBI taxonomy): domain Eukaryota; kingdom Metazoa; phylum Mollusca; class Cephalopoda; order Myopsida; family Loliginidae; genus Doryteuthis; species Doryteuthis pealeii. The sequence continues at coordinate 96,804,037 of CM042142.1, forward strand.
AAATAAAGCGTGTTATTTTACATTGTTTTAAAATATTTTCTGTTTTAAATATTCTTTATTTCGTGCCAGTTCAACAATATCAAAACAAATGGAAATTAGAGTAAACAACAAATGTTCATTTTTTTAAAGTGTAATATCATGTAAAAGAAGAACTTGCATATTGTGTTTCAATTTTACTTGACATTTGGACCATGACCTTAAGGCACCCCTTCCGCGATCTCGACTCGTGGGACACTTTTCTCATTTTACACCGTCAAAATCCGGTTGTTTGTTAGGGGTTAGGGTTAGGGGTTAGGGGTTAGGGGTTAGGGTAAGTGTTAGTTTTATAATTTAAAAAAACTAAAAATCGTCCGTAAAACAATTAACCGAATTTTTGACGGTGTAAATGGAAAAAATGTCCCCTCGAATCGAAATCGCAATAGGGGTGCCTTAAGGTCATATGGTCCAAATTATTCAGTAAATTGAATATTATTTTTACTCCTTGCAAGTTTTTTCCATAAATCATCATTATTGTCATTTATCTTTTGAGTTTTTCAACCAGCGTAAGACTAAGTGACAACAAGTCTCTCCGTGTCTCCAGGATTCTTCTGAGTATTCTAGTTGATTTCAACAATGCTTTCAATGTTATCTGAATGGTCTGAATTCTTCCTAAACTTTTGGGGACCAAATTGGTATCACCATCACCTTCATATTCCACAGTTTTTTCAAGACTCTAACAAGGTCCTAACATTTGTTTATCTTTTGTTTTTTTGTTTTTTTTTCATCTTCACCCTGTGATCTGCTTTAACTGCAAAATCTACAAGTTGTCAAGTTCTCTTTTTCTTTTTATTCAATACTATGTCTGGTCTCCTGGCTGGGATAAAGTGATCCGTCTGTATCTCAAAATCCCAGAAAAGTTTATGTGTTTCATTCTAAAGTACAGATTCTGGTTTATGCATATACTATTTTTGTATGGTCAAAATTTAGTTTCTTGTACAATTCCGAGTGAATCACCTTTTCAACCCAGTCATATCTAGCCTTGTATTTTCGTTGTGCTTGTTTGCTGCATTCGCTTAATAAATGGTTGATTGTCTCATCTCTGTCTCCAAACACCCTACATTTGTTGTTCTGTCGGGTCTTATCTATCTTTACTTTGATATAATGTGTTCGGTTATCTCCTATAACTCCAACATAAACAAAGGGGAACCAATCTTGACTGATAAATTGCTTATTTATTTTACCATTAAACTAACCATACAAACTAACCATAACCCTAAACCCTAACCCTAACCCTAAACCCTAACCCTAACCCTAAACCCTAACCCTAACCCCGTCTTTTTTTCCCTAGTAGATAAATAAATAATTTATCAGTCAAGAGTGGTTCCCCTTTGTTTATGTTGGAGTTATAGGAAATAACCATTTGTTCTTATGATGGAATTTTGTGCAGCTATTATGAGTGACTGGGTCTCTCTCTTGATATTTCCTTTTCTTAACCACGGCTTGTTTATGCTTGTTTATGCTTGTCCATATTTTGCAGCAGCTGTTTTGACTAGCAAAATTAGTCTTTCTTTGCTTTTTTGTATATCCTTAGATTGTGGCATCTACACAATCCTCAATGTTGGCAAGACCTCTCCCACCTTCCTTTCTTGATATAACAATACCTCTATCATCTTTCTGGTGTAATGTCTTGTGCATCGTCATTAGTTTTCTTGTCTTGTTAGAGATATTGTTTCCAGGAGTAATAGTCTGAATGACTAGCTTGTTAACCATTACTCAACAGCCAAGTATCAGTTTATATTTTTATACTTAAAAGTTTGGTTCCCCGAGATAATCAAACTGATTTGGTTTAACGGCATGTCACCCCCGTTGGTTTAGTTAAAGCTGAAATCAGTATTTTCTGATCAATTATATGGTACCTTGTAAGTAATTATTAGGATAATTTCTAAACAATTATAACTTCAAGTAAGTATTCTTAATACCATCAATTTTATGCTTAATTATATGGTTTCAAGCGACTATTCCTATTTGATAATAATAATAATAATAATAATAATAATAATAATAAAACAACAAAATAGTAAATGTAGACTTGTGGTAATAGAGATGAGACTGTAAACCATGTACTCTGCGAATGTAGTAAACTAGCACAACGGGAGTATAAAACTAGACACGACTGGGTAGGGAAGGCGATCCACTGGGAATTATGCAAAAAATGTAATTTTGACCATAAAACAAAATGGTACATGCATAAATCAGAATCTGTTCTTGAGAACGAAACACATAAAATTCTCTGGGACTTTGAAATAAAAACGGATCACCTTATCCCAATAAGAAGACCAGACCTAGTGCTGATTATCAAAAAAGAAAGAACTTGTCAACTGGTGGATTTTGAAGTTCCAGCAAAAGGATTTTGCAGTGAAGCTAAAGGAAAATGAAAAAATGGATAAATATCTGGACCTTGCCAGAGAACTGAAAAAGTTATGGAATATGAAAGTGAAAGTGATACCAATTGTAGTTGGTGCACTTGGAACGGTCCCAAAAGGATTGGAAAAGGGTTTGGAAAGTTTGGAAATCAGAGGAAGAATTAAAACCATTCAGAACACTGCACTGCTGCAATCTGCCAGAATACTCAGAAGAGTCCTGGAGACCCGAGTAGACTTGCTGTCACTCAGACTCCAGTGAAAGACCATCAGCTGATGTGAAAACTCAAAAGGAGTAAATAATAATTATTATTATTATTATTATTATTATTATTATTATTATTATTATTATTATTAATAATAATAATAATAATAATAATCCTTTGTTTGAACAGTCATATTGTTTCAAGCATTTCCTATCTAATACTAATCCAGCCGGTCTACAGGGGCAATAGAATAAGCTGAATCCACCTCAGCTGGGACCCACCGCGTGGCTGAGCAGTCTGTTACCTGGTAAATTTTCCAACAGAAGTTGGGCTCCGTGGTGATTGGTGGAGCGCAGGACCAGCAAAAAAAGAAAGAAAACGAACAGTACATATGGCTTACTCAAACAAACAAAAAAACAAAAGGAACCTTTCTAAATCAAATTCTTTAGATAATGAAGCAGTAACTAAATTAGTATTCTTAAGATTCGTAATCCTGGAATCCATAGAAAACAATCCTGTAAAATATCTGTCACCGTTCTTGATAGAAAAGGTTATATCGACAAAGCTAGTCTCTAAAATGGTAAAAATAAAATAAATAGCATAATACTTATTGAAATAGAACAAAAAAAAACTTTTATCTTAATATATCTCATCTCATCTCCAGGTTCCTACAGAGCTATAGATATAACAGTAAGTAATCCCTCAAGCTACATGAACTAGATTGAGAAGATACATAACGATCCTTGCGGCAGAGACCACTTGCTCATTATCCTCAAAAGTTCACAACCTCTTCCTGATGATAAACTTCCCTGTTGGAAAATGAATCAAGCAAACTGGGAAAATAAAAAAACCCAATGCAAACAAAAATTGATACAAGAACCAATCAACAAATACAAAACAAATAATTTCACTGAAACCCGAACCTCATCAACAAAGGAAACTATACCAAAAGCCTCACCCTCAAATAGACGCAACACACCCTGGTTTAATGACGATTGCGAAACAGTAAGCCTGCTCCACGCAAAGTTTATAAAGAACCAACTACCATCAATTTAAAGTACTTCAGAATAATTAGAACAATGGTACGTAAAAAAAATTAAAAAAACAACGACAAAGAAGCAAAGGTGGAAAAATAAACTTAACTCCCCCACTAAAACAAACCCAATTTGCAAAATGATGAGGGAAATCTGGAGAAAAACCCAATCAATCTCTCTCAAACACCCCACTAAAAATAATACGGAAGCAAGCAATAAAAATATATTGCAAAAACACGAGCTGAGACCCTCTTAACAAATTCCTCATCCAAGAACACCAACCAACATTCTTAAACTACCAACAAAATGCAGAAAAACCTAGCCTGAATTTTAAATCGGGCAACTCTGAAACCTACAATAAACCTTTCACATTACTAGAACAGAAGCCATTGAATGATTCCACAACACTACAGTCAGCCCAGATGAAATCCATTACGAATTATTTAAACAGCAACAAAAATCACTAGACTACATTTTAACCATTATCAATGATATCTGGATAACTGATAAATTCTCATAATTATGGAAACTATCAATTATAATCCTCATACCCAGCCCAGAAAAAGTAGCTCCAATTCAGAAAACTAACATCAATAGCACTAACCACAAGACTTTGGAGCGTATGGTCAACAAAAGATTAATATGGTTTATTGAATCCAACAACCTTATCACTAACTCTACAATGGGTTATATAGTCAGATTAGAAATCTCTATAAGAGCGGCAAACATACAAGCATCACCTCATAGCTATATTTTTCGACCTGGAGAAGGCGTACAAGATCAACTAGAAGTATGATATGATGAAGGATCCACACAACCTGGGACTGAAAGGCAGATGAGCCAACTTGATAAACAGCTTTCTTTCAAACAGGAAATTCTGAGTTCAAATCGGATTCACCTTATCAAACTTTCAAAATCAAGAACAGGGAGTCTCCTATGAGAGTATACTGCCAGTGACCCTATTTAACCTAAAAAAAAAACATCGCCAATTGCCTGAACCCTGGAATTAATGACTATCTGTATGTTGATGACTTCTGTATCACTTCCAGATAAAAATACATGCATACAGTAGAACGTTCAGCTGCAACAATGCATCAATAAAATTAACCAATGGGCAATCACAAACGGATTTTAAATTTTCAAAATTCAAACTCGATGCATATTCTAATTAAATAAAATGCATAACCCCACATTAGAAATAAACGGCCATCAACCAATATCTATTTCTTGGCATACTCTTTGACAAAAAAAAACAAACCTTCACTCACCAATTACCATAACTAAAACAAAAATATAGCAAAGCACTACAGCTCTATTGTGTAATAACCCACACAGACGGGATCAGACTAGCAAACCCTATTAAAACTCTATAAAACCCAAATCAGCTCGAAAACTGACTAAGGCTGCTATATATTTGTATCAGTCAGGAAATCTTATCAGTAATTACTTAACACAACTTGCCAAGAAGGATTGAGACAAATCCTAGAGGCATTTAGAACATCCCAAGGGAAGAGCATATCCACTGAAGCCCATAAACTACCTCTACAAATTAAAAATAATTATCCCTACAATACGACATTAAAATAAAATTACTACCAAATAATCCGGCTCATGATTGTCTGTTCAACACAAAACACCACCTTTTATTTAACGAAATAAAAGGTAAAACCCATACTCAAAGAAGCATAAATCTGACTCAGAAATATCCATGACACAATACAACTAAGCTCTCCTTCCTGGTTACTTAAAAAAAAAACAATGGTAAGGCTCACAAAAACACTCATCCCTTAATCTATCAAAATAAACTCTTCAGCTTCCAAAGATACCCTAACTATTCCCAAATTTACACAGATGGATCCAAATCCAACAACATGTCTGGATGTGGAGCAATTCTCAACAATAGAATTGTCAAAAAATGCCTTCCAAAAAATCCTCCATATGCAATAGCACTGCTTTCAACATTGTCCCAACATGCAACCCCAAACAATTCATCACCCACTCAGATTTCGACTATGTCCGATTATCTATTAAGAATAGAAAATTTAATATCTCTGTAATCATTGAACTATTAAACAAACTATACTCCATAGCCATACCAAAAAGCTGATATTATGTTGGGGATTTCAAATAATATAGGAATCCAGGGAAAGCATCAAGTTGACTCAATAGCCAAACCAGCACCCGAAAAAAACACCAAAATACCATAAACTCGTCTTAACAAAAAATTAACAAAACATTAAAAAATAAATGCGAAAAAGTAATGAAACCATAAATCCATACCAAGAGAAAGAAAACAGATCTTAGAAGACTAGAAAAGATAAGACCATTATGGTTTAGCTATGCATAGGCCACACCAAACTAACTCACTTTTTCATGCTAAACAAGAACCACCACCAAAATGTCCATCGGGAAAACCATATACAGTGAAACACATTTTCATGGAATCGCCCACACTCGAAGAAAATTCTACAGCATAAAAAGCACGAGACAACTATTTGAAACAACAGAACCTAATAACATTATTTCCTGAAAAAAAAAAACAACAAATATTTTCAGGAAATTGAATATATATATATATATATATATATATATATATATATATATATAGATAGATAGATAGATATAGATATATATAGATATAGATAGATAAGCAAACATAATGAATTCGAAATCGCTTAATATATATATATATATATATATATATATATATATATATATATATATATATATATATATATCAGTTATATTATGGATTGGACTCATAACTTAAAGATGTTATGCAATCATCAGATGAGTAAAAAAAAACAGAAGTCAATGGTTGAGATTTTTAAATTCTTTAAAAATCTATAAGATCTCAACCGTTTGACTCATCTGATGATTGCATAACCATGAAACTTTAAGTTATGAGTCCAAATCCATAATATTACACTGCTCTGCTTTATTAGCATTGAGCACCTTTTATGCTAGTACTTTTCTCAATTCATATATATATATATATATATATATATATATATATATATATATATTATTATGAATAGATACCTTGGTTTGGATATAAATTTAAATCTATATCGACACTTTCTTTGTCTCGTCAGTCAGGTCTTTGGTGTTTTGAAGACTTGACGTCAAGTCTCACTTGAGGTCTTCAAAACAACAATGAAGGGACTGATGTTACAAAGAAAGTTTCGAAATACTTTAAATCTATATCCAAACCAAGGTATCTATTCATTTATTTATAATACTCCGCATATGTAAATATATATACGCAAATCTTAATATCAATTAATCTAAACCCCAACCCTAGCCCTAACCCTAACCCTAACCCTAACCTTAACACTTGCTGGATTTAAACTTTAAAAAAATTAAAATTAACAGTTTTATTACAAAACTTGTGGGTTCTGTTTTTTCTGGGTCACCCTGTAATATTACGTTACTCAACTAGGGGAGGTAGAGTTAGGGTTAGGGTTTCGGGTTAGGGTTAGGGATAGGGTTAGGGTTAGGGTTTGGGGTTAGGGTTAGGATTTAGGGTTAGTTTAATGGGAAAATAAATAATTTGGGGTCTGTTTTTTCTGGGTCACACTGTAATATCATGTTACTCAACTAGGAAATAACCTCCCTTTTTTTGGTATACATGTCTAATTCCTCAACTTTGCATCTCCCGTATTCAACACTATAAATAATTCAACTATGTAAGCATTTGAGCGGTTCGTATCTTTATTTAAATTGTTTGCCACTCATACGTCGTACGCATCAGGAGAACCTAATGAATATTTATTTGTTATAAAATAAATTGTATTAAACTATGTGAATTGCAATGAATAAACAAATAGAACCATGGTAGAGTGTTTTGAATTTTATTATTAGATGATGCATTGCCAATCATGCTTAATGACTAGAATGTCTGTCATTTTAATTCCACTTGTTTTTTTTTATTGCAATTACTCAGGCCGCCATTCGGTGGCCGTAATAACCAAGCGGTAATATTTGAATTTTTATTAGATGAAATATTGTCAATCATAAAAAATTTTAATTACTATTTCTATCATTTTAATGTCATGTTATTTTTTCATTTTTTTTTTATTGCAACTACTAAGACGGTATTTCTGTGACCGTTAATAAACAACACTGATCGAAAAGGAAAAGTAAGCGAGACTCAAACTAGTGTATCCTTTTTCTGGCTGAACTTGAACACAAAGGTGTCAAAATTAGGGTGACCCAGAAAAAACAGAACGCAAATTATTTATTTATTTTCCCATTAAACTAACCTTAAACCCCAACCCCAACCCTAACCCTAACCCCTAAGCCTAACCCTAAACCCTAACCCTATCCCTAAACCCTCCTAGTTAAAATTAACAGTTTTATTACAAAATTTGTGGGTTCTGTTTTTTCTGGGTCTGGGTCACCGGTATACAGGTGACCCAGAAAAAACAGAACCAACATTATTTATTCATCTTCCCATTAAACTAACCTTAAACCCCAACCTAACCCTGATCCTAATCCTAACCCTAACCCTAAACCCTAAACCCCATAGTTAAGATTAACAGTTTTATTACAAAATTTGTGGGTTCTGTTTTTTCTGGGTCACCCTAATTTTGACACCTTTGTACAAGTTTAGTCCTTTTTCTGTAGAAGTCTCTCATACTGCGATAACTGTTAAATAA
>CM042142.1:96819836-96827336 GCA_023376005.1 Doryteuthis pealeii
GAAAGGTGATCCACAGTGAATTGTGCAAGAGACTTAACTTTCACCATGTTCACAAATGGTTGGTGCACAAACCAGATTCTGTCCAAGGAAATGAGACGCATAAGATTCTCTGGAATTTTGGGATACAAAGGGATCACCCAAACCTGGCCAGAAGACCGGACCTAGTTTTAATTAACAAGAAGAAAAGAACTTGTCAAATAGTGTAAAAATATAAGTAGGCAAAAAGATACTCATACTTGAATCTTGCTCGAGAACTGAAAAAAAAAACTGTGGAACATGAAAACGATGGTGATACTAATTGTAGTAGGTGCCTTTGGAACAGCCATAAAGGCATGAAAAGAGATTGGTGGAACTGGAGATAATAGGAAGAATCGAGACCATACAGACCACAGTATTGATTAGATCATTCAAAATGCTTAGAATATTCCTGGAGACTTGATGTCACTCAGACTTCAGTGAAAAATAACCGATGAAAACTGTTGAGAAAAAGTTGCATCTAATAATAATGATAATAATAATAATAATAATAATGATAATAATGATAATGATAAGACCCAACAAACTATATCAAAGCGAAAATTGATAAGACCCAACAAAATAGTAAATGTAGACTTTGCGGTAATAGAGATGAGATTGTAAACCATATACTCTGCGAATGTAGCAAACTAGCACAACGAGAATACAAAACTAGACACGACTGGCTTGGGAAGGTGATCCACTGGGAATTATGCAAAAAAATTAATTTTGACCATACATCAAAATGGTATATGCATAAACCAGAATCTGTTCTTGAGAATGAAACGCATAAAATTCTCTGGGACTTTGAAATAAAAACGGATCACCTTATCCCAGCAAGAAGACCAGACCTAGTGTTGATTAACAAAAAAGAAAGAACTTGTCAACTGGTGGATTTTGCAGTGCCAGCAGATCACAGGGTGAAGCTAAAGGAAAATGAAAAAATGGACAAATATCTGGACCTTGCCAGAGAACTGAAAAAGTTATGGAATATGAAAGTGAAAGTGATACCAATTGTAGTTGGTGCACTTGGAACAGTCCCAAAAGGATTGGAAAAGGGTTTGGAAAGTTTGGAAATCAGAGGAAGGATTGAAACGATTCAGAACACTGCACTGCTGCAATCTGCCAGAATACTCAGAAGAGTCCTGGAGACCTGAGGAGACTTGTTGTCACTCAGACTCCAGTGAAAGACCATCAGCTAATGCTGATGTGAAAACTCAAAAGGAGTAAATAATAATAATAATAATAATAATAATAATAATAATAAGAAGAAGAAGAAGAAGAAGAAGAAGAAGAAGAAGAAAAGAAGAATAACACTTTTCAGCTCGTGGATTTAGCCGTTCAACAACCACAGGGCCATTTTTTATATGCAAAAAAGAAAAGAAAAAAAAGACAAATATTAGGACCTTGCTAGAGAAATGAAAATGTTTTTGAATATGCAGGTGACAGTTCCCAATAATCTCGCAAAGAGATTGAGTGAACAGAAGATAAGAAAAAAAATTGAAACAGAATTATTAAAAACAGTTTGTATAATTGCTGTCACCCAGACTTTAAAGAATATCACCTGTTAGAGTTGGTGTGAAAAAGTAAGTCCAAAAGTTATGTTCATATTAAACATTTCAAATATGAATATCAATGAGTCATGGCGTCCTTCAATTTCATCATAGAAAACTAATGTTTAGATTTCAGAATAATGTAATATTGTCTGCCTCTGTCAGGGAGAATTTGATCTTCATTCTATTTCCTCACCCCGAGATCATGACCGAGCAAGACATCATTTAATTTCCTCGTAAACAATTCCCACCCATGTAACTTTTTAACATACTCTGCCTCTTCAAAATGATTACGTGACACTCGCCACTGACCATCAGTTAAAACAGGATAATTATTTCAAGTACGTAGTGTAAGAAAAGTGAGGGAAGGGGTTTTCAACTCTTAATGACAGAGGATGTAACATAACTTAAAAAAATAATTTTCTTTTGGTTGGTTGGTTGGCTGGCTGGCTGGCTGGTTGGTTGGTTTAGATTTTACGGCATATAAACCCTTTTGAGATTATCTTATGCCAAAGATGCTTGTTTATTTATTATTGTTATGCATTCAATTTTTTAAACTCATTTTGTCGGAACTGACCATCAAGAAATAACAATCAACAATATACGAGGATGAGTGAAAAAGTAATGCCATTTTGTTTAGTTTGGTTTGTTTTGTTTTACGCCATATCAACCTCAGTGGGTCATTTAATGCCGATAAAGTTTTGAAATAAATCAATTCTTAATGGATAATACAATTCTTTTATAAATACATTTTTCTATTTAACCCATAGATGGTATCCTAACATGTACTACTACTCCGGGTCAGAGTTGACCAGGGAGCAATGGTGATGAAGGGGTGCTCCACATTCCCCAAACCTCCAAAACTGGAACCTCACCATCAGATAGAGTTTAACGTCATTCCCAGGACATGTGGACTCGCAACCACCGCCTTCTAGCACCCATATGATAAAAAGGGGTTGGGGCTTGCCATAAGGGCAATAGGGTTGGGAAAAATAATATAGGTGCTAGGGCTTGACTTGACCAGCCGATCCATTTTGTTTAGGACAGGTATAATTACCAACACAGTAACATGTATTATACATGAAAATGAAGCTGGTCCTCTGTGGATCACATCCCTGCTTCTCCACATAGTCACCGTTTCTTTGAATGAGAGCATGTATCTCTGCCCCGTATAATTCTGACTGTTCTTTGAGCCACTCTTCGCTACAGATTTCACTTCCTCGTCACTGAAATAATGTTCGCCTCTGATTATCATCTCTTCGGCCCCATGAAAGAGGGTTTTAGAGGCAAACATTATTCCAGTGGCGAGGAAGTGAAATCTGTAGTGAAGAAGAGGCTCAAAGAACAGTCAACAAATTTTACGAGGCAGGGATACGTGCTTGCATTCGAAGGTGGAACATTGCTATGGAGACAAACGGTGACTATGTGGTGAAGTAGGGATGTGATCCACAGAGGACCAGCTTCATTTTTATGTATGATCTCCAACGATATGTGGTGGAGTTATCCTAACCATTACTTATTCCCGCAATGTCGATGGGGCTTAGAATATGACGACTGTATCTTCTGCATATGGTTGATTGGTTGGCTGGATTTTAAGGCATGTCAACCCTTGTTCGGTTATTTTATACCAAAGACATTTGTTTATTCATTCTTGTTGGCGATTCAAATTGTTTTGTAAACTCATGTTTTAGATATCTTTTTTTAAACTCATTTTTATCTATTTAACCCATAGATGGGACCCTAACAGGCATTATCCCTTCGAGTCAGGGTGTACCTAGGAGTGATGGTAAATGAAGGGTTACTCCACATTTTCCGATCTCTAGAACAGGAGCCTCGCCACTAGATTATTTTGATGCCATACCCAGGACATTAAGACTCTCAACCACCAACCTTCATTTATGATAAAAAGGATTGGGGATTTGCCAATAAGGCAATACGGACAGAACAATCATATAATTACTAGGAATTTAAAAATAATAAAAAAATAACATAAGATAAAGTTGTTACATTAGTATTGAAGTTAAAGGTTCCTTCAACTAGGAAACAGAAAAAAGAAAATGCATTTTTTTTCATTCCTTTTAAACTTTTTATTTGTTTATCTATCATCTGCATAAAAAACTTACATAAAATAAGAATCCAGTTTAGCAGTGTACTTACATTGTAAACTGAACATCGGCATACATATGGATACAAAATCAGGGTCCAGTTTAGCATTGTACATATATTGAATACCGATCCCCGTCTTTAGAGTCATTTCACTCATATCGACTTTGGAAATTTTTTCTGAAAAAATAAACATTTTCAAAATGGTGGTTATTTCCACAATGAGCAGATAAAAATGCATTGAAAATACATTTTTCGTATGAATAAAGACATCAAATTTAGACACGGAAATTTGGATTTTTTTTCATTAATCGGGATTTTATCAAAATATTTTATGACTATAAATCAGCATCTTACAATACGGGTATAGTACGGCGGACCTTAGAATACACTGTACCCACTGCATATAGGTAAGACCCTCCCAACGAAAGAGTATCCTGCGTATGACACTAACCTGTGGTGAGGCCCCAGTTCTGGGGAGTGTGGAGTATCCCGTCATTGTCATTACTCCTAAGTCAACCCTGACCCGAAGTGTTAATATATTTTAGGGTTCCATCTCTGTCTGTCTGTCTGTCTGTCTGTCTGTCTCTCTCTCTCTCCTATATATATATATATATATATATATCTTATTATAATGGAGATTGTGTGTTTTTCTGTCTGTAACCGAAACTATATCACAACTCAAGTCACAATTCCCTTAAGTTATTGACATCACATTCTCAATGATTTCATTTTTATTTAAACCTCAATGATTAATAAAATTGTTTTACATTATCAATACTGTTAACCATATCTACATGATATTTTCCACGTACCCCACTTGTACGGGTCAGGTACAAGGCCCTATTTATGTGGGACCACCCACAAACCGAAGCTCATGGGGTGGCGGGTGAAAAATTGCGTCGATCCCGTCGGTATTCCCCCTTAAGGGGGCGCCTCAGGTGCTGGGCAATAAACCCAGCCCGACCCCTTTAAATCGGGGGGCAGGTGTTGCCTGGGGGCCCTGGGATCGACGCCGTTAATTATAGCAATGGTCCAGAGCCGAAGCCACTGTTGACCATATCTACATGATATTTACCGCGTACCCCACTTGTACGGGTCAGGCACAAAGTCCCTATTAACGTGGGACCACCCACAAGCCGAAGCTCATGGAGTGGCAGGTGAAAAATTGCGTCGATCCCGTCGGCATTCCCCCTCAAGGCGGGCGCCTCAGGCACTGGGCAATAAACCCAGCCCTGCCCTTTAAATCAAGGGGGCAGGTGTTGCCTGGGGGGATGGCCCCTGGGATCGACGCTGTTAATTATATCAATGGTCCAGAGGCCGAAGCCACTGTTGACCATATCGATATTTACCGCGTACCCCACTTGTACGGGTCAGGCACAAAGTCCCTATTAACGTGGGACCACCCACAAGCCGAGACTCATGGGGTGGCAGGTGAAAAAATTGCGTCGATCCCCTCGGCATTCCCCCTCAAGAGGGGCGCCTCAGGCACTGGGCAATAAACCCAGCCCTGCCCCTTTAAATCGAGGGGGCAGGTGTTGCCTGGGGGGATGGCCCCCTGGGATCGACGCCGTTAATTATATCAATGGTCCAGAGGCCGAAGCCACTGTAGACCATATCGACATACTAAGAACATGCAATTGTATTTATATATACAACAAAATAGCAGTTTACAGTGTGAACGGGAAGGCTAATTTGCATATTGATATTAAAAATGTGATTTTAATAAATAGGTGCTTAGTATTATTGATTTCTAACTGTTTGGTTTTATTTTAATGAATATAAGCAAAAATCTCTTGAATGAATCTTAAATGAAATCCATTAACAAGAAAAGATAACTGTACTTTTATTCTTTACTTCCTATTTTAACTAAATACTTAAATTAGAAAAAATAATAATGAAAGACGAGAGTGATGAAAGAGTAAGTTTTGGTTGTTCTATTTTTCGATTATACTCCCTCTGTTTCAAATATTTTTATCTGCATTCTTATTTAGTTTCGTTAGCCTTTCTAATTTAACATGATATTTCATTATATTAAAACTTAAATACTTGCACCCGGAGGGTGCATATATTTGCTAGTATATATAATGTAAACAGACAGTTTCCATTAATAAGAAGAACAACTTGTATATGATACAAAAGTGCTCCATGTCTTTATAGCAGAGCTGGATTAACGTTTGTCTGCTAAATTTCTCTCACGGCTGTACCAAATTTTCTTGGTATTTTTTTACCTGTATGATTCTATATTGCAAAAGGATCAAATACCAGTCTTACAGTTGGTTCACAGAGAAAACAAAAGGTGGTAGGGGAGTTCACGTAGTGATTTTTCAGTGTAAACAAGTAACAGGTGTGAGAGCCGGTGCCAACGGTTTAAGGTAGAAACGCAGTATTGGGAGAGTCGCTATGAGCGTCTAAAGTAAGAAAAGAATTAAAAAGCATTCTTTTCAAAACAAGTTGTTCTTAACTTAATAATCGGAGCAACTAGTTCATAATAATTTTTGGTAGCTCAGTCGGTAAAGCATTCGCCTAGAAACCGCATGGTTCTTAGTTCGATTCCAGTCCTCGCCAACTCAGCGTATGAGTAGCACAGGGATCTGTGCGGTAAAGTAAGGAGCTGATGGTAGGTGTGGCGCTCCACCTCAGATGCCAAAACTATCTCCTTGGTCTAGCGCTAATGAAAAGTGGATAGACTCCCTCGCTGATTGGCTGATACCGACTTTAGGCCGCCCCGACGACTTTACTTTTTTATTAGTCATATGACTCCTACCATTTTTAGTCGAGCATTTTTTGTTAAGTATTCAAACACGGCAGAAGCAGTCCTTTAGAGGACCACCGCCTTAGTCGTCGCTAATTGTATATATTTACCCAACCCCTCTACTACCAGACATAGGGTCAATTTTTAAGTGGAGTAGGTCACAGGGTCAAGTTTTAACCGGAGTAGAGGTGGTTTGAATTCAGAGTTTTTTTCCCTTCTAGTAAGAAAATATGGGCCTTTCATGCCTTTCTCAAGCTTATAAGCACGAAGTGAAATACAAACAATCTCGTCCAAGATTCGAAATAGGGGCGTCGATTCAATTTCCTACGACATTAAGCGTAATGCTAAGCGGACCTCCTTATAATTTCTTCCGTCCATTGAGTGGGAAAACATGAAACTTCAGTTGTATATATAAATGTTTGTATGTGTGTGTATGTGTGTGTGTGTGTGCGTGCGTGTTTGTGTGTGTGTGTGTGAGTGTGTCTGTGTCTGTGTACGTGTCTGTGTGTAACCGTAATCCAAAAGAAAAAGCACACTGTAGCAAGAATTTTATTTGAGTATTCCTCAAATAAAATTCTTGCTACAGTGTGCTTTTTCTAATAAAAATAATAATGGAGATTGTCTGTATTTCTGTCTGCAACAAAAACTACGTCATAGCTCTACGTCACAGCTTACGTCACAATATTCTTATGCTATATATACCCACAATTTGAGTAAGCAATTTTAAAAATTGTTTTTTACTCTCGTCCCTTTTTTTTTACAGTAACAAGAAGTTAACTAAAAAGTTTACAAATAAATAAAATACCTACGATTTTGTGTAAAATTGATGCGGAAAATATTCAAAATAATTGTTTATTTGAGAGGGACGGGGCTCAGTTTTCATTTCAAATTGTTTATTTTTTTTTTTTTTTACTCCTTTAATAGATATGAGGATTTGTCTTACTTATGATACAAACCCTCTGACATTGAATTTTTAACTCCCACCCTCTCAGGCAATGTCTTTCAAAAAATAATGTTTACGACACCCGGATGGTGTTTTCTTTTGCTAGTATTAAGAATAAAAGTTTCATGTGC
>CM042142.1:96832336-96874836 GCA_023376005.1 Doryteuthis pealeii
GGGCGGCCATTTTGGTCGACTTGTAATAAATTTTGGCCAACAATTGCGAAATCTCTGGAGATTATTCGATTCTCGGGCAATGTATGCAGAATCGATTTTTTTCCTTCTCGTTTTCTCTTTCACTCGCCCTTCATATTTATTTGACGCCACCTCCATTGTTTCCCGCCAAACCAGATTCGTCAGATTCCTGCTTTTCTTTTCAGTTCTTCTTTAGTCACACATACACACATACATATGCACACATACACACGGATGCTCTCACACGCATACATTTGTACGCATCGTAATAGCTTCCTTTACTTATTTTTAGTTTCATTCTTTCCAATTTTAATTTCGTTTTTCTTTATTTCTTTCTATTTATAGAAGTTTTTACTAATCTTAAGTTTGTCTGGATTAAGTTAACACGTTTGGGACACCCAGTGAGAATCAAACCCACCGCTATAGTAAGGATCACCAAAACGAATTTACTAACCGCTACTTTGCAATAAGGCACAATCCTCTGTTTTAATCTAAACCATCTCTCTCTCTCTCTCTCTCTCTCTCTCTATATATATATATATATATATATATATATATATATATATATATATATATATATGTGTGTGTGTGTGTGTGTGTGTGTATGTGTGGGGGAAGTGAGTGTGTGTGTGTATTCTCACTTGGTGCCCCATACTTCTGGCCTTGTACCACAAGTAATCCAAGCTTAATAAATAACTGTTTGGGCACCTCACGTGGTGTAAAGGTTTGTAATCTTGATCAGAAGTCTATTATTCCTGGGTTCGATATTTCACACACACATATATATATATATATAAATATATATATATATATATATATATAATGTTGTTCTGGTTCCAACGGGAGAAAATTCAATATTTTATAAAAAAAAAAAGAAGGTCCGCAAAATGTATTTTGTTCTCAGAAAAAAATTTTGTTCTCAGAAAAAAAATTTTCAGAAAAATTTTTATTTATATATATATATATATATATTGTGTGTGTGTGTGTGTGTGTGTGTATTCTCACTTGGTGCCCCATACTTCTGGCCTTGTACCACAAGTAATCCAAGTTTAATGAATAACTGTTTGGGCACCTCACGTGGTGTCAAGGTTTGTAATCTTGATCAGAAGTCTATTATTCCTGGGTTCGATATTTCACGCACACACACGCACACACACACACACACACACACACACACACACATATATATATATATATATATATATGCACGAGACCGGATCAATAATTCCATGTTTTACATATGCTAATTACTTGAATTTCTATTTGAATTTTCCATTTTATAATGTTCGACAGAATACTATGTTCATCCCGCGCTTTTTCATGTGCTCTAATTCAAATTACTGTCGCCTGTTGTAACTAATTTAACAACCAAAGCTCTGATATTTATTGCATTTAGCTTAGTATTGCACAAGGACCCAATTGAGTGACATCTACTGAAGATTGAACTCACTACACAATAGTAATAGCCTACGGTGCTCCCCTGCAGATATACAGCTGCATTTGAAGAGCTCATTGATAGATGGCTATTCGGATTTATAAATAGATTTTTTCCTCTTTCACTCGCCCTTCATAGGGTAACGTTATGCTGATTCATCTTTTAGACATTATACTAGCGCAGTAAATTTGCACCTTACTGTGTGCTCTGACTGTTTATAACTTAGGAAACATATTTTTTATTACTTTTAACGTTTAAATTATTTTATTCATTCATCAAGTGTGATATAATATGCATTTCAGTTTATTTTATAGCCAATTATAAGGACCGGGTTAGCTCAGTCGGTAGAGCTTTCGGCTAGAAAACACATGGTTCCTAGTTCGATACCGGTCCTCGCCAACTCAGCGTATGAGTAGCACAGGGATCTGTGCGGTAAAGTAAGGAGCTGATGGTAGGTGTGGCGCTCCACCTCAGATACTAAATACAATCTCCTTGGTCTAGCGCTATTGAAAAGGGGATAGACTCCCTCGCTGACTGGCTGATACCGACTTTAGGCCGCCCCTTCGTTTTTACTTTACTTATATAGACTTAATCGGTTCATAGAAAATTATGTAAAAGATTCACTGTTACACACACACACACAGATACACGCGCACAGGAGGCGCCCATGGTGTAATAGTTATCGTCGTAGGAAATGAACACGGCGACACGAGTTCAAATCCTTAACAAGGACGGTTACATTTCACATAAGGCTAATACTATTGGGAAAGGCATGAATTCAACTATTCTCCCTCCAGCTATGGGTAAGTAGTAGAGCAGACTAGTCTCTTTAATGTTGCTTACGTTATCTTTTCTATTTTATGATAGTATATAATTTTTTATTTTTATGATAATATCTAAAAAAGTAGAATAAATTTAAAGAAAAATTGTGTATATAACATAGAGGGTAATAACAAAAAAAGTAAAAATACAAAACTCACAAAAATTGCTCCCTACAAAGTACCAAATTCTATATTTGAACAAAAACTTATAAATCACTGAGGCCTTTATTTCCTCGTCCTTTCTCTTGGTTGTGCCTTTAGATTATGTCTACTGCACCAGAGCGTTAACATCCCCAAATGGGCCACTCATTGGCCGTTGGTAGCGACCCCTGACATTCACCCCTCATTTTAGCCATTACTTATGCTAGATTGGCGGTCGGAGGGGCACCTCCGATCAATCAGCTGGTCGCGGTAAGCTCTAGCACTTATATGATTGTCTCGAGGGGCGTGGTCTAATGGTTAGAGTCGTGGTGAAATGGACTCGTCGACCGAGTTCAATTCCTGGACGAAGCTGTTATTGCATTTCACATGGCGCTAATACCCTTTGGGAAAGGTATGAATCCAATTTTCCCTCCAGCTATGGGTAAATAGCAGGGTAGATTGGGCTCTTTGACCATGGCTAGGTAACCAGTCTAGGAGAAGGAAAACTCTGAATTCAAACCTGTTAAACTCCGCTTAAAAATTGACCTTGTGTCGCATCCTGCTCGTGCGGAGGGGTTGATAAATATCTATTAATAATGGAGATTCGCTTCCGGTTTTTGTCTGTAACAAAAATTACGTCACTGCTTACGTCACATTACCCCAAATCGTCATAACAAAGAATAAATACACTCAAAATTTGAACATGCAATATTAGACAGTCCTCATTGTTTTTTAAAACACGTTTTAATAGATACATGACTGATATTATATATCTATATATAGTTTGTTTTATTCTAATACATATTTAAAGTTTATATTTCAAATTGTTTTATTTTTTAATCCTTTAATGAATTTGATGATTTTACTTACTTGGGGTACAAACTCGCTGGCATTGAATTTTTTACTCCCACCCATCGGGCAATATATTTCAAAAATCTATTTTTACATCGCCCGGAGGGTGTTTTTTTATTTTGTACTAGTATATATGATTGTCCTGAACGTATTGCTCTTATGGCAATCCTGATACCTTTTTATCATATGTGTGATATAAAGCGGTGGTTAAGGGTCTTATTATCCTGGGTATGAGGTTAAACTGCATCTAGTGGTGAGGTTCAAATTCAAAAGCTTAGGCCAGTAGAACAAATCCTGGGTCTCCAAGTTTTCATAAAGTGAAAGTAAACCTGAATCAGCCAATCATGTACCTAAAAACTCTGGGAAGATCCGGTAAAGAGGATCATGCTTAATGGATGGTCTTTTTAACCGGATCTTCCAAGACATTTTTCTGTCAAACATAACAGGAGTGGCATTATAGTATATGACTCTACATCAGCTTTGAATATATATATATATATATATATGTGTGTTTGTGTGTGATATATATATATATATATATATATATATATATTATATATATATATATATATATATATATATATATATATATATATAAGAGAGAGAGAGAGAGAGGGAGGGAAGAAAGGGGATAGGGTTTGATTACGTGATATTGGAATATATCAATGTGTGTGTGTGTGTGTATGTGTGTAGTGATATATATATTATATATACATATATATATGTGTGTCTGTGTGTTAAGTGTATATATATATATATATATATATATATATATATAGAGAGAGAGAGAGAGAGAGAGAGAGAGAGAGAGAGAGAGCGAGGAGGGAGAGAGTATTGATTACGTGATCGGCTTGGAATACGTCATCAGAGAGAGAGAGAGAGAGAGAGAGAGAGAGAGAGAGAGAGAGGAGAGAGAGAGAGAGAGAGAGAGAGAGGAGAGAGAGAGAGAGAGAAAGTTGGCGATGGGGGGGAGAAAGATTAATAATCGATAATAATGAAGGAATGTAAAGTTTGTTTTCCTGGAGAATCCCAAACACGGAACAACATGGAAGACTGAAAAGTTCTCTAAAGAGAATCACTAATCGCTTTCCATTTCAAGTCGATGGTAATAAATCCGAACGAATTGCAACTTAAGACAATAATCGATAGGACAAATGAACTGGAAACGGAAAAATGTGATGGAAGAAGAACAAGAAAAACAAGAAGAAGAAGGATTAGGCATGGAAAGAAAGCAAAACGGAAAGAATGAGAAGGGGGAAAAGAAGAGCCAGTAATAGTTAATTGGAAGGCTAGAATGAGGAAGAGAAAGAGAAAGAGAAGAAAGGGAAAAAGGGAAAGAGAAAGAGAAAAACACGGGGAAAAGGGAGTGAGGATATAGTTGGATAAAACTGAAAGAGAGAAATAGAAAGTAAGAAAGGGGTGGAAGAAAACAGAAATGGTAAAGCAAAAAAAAAAAAAGAAAAAAAAAAAAAGAAAAAAGAAAAAAAAAAAAGAAAGAAAGAAAGAAAAAAAGAGAATGAGTTAGGTATTTGCCCAACACGTTCGCCACAGTTAGGATGTGACATAATATCGCAAGTAAGAGGCATCCAGCAAGAATATAATTCGATATTCAGCAGTAATAGTGTTAGAATTTTTTGGGTATATAAGGTGTGCTCTAATTCCCTACCTGGATTTATAGACTAGCCAAGATCACATGTTTTACTCCTCCAGCCAATCAACAAGCCATACTGCGTGGCTGATGCATTACTTAAACACGGATACTTGTCACAGTTCACTTGCAATCATTGAGGAGGAACTTACGACCATTGACGAAGGAACTGAGGACTCTTTACCAGAAGACCCAAATGATTCATTATCGGAGGACACTTTACCAAGGATCCAATTCCACTGGACTAGCGCTCTTGCTTGAAAGCCAAGGATGATGGCCATAAAAACTTAACAAGTGGATCTGCGTGACTATTTTGCTAATCATCACATTCAGGATAGGATCCCTACAAAGAATGAGGTAAAAGAAAGGTATGAGATAAATCAGGGAAATGGATATTTATAAGAAAAAAGTTGGAAAAGACCGAGAGGAATTGAATAAAGAGAACAATATGAAGAAAATGTGTTAAGAGGAATAAAGACATTAAAAATAAATACTAAATACCGCAAAGAGTAATTGATTGAATTATATTTACCAGCTTCTAAGGGTAAGAGATACATGTTTGAGTGTTCCTGGAGGCTTTATCAAATAAGACAAATCAATAAAGGATAAAACATAATAAAATAACAAATAAAACATAAATAAAACCTAAAAATACAAACAAGAAGGAAAATGAAAATAAACAACTTCAAAATAAGAATATATAAAGCATAAAACATTTGCGATGAATCTATAAAGATATATAAAAGATAATAAAGTATATATAATTTATATATATATATATAGTATATAAAAAAGTATATATAAAGTATATATAAAGTATATAAAAGATAATAAAGTATTTATTTAATTATTTATTTAATTTATTATCCATAATAAATTATATATAAATTATATATATTATATATATATATATATATATATATATATATATATATAGTATATAAAAGATAATAAAGTATATATAAAGTATATATATATAGTATATATACAGAATGGAAAACTACGTAGCCTCCTCTTTAAAGATGTCTGCAAGAGGGACATGGCGACATGCTACATTATCACCAACATATGGGAGGCTTGTGCAAAAGACCGTGTGACCTGGCGCCTCCTCGTCAAACATGGAACGAAAAGGAGTGAAAAAGAGTGGAAAGTAGCCGCCGCAGAAAAGCGAGCTAAAAGGAAGGAGAGACAACAGTAACTCCAGCAAACATGACTGTTTGTTTGCAATCACTGCACCAGAGATTGCCATTCAAAAATTGGTCTGTTCAGCCACTCACGCAGTTGCAGATAAAAAACTGGACATTACGCCATCGTCTTTAGTAGACGGACGGATGCCAACAATAAAGAATAAAAGGCAATGGAAAAATAATTTTTATTAATTTATACATGAATATAAATAAGAGATTTATTTTTAAATTTTTAACTCCCGGGCAACGCTAGGTAGCTCTATTAGTTGATAATATTGCTATAAGGCTTAAAGGCGCCGCATATGATGTGATGTTTAGCGAATTAGTCTAGCAAATTATGACTTCTCACCGGGGCATATACTTAAGATTTTCTGCCGAAACTAACCTAATTGGTTTGGCTTATTTATTTAATATCATAACATCACCTTATGAGTGATTTACAGCCGAAATACGACTCATTCGTAATTTTTTTTATTCTAATCATAACTAGTATTATTTGCGTTATTCGGACTATTGTCCCCATCTTTATTGTTATTTGTACAACGTTTCGGCCGATATGCCCTCCGACCTTCTTCGGGTATTTCTTGTCGGACTCGGGAACCTTGTCGGACTCGGGAACCTTCTTTTCGAACTCGGGAACTTTCTTGTCGTATTCGGGAGCCATCACGGAACTTTGAACCTAACCCTTTATTTAGTCCATGGGGGTATCCTGTTCTCATTCTGCTAACCATAGCTGGGGTAGGAGTTGTGTTAATTATTTTTCTAACTGCCTTCACTCAGGTGAACTCGGGTTCCAGAGATAACTGCCACTTAGAACTGTCTTAACCCAACTACTTATCCACTAGGCCATATGTCAATTGACGAAGGAACTGAGGACTCTTTACCAGAAGGCCCAAAGGATTCATTATCCGAGGAAACTTTACCAAGGATCCAATTCCACTGGATAAGCGCTCTTGCTTGAAGGCCAACGATGATGGCCCATAAAAACTTAACAAATGGATCTGCTAACCATCACATTCAGGATAGGATCACTACAAAGAATGAGGTAAAATGCTTGTGCAAAATAATTACCCAGAACACTAATACCTTCAGCCACCGCCTTCTAGCACATGCAGATAATATTAATCTTCAAGCCTCATTTCAAACATTCAGAGTAATCATAACTATAATTGCAATGTTCTTTAGTTTTTTCTTCTGTCTATTTGACTCATTGATGAGGCGTTAATGGGTGCTACCACTCCCGATCAGAGTGGACCTGGACGCAATGCAATGAATGAATTCTTCAGGTGCTCCAGAGATTCAGAACTGGAGATTCTACACCGAACTAAGCTAAATTTCTTACATCAGTATACGAGATGTAATCGGAAAATTCCTAGATATAAAAATTTAATTTATTTCTAATTTGAAAATACCTGTGCAGAGCTGAGTATCTTATATAATAAAGTGATGACATCCAGCCGTCTAGACATCAGTTTAGATATCTAGACTTTGGAAATGTCGATAGGTTTTCATCAGCAGTCACGATATTCTTTACTTAACAGTTTTTAGTATATAAGAACAGTAGCCTCCATACTCATGATACCTAGCTCAAAGGTAAGATTTAAGGATGCATAGGACATTAAGAGAAATATAAAGAGTACCGCTACACACCAAATCAAAAAGAGTTTAAAAGATGCTTCAACAAATGGAAATATCACTGGAATAAGTATGATATTTTCCCGACTTCCCACCAAGCTAAAATAGACCGGAAGTCATTTTACTTAGGGGAGCCACCCGAATCGGTTGGTTGATTGGTTGGATTTCACGGCATGTCAAAGTTGGGTTATTTTTAAGGTTTTTGTTTTATTCGTTCTTGTTGGATAGTCAATTTTTAAACTAATTCTCTTAACACATTTCTTAAAAAAACATTTATATATTTAACCCATAGATAGGACCCAACAGGTACTACCACTCCGGGTCAGAGTGGACCCGGGAGTAATGGCAATGAATGGTGCATTTCACTCTCCCAAGTGTTCCAGAATTTGAACCTCACCACTAAAAGCATTTTAACGTAATACCCAGAACACTAATACCTTCAGCCACCGCCTTCTAGCACATGCATGATAAAAAGTGTTAGGGCTTTTCCATAAGAGTAACAGATTCGGGACAATCATATAGGTTCTAGGGCTCGACGTGACCAGCCGATTTATCAAAAGGGACCTTTTTTACCGACCGTCTAGCTAAGTAAAGGCCAAAGAGGAGTGTTGCATGTCATAGACTGCTCAGCTACTAGGATTCTGTCCTTAAGCATCACATTCCCCACCCACGACCAACAGGTGGCCCACTGGATGGGGGCTTACCTCTCTGCAGAGTTGCAGTCGGCGTATTCTACAGCCCCTCCGACAGGGCGGACACGCAAATCGAAACTCAGGGGTGGCCACTGGAATAAGTATTTTCCTGACCTCCCACCAGCCGGATTGACACAAGAACTTTTGGACCATATTACATTTAGGCACCCCTTTTTGATCTCGATTAAGAAAGGACATGTTTTTCATTTACAGCGTCAATATCCGGTTTGTTAGGATTTAGGGTTAGGGGTTATGGTTAGGGGTTAGGGTTAGGGTTATGGTTAGGGGTTAGTTTTATAATTTAAAAAAAAATCTAAAAATCATCTGTTAAAACAACCGGATATTGACGGTGTAAATGAAAAACATGTCCTTTCTTAATCGAGATCAAAAAAAAAGGTGATATGGTCCGAAACTTTTAATGATGAAGCTCATCAGTGCACAGGTGCGTGATTATTTAGGCATTCCTCTTTTGGGGTGCATCAGCTAATGGGCAATAATCCCGTCCCTGCCCCTTACAGGCAAGAGGACAGGTGTTACTTAAAGGGTTGAATTATTTCATATCTTATCGGTGTCGAAGTTGAAGGCCCTGGAAGTATGTTGAAAACCAAGAGGAATATTTGGTTGAAAAATTATTCGTTGTTCATTTGTGTGAATCACAAGGTTCCTGGTTCGATGCTGGCCCTCGCCAACTCAGCATATGAGTAGCACATGGATCAGTGCGGTAAAGGAGGAGCTGATGGCAGGTGTGGCGCTCTACTGCAGACACTAAAATAATCTCCTTGGTCTAGCGCTACTTCAGTCTCTATACATTTTGAATACGTCTTTTTGATATTTGCCAGGAAATCCTTTGTAAACAAACTAGTAATGGCGTCGTCAGAAAAAGATAGACCCCATCCCCATCCCAGGAGGCCTAATCATTGTTTCTGATTCATGATATTGATTTAAAGGTCATAGAATAATGATCTGAGAGTTGTGATAAATATCAGCAGGAGTGAGATAAAAGAAAAACTACTAAAAACAATAATAACGTAGTTGTTTGTATGAGAGACAAACAGAAAGAAAAACTGATTTCGCAAAGCAAGAAACTTATAAGAATCTGTATTGATGAAAATAAAATCAACTTTATTTAATATAAAATTATTAAACCTAAGAGCAAATATAAAAAAAAATGTCAAGGCAATTATTTCAGAAAACAATAACTTTAATGTTCAATGCATTGAATATGAATATTGTGAGACACAATCCTAATTACCGCTAATGGCCGCCATATTATTTCATTAGCACGATAAAGGAGAGAAATAACTTAAAGACATTGTTGGACGAAGCTGATAACAAAACAATAAAAGAATCGCAAAAACGAATTATATAATAAAAGGAAATTAAGTGTCTGTTAGACGAAACTATCTTTATCAAATTTCCAAAATGGAGGAGGCCTTTCGCGCTTGTTTTATTGCTACTCTTTATCTGGATGATAAGATGGAGTAAAGCTAGGGGAATATTCCAGTAAAAACAAAAAGATAAATTAACTCCCTTGTGTTCCACCTCCTACACCCCACAAAAAAGAAAGAAAAGAAAAGAAAAACTATTTCTAATTTACTGCCGAAAGTATGACGTCAGCATTTATAGTTGTCTTTAAAAAGTGCTTTCTTTCTTTCTGTTGTAGAGGAGTTTTACACCCCTACAAAATGGACTTGCTCATAGCCTTATAAGAGTCAACTTGGCAGTGATAAAGTCGGGGAAAATATATTCGACGAAATCACTGCGTTTACTACCGATATTTGACCCTCCTCATTCTTGTACACTTGTCTTTTGAAATGTACTACTGCTTGTTTTATGTATAAGTATCTGTTAGCACCAGATACAAGTGCTGAATAAAATATATATCAAGCACACCATTTCTCTGTGTATCTTTTACCAGCTCAACGATACAACACTTTCTTCCTTCCTCTTTCTTAAGATTTTTTGTGCACTACTATATGATATCAATTATTCTTATGTAATACAAATAATTTGATGGTGAGGCTCCAGTTCTATAGCTCTGTGGAGTGTGGAGTTTATTTCTCGCAGGTCAACTCTGCCCGCAGCGGTAGTACTTGTTAGGGTCCCATCGATGGGTCAAATCTGTTTAAAAATTATTCAGTTTCTATAGGACTGTGTGCAGAAAAATAAATGACTACATTAAAAATGTAGATATGAATGTACAAAGAACGCGATTCCGTAACCTCTAAGCATCAAATAATTCGAAACCAGTTAATCAATTAATAAATGAAACTGTAAAAAAGATGAAAAATAAATAAATAAAAGAATGGAATATTGAAAGAAAGAAAGAAAGAAAGAACGTTTGGAGAAATGCCAAGTTCGCTTGAGTGTGGAGAATCAATACCCTGCAAATGCTGAGACAAATAAAGACTTCCTGGTCAAGCTTAACCGGGGAAAAAGCTTGCTACAAACCTTGTTGCGACCTTGCAAGTAGGTAAAAAGGAATCGTCATCTTAGGTCTTGTATAATTACTCCAGAAATAACGTCACTCCTCCGTGAGTGGTGAGATGGTACTTATTTACCAATTCGACCAATCAAAGGAAAGTAGACACCAACTACATGTATATATTACTACGCAATCCTTATTCCTGCTTTCTTCCCTCAGAATATTATAGGTGAGTATTTTGATTTTTTTTCCGACAAAAGAAAGAAAAAATGTGGCAATACTTTGAAGTTTATCTACAATTTTTTAGCCGAAGTATTTAGATCAATACTCATTTCTAATTTGGCAGATAAAATAGGCTTATCAGTTATTAGTATTAGAAATATGACAAGACCAATTTTATGAGAACGGCTTCGAATGTATTTGCTGATTTGCTTGATTATTATGGTCAATGTCCCATTTAAATGAACCGACAGATAAAATATGAGAGAAATACTAAAAATATATTTTCAGTTCTAAAAACAACAATCAAAAGTGTTTAGTTTGTTTATTCAACTTGAACATGAAAAAGCCAATATTTACCAGTTTCGGTTGACATAGTTACTTCCCTTGTTTCAAAGAAGATTTTGTAAATATAAATATCGATTTGCTTAGTACGATTAATCGGTTATTGGGCCAAAAGTTCGTTTGTCCCAATTCAATTCTATTAATTGGATATTCCAATATATATATATATATATATATATATATATATATATATATATATATATATATATATATATATATATATACACGAAGATGAGTGAAAAAGTAATGCCAATTTTGTTTAGTTCAAGTATAATTACCGACACAGAAATATGTATCATACTTCAAAATGAATCTGGTCCTTTGTGGATCACATCCCTACTACTCCACATTGTCACCGTTTCTTTCAATAGCAATGTTCCACTTTCGAATGTAAGCATGTATCCCTGCCCGTAAAATTTTGTTGACTGTTCTTTTAGCCACTTCTTCATTGCATATTTCAATTCCTCGTCACTGGAATAATATCTGTCTCTCTTAGCCTCAGGAAAGGGGGTTATGGGGCTAGGTTATGGTTGTTGGTACTGGTATCTTGTCCCCAATAAAGCTGGTTGTTTCTTCTTCTGGGTTGGTACGCTGAAATGTAACTTAGGAACGAAAAGGCACGAAAAAGGAAAGAGACAAAGGCTAGAGGTAATTTTATGACTTAACCTTTTTGAACGGGCATAGTCGGCCGTGGCGAGGGGAAAACCCCTGACCAGGAAACGACCTACACTCAGTTGCGGCCTAAGTTCGAATGGCCGAGGTATTATTTTGGGGGTAGCGAGTCAGTCCCTTTTGTCGGACATGTCCAAAGGGGTTCTTCCGGTCAAGGCCCCATGGGAGTCTGTTGGTTTTTTATTTTATTTTTATTTTTCTTTTCGTATTTTTTATTCCCAAAGGGTTTGAGAGGTAAACATTATTAACTTGCGTTAACTTATAACCTAGTAGCTGGTCTATGATTGATTAGAGCCAACTGAGAACAGAAAGATAGTTAGAAAGATAGTTTTGCCTCGGTGACTGAACGGAACAGATGTTTAACTTAGGTTGAATAAAGACGTCTAAAATAGTACAAATCTTTTAACGGACACAAAGATGAAGTCCGAAGAAGACAAATAAGTACCAAGGAAGAGATCAGAAGAACTGAGAGAAATCAGTATAGCCGATACCCAGAATGACAACAGACGACCTGAAGCAGATAAGTCATATAAAATGGTAAGAAGATAAGTAAAAGGGGCTTTTCAATAAATGAACAATTGTTATGTAGCAGACGTATATAGGCGTATACTTATCTTATGTTATTTTTCTTCTTAGATGGTTCTGGAATCGGTTGATTCTGGGCTTGGGCTGCTACTCTGTATCCGGTACTTGTCTCTCTATGGATGTTCTTTCTTATATTTCTTGGGGTTTTCATATTGTGTCGTTGTTAATTTTTTAATTAACGAACACAAAATTTTCTTTTATTTTATACACGTATTTATTTATTTTAATAAGCCTAAGTCAGGATAAACACGTGGAGAAATTGGCCTCGAACGGGCAGACCACCATCTTGAATCCGTCTCGCTCGTCACCCAGCCAAAAATTGACTTTCCATACCAACTTTCTTATGTTGGCTCTGGCCAATGAGGAACTGGTCAACAAAATCTGTCAATCAACATACACAGTACTATTCCATGATATTACAGCTAATTTAGATTTTACTACACTACAGGACATAATTGATAGGCGACCCATCAATTATTCAACGCAATAAACGTTTCTGTGATTTCTAAATATTTTGGAAACCTTACCTTTGTTTATTGGTATTGGAGAATTGTCAGTGGATAACTCAATACACTTAGTGATGAGTTTGATATAATCTTTAATGCTGGTATTAATCAAGACGGATTAGTGCGTAAGGATTAGAGACACACAAATCTGTAGTTAAGTTCAATCTCTACATTTGTTCAAACTGTTGATTTTGAGACTCATCTCTTCGATAGAGTTAAAGGATTAGCATTAATAAAAGTAAGGTTTGATTTTAACGAGAATAATCGAATATTCTTATTGATGATTGATGTATACGATTACGTGCTGTATCATCAGTTTATTTACGGTCAGTTCTAAGAAAATTGCTCACTATCGCTTAGAACTATTTGTATTAAAAACGTTAAATTCGACAGGTAATCTCAGTAAAAACAACTTCTAACTAAATTAATTTGATTACTTGTATTTTTGAATCTTTTTATGGATATACACATTAATTGAATTAAGTAGATTTGTGACTTTGATCAGAAAATGTATGCATGATTTTAAGTAATCATATTTAAAATTAATCTTATTCATTTTAAATGCCTGAAATGTCAGTCTCACATACAGACATACACATACATACGCATGCGCGCGTGCGGGCATGCACGTTTGCTCGCATCTGTCTATCTAACTATCTTAATAATCATATAGTTTCGTACATTTATAAATAAAGAGAGCTCCATATTACTTACGGGCGTGTATATTTAAGTTAGGGTAGCGACTACGTAAAGTCAGTGACACTTGGTAATTGTCAGTTTCTCGCCAATTTGCGCACATAAACACACACGCATACACACACACAACACACACACACATACACACGCAAACACAAACCAACACACACACAAAAGTTGCGTACATAAAGACGTTCACATGCAAAGACGCACACAATTATATATATATATATATATATATATATATATATATATATATATATTAATAGATGTGGAGACTGGAAGGAAGAGAATTGATTTGTCTTGTAAGTACTGATACCAAAAATTAGATCTTGAACTTGTACTAACTATATATATATTTTTGGGAGGGGGGGAGATTATGTGCTTAATTAAAGTCATACCTAATTTGTTAATTAATTAATTGATTAAATGAATTAGTCGTGCATATCGGTTTAAATGTAAAGCGTAAACAAATCGAGAAAAAGTCGATCTCTGTACGTACATTTCAGCCATATAATCTCCCAAAAGAATGGTCGGCCTTCGCCATTTCAAACACATTGTTTGACCACTTCATATATATATATATATATATATATATATATATATATATATATATATATATAGAGAGAGAGAGAGAGAGAGAGAGAGAAAGAAAGAGGGAGAGAGATACAGTGACTGCCATTTCTTTGTATGAGAAGGCCATTTATTTGATCCGCTAAAATTACCCGTGAAACGAGGTTTACTCTTATAAGACTTCTCAAACCTGCATTAAGCATTCTGCATTCGCAGAAAGGACATGAGTTATCTGTAGGTTTCACCAGGAGGAATTGTGTAAAAAGAATAATCCCGGTGTAATCCTTCTATTTTAAAATTCCCTATTTCCGATTTCTGACCTCAGATTATTTACTCTTCGATATCATTTATTTTCTATATAACCTTCGTGTAGCATTCATTGTCACCCCCCTCATCTTGTTTTCAATTGTCAGCAGACTATTTGTTGTTATATTGTGGGCCAAACATTAACGGGTTGGTGGGATGTTTAGAATACCCAGACAAAATGACAATCAAAGACTTTGTGGTGTAATTGTGATTCCTGGAAAAAGGACACTTGCAAGTTTATTACAGTGTTTTGACATCTTCAGAACCACAGATGAATGTGAGATTTGCGTCTATCGTTATGCGTGGCTTCTCTGAGGTGCACAGAGATCTTGGTATGTAGTCGTTACGTAAAGAGGCGACCTCTAGTTCCTGTGGCCGGGGCGTTGACTCGCCTTGCAGTAGATCGAAGTTCTACTAGTGCATACATGTTGTAAGCGGCTTACATAAACAAAAAGTGTTGATTTCATTTATCTCTTATATTTGAGCGTTTTCTCGTTGGATTATGTCGCAGCCTGTCTTTTACCTTCAACTAAATACACTTCTTTGCATATTGTATATTCTTCCAGGGCACTGAATTGATGCATCTGTGCAATCCTCATTGGGACACTTCCACCTGTTTTTCTTGACACATAGAGTCTGTCTAAATCATCCACTAGGTGTAAGATCTTGTGCATTATAAATTATTCATTTTTAAACTAATAACCTGTACTGATAAACAAAAGAATCCTGTGTACTATGTATACATACATTGGTATATCTACCTTATATACTTGCAGATAGATCGCACTTTTTTTTAAACTAAAAATTCCGCCAAAATAACTGGTGCGACAATTTCATTTGACATAAATCTTGAGTAGATAATCATTGTTTTTTTTTATTACTGAGTCGACTTTTATCTCTCAGCCTATCTTTTACCAAATATGGAATTCTAGGATTTGTTTTTATTGTGCTGTTGAGTAAATAAACTTCTGTTACCGAATTTTGATTTGCTATTTTCAATAGCCTTTATCAAACAATATAGTTCTTCGCACGCTCTCTTTGAATTTCTTAAGGCGAAAACTATTGTTTTTCGTTACCAACCTGTCAACTAAAGCCATAGCAACATCTCCGAAACATTCATGTCATTATTAATTTTACACTACAAACTGTCGATTTTTTACTTTATTTTTATTATTGGTTCTCTTGGTTCACTGATATTAGCAATAATCTACGGTCCATGTTATCAAAAAGTATTCGAAACTTCCTTGTAAAATCTACGGCACTTTATCAAGTAAGATTGAGTTAGGGTACTCTTTGATAAAATATAAGTCGTTCGATTTTACGTATTTTTCTTTGGCTTTCATAAAACGCATTATCCTTGTCGGCTGGGGCTTTAGAATACACCGACTGCATCTATGCAGAAGAGTAAGACCCCCCTCAGTGAGGTCACTTGTTAGCCGTGGGTAGCGACCCGTGATGCTTAAGGACGGAATCCTGGTGGCTGAGCAGTCTATGACATGTAACACTCTATTTTGGCCCTTACTTATGCTAGACGGACGGTCGAAAAATCCGAACCAATCGGCTGTCCATGTCAAGCTCTAGTACCTATATAATTGTCCCAACCCTATTGCCCTTATGGCAAGCCCCAACCCTTTTTATCATATATGTGCTAGAATGCGATGGCTGAATGTCTTCATGTCCTGGAAATGATGTTAAACTCTATCTGATGGTGAGGTTTTAGTTCTGGAGGTCTGGGGAATGTGGAGCACTATTTCCTCACCTTTGCTTCCAGTTCCACTCTGACCCGGAGAGGTAGTACCTATTACTATCCCATCTATGGGTTAAATAGAAACATATGCGTTTGGAATAAATTGAGTACCCATCACGAATGAATATGTCTTTGGCATAAAATGAATATGTCTTTGGCATAAAATAAATATGTCTTTGGCATAAAATGAATATGTCTTTGGCATAAAATAAATATGTCTTTGGCATAAAATGAATATGT
Organism: Doryteuthis pealeii; assembly: GCA_023376005.1. NCBI lineage: Eukaryota > Metazoa > Mollusca > Cephalopoda > Myopsida > Loliginidae > Doryteuthis > Doryteuthis pealeii. The sequence continues at coordinate 96,849,080 of CM042142.1, forward strand.
CTTTGGCATAAAATGACCCGAATGTGTTGACATGCCGTAAAACCCAACAAACCCTCTAACCAACATAAAACGGTTTTAGATTGTTCAAGATTAGCCTTGTTCAGTTTTTTAGATGTTTCAAATAATGTTTGTTTATTGTTCATTTTTTCATAGTGCGCACAAAAAAGAATTCCGTCATCGACATTCCTCTCCTCGTCCATCACGTCAACAGACGTTTTTTTCCCAGTTTCAAGGCCAAAATTGTACATTGTTGGAACATGTATTTGATGGTCATTAAATATGGCCTTGTACTCTTTAGCAGTTAGGTAATAATAGCACTCTTGCTGTCCTCAGATAGATCCTTTGTTTTCACCATTGTAAAGAAGAAATAGGAAATAATGAGTTTTTCTACTTTCATTTTAAGCAGGAAGTTCATGATTTGTTGGACAGTTTAGTTCTATTGGCGACGGATAAATCATCGCTTGATTGATTGATTAATTGATTTTAACATCAAATCAAACCCACCGGGGATTCTTTTATGTCGAAATGTTAGGGAATTGCATTCATTGTATATTTATACTTACATTTTTGTGTAGTTGTGTCTTAAGCGTTTTCTTTTTTTTTTTTTTTTTTTGTTACAGTTACAATTACAGTTATAGGATACCAAGTCTTCCTGTCTAATACACATAATGTTCACACAATTGTATGGTTTCAACTATTCTTATTTGGTACTAGTAATTATATGGCTTCAAGTAATTGTTTCAATTTAATTATTAATTTATTTGCGCATAGTTATATGGTTTCAATTAACTAATAACAATATTTAGTAAAAAGTTATAGCTCCAAGTAACAATTCTTGAAGCAAATATTTTACAGTTATATTGCATCAAATATTCCAATAAGATACTACTAATTCTCAAACAGATATATCTGACCCATAGATAGGACCCTTACAGATATTACCACTGAGTGGATCTGGAAGAAATGGTAATGAAGAGTATCTCAATACGCCTTAGACCCCTAGAACTGGATCCTCACCACCATATGCAGTTTAGTTTCAACGAAGGGTACCTTTTTTGGTGTTTTTAGTTACCCTTTCCAAGGTCAGTGTAATCTAAGCCCCACCGACAAGGTGAACATTTTATTACAGGTCAATTTTAATGTCAAATTCATTAAGTGAGTCAAATGTATTTAATGATTTGAATGATACCAGTGCCAGTGTCATGGCAACTTTAAAAGTTTCATAGTTTTTATTTAATGTTTGGTTTTGTGTATTTTACAAGAAAATTCATGGGTGCTAATTGTGTTGTCAAGATTTTTAAACCGAGCAAACACAAATTACTGGATCATCGATTTTTTGACAGAAGGCAATGATTTTTTATGTTGTAATAATTTTTATAAAAATCAAACAATTTTAATAAAATCTGCGTAGATCATTTTTATTATATTCTACATATTTATGTAAACTCTATCACTTGGTTATCACGGGTTAGATAAAAACGATCAGCGTCTGTCTGGGCTTGTCCGGGCACTGAAATATGATAAATACCAGCATCCGGACATTTTTGTGTGATCTTCACCTCGGTTGTTTTGATATATGTACATTTTTAATGCTTTCTGCTGAGCAGACATTTTTTACTTAAGCATCTTTACTGTGGTGCCTGTGGTTGATTTTATGTTTAACACTTCTATTGCACATGTTGTCGATGTTTCATACATTCCAGTACGGCTGTTAAGGCTGCTGTGATGGTTCATCTTAGCCAATTGTACTAGTATGTTTTTCTTGTATGATTCTTGGGTGAAGGGATTACTCATGAGTCTTAAAAGATCATATCTTTGTTTGTTTACATCATGCTCAAGTGTAAGCATGTCACCACTAATTGAAATCTGCACCATTATAGAGAGTATCGGAGCAGTTTTATATTTCATTAGTTTGCATAAAACAAAGTCAATTTGGTTGAAAATGGGAATTGTGGCATTGGAAAATGCTTTTCGTTTTAGATTGATAATGTGTCCTATCCAGGATGTTCGATGGTGGCAAGGATGTTTCAAGGCAGTGTTTGGGGCAAATAGCTCATGGTTACTGATGAACGCTCATAGAGCTTCACCATTTTTATTCCATTTGCCAATTCCATAGGAATCAATATACAGTCCTATATCCTTGTCTGGTTTGCAGAGTTTGCCAGATTTGGAATTGAAGTTGTGTTGGAATATTTTCATACAAGATGTGCTCTAAATCCCCACCAAGAGTTATAGACTGGCCAATGTCACATGATTTACTCCTGCAGCCAATCTCTAACCATACTGAGTGGAAGTCACACTATTCCCCCCCTCACTGGTCATAATTACAATTGCGCTCACTGAGGACAGACATAGGATTACCAGATCTTTACCAATACTCAGGAAGGACATACGATTACCAGAGTAACCAAAGGATTCATTATTAAAGGACTCTTTACCAGGAACTAAGGACTCTTTACCAGAGGAACCAAAGGATTCATTATCGAGGGACACTTTACCAGGAACTGTGAACACTTTACCAGAGGAACCAAAGGATTCATTATCGAGGGACTCTTTACCAGGAACTGTGAACTCTTTACCAGAGGAACCAAAGGATTCATTATCGAGGGACTCTTTACCAGGAACTGTGAACACTTTACCAGAGGAACCAAAGGATTCATTATCGAGGGACTCTTTACCAGGAACTGTGAACTCTTTACCAGAGGAACCAAAGGATTCATTATCGACGGACTCTTTACCAGGAACTGTGAACTCTTTACCAGAGGAACCAAAGGATTCATTATCGACGGACTCTTTACCAGGAACTGTGAACTCTTTACCAGAGGAACCAAAGGATTCATTATCGAGGGTCTCTTTACCAGGAACTGAGGACTCTTTACCAGAGGAACCAAAGGATTCATTATCGACGGACTCTTTACCAGCATTGATTTCTTTGACTCTCTCCCCCTCTCTCTCTCTATCTCTCTCTTTCTCTCCCCCCCTCTCTCTTTTGCTAACCGTCCCAATCATCGCTTTTGGTAAGTCCTCTAGAGTCCATACTGAGCTTTTTGTGTATGTACATTTTCTGTATGATGTTACCTCAGCTATTGGCAGGATGTGACACATGGTCAATTTTTAAGCGAAGAAGTGCTGGTTCGAATTAAGAGTTTTCGTTCTCCTATGTAAATAATAAGACAAACTGGGTTTGAGCCCAGTTTTTCTTACTATTTACACATAGCTGGCAGAGAGCAAGAACACATGGATTCATGCTATTCCCAAGGGCATTAGCGCAAAAGTGAAATGCAAACAACATCGTCTAGAATTTTAACTCGGGTCGCCGTTTGCATTTTCCCAAGACAATAGCCGTTACGCCACGTGCTCCACTTATCTGTATTCCATTTATTTGCTTTTAAAAACTGAGCACTGCAGTGACCTCAAAAGATGAAAGACGTCGAGCGTTGACGTAGATATTGAAAGTGCATTCGTCACAGAGGACAGTAGTTAGCCGCTCCTGTACATTTAAGAAATGTCTTTTTTGTATTTTTACTTTCATATTGTATCTTATGTATTGCTTATGTAAACTCAGTGTTAGTGCATGCAATGAGAAATACACCTTTGCACTGTTGTCATAAAAATCCATTCTACCCACATCATTGAACAATACCGGAGATTGATGCGAAGAAATAATCCCCTTATTTCCTTTGAACGACAACATACAAAAGAGCATTTCATTTCGGTCAGCGGTTTCACATAGAGCTGATTCAATCTTCCCATTCAGCTTCTTCATTATAGATTTATCTTGTAAAGAAATCGGTCATCTTCTATTGGTGATTTACTGTCAGTTTTTTTGGTATACGTTGGATGATTCAATTAACTAAGGCGATAGGTAGGTGTAAGGTGGCTTGAAGTCTATCAGCATGAGAAATAAATCTTTGAAAACGAGATTGAGTAAACGATTTCCCAATAACGCCGCTTAGAAAGGCATGGATCTGCTTTTCCCTAAGATTTTGTCAGATATCGCTAGATATCTTGAAAAATGTCTTGTCACTTGCATGTCAAGGTTGTTTGGGTAGAAGAGAGTGATTCTAGATAGGAAGGAACTTAACAACAGAAATGCGCGCTGTTTTAAACAAATCCAGGAAGCAGCTCCCTGCAAAACAGCCAGTTAACGATCATTTACCTACCATCACACAAACCATAAAAGTAAGACGAGAAAGACATTTCAGAGAAGTAATACTAGAGTAATAAGACTGCTGAGAATGTAAGGACACTCATAAGCGACATTCTACTATGGACTCCTACACATGGACTCACCAGTGTTGGTCTACCAGCAAAAACTCACATTCATAAGCATTGTGCGGGCACTGGATACAGTTGAGAGAATCTAACAAGAGCGATATAGTCTAAGAGAGAGAGAGAGAGAGAGAGAGAGAGAGAGAGAGAGAGAGAGAGAGAGAGAGAGAGATGCCACTTAACACAGGAATATGAAAATTTCAAAAGAAAATCCTTATCAATTAACAAAAAAAAATGAACATTTTTGTTTTGTTTTGTTTTATTTTACGGCATATATCGAATAAAATCATTTTGATATTCGGTCTTTTACAGTACGTACTGTTGCTTAAATGGTCACCCATAATTCATCGCTGTTTGACTTTGGTGATCATCATCATATCGCGCTGACCGCGCGGATTCCTATTGCGTTCTCTCGCCACCCATCCCTACTGGTCATCGCTCCAGGCAGATCTATCGCACGGCATCCAGAATCAGCACAGAGCTAATTGATGTAGGTTTTTGTTGCTCGGCCTACACTGGTATGTCCATGCGTAGATATCCACAAGAAAATATATCTTATGAGTTCATTTTTGCTCCACCAGCATGTCTGGTTCATCTTACTTGGATAGTTTGTATGATAGGAGACAAATTCAAACAAAGTCACATCATTCCATGTCTTAGTAGGTAATTGGGGTACGCTATTTGATCATGCTATTCCTCTTGGCAAATACACTTGAAAAGAAATGAATTACTAGGTTAAATCAAAAGTTGTGCAAAATGTCAATGTATTTCATATTTGTATTATCTGCGTTATTCGGACTATTGTCCTCATCTTTTGTGTTATCTGTACAACGATTCGACCGATGTGCCCTCCAGCCTTCTTCAGGTATTTCTTGTCGGACTCGGAAACCTTCTTGGACTCGGGAACCTTCTTGTCGTAATCGGGAACCTTTCTTGTCGTAATAAGGAGCCATCATGGAACCTTGAGCCTAACCCTTTATTTAATTCACGGGGGTATCCTGTTCTCATTCCGCTAACCATAGAGGCGTTAAGCTGTGTTAATTATTATTCTATTTAATAGTCCGAATAACGCAGATAATACTAATCATCAAGCCTCATCTCAAACATTCAGAGAAATTTCTCTGAATGTTTGAGATTAGGCTTGTCCACTACCTTATCCACTAGGCCATATGTCCAATTGGACACATGGCTTAGTGGATAAGGTAGTTAGGTTAAGACAATTCTAAGTGACAGTTATCTCTAGATTGCAGGTTCAATCCTGATCAAGGGCAGCAGTAACATAGAATAATAAGTAACACAGCTACATACCCCATCTATGATTAGCGGAATGAGAATAGTATACCCCCGTGGATTGAATAAAGGGTTAGGTTCAAAGTTCCGTGATGGCTCCGATTACAACAAGAAGGTTACCGATTACGACAAGAAAGTTCCCGAGTTCGAAAAGAAGGTTCCCGAGTCCGACAAGAAATACCTGAAAAAGCCCGGAGGGCATATCGGCCGAAACGTTGTACAAATAACAATGAAGATGAGGACAATAGTCCGAATAACGTAGATAATACTATTCAGAGAAATGTATTTCATATGTCAATTTTAATATCTGTTCAGAAGGCCGAGTTTCAGTGTCAATTGATGGATCTTTGCGAATGATTAATACCTATAATGTACTAGTCCTTATGTTTGTGGTTGGTTTTTACTCAACCATTTCAAGCAAGGTCACAACAGAAGGTCTCTGTGACCTTGCTTTGTCTTCGAGGCTACTGTCACCTTCATTGAAATGTCTGAACCAGTTTTATGCCACACATTCGTTCACATTCCTGGGCCTTCCACATCACTGTCACATTCAGTTACTTTTCCCACAGGTAGCGTAAAATAACTCTAATTGCAATTTTTTCACCATTCATGATCAAAGGTGTAAAATAAAGAATAGACAATTAATATTTATATGTTATATATGTAATTAAAGAATAAAGAATTCAGAAACGATGGGAAAAGTTATATCAAATTAATAATAATAATAATAATATAAATAATATATATATATATATATATATATATATATATATATATATATATATGAAAATTTTCTGCTCTCTCCATGAGTCCGGATTAAAAACAATTACATCTAAAAACGGACCTAATTATCATTATGCTCTGATGATGATTTCTTAATAAATTGAAATATTGTCAATGTAAATTATATAAAAAATATATTCATTTTAACAACATTGTGTGTTTTCATATCCTTTTATCTCTCTCTCTCTCTCTCTATATATATATATATATATATTATATATATATAATATATATATATATATATATATATATATATAGCAAAGACGGATACAGGATGCTGCATAGAGGACCTCCCGAGAATGATGAGCGATAGGGACGGATGGAGAGAGATTGTCATGGATATCCGCGCTGACAGCGCGACATGATGATGATGATGATGATTATATATATATATATATATATATATATTATATATATATATATATATATACCAATACAGCGGCCGAAAAAGTTGTGTTTTTACATACCACAATAAAGATGAGGACAAAAGTCCTGAAAAATCAAAATTATACACATAAAAAACAAGAGTAACATACCAATAAAAATTGAAACCCTATCGCCATTAGAACGACACGATGGCTGACGGAGAAATTAGTCGAGTGAGCAGGTGGAATAAGATATCAATTTAGATATATAAAATATCAATTATATTATATTTATTATATAAGATATCAATTTATGTGAGTGAGCAATTTTATATTTTATATATATAATATTATATATTATATATATATTATGTATTATATATATTATATATTATATATATTATATATTATATATATTATACAATATCTTATTAATATATAGCATATTCTATATTTTATATATATATATATATATATATATATATATATATATATATATATATATATATATATATAAGATATCAATTTAGATGAGTGAGCATATTTTTAATATTTTATATATATATTATATCATATATATATATATTATATTATATATTATATATATTATATATGATATATTATATTATTAACATATCAATATATAGCATATTATATATATATATATATATAATATATATATATATATATATATATATATATATATATATATATTATAGATATATAAGATATCAATTTAGGTGAGTGAGCACGTGAAAACCACTTTCAGATACCTATCTTACTTTGCGAGACTGAAGTAAGAATCAAAGATGTTACCACCTTTGTCAACCTTGGCAGTTACCAACTACGTCACCACCGGATCCTATTCTTTAACCAAATTTAAGCTTAAATCTTTAAATTTCATAACAATTTAAAGATAAAACCGCCAAAAATATTATATTTCAAGTTTAATTTTTTTTTTCGAAAACGAACAGAAAGAAGTCAACTTTGAAAGCCTTTTCCGTCAGCTAAATTGCTTAGTTTTGTTGTCGGTATCTCATCGTTTCGCCCACTCTATCTTCAGGCTTGATTTTTTAGACGAGGTGTAGTTACTATTATACATTGATGCTCGTTCTGAACAATCTGCTCTCCGGCCTTCTTTTTGACTGAATATCCGGGAACAGACCTTGCGTCAGACATTGATATAAATTTTAATTCTGGCTAAGAGATGTCCGAACCCATTGTCACTCACACAGAATAGTAGTAGAAAGGATTATAATTTTGATGTATTCAACTAGAATTTATATATCTAAAGTTCATATTATAATTGATCTGCGTTTTTTTTTTCTTCGGTTATATTGTGTGCAACCTTTCAGCGATTTGTTCGACCCAGAGGGACTTCATCAGTTGGACACTTTGTCTTTCTGGATCAAATAAACAAACGTAACGGAGAGAAGGGAGACCAGACTGAATTCAAGTCAACCTTAGTCGACAACTGGCGGTGGGACGGATCTTCTAGATAGGGGCACAAATTAGCGTTTCCTGTACAACACGAAGTGTAAAATCCAACGACATCAGTTATTTTCAATATTTTCATTTTTAAAGTAATTTAATTTTAAAAACAATTTGATTTAGCCTTTTCGATGATTGGTTTCCATTTGAGTTCATTTCTATACTTGGTCTACTCAAGTAGTCATTAGAGCTCAACATATGCGCTGCTTCTTTGAGATATCTTCTTTTCCAATATCCTTTCCTATCTATTATTTTTAATTTATCGCTCAAAGGGAGATAGTTTCCCTTTTTGGGTCATTGTTACGTTCGGATAAACAGGGAATAGATTTTATCTTATTGAAAAATTACGTGAACCCAGTTCAAATCCTGGCAAAGTTATTTGTAAAAGTTATTATAAGCTAATTGTAAAAGTTACTATTAGCTAATTACTTAAGGCATGAATTGTTCAACCACTAACTATGAGTAAATAGAAGGGCAGACTGTGCTTTTTAACTCTTTGCCTACCAAATTTTCCCCATGGCTGTACCAAATTTTTTCCTGTATGATGGTATATTTCCAAGTTCACTATCTATTCACTTCAGAACTCATTCTATTCAAATAAAGTCCTTTTATAATTGAAATCTGAGTCTTTCTGCTTATTTATAATAAACTAACCATCAATTTTTGTGCACTGTTTACGGTAGGATCACAATTGTGGGAGATCCACTGTGAGCAGCTTAAAGTAGGCAAAAAACTACCTTTGTAAGACAACAGATCATGGAGAAATAAAACTCTGAAATCAAGACCTCATAAAACTTTCACAAGAAAACAAACGGAGTGTGTGTGGGGGTGGTGGAGAGAAAACAGATTGCTGACATCTTAATCCCACGGCACCTGCCCCCCCCCACCACCACAGTAGAAGAGATCAGAAACAAACAGACAACGAAAAGTTATCAAATCAACCAAATAAAGTCGATATGTCAAATCATATAAACGTCATTTTCTTTGGCGGTTGTCAATGTGTAACAATGTGGTTGCTTGGTTACATTACGATATTCCAGATATTTCTGTCACAGGACCAAATGTAACAATGCGTGTTTTGTCGATATCGATATATTGGACAAAGTATCAATATAACCTGATAGTACAGAATTTTATTTAATGATAAAAAAAGTTTTCCTTTTCAAATGGTAATTAAAATTCAGTATCAGCCCATCCCTAGCAATTCTGTGTCTGGGGGTGTGAAAACCAAACAGTGGTTGCTTTTTCCAGATTGATATCAATAGAACCCCCTTTCTTCTATTCCCAGCTTGTCATGTGGGGTGTGCAAGCGGATTTTGTTCTTCATCCAAATCCAAGCGAAACTGACTTTCACTGTTCATTTTATGGTAATTTTCACCTTTAGTTGTCAAAATTCCTAGCAAATAAGGCAATTAGAGTAACCTCCCTTGACTTTCACTTTGAAACAAGCCGGTAGCTATTTTCAAAGTCCCCGTGCGAAATAAACACATCTTAGAAACTTTTTCAAAAACAATACAACTGCATGCTTTAACACAAAAATATCATAAAATGTGTTCTTAATAACAATTAAGTTCATTTCAGATAATGCACACGCACAATTTTATGCTAGGAATTTTGGCAACTAAAGGTGAAAATTACCCATTTTATTGTACTCATTTATCCAATCTGCTCCTAACCTTTTCGTGGGAAAACTTTGAACCCTTTGCATCAGATTTTAATACATACACTTTGGATTTGATTCTTTCAACCGATCTTCCCATTAATTTTTTTTTCGATTCTCGATCCACCCATTTATTCAATAAGCCATATGGACACTTTAATCCACCATTTGACAACCAATATAAAGGGTTTGGTGCATGCTGCCCATAGATCCATAGACAATACACATCCGCTCTGTCTGCTGGGGCGTTAGAATACACCGATTGCAGAGGGGTAATACTCCCCCGTGGAGCCACCTATTGGCCGTGGGTGGCGACCTGTGATGGTTGAGGATGGAACCCAGGTGAATAGGCAGTCCATGACATGCAACACTACACTTTGAACCTTACTTGGGCTAGACGGGCGGTCGGAGAGGCCCCCTCCGGTCAATCGGCTGGTCACATCAAGCCCTAGCACCTACATGATTGCCCAAATCCTATTGTCATTATGGCAAACCCCAACCCTTTTTATCATATTTGCTAGAAGGCGGTGGCTGAGGGTCTTCATGTCCTGGGAATGGCGGTAATGACTGATGGTGAGGTTAGTTTTGGAGGTTTGGGGAATGTGGAGTACCCCTTCATCATCATTTCTCCTAGGTCCACTTTGACCCAAAGAGTGCCTGGGTTAAATAGAAAATGCGTTTATAAAAAAAATGAGTATCAATTAAGACTGAATTTATTTCAAAACTTTATCCGCATTAAATGACCAACTGAGGTTGATATGCCGTAAAACAAACCAAACCAAACCAAACCAAACAATACACCTACACAGGACCAGTGCCCTGTTATAATAGCAAACAAGTGATAGTGTTTCTAGTGAATTTAGTTAGTATTTCGATGCCTATTTACAACATCATCAGAACAATTAGGGAGCAAAGATTATTCTCTACCAAAATCAGTATGATGACGTCTGCGCTACCAGATAAAATGGAAACAAATCTATCCATTGTTGAACGTACTCCTCACCATTATAACCACAAAGGAGTATAATGGATACTATGTAGCAAAGAGATATGAACAACATGAATTACAGAAATAAAAGATAACTACCCACAAGTTTTTTAAAGGTCACAGGGTGATAGTCGCCCAATGCAAGTTGAGCAAATGAGAAGTGAAATCACAACCCTTAGGAATGATCTGCAAAACGATCTCTGGTGTGTATCTTAGATTAGACACTTGATAAATTAAAAAAGCGCAGTTGTTATACAAGAAGGAGAATGCTGAATCATGGCGATTGCAGTCGAGCTATTGTTAGCGAGCTGTGCCTCATAAATATCTCTATTAGTGTAGTTCTCATTCATCCATGTACTGTAAGGTCGGAAAATTCAACAACAAAGAATGCATTTAGGGTCAATATCTACAATTGATCCATTTGCAGCAGCTTGTTAGCCAATTGTCGATTTCGAATAATAACGTATAGATAGAAATCTAGAAGATACCTAATCGTTTGACACGTGGGGTCGGTCAATTCATTCGCGGCTCAAATTGCAGATACTTTAACTGATTAGATTAAACACTTGAGCCGTAAAATTGTCGCCATAAAAAGGTTTTCATTTGCTGTAGGTCATCATTCACATTATTTTCATGCTTCGTAATTTCGATAACTTCATTTACAACGACGAGATTTCCAATGAGTTGAATTGATTAGAAAATCCTTTGTCCATATTTTCTCGAGCTTTTCAATTTGCTTTCATCAAGTTTGGAAATTGATCGCGACTTTAAAACTTGGCAGACTCCTTGGACTCAAGTAGAATTTCAATCAACGTGTTAGGGTGAAGGATAATGTGATGAAAGAAATCACTTTTCAGGGGATTTGGAGCATTAAAATTTGAATTTGATTTCCAGTCGTTGAAACAGGTTTATAAAAGATGACAGCTTAACAACAAGAAGTCGTAGGGCTAATTCAATCACTCGTCCATATAATCGCAGATGATTGGGACTAGTTAAAAGTGTGGAAGGATTCATCGATTCGATCTATAGAATCATTATCTAACGACACATTTTATCAATTGATTTATGGTAGTCGAATTATTCTCATTCATTCTGCTAGTTGATCCCGACTCAATTGATTTAAAATTAGAAAATAATTAGACTCTCAGTATAGAAATCGATTGTTCGATCCGCTATTTCTACATTGGTTGATTGTCAATTGATCTACCGTATACACTCGTGTAATGAACGACTTTTTAAGACCAATTTCTTCCCTCAAAAACATGTTAGTAATCCCTGTTTTGTTTATAACAAATTCCTAACCACTGGCAATTCCTTTTATTCCTTTACAACATATGCTATCCTAAAATAATTTAAGATATATATTTTAGTACATTCGCAATGCATCTCTTTTAGTAAAACACTTATAAGATAATACTATAATAATCTTTTTTTAGTAACTATTGCTTCAATTTCTGCCCATTGATAATTTTTTCTTCTTGATTTTCAATTTTCACCAAACATTGTATGCTGTAACTACCGTATATACTCATGTAATTAACGACGTTTTAAGATCAAAATTTCACCTAAAAACAAGGAGCCGTTTATTACATTAGATAAGGTTTTGAAACATCAAAGCTTACTTTCTTGCCATAACTTTACTCCAAAGTGTCCTCGCATAGCCTATACCTAAAAAAGGCTATTAGTCAAGATTATAAAGGTTTTACTTAACATTGTTTACTATTATAACATAATGATAAAAATGTATATAACACCTGCACATACAATATGAACAAATATTATGAATAGTAAACAAAGTTTCGTAAAAACTTCATTATCTTAACTAAAAGCCTTTGTTTAGGTATTAGCTGGTCTATGCAGAAACCCTTGGGTCAGACTAACGAGATATTAGACCGAGTTATCAATAGAATAGACTACGTTTTTTAAATATTAGCCTTGGATTGTGAAAAACTTATTTATATTATTCTATGATACGCACGGCTAATAAAAGTAAAGTCGGTGGGGTGGCCTAACGTCGGTCCCCCTAGGAACCAAAAGGTTCCGGGTTCGTTACCGGTCCTAGACCGTATTGTTTATTTATGGCATTGTATTGAAAACTAAATGTGCAGTATACCGCGCCATAGTTCTCTCAACTCTCCTGTACGGTGCAGAAGCCTGGACGATATACAAAGCAGATGTCCATAGACTACATGTCTACTACATGCGTCACTTACGCAGTATATTAAATGTCAGGTGGTGGCAACATGTTTCAAACAGGACCATTCTGAAGAGAACTGGACTCCTTGGCATGCATGAAATACTTGTCCAACGCAACCTGAGATGGGCTGGCCACTTAAACAGACTTGGGGATGACAGACTACCAAAGCAGATTCTGTACTCTCAACTGAGAGAGGGATCATGTAGAATCGGTAGACTAAAGCACAGGTACAAAGACCACACGAAAAGAAACCTGAAGGACTTGAATATCCCCATAGGCAGTTGGCAAGACGCAACCAGAGACCGATTAAATTGGAGGAAAATGATTCGCATGGTGTCATCATCGGATACGATGGACAGCAAGTAGTAGTAGTAGTATTGATTTATAAAACTTCTACAAAATTATATTTTATTGAATCTGTGTGTCCTTTGTGGAGAAGATTCTCATATAAAAATGATTTGTGTCCGTTAAACCGGAACAGAAATATTAGATTTTATGTTAATTAGCTAATTTGCATAGGGGATTTTTTAAAAATCTCGATTTTAAAATATAACAAAATATACTCATAATTGGATTCTAATAACATTTTCAGTATTTGCATAAAAAGACAATTTTCTAACGAAGTCTCCATTGAAAATATTGCTGCTCTGTCAGCTGTGACCCCCACCCCCACCCTGCCACAAAAAGAGAGTCCTCAGTATGACACTAAACTGCTTGATGGTAACTCTCCAGTTCTGAAGATTTGGGAGTGTGGAGTACCTCTTCATTCATATTACTCCTAGGTCCACTCTGACCCGGAGTGGAAGTATCTGTTAGTGTTCCATCTATGAGTCAAATAGATCTGTTTAAATATCATTTGTAAAAGATTGGAATACTTGATACCATATAACTGTGTGTAAATTAAAAATACTTACTTGAAACTATTATTATTATTACTAGCAAATATATGCACCCTTCGGGTGCAAGTATTTAAGTTTTAATATAATAAAATATCATATTAAATTAGAAAGGCTAATTAAACTGAATAAGAATGCAGATAAATAGATTTGGAACAGAGGGGGCATGATTGAAAAATAGAACAACTTTGAAACTAACTCTTCCATCATTTTCCGTTACTCCCGTCTTTCATTGGTAAATTTTCCTAATTTAACTATTTACTTAAAATAGGAAGTAAAGAATAATATTAGTTATTTCTTCTTGTTAATGGATTTCTTTTAAGATTTATCCCCGAGATTTTTGCTCATATTCAAAAAGATAAAACCAAACAATTAGAAATCAATAATACTAAGCATGTATTTATTAAAATCAAATTTTTAAGATCAATATGCAAATCAGCCTTCCAATTCACACTATAATCCACTATTTTGTTGTATATATAAATACAATTGCATGTTCTGTGTATGTAGATATGGTCAACAGTCTTAATGATGTAAAACAATTTTATCAATAATTGAGGTTTAAATAAAAATAAAATCATGGAGAATGTGAAGTAAATAACGAAGGGAATTGTGATTTGTATAGTAATATAGTTTCGGTTACAGACAGACAAACACACAATCTCCATTATTATAATTATTATTATTATTATTATTATTATTATTATTATTATTATTATAAGTTACTTGAAAATTTAATTTTTGCAAACAAATAATTATTATTGAATAGATATAGTCACTTGAAACAATATGACTGTGCATTAAATATTAGCTTTAGATACTTGAAACGATACAACTGTGTGCAAATTATTTGTATTAGATAGAAATACTTGATATCACATAACTATGAACAAAAATCCTCTTTGGAAACAACAACACATATGTAAATATAAACGTGCAATAATAATGATAATAATACTTTTGGCATAAAATAACCCTTTGAAAGGTTGATATGCCGTTTAAAATATCAAACTTTTGAAGAAGAATCCTCATATTACACCCGCATTTGTAATATAATTATTTACTATACTTGTAAAATCGTTGAGTCATTGGGTTTTACATATTTTAAAGATAAATCCCCAAAGAAATAAATTCGATTTACCTTTTTTTAAAAAGAAAAAAAAAGTTAGTCTTTTACGGATGCCTTTGGAATGTTAAAAACTGAAAATATAAAGTAAAATATTTTTCTATTTGGAGACTTTTCAGTTTTATTTGATAACTTGTATTTTAGGGTTAACATCAGTAAACATATTTTCCTATTGAATGTTTTTGCTGTGATAATTTTCAATAATAATTCGATATTCTTTAAAATTTTTCTTCTGTTCATTCACACCATATTTAAATCGTAAAATCTTTTATTCGATATTTTTTAATAAATAAATATACAGATATATAGAAAATAATGTTATTGGCTGCATTTAAAAAATATCAGCCATCATGTTTTCCAGACTAGTGTATTTGCGACTTTTTCCTCTTTCGTAAACTGAAAATTCATCTCAAGGCCACAATTTGAGGACGTTGAAGGAATTAAAGGAGATACGAATGTGCAGCATCCTTGTGTATCAAAAGAGGAATTTCACTTAAATAAGTGCATTGAATACCAACGGGAATATTTCAAGAAGAAAAAAATAACGTTTCATTTGTTGTTCGTTTCTGTCTTGATAAATCCAACTTCAGTCTCGATAAATCGTCATATGTATAACAATTTATAAAGTATTTGTCAGTGCTGCTTGAAAGAAAAGAATGAGTATAAGGGATGGAAAAGGAAGGAAAGAAAGAAGGAAAAGACATAAAGAAATTAAGATAGAAATTAAAACAGAAAGGAAAAACGAAAGAAAAGAAGAAATACCTAAGAAAAAGAAAGAAAAAGAGAACAAATATCTAGAAAAAAAGCTAAAAGAATTAACAGATAAATATATCTAGGAAGGAAGGAAGAAAAAAAGGAAGGAAGGAAGGAAGAAATGAATGAAGGAATGAATGAATGAAAGGAAGGAAGGAAGGAAGGAAGGAAGGAAGGGAGGAAGGTAGAGATCTAGTCAAATAGACAAAGAAAGAAATGGGGGAAATGATGAAATAAAGTCAAGAGAAAAGGCGTTCAAGAAAAACAGTGCAAAAAGAAAGGAAAAAAGAAAGAAAGAGGGATTATCTAGAGAGAACCAAGAAAATAAATAAATAATATTTAGAAAGAAGAAGAAGAAGAAGAAGAAGAAGAAGAAGAAGAAGAAGAAGAAGAAGAAGAAGAAGAAGAAGAAGAAGAATGCCAAAAGAAAAGCATCAAAGAAAAAAATAAAACTGTGCGAAAAGAAAGAAAGGGAGACAGAAAGAAAAATTAAAAGAAAAAAACACAAGGAGAAAATCAATGAAGAATGAGAAGAATAAGAAGATATATATATATATATATATATTATATATATATATATAGAGAGAGAGAGAGAGAGAGAGAGAGGGGGTGGAGAGAGGTAGGGATTATTATTATCTTCTTTTTCATTCTCTTCTTTTTTCATCTTTCATTCCTATTTACCTTACTTTATCCATCTTTTCTTCTTCTTTATAATTTTCTCACTTTCTCAGTTATTATCTTTCCATAATTTCTTTAGTTTAAATTGAATATGAAGATTATGTAGCACAAATGGAAAATCACAAAACGGAATCCTATTTTTTTTTGTTTATATCTCTTTCATTCTTTTTCTTTTTTTACATTGACCATTTCTTTTTCTTTCATTATATCATTGTTAATTTCTTGTTTGGCTTTCTTTATTAAAAAAAGTAGTCTTTTCCTTTTCTCTTTTTTTTTTTCTTCTTATTTCTGGCACGATTTTCCGATATTTCTTTCTTTTTTTTTCTTCTTTCTTTCATTCTTTTTTTTTCAGTTGTATTTTTTCTTTTTGTTCCTATTTTTTGCTTCTTCTTTCGAAGATTCTTCTTTCTTTTTATTTCTTTATATTTTCCTAATTCATTCTTTCTTTCTTTTTTCTTTCTTCTTTCTCCTCTCTCTCTTTCTTTCTTTCTTTCTTTTGTCAATACCTATCTTTTCTTTTTCCTTACATTTTTGCTATCTTCTTTAGGGTATCTTTCTTTCTTTCGTTCTTTCTTTCTGATTTTTCAGTTCTTTCTTTCTTTCTTTCTTTCTTTTTTTTTTTTCCAGTCCTATGTTCGCATTTTCCCTACATTTTAATATCTTGTTTTGAGTATTTTCCTTTCTATTTCTTTGTATTTTTCATTTCTTTATTCTTTCTTTCTTTCTTTCCTTCTTCTTTCTTTCTTTCTTCCTTCTTTCTTTCTTTCTTTCTTTTCTTTTCTTTCCTTCTTTCTTTCTTTCTTTCTTCTTTTCCCTATCACAAATAAAGCAACAACACTACCTAACAAAAGAACAATCCAAAAGTATAATTTAAAAAAATAAAAATCAGAAGTCGGACAAAAACAAAACAAGCAAAAAAATACCCGGGTCTAAAACATCCGACACATCTGACAACAAATTCCTTCTTCTTGAGTCATCAAATAAAAGTCAGCCGAACTTTTAATATTATCTGTCCGTGAGTGTATAGGTATGGGAGAGGAAGTGCAAAACGGGGAGGACTTTATCTTCTTTTCAGGGTCGGGGTCTGCAGCGAAAGAAAAAAAAAAGGTTTAGTATGTTTACTGTTTGGAATTTCTATGTTTCAATCGAATTACGTAAAGGGCATGAAAAATAAGAGAGAGAGAGAGAGAGAGAGAGAGAGAGAGAGAAAGAGAGAGAGAGGAAGGAAGAAGGAAATAAAGAAAGAGCAAATAACTTAATAAAAGGAGAGAGAAACAAATTAACGTTAGAAAGAAGGATAAAGAAAAAGAAAGGGAAAAGAAAAAGAAGAGAGAAAAAAGTAAAAAAGAAAGAGAATGAGAAAAATGAATGAAAAAAAGAAAGAGAAAATTTTTTTTTCAATACGCAAGCAAATAAAGAAAAGAAAAGAAAGAGAGAAAAAAGTAAAAAAGAAAGATAATGAGAAAAATGAATGAAAAAAAGAAAGAGAAAATCTTTTTTTTTTCAATACGCAAAGAAATAAAGAAAAAGGCATCTAAAAGAAAGAAAGAATGAATGAATTTAAAAAGAGAGAGAGAGAGAGAGAGAGAGAGAGAGGAGAGAGAGAGAGAGAGAGAGAGAGAGAGAGAGAGAGAAGAGAGAGAGAGAGAGAGAGAGAGAGAGAGAGAGGGTGAATTAATGCTAGAAAGAAAGAAATAACAAAGGTAAAGGGAAAAAAGAAAACGCGAGAAAAATTTATAATTTCGGTAGAAATAAAGAAAAAGTTATCTGAAAGAAACAAAAGAAAAAGAAGGAATACAGGAATGACCAAATGAATTAATAAAAGAGAGAGAGAGAGAGAGAGAGAGAGAGAGAGAGAGAGAGAGAGAGAGAGAGAGAGAGAGAGAGAGAAATGAATTAGCATCAGAAATAAATAGATAAAGAAAGAAAAGCATATGAAATAGAGAGAAAAATAAATGAAAAAAGCAAACATTTGAAAGAGAAAAGTTAGAGTCGATGAAAAGTAGAAAAAAATAGAGAAACGAATGAATAAAGTGGAAAATTGGGAAGTGTATTGTTAGAAAGAAATGAAAAAGTATCTGAATTAAAGAAAGAAAGAAAGAAAGAAAGAAAGAAAGAAAGAAAGAATGAAAGAAAGAAAGGAGAGAAATAAAGAAATATAGAAAGAGAGAGAAAATGACTGAAGAAACAAGAGAATAAGGAATTCAGGTTAGAAAGAAGGAGAGAGAGAGAGAGAGAGAGAGAGAGAGAGAGAGAGAGAGAGAGAGAGAGAGGAGAGAGCGAGAGAGAGAGAGAGAGAGAGAGAGAGAGAGAGAGAGAGAGAGAGTAATAACAAATGAATAGGAAACAAAGAAAACAAGTTTTAAAAAGGTAAAAAAATGGGAAGTGAAATTGTTAGAAAGAATGCCATTGAAAGAAAAAGGGAGAAAACATTGAAAAAAATAGAAAGAAAGAATGAAAGAAGAAAGAAGTGAAATAGCATTGAAAAAAGAAAGAAGAAAGCATAGGAAGACAGAAAGAAAGAAAGGAAAACGTATTCAATGAAAGAAAGAAAGAAAGAAAGAAAGAAAGAAAGAAAGAAGAAAAAAAAAAGAAAGAAAGAAAGAAAGAAGTGAAATAGCATTGAAACGAGAAAGAAGAAAGCATAGGAAGACAGAAAGTAAGAAAGGAAAACGTATTCAAAGAAAGAAAGAAAGAAAGAAAGAAAGAAAGAAAGAAAAAAGAAGAAAGAAAGAAAGAAGTGAAATAGCATTGAAACGAGAAAGAAGAAAGCATAAGAAGACAGAAAGAAAGAAAGGAAAACGTATTCAAAGAAGAAAGAAAGAAAGAAAGAAAGAAAGAAAGAAAGAAAGAAAAAAAGAAAGAAAGAAAGAAAAGAAGTGAAATAGCATTGAAACGAGAAAGAAGAAAGCATAAGAAGACAGAAAGAAAGAAAGGAAACGTAAAAGAAAGAAAGAAAGAAAGAAAGAAAGAAAGAAAGAAAGAAAGAAAAAAAAGAAAGAAAGAAAGAAGTGAATAGCATTGAAACGAGAAAGAAGAAAGCATAGGAAGACAGAAAGTAAGAAAGGAAAACGTATTCAAAGAAGAAAAGAAAGAAAGTAGAAAGAAAGCAAGAAAAAAAAATGAAAAAGAAACGGATTCAAGTTATTTATTGGAAAATCAGGCAAACCAAATAAAACTCCACCATCAACTGCAAATAAACGTATATTCTAAGTCTTCTCATATTTCCCTAAAGTCTCTTTCATATATTATCCTGATACGAAATTAAAAAAAAATTATTCCAAAGTGATAAATAAATAAATAATAGGGGAAAATTCCATTTGAGTTTATTTAATAGATTAATTTTGTAAATTTGCAAAAGTCGAAGTTGCAGAGGCAATAATAAGGTAAGATTAATTGTCAATAAAGAAAGAAAGGCACAGCATCATCATCATCATCATCATCTTCTTCTTCTTCTTCTTCTTCTTCTTCTTCTTCTTCTTCTTCTTCTTCTTCTTCTTCTTCTTTTGCATCTTCTTCTTCTTCTTCTTCTTCTTCTGCATCTTCTTCTTCTTCTTCTTCTTCTTCTTCTTCTTCTGCTCTTCTTCTGCATCTTCTTCTTCTTCTTCTTCTTCTTCTTCTTCTTCTTCTTCTTCTTCTTCTTCTTCTTCTTCTTCCTTTCTCAATTTATCTCAACACCCCATTTCTTTCTCAATCGTCTTCTACCGCCTTCTTTTCCCATCTGATTTCACGAACGTCCTGGGACACTAAACTGCATCTGGTGGTGAGGCTCCAGTGCTGGACCTCTGGAGAGTATGGATTACTCCTTGATTGTCATTACTCCCAGGTTCACTCTGATCCGGAGTAGACGTAACTTTTAGGGTCCCACTTTTGGGTTAAATAGATCTGTTTAATTATTCCTATTCGAATATGTGCAAAAACAACTCTTAAACAACAATTATAGATATGGCCATGGAATTTTTGGCAATTTCCTAACCTCTAGGCATAAAATAACACTAAACGATTTGACATGCCGTTAAAATCAATCAATCAATCAATTCTATCCTTCTTCTTACAATCGTCTTTTCTCTCCCTAGTATTGATTCATCTTACATGTTTCTGTATCAATCGATTCTCTCCTCCCCAATTCGTTTCCGTTTTTTTATTCCTCTCTTAGTCGTTTGTTTCCATCTCCTTCTCCCCCCCCTCACACATTTCTCGTCCTTTTTTTCGTCTTTATATCTTTTTTTATCCCCTCGATTCAATCTTTTTTACTACTAATCTTCTGTTTCTGTCAATCGTCTTTCTCCTCTGTACAGATTGATTCTCCCTCTCTCGATTATCTTATTTTTTCTCCTCCGCCTTCTCCTCTCTGGATTCTTTCACTAATCATCTTCATCTCCTCCTCCTCCTCACCACTCTCTTTTCTTGAATCAATCTATTCATTGTCTTTCTCTTTCTCTTCTTCACAATTTTCTCCAGTCGCGCCATTACGTCCACTTTCGGACTAATAACCTTGGGTAAGGTATTAAACCACACTTGCTCCGAGCTATGGGTTAAATAGTACTACTACTGTTCTTCTAGTAGGATGGTTTTGGCATTAAATAGCCCATAAAGATTGATATGCCATTAGCAAAAGAAACCAAAGTAAATCAATAAAGTACAAAAATAAAAAAATTAATCCAATAAAAAAATATCAAAATAATAAATTACGAAAATAAAATAAGATATTCCACAATTTCATTTCTCCCAAAAGTTAAAAAAGAAACATTCTATTCGGGATTTGCCACCCACTGGATTACACATGCGTTTTGCAGCCTCTCGAAAAGATCTGTCCATACTCTACAAACTTTATGATGATAATTTATTGGCTTAGTGAATGAACGATCCACAAGGGAAGCACATGACAAAACTAAAGAGTCATTTACTAAGATTGGCTTCGCTCAAAAGATATCAAAACAAAGGAGAAGATTCATGAAACGAAAGAGAAAGATGAAAAAGATATATATATATATATATATATATATATATATATATATATATTGTTCAAATCAATTGAAACAACCGCCATACGGTCAGTTTTAGATCTACTGGAGTGACAGAGTGTAATCGATTTCAATTTTTCTTAATATAAGATCATTAGCAATGGTGTGCAGTAATAGGAATCTATTTTCGGGTTGTGTGATGAAATTTGCTTGGCCTTGAAAAATATTTCATTTGTTGATCCGTAATTGCATCAGATTTTTATTATACCCAGACTCTTTCGTTTTAGTTGTCAATTAGTTGTCTTACGTTCATTTGTTGCGATGGAAGCGTACGGAAATGCTGCATTACACTGACAATATCTACAGATAGATCGCGGATAATAGAATAATGGAATTATTCCTTTTGTTTCAATTAATTTGAACAATGGAATATATATATATATATATATATATATAGTAAGCCTAATGGTTCAGAGACTACCTAGGTTTCTCCAAAGCAAAGGGTTGGTGCGAAATACATTTTATTGTTAAAAACGGTCACAAGGAAGAATAAAAAATTAGCATAAAAAAGAAGAGGAAGAAAATAATAATAATAATAATAATAATAATAATAATAATAATAATAATAATCCAAAGAGATATGAATTAGTTAGAATCAGATAAGAAGAGAAGAAGAACAACAACATTTTAAAAAAATAAAGAAACGGAAGTCTAGGTGCAGGTTGCAGTAGATGTACTTCCCACATTTAAAACTCTCACGGTATAAGTAAAACTTAGGCAAGTGGTAATTGTAGCTCAATCTAGCTTAGATTTTACCATTCCTTCTCCGATATCACCATGCAAGCAATGGGTTAGATAGCACTACTACTGTTTTCTACAAGGATGGTTTTGCATTGAATAAAACATGAAGATTTGATATGCTATTAAAAAGAAAACAAACCAGCCATTTTTCCAATATAGTTATTATTTTCTATTTTTCTCTTTCTTTTTTTAGTTACTTTCTTTCATTCAGTTTCTTTTACTCCTTGTCTTTCTTTTCTACTCTTTCTTTTTTTTTTTTTTTTTTTTTTTTTTTTTCGCTTTTCTTATCCTTAATTTCTGTCCTTTTCTGAGGCCATGTTTTTTTTAGTAGCTTTACTTCTTTCTTTCGCTTTTTTTATTTTTATTTAACGCTTCTTTTCCCTTTATTTATTTCTTTCTTTCTTTCTTTCTTTCTTTTTTTCTTCCTTCTTTTTTAAATTTTTTTACATATAAACAATTTTCCCTGTTCCCAGTTTTTTAATACCCATGTACTTTACGGGGCTACGCTTATCGTAACGGTTATCCTCGTAGGAAAAGGAATCGGTCAACCGAGTTCAAATCCTATACGAGGCTGTTGGCGTTTCAATTTGCGCTAATACCCTTGGGAAAAATATGTATTCATCTATTCTATCCATAGCTATTTGTATATAGTAGGACAGAATGGTATTTTTAACTAGTCTAGGAGAAATATAATTCTGAATTCAAACCTGAGACACTTCACTTAAAAAACGATCTTGTGTCATATCCAGCCTTGCTGTAAGAGCTGAGTAAATACATATATTCACTCATCTCTCTCTCTCTCTCTCTCTCTCTCTCTCTCTCTCTCTCTCTCTTCTCTCTCTGTGCGTGTGTGTATCATTCTCTCATCTTTAATTTTTTAATCTTGATTCTTGTATTCATATTGTTTTCCTTTCTCTTTTGCTCTTGTTTTCTTTCCGTTTTAGTCCCTTAATTTCTTCCTCCATATATATATATATATATATATATATATATATATATATATATATATATATATATGAGGCTCACTAAATAAATAAGGCAATGTTTTTACAGAATTTTTTCAGAAATTTTCCCCAAATATAAACTCTGCATTGTTTGGAATTAGTTTATAGAAAAATATTCGTTTTGAGTTATTCACAATAGCAGCAAATCAAACAGAGTGCTTCGGGTTTGAATAGAGATCTGTCGAATGCCTTGGAGAAATCTACTAACAAGAATGTTGCCTCGAGATTTTTTGCTCATACACTTTGGGTGATTCATTGAATAGACAGAACCTGAAAAGTTGTGGATTGTTTTCTCCGAATGCTGTTCTGATTTTTCTGAGAAATTTTCTCAAGTCCAGGTTGGATGGGATTGAGATGCAGAGCATAATAAACCTTAATAGATATAGCTGTAAGGGTTATACCTCTGTTAGTCTTCATGATCTCGAGGTCGCCTTTTCTTCAGGAAAGGGAGGATGCAGCCTTTCGTCTATTTCTCTTTTACGTTTTTGGAAATATGTGGCGGCGGCAGGCTCTCCGTAGCGGATTGTTCATATCCGAAGTCACCCTGGTACAATACCATGAAACCAAGAGTTCCAGAAGAATGCGGCGGCAACAAAGTACCGGCACATCAACATCTTCAGGGACAGCCTACAGATGCGATATCTGTGGTCTAGAATGTTTTTCGAACATTGGACTTCACAGTCACAGGAGGCGTTGTAACTTCATGGACACAAGAACTATATAGTCTTCCGAGACTACAATGCCGATGGATATATCGGTATAGCATCAATCGTATCAAAACCTTCAGTTTTTTGCTTTTATTTATTTAAAGAAATGTCAGATTCATCCTTCGTTAAGTGTCCAAGTTTAATGTCTAGTTAATCAAGAATAATTTCTTCAGTTGGTTTCTATGATGTTAGAAGGATTTCCAAGCAGATTCTTGAAAAGTTCTTTCCACTTCTGAAGTATTTCCTTTTGACTGGCAGTTTTCAGTTTTGATCTCGAGGATCTTTTCCTTCGACTGGCCTCATTTACTGTCTGCTAGGCTAAATAAGTTGTTTATTTTCTATACAATTTCAGTTGTATTTGATTGATTTGACCTAGAATCGATTCTAGTTCTTTTTATTATTTATGTTTTTTTCTGAGCTTTCTGTGCATTGGTATCCGTTGGGTTTCTTTTATTAAGTAAAGATGCTTTCTTTTTAAATTTTCCTGTTTTTCCCCAACCATTTTTGACACTATGATTGACTCTCAGTTTGGTTGGTATGCACTCAATTGCTTCTTCTAAGTGGTTCGTAACAAACTTATCATATTCATCAATTGGAGCATGCCTTTCAGATGTCCTCTGAAGAGTATCAAACCTTTGACTTACATTATTTTGATTTTTCGGACTGTTTTCCTCATCTTTATTGTGAAATATAAAACCACAACGCTTCTTTAAATAATGACGTAATTGTTTTTGCATGCCCATAAATCCGAGAAGCCTTACGATCATTTAATAATATCTAAATGCGATATTCATGCATCCCTTTAACGCCTTGTTTGCTCAACAGTCAAACTATTCAAAAGTTGAATCATTGCTATGCTCGGATAGACAAGGAACACCTGAAGAAGGCCGGAGTGTACAACAGCTGAAATGTTGTGGTTTTATATTTTACAATGAAGATGAAGACAACAGTCCGAAAAATCAAAATAATACATATCAAGCCTCATCGCAAATATTCGTTACGGTTATCAAATAGTAATTCCATATAAACATATTTTTCAAGTGAGGACAAGCCGTCCTTGTTTGCTTTTTAATTATGGAAATCTTTGCTGATACGATTCTTTGTTCAAATCATAATCATTCAAAAGTATTGTATTCATCACAGTTCATAGCACTGTTAATCAAGGTCTTGTTTATAAATATATAATCAAGTTGTATCTTTGAGCTATAGTAGAAGTTAATCCTACCATTTTACTTGAGGTGAAGCTGACTGTGCTGTATGGTAAGAGGTTAGGCGAGCGTGAGTTCGAGGGTCTAAAAATGGTATAACTGCAAGAGTGTCTGTAGTTTACTATATATATATATATATATATATATATATATATATATATATATATATATATATATAGTAAAGATATGTGGAACAAAGGAACAAAACTCAGACAAGTGTATGTAGGAGATATATTTCGCTAAGCATAAAGCCCAGCTTCATCGGTCATTTATTTGATCATTAAAGCATCATACAAGTATTTTATAGAAGAGAAAGTGGACGGGAGAGAGGTGGATTAGGGGAAGAAATCAAGTGGGTGGGATAGCGTTTGTGAGGAGAGTTTGAATGGTCAGAGGGAAATCATTGGAAAGGGAGGGAGAGAAAATCAAAAGGGAGGAGAGAGTTAGAGAGGATATGCAGAGTAAGGTGAAAAAATATAGTGGGAGAGAAACAAGTTCAAAAAGAAAATGGGTCAGCCTTCTTGGAGAGAAATTTGATCCAAAGAAGCAGAAAGGGAAGTAGTAAAAAGGGGAG
>CM042142.1:96877336-96914836 GCA_023376005.1 Doryteuthis pealeii
TATATATATATATATAATAATGTAATCCACAGACACGTGTTTCGAGGTATCACCTCTCATCAGTGTGGTTATACCGTTTAACAGCTACCTCTGGCCGGGTTCGAGATCCTAATGAACTTTCGTTCGCCAATCCTCTTATCCGTACGGCCATAGGCAGCTGTCAAATATAGGAGACTATTTAATCGCTACATTTCTAAGCGGAAATGAAATTCACTAGAGGCCTGTAAACAAAGCGAGGTTTAGCTGTACGCCGAATACGGTGAATTTGTATATATATGTATGTGTGTATGTGTGTGGGAGATAGATAGATAGATAGATAGATAGAGAGGGAGAGAGAGAGAGAGAGAGAAAGAGAGAGAAAGAGAGAGAGAGAGAGAGAAGAGAGAGAGAGAACGTATTAAGTAATATCAAGTCATATGGAAAATCGGTGAATTTTGTTCAAGTTGTCGAAAAAGAAAAAATATTTTTTCATGATACAGTATTAGGGATTGAGGGATTACAGTGAGAGTGGGACATTGGTGGAGAAGGTCGGAAGCATTTTTTTACTTACTTTACATATACACATGCATATATATATATATATATATATATATATTAATTTATAATATATTAAAAATAATATAATATATAACATATATATATATATCTATATATAATATATATTAATATATTAAATCATATAATATCATATATTTTACAGTAAATATTTATAAACATATATCATTTATGCTCTCTTACACGTATATACAAACATATGAGCACAAACGCATAAGCACACACATACGCATGCGCATACACACACAGACACACGCACATACACAAATATATAGTTTGTGATGTATCAAGGCTTCTATCTCCCCCTTTCTCTTCCTCTGTACCTCCCACAATACTTCCCACTGTCCCATCCCACCTACTCTCTTGTTCTGCCATTTAAAAACTGATGTTCTTAAAATTACAGGCTATTTTCTTTATTCCTCTTCGGAATTATTTCACTTACTGCCAATTCTTTATTTCTTCCCAAGAGATTCAGTAAGTAATGGCAGCATCAAATTGCACTCAGATGAACTCACAAACAGCCAAAAACGGCATAATAATTCCTACATACATCCATATATGAAATATATACTAACTCTAAAGGCCATTTGTACCTAACAAGTTTATGCGAGATTCTCAATACTATATTTGGCACAATATTAGGGAAGTCTTAGAAGTGCTTTTTAAGTTTATTTAACTCTTTATTGTTTGTACAGAAATTCTCTTGAAGTCTTGCTTGTGTAAAACTGTTCATTCTGATATTCTTAAAAATGACAATCAAAACTGTCCAATTTCGAAAGTGGTGGGATTGTTGGACTTCAGAACCAGGGGCTGTCACAACAATTAATCAATTTCTCTGAATTTAAAAAAAATGAGGCTTGATAATTAGTATTATTTGGATTACTCGAACTATTGTCTTCATCTTTATTGTTATATGCACAACGTTTTGGCCGATGTGCCCTCCGACTTCTTCATGTGTTTCTTGCCGAACTTGGGAGCCTTCTCAAACTCGGGAACCTTCTTGTCGTAATCTAGAGCCATCACGGAACTCTGAATCCAACCCTTTTATTCAAACCACGGGGGTATCCTGTTTTCATCCCACTAACCATAGCTAGGTACAGGTATTAAGCTGTGTTAATTACTATTATGTTACTGTTGCCCTTGAACTGAATTGAACCTGCATCCTAACTATCACTAAGACTGTCTTAACCAATGCCTTTATCCCTTACGCTATGTGTGCCGACTCCGATAAGAAATACCTGAAGAAGGCCGCAGGGCACATCGGCCGAAACGTTGTACAGATAACAATAAAGATGAGGACAATAGTCAAAATAATTCAAATAATATGAATTAATCAAGTTTCTCAACAGCATTAGCGCAAAGTGAAACACAAACAGCCTAATCCAGTATATGAATTCGAGTTGCCAATGCTATTTTCTTTGACAATAATTGTTACGCCTAAGCGCACATTCCCAACACAATTGATTCCAAGTAATAACTAATGATTAGATAGTAACATCTAATTATTGTATATCACTGAAAAGACCTCTACTACAAAATCTTCTCCACAACTGTAGGTTAAGACTAATTTAATCCACCAAATAAGGCCTCCAGGCATAGCTGCTAGATGTTTACTTGGTATAGAGTCTATACTATTTTCATGCAAACATTTTTGACAGCTGTCTATAATAGGCATGAAACCTAACATATTCGATTGTGATGAGAGGTTATTTGTCAGAGCAGTGTGCGAAAAACCCAATCGGTCCATGGCTCGTCTTGTTACGTAGCCGTTCGTCACAGTACCTAATAGATATATTTGTTACGTACTTTCTTACTGCTTCTTACTCTGGTCTTCTATTCTTCCGGCCGTCTTCTGATCGTCTAGTCTTCTGTCTTCTATCTTCTAATGGTCTCGTCTGGTCTTTCTTATCTGGGTCCCGTGTCTGGTTCTTCTGGGGACCATTTCTTATCAGAAGCCTTTGTCATTGTTAGCTTTTAGTAATAACAACAAGACTTCGATTTACTTTGGATGTTAGTTTATTCCGGAACCCAGGCCAGACAAATGCGCACGGAGAGTTACATCTTGCTAGCTTCTAACTCTGCAACTGACTAACTGCAACTAACTACTGCAACTAACTTACTGAGTTGCCCACCTTAAACCGGAAAGGGCTTTCTATCGGGGTTCCGTTCTCACGATTCTATCCCCAGAAAGCAAGGTGAGAGTGAGGTCAAACATTGTCACTCACTCTCAAGGCCATCAGCTGTACTGATCGCCATAAGGATTTCTATACTACCTTAAAAAGTAATAGGGATCCAATTAATATGTAACAGTCTAAGGGCAAAAACAGGTGAATGTTCACTGCGTTTTCATCAAACGAAAGTCTGTATTCAGTCACAGAAAAAATATTGCAGCGTTAAGATCAGAAAAAGATCTAAAACAAGACTTATTAGCGTAATGGTTATCTCCGTAGGAAATGGAATCGGCGACCCAAGTTCAAATCCCGCCCTAACGCGAAAAGCAGGAATCCTTCTCTTCTTCGATCCAGCTATGGGTAAATAGTAGGGTAGGCTGGGTTCTTTAGTCTAGATCAGGCAACCAGTCTAGGAGAAGGAAAATGAATTCAAATCAGTAGTACTCCACTTCAAATTTGACCTTGTGTCACGCCGTACTCGTGGTGGAGGGGTTGGGTAAATACATACAAATATGGCAGACTAGAATTTGCAAGATTTATCAGACCATAGATAAAGTAATGATAAGTAATTCAACTTGGATGGACCAGGTGACCTTCGTATTGTTTACACTACGTATTTGATTTATGTTACGTTGTATTCTTCTAAAACTATCGTCCGTTTCCCGGTGCCCAGCTCCTCACTTCGTTCTTTAGTTGTCGTCGGGTCACTCTGTCACTCTTGTACCGTCTTTTCGTCGCCATCTTGTGTCGCTGGATCATTGTCTCTTCTCTCGCTGTTTCATATTCTTCTCACAGTGATTATCAGCCGGAAGTCTTGTTAATGCAAGACAAACCTAATCGCACAAAATGTAGATTTTAAATAATAAACAATAATCAGCCGGAAGACCTGTTAATGCAAGACATAACTCATCGCACAAAATATAGATTTTAAACAATAAACAATAATCAGCCGGAAGTCTTATTAATGCAAGACGTAACTAATCGCACAAAATGTAGATTTCTAAACAAAAAAAAAAAAAAAAAAAAAAAAAATTTATCTTACTAAAATCCTTATTCATTAGCAGGACCACTCGATATACCACAGTACGATAATTTGATTATTACAACGTTTGATATGTTTACTTAAAGTGCTGTTGTAAAATAATTTAATATGCAAAAAGTATGATAATCTTAATCTATATGCACATAGTTATTCTATTTACGACGACTTCATATTACCGGTTCGCCACTTACAGGAATCAGTCATAGGAGCAAATCTCGGTGAAAATCTCAACCGTTCTTGTCTGGCTATACAAACTGAATGACTAACTTCTTAGTGTCGTTTGATCACGGGAATTTTTGATCCTACAAAAAGTTGCGTTCTCAAACGACATCTGGGTCATCACACGTCAATCAAACCTAACTTTTTTTAAATAAATCTTTTTGATAGAGTTAGAACTGAGT
Source organism: Doryteuthis pealeii (assembly GCA_023376005.1). NCBI lineage: Eukaryota > Metazoa > Mollusca > Cephalopoda > Myopsida > Loliginidae > Doryteuthis > Doryteuthis pealeii. Next base: position 96,881,506 of record CM042142.1, read on the forward strand.
GTCAGAGCATTTTCCGATTGATCTTCACATCGTGAAACTGACAGTTACACTAAAGTGTTTTTGACGACCGCTATATTTTAAAGGACTTTAACAAAGTGTCTTTGATAATCTGTTCTGTCAAGCGTCGATAGTATTTACTATGCCTAACTCAGTTTTTCTCACGAGGCCACAAGTATAAAGCACCCAGTAATTATGGAAGTTATTATGATGTTTTCATATTATGAATCGCTACTTACTATTCCTCATTAAGTCTCTTTTATTTTCCTTACGCTTATCTTTGTCTAAGACAAGCTTTAAAATGTGAAGCAGAGAATGAGTATAGTATTTACTACATGATTGTAATGGCCTACGACTCTAGCTCCCTAACGTATACCAACGGTAACTTAAGCCCAGTTTAATTAAGACAATGTAACCAGCATGAACAGTACTCATTATAGATTAACCAAATTGCCAGTAGAGACCACTAACGATTGACCATATCGACATCCACTATATATATATATATATATATATATATATATATATATAAGGTGTGTCATAAAAGTATCGAGATTGAAGCTGTATTTACCAAGATAGAAATGAACAATGAATGGACAGTTAATTTATTTTTCAGAATACTAGGTGTATAATAAAAGTGCTGAGTTTGAAGCTGTATTTACCAAAATAAATATTAACAATGAATGGAACGTTAATTTATTTTCAGAATACAAAGTGTATCATAAAAGTGCCGAGTTTGAAGCTGTATTTACCAAGATAGAAATGAACAATGAATGGAACGTTACTTTATTTTTCAGAATACAAGATGTGTCATAAAAAAGGCGAGTCGGAAGCTGTATTTACCAAGATAGAAATGAACAATGAATGAAGCGTAAATTTTTTCAGAATACTAGGTTTGTCAAAAAGTACAAAAAATTGTTTTGATACACATTATATATATATATATATATATATATATATATATATATAATATATATATATATATATAATAAAGGATAGTAAATGAGAAAAGTATTTGCATACAAAATACTCAATGGTATAATAACAGAGAAGGTTTAAAAGCTAAAATATATGGTTATGGGACTATATTACTGTTACGCAAATTTCATGTGTATTACACAATCCTCAGATTAGCGACACGTGTTTCAGATCTTCGGATATGTTCTCCAAGCCGTATCTCTCTCTCTCTCTCTCTCTCTCTCTCTCTCTAATATATATATAATATATATATATATATATATATACATTAATTTTTATTTTTATTTTCATTTCTAAACTCCGACAGTATAAACAAAATTCCCGGCTTTATAGTCTGAAATTATACAATACAAACTTTTGCCTGGAGAAAAATAATAATTAAAAAAAAAAAGACCAAATCATCTGCAGCTCCTGAAAAAAATCAGATGGTACTATAAAAGGGCGAAAAGAAATAAATACTGTGAGAGTTGCCAAAGTTAAATCTACTGAAGTGCTCAATACAAAAGAGTTGAGTTAATAAATAATAATAAAAAAATAAGCCTAACGAGTCAGAGAATATCTAACTAGGTTTCTCCTAACGGATCATCAGGATAATTCTGACTTATCCTGATGATCAGAATTATTCTGATGATTCGTTAGGAGAAACTTAGATAAATATTCTCTGACTCATTAGGCTTAATATATATATATATATATATATATATATATATATATATATAAATATATATAATAGTATATAAATGAAATAAATAAAGTAACGTTGTTCCTTCTCCAGTACTCAATATCTGGGATAGAGCCATGATAAAACCGAAGGCAGACTGATTATCAAAATTGAGTGTTAAAAGCTTTTGAAAATAGACCTTATATATATATATATATATAATATATATATATATATGTGTGTGTGTGTGTGTGTGTGTGTGTGCGTGTGTGTGTGTTTGTGAGAGAGAGAGAGAGAGAGAAAGAAAGAGAAGAAGAAAAAAGGATATTGATGAATATAGAAAGATATATATATATATATATATATATATATATATAATATATATATATGATGAATAATAATATAATAAGATAATGTTGAACAGATATATATATATATATATATTATATATATATATATATATATATATATATATATATATATATATATATATAATATATTTTCACAATGATGAAAAGAATTGTAATTGATAGAATTAGATATGGATTATGAACAAATAAGTGATAGATAGATAGATAGATTGATTGATAATTTAACAGGTAGGTAATGATGAACAGAATAAGATAGATAGATGGATAATGATGAATATCATAAGATAGATAGATAAATAGATAGATAGATAGATACAAAGAGACTATGTGTTAATTTTTCAACAGCATTGCGGTTAATTCATTGTTTGGTTGTATGTATGTAACGAGCGTGTCTCTTTCCAGTCGTGGAAACCAGATAAATCTAGCAAGTAAAATATTTATAACATTACTGACTTATGCATCGCTTCGTCAAGATCCTATAAGCCGATTGTTTCAACGCATTAAAGTCAAGATGCGTATCACGCCAGTGTAGATTTCAATGAAGTGTATCTTTCGTTATTCGTAATGTCTAACTGGTGCAGCCATACAGTAGTACTTACAGCTTGGAAGAATTCCCATTTTATCTAATCAGTTTGTTTGTTGTTTTGTTTTGTTTTACGGCATATCAACCTCAGTGGGTCATTTAATGCCGATAAAGTTTTGAAATAAATCAATTCTTAATGGATAATACAATTTTTTTATAAATACATTTTTCTATTTAACCCATAGATGGGACCATAACAGGTACTACCATTCCGGGCCGAGTGGACCAGGGAGCAATGGTGATGAAGGGGTGCTCCACATTCCCCAAACCTCCAAAACTGGAACCTCACCATCAGATAGAGTTTAACGTCATTCCCAGGACATGTAGACCCGCAGCCACCGCCTTTTAGCACCCATATGATAAAAAGGGGTTGGGGCTTGCCATAAGGGCAATAGGGTTGGGAAAATCATATAGGTGCTAGGGCTTGACGTGACCAGCCGATTGATCGGAGGGGGCCTCTCCGACGGCCCGTCTAGCCCAAGATAGGGCCAAAGTGGAGTAATGCATGTCATGAACTGCTCATCCACCTGGTCTCTCCTTAAGCATCACGGGTCGCCACCCACGGCCAACAGGTGGCCCCATTGGGGGAGTCTTACCCCTCTGCAGAGGTGCAGTCGGTGCATTCTAACGCCCCAGCCGACAGGGCGGTATCTAATCAGGAAGATCATATTTGTATATGATCGATAATTGTCGATGGCAGTCCTTGCCTTTCCTATTCTTATATTGACATCACTTTCTGTGGATGAGATATTGCTACCCAGGTATGTAAACTGGCAATAATGAACAAAAGTGATTAAATAAATAGGAATATTTCTGACGTATTTCTTTTATTGTCGCTCAAACTAATTTAGTTGGAAGTACGTGGTGTAATGGTTAGAGTGGTAGGAAATGACTCGTCGACCCGAGTTCAAATCCTGGACGAAGCTACAGTTCCCTTAACGCTAATACCCTTGGGTAAGGCATGAATCCAACGACTCTACCTCCAGCTATGTGTAAATAGTAGGGCAGACTGGGCTCTTTAACCTTGGTTAGGTAACCAGTCTAGGAGAAGGAGAACTTTGTCACTACTAGCATAGGCTCAGTCGTAATTAGTGATCTATTTCACTAATTTAATTTAATTCCAAAATTATACGTGTGTATTCTAACAATCAACAGAGAAAAAATGGAAGAATCTAGCATAATTTCTAATTCTGATACAATTAAACAAAGAAGTTTTTTCAATTTATCTCTTTTTGTTAAGTTAGTTCTAAATAGATATAATATTCTTAATATAAATTAGTTTTATTGCTTGCATTCTGATTATACTTAGATTCAATGATTTTATCATTACATAGACTTACAAGTAGAGCTACCCGGCGTTGCCCGGATTTTAAAAAAGTAAAAATAAATTTATTTCATTTTAACAACAAAGTGTGTTTTTCATACCCTTTTATCTATACATATACCGTCGGATTCATTTCCTTACTCTTAACTCATATATATATATATATATATATATATATATATATATATATTTTAATAAGAATAATTTTTCTATATATTTGTTTTATTATCTTTTATCTTTATATATTCTTGTTTTTATCCTTTATTTTAATTTTTAATAATTATTAGATTAAATTTTAATATATCATTGATTTATACCTTTATTATATTTTATCTAGCTTCTCTTATAAAAAAGAGGAATAAAATTTTTTTAACCCCCCTCCTTTAAATAGGATGTGGATTTTATTGAAATTAGGTCATTGCTAATCTCTAATAATATTCCTTTATACAAAGAGGTGTGCAATATATATTTTCCTTCTCTTAGACTGGTTACCTAGCCAAGGTTAAAGAGCCCAGTCCGCCCTACTATTTACCCATAGCTGGAGGGAGAGAAGTTTGATTTATACCTTTTCCAAGGGTATTAGTGATGTGAAATGCAAACAGCCTCGTCCAAGATTTGAACTCGGGTTCATTTCCTACGAGTCTAACCATTACACCACGCGCCTCCAATATACATACATACAAATTGACCTTTCTTTTATACGAAGGTAATCCCAAAGGTAAGGTCTCCAAAATATATAGAAATCTAGGTACTGGCAAAATGAGCCTAAAATGCGTTTTTGACAAAATGACTTTAAATGAATTTTATATATTAATTTTTCATAGCAAAAATACTAAATTAAAGTTTTAAAATAAAATAACTGATGCATTATAAAATTCATTAATTGATAAATCAATACTGAAAATTTCATTAAAATCGGATAATTACCTCATTTTTGGTAATTTATTTGCAATCGTGAATGCTACATTAAAATTGTAAACAAGCGCGTAAAACCATTGAAAAATACACAGAATGGCGGATCGCGTCGAAATTTATCAAAACAAATCGTTTTAAATGTATTAAAAATAAACTGCAGATATAATGATATTTTTCCTTTTTTTAATGATGGTCATTATGTTAATACTTATCGATTTAGACAAAGTTTGACATTAAATAATAGATTTAATTAATTTTAATTCGTTTTTTAAACTCTTACCAGACGGTTTTAATGCCAGTACCTATAGAAATCACCGAAAGGTTTATTGTTTATTGCCTATAATGTTTACATCGTTTTAAAATTTGAACATGTATCTATTTTTCTACATAATCGCTATTTAGGTCAATGCATATTTATAGGCGCTGTGGCAGTTTTTATATGCCCTTGTGAGCTCGTCGTTGGAAACCTTCTACACAACTTGCGGATGCTTTTGACATCCCTGCACGACTCTCCATACACTTCTGTTAATTGGCGATTAATTTCATCGGTTTAATGACTTTTGCGGTTCAAAAACCGAATAATTGCACGAGCTTTACACTTGGCGGTAGCGTCAATAGGGAGCTCCATCAGAAACGACTGCTCGGCCAAAACTGGGCGTAGCAGCGAGGTGGGCATGGGAGCATGTACAGGCGCAGGCGCATGCACAACAAAACAGTGTAGCCAATAGCCACACGAACAGTTTCCCTGCGTCCCCAGTGCTTTGGAGACCTTACTTTATGGATTACTTTTGTATATATAGATAAAATAGTCTATGTAATAATCTTAGAAATACTAAACAACTTTATAATCTTTAGTCAAATTTATAATTTGAAAACTTTTTACCCGCCATAATTTTTTCTTCTCTTCAAAAAGAAAACAACTCCAAAATATTTTTTACTTAAACTAGGAACATTGTGGTTTCTAGTCGAACGCTCTACCGACTGAGCTACACTAATATATGATTATTCGTACATATACTATCATCAACAACAAAAAAAAACCCGGGCGATGTAAAATTATTTTTTGAAAGATATTGCCTGTGGGTATGTGTTGAAAATTCAATGTCAGAGGGTTTGTATCATAAGTAAGCAATTTTCTATTTCATTAAATGAGTAAAAAAATAAAATAAAATAAAACAATTTGGAATAGAAACTTAGTCCTCTTCCCCTCAAAAAAAAATGTTGTATCTATGTATCAATTCTTAATAAAACAATTATTTTCAATATTTTACACATAAATTTTACACAAAATCTTAGGTATTTATTTTATTTGTAAACTGTTTAGTTAAATTCTTCTTGTTACTGAAAAAAAAGACGAGAGTAAAAAACAATTTAAAAATTGCTTACACAAATTTTGAAAGTATATAACACAAGAATATTGTGACGTAAACTGTGACGTATAGCTGTGACGTAGTTTGTTACAGACAGAAATATGCACAATATCCATTATTAAAGAAATAGATAAAAGTACAAACGTTCAGACCAAATATACATGTTGAAAAATCAGTTTCGTGTGTACATGATTACTTTGAAGCGGTTAAACCTAATTTTCCATAAGAAAAAAAACAAATGAAAATATAATAAGGATAAAAATCAATGATATTTTAAAGAATTAATTAAAGAATTTTTTGAGAACCTACTTTCGGGATTACCATCGTATATGTATAAAATCTAATACTAACACATCTTTTTGGTCATCTTTAGAGGACATACGAACAGCTTCTACCAAAACAAATTCTCTACCTTCTAACAGACAAAGCTAACCACAATTAGATATAGATTGAGTTTAATTGGTTAGAAATTGAATGTCAACAATATTCTTTTTTCTTTGGCTTCCAGCGAAGTGAACATTAATATTAACATTAAATATTATTAAGTATTAATAAACGAAGGGAATAAATAATCGGATTTTTATAGCCAGAAATATAAATCAAATTCTCATTTCGTTCTCCGTCTTTCATTAATTATGCAAATAAAAGAAACTCTGGTGTCATGAAAGATAATCTGAAGTTTTACCTTTACTGCGTGAAAGGTGAATGTGTCTTTGGCGAGCTGAGAAATTGGAGTCTCTATTGCCCGTTGAAGTACTAGAAACGGGGGAAGGATAAAGGAAGGAATGAAAAGAAAGAAAGAAAAAGATAGGAAGAAAGATAGAAAGTAACATCGGAAAAGAAAGAAAAAAAGAAAGAAAGAAAAAGACATTAAAAAAATTAGATAAACTAGCAATAATATACACCCTCCGGGCAAAAGTATTTGATTTGGTTTGGTCTAGTTTGTTTTACGGCATATCAACCCCAGTGGGTCATTTAATGCCGATAAAGTTTTCTAATAAAGTAATAATTAAATGGATACTCAATTTTGTTTATAAACTCATGTTTTTCTATTTAACCCATAGATGGGACCCTAACAGGTACTACCACTCCGGGTCAGGGTGGACCTGGAAGCAATGGTGATAAAGGGGTGCTCCACATATGCCAAACCTCCCAAACTGGAACCTCACCATCAGATAGAGTTTAACATCATTCCCAGGACATATAGACCCTCATCCACCGCCTTCTAGCACTCATATGATAAAAAGGGTTGGAGCTTGCCACAAGAGTTTGCCATAAGGGCAATAGGGTTGGGGCAATTATATAGGTGCTAGGGCTTGACGTGACCAGCCGATTGATCGGAGTGGGCGCCTCCGACCGCCGTCTAGCCTAAGTAAGGGTCTAAGTGGAGTGTTGCAGGTCATGGACTGCTTATCCACCAAGACTCCGTCCTTAAGCATCATGGGTCGCCATCCACGGCCAACAGGTGGCTCGATTGGGGGAGTCTTACCCCTCTGCAGAGGTGCAGTCGGTGCATTCTAACGCCCCCGGCGCGAAAGTATTTGAATCTTAATATAATGAAATATAGGGTGTCCACAAAGTCCATCTATTCTCTAAGGTTCCCACGGAATTTATGGACACACTGTATATCAAATTACATAAGACTAACGAAATTGAATAAGAATGAATATATAAAGATTCCTTATTTTGATAATATCTTAATTATTTTCTATATAAAATCATCCGTAAGATTAATTTAAATACGTTGGAGAATAAAACAATAATATTAGAGATCAATAACACTAAGTAATTATTTATTAAAACCGGTTTTCGTTAAAACCCGTATGTAAATTAACCACACCATATTTTATGTAAACCTTTATTTCGTTGTGATTTATAAGACTCATTGCAGTATTCTAAACGTACTGATAGCATGGAATGTTTTGAGGCAAATCCTACACAGATTTTCATAGAGATATCGTTAATAAATAAGATGTATTGTTCTATGTATATTAAGGATTTTGCCTATAAATTAAATACTCATTGATAGACTACGCAATATCTGAGGGTATCGGGACGTAAGCGGTGACGTAGTTTCTGTTACAGATAAGCAGACATTGAATCTCTAATTAGAATATTATGTAGAAAGAAGGAAAGAAAAAAAGACCCCGGAGAAGAAATGTATGTACACCGACATCCCCCAACTATGAGTTAAATAGTACCTCTACTGTTCTACAATGATGGCTTTGGCTTAAATAAACCCAAACAAACCAAACCAAACCAAATCTGTCCCGCGAGCAAGCCGATTTTTCACTCCCCACATTGTGATTTTTTTCCAAAAGGAGATCCAGCAGACACCGGGTTCGAAACTGAACAAGTCCTTAGTCAGCTCCACAGAGAAAAAAGAGAAAGAAGTAAAAAACAATTCCCAGAATGCATTTGCGGTTTATTTATTTACTCATCGAGTTTATCCTCGTGGGGAAGGTATGTGAGAGTTCGCAATCTATCCTATTCTGTCTTACGGCCAGCTACTTTGCTGTGTACATTTTTCCTGTGACCAACCACAATGGACGGTGGACATTCCCATCCGTCACTGATTGGGGTGCCTATTCCCGATTATTTCTGTGAATATATATATTTACCAACCCCTCCGCACGAGCAGGATGCGACACAAGGTCAATTTCTTAAGCGGAGTTTAACAGGTTTGAATTCAGAGTGTTCCTTCTCCTAGACTGGTTGCCTAACCAAGGTTAAAGAGCCCAGTCTGCCCTACTATTTACCCATAGCTGAAGGGATAGTAGGATTCATACCTTTCCCAAGGGTATTAGCGCTAAGTGAAATGCAATTACCACGTCCAGGATTTGAATTTGCGACGAGTCCATTTCACATGACTTTAATCATTACACCACGCGCTTCCTTTTTTCTGTGAATATATGGTGCCCCTGCGTCAGGAAAAGAAACCCCACGAACCCCGCGTTGATTTCTCAGAACCAAACTATAGAACAATTGTCTACTGACTTCTCCCCGTACTAGCACCGAACCCTTTTGTTTATGACAGATATTTAAAAAACTAACCCTTTCATCCCCGTCGCAAAATGCTTCTCTTTTTATTATCTATTAAAATCGTCTGACCTCACTAAGTTGTTTAGCCATCTTTTTGATACTACTATACATAAACATACATAAAAACACGTGTTAGCCATTAAAAAATACATAAAACAAGCGTATTTACACATTATTACCAGAAGATAATGCTTAGATTTGAACTGACGTAATGGCGAGAGAAATAAACAAAAGGAAAAAAAGACAATAACAAATAACATTGGAAAAAAAAATGGGTAACCGAATTTTAAAATTGTTTATTTTGTTTTATTTCTTATATATTCTATGAACTGAAAACTTCGATAAACACCTGCCAACGAATATAAAAAGACAAGTGTTCAATTTAACAAGAAGATTACAGTTAAATAATGAATCAAAATAAAATTGACTACACCGAAAATAATAAAAAATAATTTGAAGCCATAATATCTGATTTAAATAAATAAAATATAATAGTTTAACTTTAAGTTAAAAAGTTTAAAAGTTGAGAAATTTGTTGTTTCTTTTTGCTTGTTTTTGTTTTGAAAGAACACTCACCTTATCAAAACCCTACATGTGAAGCCACGGAGAGACCAAACTCACCCCAAACTCCCCTCTACATCAAACTAGAACACATTAGGGAAATACATCTGCTCAAGTAAAATCTTTGCTGGATAGATTGGTGTAGGTAGCAAGAGACATTGCCCTCTACATGAAACTAGAACACTTTACGGAAATACACCGACCCAAGCCGAATCTCTGCTGCATGAACTGGTGTAGGCAGCAAGAGACATTGACCTCTACATCAAACTAAAACAATTCAGGGAAATACATCTGCCCAAATTCGAATGTCTTCAGCATATATTGGAATAGGTAGCAAGAGCCATTGATCTCTACATCAAACTAGAACACTTTACGGAAATACATCTGCCCAAGCCAAATCTCTGCTCTATAGACTGGACTATGTAGCAAGAGAGATTGGCATCTACATGAACTCACATGTAACAGATTCCATGTCTTTTAAACAAGATAGAGCCATCTGAAATTAAAATAGCAAGCCTGTGAAATTAGTAGACCAGTTTGCACACCTAAGTAGCAATGAAACACACATGTAATGCCGATCAGTAGAATAAAAGGAACGATCTGACCCATTCAATATCCATGGAAACTGACATTTATTTCTACCCGGGCCTGTATCTTCTCATTATCTCCATATCTCTTCCATTTTTTGGTGTGCAGAGGACATTTGAACAGTGAAACGACCCCCCGCTACTGCTGATATCAGATTATTTTTAATAAAAACTTATTAAGGCAAAAAAAGAGCACAGATAAATATGGATATATTACCTTCGACCATATTTATATATGAATTCTGTTATAATTACCTAGCTAACATTGTTCTCAGAATTTGACATGAGTTAGGCTAAGGATGTAGGTGGGGGGGATAGCAAAAGCTAATAAAACTTAACACTCCATTCCCCGTATCTTCACTAAAGTTAACAGGCGAACCCAATTACGAAATTATTCCTAGTCACAGCTCTCCTTCTGACGACTTTGCTGCGACATCTGTCCGACTCAATTGCTCTCCACTACGCTCTCTCATCGAACTGAAATAATGGGGAAGTATTTGAATTGTAACTAACAATTTTTTTTGTTTTTTTAATTCAATTCCATAAAATTCAACTACAGTTAAAGAGGAAAAGCAAACATATTTCTATCATCAGGTTGATTGATAGATTGATTAACGGCACGTCAACCCGTCTAGGGTTGTTTAATGCCTAGAGGTTAGGGAATCGCGCGTTTATTGTACGTTGAAAATAACATTTTGTGTTGATCCTTCTTAAGAATTTATTTTACATACGGTCCTATCGAATACGAAACATTTTTAAGCAGATCAATTAGACGCAGAGATGAGACCCTAACAGGTACTACCAGTTCGGGTCTGAGTTGGACCGAGAAGGGATACTCCACACTTCCTAGATCTTTAGAAGGGGAGCCTCACCAATCAGATGCAGTTTAGTGTCCTACCTAGGACACATCCTTTTATTTTTTAGGGGGTGGAATGCAGTGAAAATCAATAAATATCAACCTTTATTACAATTCCTCGTAATTTTCAGCTGTTTAATTTAAAAAAATGTCTTCAAATATTTTAATTAAAATTTTAAAGTGAAATTTGTACAATTCAACATTAAAGAAAGTCGGGGCATTAAAAGAAGGATTACTTTTACAAAAAAATATTGCCTATCAGGATTTGTTTAATAATTAAAATATATCTTCAGTATTTTTAGTTTCCTCAATTTCATTATATTTTATCGATGTATTTTTTGTATATACGTAAACAATATTGTATATATTAGTCGTCCGTGCGTACCGCTAAAGTCCGCTATTAATTGGCTCGATTTCAGCTAAACATTCTGGAATTGTGAGGTCATCCATGAAAATATCTAAACTGAATTCAGTCAAGATTATTTGATTTTGTACTCCATAAAATGAAACTACTTTTTATGCCAATAAAACATTAATTAATCTCAGGGTAGCCAGGGTAAGACGCTGGATATTCAGAGAAATTGAACGTTATTTTTAAAGCTTGAAGAAAGCGACGATTTATTTAGCTGGTATTATTGAACAGTAACGATTTATCTATTTTGTCTATTGACTTATCTATTCCTTAATTACATTAATTAGAATGAATTATTTTACTTTAATTATATATATATATATATATATATATATATATATTATATATATATATATTAAGGCAGGTATATATATATATATACGAGGCTAATCACAAAGGTAAGGTCCCCAAAGCTCTGAGAACGCGGGGAACTGTTCATGCGACTATTGATGAATGTATGTTGTATTTGCTTTCACGCGACTGCGCCTGCCCATACGCACTCCTCGCTGCCACGTTCGGTCTTCGCTTGTCAGTCGATTCTGATGGAGCTCCCAATTAACACAATCACCAAGTTTTAAGTTTGCACAGTTATTTGGTTTTTGAACGCAAGTTGTGCATGGTGAGTCGTGCATGGGTGTCAAAACTTTTGCAAGTAGTGTAGGGAGTTTTCAATGACGACGAGGTTCAACGCTTCCTCAACGACATGGCGGCGAACTGGTATGACATGGGCATATACAAACTGCCACAGAACCTACAAAAATGCATCAAATGAAATGACGATTTATTAGATACATGTTAAAACTATCAAATGATGTAAACATCATTAACAATAAACAATAAACGTTTCTGTGGTGTCTAAATATTTTGGAGACCTTACCTTTGGGATCGCCCTCGTAGGGCAGGGTTAGCTCAGTCGGTAGAGCGTTCGACTAGGAAACACAAGGGCCCGGGTTCGATACCGGCCCTCACCAGCTCAGCGTATGAGTAGCACAGTGCGGTAAAATGAGGAGCTGATGGTATGTGAGACGCTCCGCCTCAGATGCAAAAACAATCTCCTTTGTCTAGCGCTCGTGAAAAGGGGATAGACTCCCTCGGTGTCTGGCTGATACCGACTATAGGCTCGACGACTTTACTATATATATATATATATATATATATATATATATATATATGTGTGTGTGTGTGTGTGTGTGTGTGTGTGTGTAGAATCAAAGTGTTCCTACTACTCGAGTTGTATGAATGGCAACAAAAAAGAGTAAATAAGGACCTAATTATTTTCCCTTTTAGATATTTTCGTTTAAGTATTTTACTGCCTGACACGAGAATAAATTAAAACGCTTTTCACTGGTTAACATGTCACGTGATCTAATCTAAACAAATCATGCGATAAACACATTTCTTGATCTCTTTTTTAGATTTAAAGTCAAATATTTATAACCTGATTTAAAATAACCAGGCAGTAAATTTGAAAGGGATTTTTGGTTTCTTCTCACTTTTTCTTATTTTTCACACAAGTTCTAACTGGGGGTCTTTTACTGAAGTCTGGGTGTCCTCTTGTATCCTAACTGATTTCAGGAATAATGTAGTCTGGATGGCCTCAATTCTTACTCTAGGGTAATTACATATCAAATCACTAGACCATGTTACCCACCCCCTTCAATTTTACTGAAATTTTATCCAAGTGTAGATTATGATAAAGTTAGCCAATCCTCAAAATTTGAGCTTCCAATTCCAAAAAATGTCTGTTATGTCGATTTTTAGTTCTCCAAATTTGGGGGGTGTCGCGAAACATGGGATAAATGGGTTTGGGAAAAAAAAGAAGAATTGGGAATCAAAGGAATAATTTAAACCATTCAGACAAACATCATTGGTAAGATCGGTGAGAATACCTAGAAGAATACTAGAGATCTGAGGAGAATTGTAGTCATCCAAGCTCCGGTGAAAGACCAACAGCTAACGCTAGTGTGAAAAACGCATTATTATCATTATTATCATCTACTCCTTTTGAGTTTTCACATCAGTGTTAGCTGATGGTCTTTCACTAGAGTCTGAGTGACAGCAAGTCTCCTCAGGTCTCCAGGACTCTTCTGAGTATTCTGGCAGATTGCAACAGTGCAGTGTTCTGAATGGTTTCAATTCTTCCTCTGATTTCCAAACTTTCCAAAACCCTTTTCCAATCGTTTTGGGACCGTTCCAAATGCACCAACTACAATTGGTATAACTTTCACTTTCATATTCCATAAGTTTTTCAGTTCTCTGGCAAGGTCCAGATATTTGTCCATTTTTTCATTTTCCTTTAGCTTTACCCTGTGATCTGCTGGAACTGCAAAATCCACCAGTTGACAAGTTCTTTCTTTTTTGTTTTGTTTATCAACACTAGGTCTGGTCTTCTTGCTGGGATATGGGGATCCGTTTTTATTTCAAAGTCCCAGAGAAGTTTATGTGTTTCGTTCTAAAGAACAGATTCTGGTTTATGCATATACCATTTTGTTGTATGGTCAAAATTAATTTTTTTGCATAATTCCCAGTGGATCACCTTCCCAACCCAGTCGTGTCTAGTTTTGTATTCTCGTTGCGCTAGGTTGCTACATTCGCAGAGTATATGGTTTACAGTCTCATCTCTACTACCACAAAGTCTACATTTACTATTTTGTTGGGTTTTTATCAATTTTCGCTTTGATATAGTTTGTCCTTATGGCATTATTTTGTGCAGCAATTATTAATGATTTTGTTTCTCTTGAGGTTTCCTTTTCTTAACCATGTCCAAGTCTTTTCATGTGCAATCTCTTCGATTTGTCGTTTGAAGTGTCCATATAATTGTTTTTCTTCGCATTTTTGTTTTCTAGTCTTTGTTGTTTTTCTGTTTGCCCATCTGTCACTTTCACTTCTACTATTGTTGGCCGCTATAAGTAATTTATCTTTGCTCTTTCTTGTGTAATCCTCAAGTTGTTGGATTGTGGTTTCTACGCAGTCCTCTATGTTGGCAAGACCTCTTCCCCCTTCCTTTGACACATATAATCTATCTCTATCGTCTCTAGGGTGAAGAGCCTTGTGCATGGTCATTAACTTTCATTATTATTATTATTATTATTATTATTATTAGGTTTTCCCACTTGTTGTGGCCGGTGGTTCACTATGGGCTGAGTAATAGCCAGTCTCCTCAGATCTCTAGGACTTCTGAGTATTATATAGCCGATCGTAACAGTGCTGTAGTTTGGATAATCTCAATTCTTCCTTTGATTTCCAATTCACCCAAATTCTTTTCCAGACCGTTCCAAAGGCACCAATTACAATTAGTACGACCATCACTTTCATGTTCCACAGTTTTCTCAGTTCTCTGGCAAGGTCCAAGTATTTGTCTATCTCTTCGCGTTCTTTGATTTTCACGGGAAAGCAAAATCCACAATATGACAGGTTCTCTTCTTTATGTCAATCAATACAAGGTCCGGTCTCCTGGCCGGGATTAGGTGATCTGTCCAGGAGATCGATATTATTATTATTTACTCCTTTTGAGTTTTCACATCAGCATTAGCTGATGGTCTTTCACTGGAGTCTGAGTGACAGCAAGTCTCCTCAGGTCTCCAGGACTCTTCTGAGTATTCTGGCAGATTGCAGCAGTGCAGTGTTCTGAATGGTTTCAATTCTTCCTCTGATTTCCAAACTTTCCCAACCCTTTTCCAATCCTTTTGGGACCGTTCCAAGTGCACCAACTACAATTGGTATAACTTTCACTTTCATATTCCATAAGTTTTTCAGTTCTCTGGCAAGGTTCAGATATTTGTCCATTTTTTCATTTTCCTTTAGCTTTACCCTGTGATCTGCTGGAACTGCAAAATCCACCAGTTGACAAGTTCTTCTTTTTTTTTTGTTTATCAACACTAGGTCTGGTCTTCTTGCTGGGATATGGGCATCCGTTTTTATTTCAAAGTCCCAGAAAAGTTTATGTGTTTCGTTCTAAAGAACAGATTCTGTTTTATGCATATACCATTTTGTTGTATGGTGAAAATTAAATTTTTTGCATAATTCCCAGTGGATCACCTTCCCAACCCAGTCGTGTCAAGTTTTGTATTCTCGTTGTGCTGGTTTGTTACATTCGCAGAGTATATGGTTTACAGTCTCATCTCTATTGCCACAAAGTCTACATTTCCTATTTTGTTGGGTTTTATCAATTTTCGCTTTGATATAGTTTGTCCTTATGGCATTATTTTGTGCAGCAATTATTAATGATTCTGTTTCTCTTGAGGTTTCAATGTCCAAGTCTTTTCATGTGTAATCTCTTCGATTTGTCGTTTGAAGTGTCCATATAATTGTTTTTCTTCGCATTTTTGTTTTCTAGTCTTTGTTGTTTTTCTGTTTGTCCATCTCTCACTTCCACTTCTACTATTGTTGGCCGCTATAAGTAATTTATCTTTGCTCTTTCTTGTGTAATCCTCAAGTTGTTGGATTGTGGTTTCTACGCAGTCCTCTATGTTGGCAAGACCTCTTCCCCCTTCCTTTGACACATATAATCTATCTCTATCGTCTCTAGGGTGAAGAGCCTTGTGCATGGTCATTAACTTTCATTATTATTATTATTATTATTATTATTATTAGGTTTTCCCACTTGTTGTGGCCGGTGGTTCACTAAGGTGAGTAATAGCCAGTCTCCTCAGATCTCTAAGACTTCTGAGTATTATAGCCGATCGTAACAGTGCTGTAGTTTGGATAATCTCAATTCTTCCTTTGATTTCCAATTCACCCAAATTCTTTTCCATACCGTTCCAAAGGCACCAATTACAATTGGCACGGCCTACACTTTCATGTTTCACAGTTTTCTCAGTTCTCTGGCAAGGTCCAAGTATTTGTCTATCTTTTCGCGTTCTTTGATTTTCACGGGACGGCGAAATTCACAATATGACAGGTTCTCTTCTTTATGTCAATCAATACAAGGACCGGTCTCCTGGCCGGGATTAGGTGATCCGTCCAGGAGATCGGTATTATTATTATTATTATTATTATTATTATTATTATTGGTGTACTATATTCATCCTAGCTCAACAGGAAGTCGTACTGTTTGCATGGATTCGCATGACTCTTTCTCTCTCTCTCTCTCTCTCTCTCTCTCTCTCTCTCTCACACACACACACACACACACACACACACACACACCACCCGTCCTTACCAATAATCACTCCTGGCAGGTCCTCCGTACGGCCTCCAGTATCGGCACATAGCTGATCAATGTAGTTTTTTGCTGGGCAGCCTACATTAGTGTGTTCATGTCTAGGTGTTCACAGGAGAACGTCACTTATGAATTCGTCTTGACTTCTCCAGCAGTGTCCAGCATGTCTTGTTCGTTTTACTTGGACGATTTGTGTGATAGGAGGTAAGTGGCTATACAGCTGCTTTTTATGGGTTGCTGCTTTCAGAATTTGTTCAAGACAGCTCGAAGCATCATTGTGTAGTTCCCACTCTAGTTTCTTCTCCAAACATTTCTTTAAAGTGGTGTAGCCATAGAGCAGAACTAATATGGTTATAGATTGAAAGAATTTTCGCTTTATCTTATCAGAGAAATCAGATTTCCAAATCAATATCTCTCTGTCTAGCAGTCCTTGTCTTTCATGTGTGTATATTTACATGACTTTCTGTAGATGAGATATTGCTACCTAGGTATGTGATTTGGTCTATTAATTTCATAGGCATACCATTCAGTCTGGAGATGTCTTCATCTTGT
Source organism: Doryteuthis pealeii (assembly GCA_023376005.1). Classification (NCBI taxonomy): domain Eukaryota; kingdom Metazoa; phylum Mollusca; class Cephalopoda; order Myopsida; family Loliginidae; genus Doryteuthis; species Doryteuthis pealeii. The sequence continues at coordinate 96,898,876 of CM042142.1, forward strand.
TTAAAATACATGAACTCCGTATTATCTGAGTTCACGTCGAGGCCAATCCCTCCCGCTGTACTTTCTATGCAGCAGCGATTCATCATGACTTGTGTTGTATAATATCAATGATTCTTATCACATTGAATTACTGCTGGACTCTGTCCACAACAAAAGCTAATCATAAGCCGTGTGTATTATTGCATTTAATTTTCCGGGCTGCGAACCATGCTTTGACGATGCCTCGTTTTCGCAATCAGATTGTCCTGAAAATCACACTTTTGCCAAAAATCTACCCATGCGAATGATTTCCGGAAAGCATAAGACATAAGTCCAGGAGTTAAAAGAGATTAACAAAATGTCCCGGTGTCTGTAAGTTTTCCCTTTGACCGAAGTTCTTTAAGCAAGACAAACTGATATAAAAAAAAAGTAGGCTCATTGCTCGTCTTGTAAAGACGTTGATGTTGTAAGCGATAATTTTGGAATAAAACAGGCCAGTTTGTATTTATGTTTCTTTTCGGAATCAAGAACATTAACTACACACAACACTGGTAATATATATATAATATATATATATATATTATATATATATATATATATATAGAGAGAGAGAGAGAGAGAGAGAGAGGGGAGAGAGAAAGAGAGAGAGAGAGATATTTAGGAAATAAGCACATTTAGAGGATGTGAACTAATAAAAAGACCAATCGAAAACATTTTCCTTTAATAGCTGAACATGTTGCCTTCTTTATATAGCAGTAAATAAACTAATAGTAGATAAGACGTAAAACGTTTTTCTTTAAAAGCTGAGCATGTTGCCTTCTTTATTTAGCAATAAATAAACTAATAATAGATAAGACATAAAACATTTTTCTTTAATAGCTGGACATTTAGCATTCTTTATTTAGCAGTAAATAAACTAATAGTAGATAAGACATAAACATTTTTCTTTAATAGCTGGACATTTTGCCTTCTTTATTTAGCAGTGAATAAACTAATAGTAGATAAGACATAAAACATTTTTCTTTAATAGCTGGACATTTATCATTCGTTATTTAGCAGTAAATAAACTAATAGTAGATAAGAACTAAAACATTTTTCTTTAATACCTGGACATTTTGCATTCTTTATTTAGCAGTAAATAAACTAATAGTAAATAAGACATAAAACATTTTTCTTTAATAGCTAGACATTTTGGCTCCTTTATTTAGGATTATTATCTGGGATTTCAATGTACACATGTGGATTGATTATTTGCGTATTGATTACCTCTCCCCATGACACTTAAATGTTATGCAACCAAATTTACTTGTTTTCTTTTGGAAGTCATCCTTATATGTTTGATTTGAACAGCACCATAAATTTCATCATTCTCACTTTGGCCAATGCAGATTCTTGATGCATCACTTCCTTTTTAACAACGGAAATGATGACCGAAAGTACTCTGAATGTATACATCTATGAATATTATGAACTTTGGTGTATTCTTACACAATTTCAGTCGCCTTTAATACAGCTGTAGAGTAGGTCCTGGGTTTGACACTAAACTGCATCTTGTGATGAGGCTCCATTCCTGAAACTTTGGGGAATGTTTCCCAGCTTCATTGACATTACTTCCAGATCGACTATGATCCAGAGTGGTAGTACATGTTTGGGTCCCATCTATGGGTCAAAAAGATCTGTTGGCTTTTTATTTGTATTCGGTAGGAATACTTGATATCATATAACCGTGTGCAAAAAAAAAAAAATCCTAAAAAACTACACAAAAACGGAAATGTAAGCACACAATGCATGCAATCCCATAACTTCTTGGCATAAAATAACCTTCGAGGGGTTGAGATGCCGTTAGAATCAATCAATATCAGGGTTTTCCTCATTCAAATAAGCCAACTTGTACATGGTGTCCATTATCCATTTCTTTCCTGCTTCCGATGACCACAGAGAATGAAGGAAGAGAATAAAGCTAGGGGGGGGGGTCATAGTTCTTAAGACAAGTGTTTTTTTGTTTTTCTCTCTGCAGTAGACGATTAGCCATCGCCAACATAGCAGTCGTCGGTAACTACGCTACCTTATTTATTTATTCTTATTTCTATTTTTGGCCAGTGTCCGGGCAGGCGAATTTGTTGGATATTCAGGCGGCAAAATAACTGAGACTTTAAGCGAGAATGATATTGCCTGTTTTGTGGCTTGTCAGTTGAGGTGGTCGATGGACACATTTTGTTGGCTAGTCGATCAAATAATATTTTGGCAGACTAACCTGTCCGATACTCAACCACCCCACTGTCGAACCTCCTCCGTTCTACATAAGATGAATACATCCACACATCTATCTGAATAAATAGAAGAGAGTTTGAAGGGTTATTTAAGTGGGTATATTTTTTAACATATGCGTCAGTACACAATAATGGATTCATAAGATCGAGGCCAGTCACATTCGTACGGTAAAACCCATAACTACACCCTTACCAATAAAAAATAAAACCTCATTCCTTCTAAGCTATCAAGATTTATTATTTCAAGTTAAATTATATGTATTTACCCTATTTCTCTACACAAGTAGGATACGTCATTCTAACAGGCTTGGATTCAGAGTTTTCCTTCTCCTAGGCCGGTTGCCATACCAAAGTTAAATAGCCCAGTCTGTCCTAATATTCCTAATTTGGAAAGAGAATAGATGCATATATTTTCTAAGTATTAGCGAAAATAGGAAGACTCAAAATATACCGGGTCAGAAGCAATCAATACAAACAAATTAAGATTTATTATTTCAAGTTAAACTTTATATGTATTTATCCTATTTCTCTACACAAGTAGGATACGTCATTTTAACAGGTTTGGATTCAGAGTTTTCCTTCTCCTAGGCCAGTTACCATACCAAGGTTAAAAAGCCCAGTCTGTCCTAATATTCACGCATAGCTGGAAAGAGAATATATCTTCCAAGTATTAGCGAAATACTTCCAAGTATTAGCAAAAATAGGAAGACTCAAAAGATACCGGCTCAGAAGCAATCAATACAAAAAAAAAACAGGACCTTCCAAAATAACGAAAGAAAATTCTACCCACAAATCGGTAAAGAAAATATGAAGACAAACGGACAGCCAAATGCAAAGAAAACAACCTTTCTTTGGGGGAGTGGGGGGTGATATGGGAAAAGAAAGAACGGAAAGGCCGAATGGATAAATGAAAAAAAGAATTACAAGAACTTGAAGAAGGCTCCACTCCCGACATACACCTTGACTCCCTTAGAGCAACACTCAAGAAAGTACCAAACCAGAAAACACCACGTTATGAGGGTTTACGTGGATTTTAATTTAAAAGATTCGCGTCCATCCACGACAGATTGTCTCAGCACCAGACTGAATGCCTACAAGAAGAATATACTCGATTGAATGACGAATGGTAAAATTAACTTTATCCAGAAAGACCCCCCCCCCAAAGAACCATCCCCAGCAACTATAGGCCGATAACATGTCTACCTAGGATGAGGAATCCTATCATACAGATAAAGGAAGAAATACTCGTTTGGATGCCGTGAATCATTTCCGATAGAATAGAAAGGATGCCGCAACAAGTAGAACAAATGACCTACTAAACATAGATCAGCGCATTCTTAACAAAACAGAAGAATGTAGCAATAACATGGACAGAAAAGCCTATGATATGTGTGTGGGACGCCAGTGAAAGATCACCAGTAAAAACTGGTGTAAAAAAACACGAGAAGAAGAAGAAGAAGAAGAAGAAGAAGAAGAAGAAGAAGAAGAAGAAGAAGAAGTTATTTTAATACTTTTTCTGTGTCGGCTTATTTAATGGTTTAATTTTTACTTCTCGACAACCGCGCATATTTTCTTAAACTTTGTTTTTCAAAAATCCAGAGAGAGAGAGAGACAGAGACAGAGACAGGGACAGAGAGGGGGTGGGTGAGAGAGACGGAGAGGCGAGAGAGAAACAGAGAGAGGGGCGGGAAGAGAGAGACAAACAGTCAGACAGACAGAGAGACTGAAAGAGAGAGAGAGAGAGAGAGAAGAGAGAGAGAGAGAGAGGCGGGGAGAGACAGACAGAGACAGACAGACAGACAGAGGGGGGGAGAGGAGAGAGACGGGAGAGAGAGACGGGGAAAGAGAGACAGAGAGGGAGATAGATAGAGAGAGAGAGAGAAAGAGAGAAAGAGAGAGAGAGAGAAAGAAAGAGAAACAGAGTAAGAGAGACAGAGAGAGACAGAGAGAGACAGAGAGAGAGAAAGGCTGAAGAAACAACAACAGCAAAGCATTGTATGGATTTGTTGCTCAATTTTACCTCAAAATAAAATCATGAGAATGTCCTTGAACATCTTGTAACTCCGCCTCCGACCTGAAATAAAAAAAAAACCCGAGTGATCATATAATGAGATATTTGCAAAACAAGTTCATGCTCTGTAGATTTCGAAGCAAGATAACCGTGATCTTGTAAAAACAAGAAAAGAAAAAAGTTTAGATAGAAAAAAAAACACGATATAAGTCTTCTGCAACTTAAATGTCATTGGAAATAAATAATAAAAAAATATTGGAAATTAAATTTAATGTAACAAGACATTTTTTTTTTTACTTATTTAATGATTCTTAGAGTTTTCGGAAGGAAATGTATTTCCATCTTTGAAAACATTGCAACGTTTTTGTTTTTGGTTGAAACGTTGAAGTTTCTGTAAATATGGTGTCATTTTTTTAAAAGTATTTTCATGAAGGAAAATACGAAGGTTATTAAAACGTCATTTTGTTTATCATTCTCGAAATGGAGATTAGAGAAACATACACACAAATATAGAAAGTCAGATTTAATTATTTGTAAAGATACGTTCATCTTTGGAGAAAAAAAATTGACAGATATCAGGAGAGAAAGTTGAACTGAAATAACTGATAACAGGAAATATGAATTTCAATTTCGGTATGAGTCCTACACTAGAACATTTACATTTGAAGAATATAAATGAATAAGAATATCTGATATCGGGATGAGTGAATAAATTGATTATTCCAAATAGTACAGGTTGAAAGAGCAGTAAGGCTAACCAGAAACCGACCTTTTTTAGACCTTGTTTTTCTCGATGCAAGTATCATTGGGAAACAAGACACGTTTTGGTAAATGGACTAAAACCTTCCATGATTTGTTCAAAACAACACACAGCATCCTTTTGCAGTTCTCATCTACTCTTTTTCCCAGGTGTTTTGATGAAGTCAGGGGAATTTACAACCCTCAATCTGTTATGCGTGTTGATAAACATTATACTATGTACCACTAGTGTATATGTGCATTATGCTAGAGCACACACACACACACACACACACACACACATACGCGCGCGCACACACACAAGAAAGAAGAAAATTAGAGAAATAGATCACTAATTAGAACTGAGCCTATTCTAGTAGTGTTTAACAGGTTTGAATTCAGAGTTTTCCTTCTCCTAGACTGGTTGCCTAACCAAGGTTAAAGAGTCCAGTCTGCCCTACTGGAGTTAAAGAGTCCAGTCTGCCATAGCTCGAGATTGGATTCATAGCTTTCGCAAGGGTATTAGCGCTATATGAACTGTAGCTTGGGGTGGTCACTACTAGAATAGACTCAATCCTAATTAGGGATCTATTTCACTAATAACTAATTTATAGCTTGTCTCGGGAAATGTGCGTACGCCTCAACCATATCTCACCAATGTTTTTGTTTCCGAGATCATGTCTTTAAATTATGGCTTTGGAGCGGCCATATTTCCTTTTCTGAGTATTGCACACCAAGAATATGCTAACATGCTTCGTTCTTTGGGGTAAGCCATATTCGCTTCTACATACGAAAGTGTAAATTTCTGAAAGTGGACTTTTAGCTGAAGATTCTGGGAAAAGTTTTATGAATTCTGGAAATTTGTAGCTTTCTCCTGTACTCAGTTTATTATGAAGGCCAATTGTTTTTGAAGGAGTGTGCGGAGGGCAATAGTTCTTTTTTCGTATCTTTGAATCGTTCCCAATTTTATATAATCTTTATTTGTTGTAACCAAATAAAGGCCAAATAAATGATAACTAAAGTAAATTTTTCACATTTTTGTTTGATTTTCACTTGAAAATAACATTTTTAGACGAAGCATTGGGACATTAATATTGCCCTGATAATGAGAAATATAAGATATATATATATATATATATATTATATATAATATTATATATATATATATATATAAACAACATAAAAACATGAAAGTTGGCGGAATTATTCCCAATCATAAATATATATATATATCCTCTAAATGTTTGTTTTTCTCCATATTTTTATACTTACATACAATTCTTCTTATATATATATATATATATATATATATATATATATATATATATATATATATATATATATATATATATATATATATATATATGAGGAAAAAATGAGTAAAGAAAAGAAATGTAGATGGATAAAAATGAATTTTATCGATATCACTTTTAATCGATATCACTTACACATGTGTTTCTGTCTGTTTATCAAAATGTATACGGATTACGTTATTGTTATTATTAAAATAATCAGATGGAGTTGAAATGATGATGATAATAATAATAGGAAAATGCATAAATGTTCCGTACACAGATTTTGCCGACATTCATATCTGTGTACGGAACATTTTATGCATTTTTCCTATTATTAAAAGTTAGCTATTGCGAAATAGTTCAATATGTAAAAAGTAAAGTGATCTCAAGCAAAATTATTTCTTTCTTTTCACTTCTTTTTTCCTTATTTTTCTAACTTTCCCTTTCTTTCTTTTCTGCTTTTTTTCTATTTCATTGAAACAGACAAAAAGCACTATCGCTTCCTCATATATTTATTTATTTATTTGTTTATTCATTCATTCGATTTTTTTCCTCTGACGCGTAACACCTTCTTATTCTTTCCTTTCTTTTCTCACAATTACAACAATGTAGTCAATTATTTATCTAAGGTGATGACAGGCCGTGACTCATGTAGGTAGAAACTAGCATATCAATATATAGATGAAAAAGGACTCAGTGAGATTTTCGTTGTAAACTATTGCCCAATACAGCTAATTTATAATTTTGAAATTCTAAAGTAAAAAAAAAAGTTTGGTTTGTTTTGTTTTACGGCATATCAACCTCAGTGGGTCATTTAATGCCAATAAAGTTTTGAAATAAATTAATTCTTAATGGATAATACAATTTTTTTATGAATACATTTTTCTCTTTAACCCATAGATGGGACCCTAACAGGTACTACCACTCCGGGTCAGAGTGGATCAGGGAGCAATGGTGATTAAGGGGTGCTCCACATTCCCCAAACCTCCAAAACTGGAACCTCACCATCAGATAGAGTTTAACGTCATTCCCAGGACATGTAGACCCGCAGCCACCGCCTTCTAGCACCCATATAATAAAAAGGGGTTAGGGCTTGACATAAGGGCAATAGGGCTGGGGAAATCATATAGGTGCTAGACGTGACCAGCCGATTGATCGGAGGGGGCCTCTCCGACCGCCCGTCTAGCCCAAGATAAGGCCAAAGTGGAGTATTGTATGTCATGTACTGCTCATCAACCTGGGCTCTATCCTTAAGCATCACGGGTCGCCACCCACGGCCAACAGGTGGCCCCATTGGGGGAGTCTTACCCCTCTGCAGAGGTGCAGTCGGTGCATTCTAACACCCCAGCCGACAGGGCGGTAAGTGTCATGGGGAGAGCGTAATCAATACTCAAACAATCAATCCACACGTGTACATTGAAATCCCAGATAATAATCCTAAATAAAGAATGCAAAATGTCTAGCTATTAAAGAAAAATATTTTATGTCTTATCTACTATTAGTTTATCTACTGCTAAATAAAGAATGCAAAATGTCCAGCTATTAAAGAAAAATATTTTATGTCTTATCCAACGCCCCAGCCGACAGGGCGGAAAAAAAAGGAAGAAAACATTCAAAACTTGTAATCCTATCCACTAGCTGTTTTGTAACTTCTTAGATTAAACTTCTTTAGATTGAATAGCGTCTTATCACATAAGAGTTTTGGAATGTCTTATTTCCGAAAGTGATATCATTCTTTACAAAAAAAAACAAAAAAACTCTCATAGCATTTATTTACTTGATGGATTATTTATTTAGATTTAATTTTTCCTAACTTCTTTAATCTAATTGATCAGAATATGTTTTGCCTGGCTCGTTTTTATCCATACTGCACAGATAGTGATAACGCATACGTATAAACATATTTCTATAATAATCCCCTTCCCTAAGTAAAGCTTGTGTCAATTCCTGACCATTGAAAATCCCTCTCCTACAATAGAATCAGGTAGAATTAATTTGCATATATATCAAGTCGAACTGACAGTACGGATTCCCGTGACTCTCTCTCTCTAGCAACCTGTTTCTATCGGTTATCACTACTAGCAAGTCCTCTGCACGGCATCCAGTGTCTGCACTGAACTGATGAATGTAATTTATATCTTGTAAATTATACTTGTTTTTATTCCTAGTGATAAATTATTTCTTGATTTTCAATGCATTCTTGCATTGATTAATTGATGGATTTTAATGGCATATCAATCCGTCTAAGATTATTTTATGCCAGGAGGTTATTGTTCATTGTACATTTATACTTACAGATTTTGTGTAGTTGTTTCTAAAGAGTTTTTTTTTGCACATAGATATATGATATCAAATATTCCTATCTAATACAAATAACTCGCACATAGTTGTATCGTTTAAAGTGTTCCTATCTAATATTAATAATTATATGGTTTCAAGTTTTTTTTTCTATTTAACAATAATCATTTGTCTGTACACATTTATATGGTTTCATATAACTAATCATGATCCTTAGTAATTAAAATTAACTATTCATAATACAAATGATTTATTGTTATACAACCTTGTAGCATGAAATACATTTGTTTAACATGTAAGATTTCTTTCAAAACTATTTTCTCTAATACCTGCGTATATTAAGTACTTCCACTTTATATTGAAGCAGTCTTGTGAAACTCTTTTAGCTGTAAAGGCAGAACAATGCTTAAGGATGGAACCCAGTTGACTAAGCAGTCTATGACAGGCAACACTCCACTTAGGTCCTCGCTTGGGATAGACGGTCGGTCGAAGAGGCCTCTCCAACCAATAGGCTGGTCACGTCAAGCCCTAGCACCTATATGATTGTCCCGACCTTATTACCCTTATGACAACCCCCAACCCTTTTTATCATATGGTTGCTAGAAGGCAGTGACTGAGGGCCTTTCACGTCCTGGGTATGACGTTAAACTCTATCCGAAGGCGAGGTTCTCATTCTGGAAGTTTGAGGAATGTGGAGCACCACATTCATCACCATTTCTCCTTGGTCCACTCTGACCCGGAGTGGTTGTACCTGTTAGGGTCCCATCTATGGGTTAAATAGAAAAATGTGTTTATAAAAAAATTGAGTATCTATTAAAAATGAATTTATTTAAAAACTTTGTCGGCCGAGGTTAATTATATATATATATATATATATATATATATATAAAGATCTGAACTATATTTTGTTTATCTTGGTAAAAGAGAAAATGGCTTCAACAATGCCCAATGAAAAAAAGTACTGACACCATGTCCGTGCGAAGACGGACTATTGACTGAAAAAAGACCTTATCAATTGTAAATGTTGTGAAAGATGTTGGCATACGAAATGTGTCGTTTGCAAAAGAAATGGGCGAAAAGATAAGCAACTGGAAATGTCCATTGTATTTTACTTTTGAAACAAAAATAAAAGAACATTGGAAAATCACCGACGAGGAAATAAATTGCAATGTTAAAATTAAAAGTGAAATTCAGAAAGAAATTACAAACTTTATTCTAGAAATAATTGAAAAATATTGAAAATTGTTGTGACTCGTGTATCCGAGTCAACAGAGAAGAAAGTGGGAAGAAAACACAATGAGTATTTTAGGTAAAGAAAAAGCTTACTAAACAAGGTAGAAGTGAAACGAGTAATCAGTAATTGACAGGTTGCATTCACAAGTTTGTTTTCTCGTCCGAAGTTTCACTATTCATAAAAAAAACAGACGAATCTCATTGTATTCTTTTAGGTACTTGTAGCGAGATCGAAGGGCAAAACTCACGAACCTGTGATGAGCCAACAACGGTCGGTCGATCGAAGAAACAGCGGGTGGCATGTTGCACGTGTGGGCGGAAGAAAAAAAAACATGTGACGAGTCCGACTAGTTGTGGCGGTAAAAATCGTGAGTGTCCTTGAGGCGGCGATTTATAGTGGCAAGTCTCGTAGCTGCCGAGACGAGAGTTGTGACGTCTCGGCCAGACCGAGTATAAAAGAACAGTGGCGAGGGGACAAAAGACGACAAACTTATTTTGTTTAAGATCTTCACAAGTGTTACGGTGTCTTTAGTAGAAGCAGAAGTGAATTTCGTTAGCTAATTAGAGTACTATATGACAAGAAGTCATTAACAAAAAGGTTGGGTTTTTTTTAAAACAAAAGATAGCAATTAATAAAAACCTGGGTAGATATAACAAGAAATGGGCATAAAATAAAATCGTCGAAAACACGTTCGAAAACGTATTTATAAAAAAACATGAACACTTTTTATTTAATTAATAAAGGAAAAAATCTAAAAAGATCATTTTAAGAGAGGTATGTCTGCAAAAGAAATCGAAACGGACTAATAATGGTCATACTAAGACATAAAGCAAATTCCAAATTTCTACACATCTATAAATTTAGAAGAAAATTCGAAAATGAAGAAAATATATAAATAAATCCAGACTTAACCAGTTATGAGAGATAAGAAAGAAAAACAATAAGAACATAGAAATAATACAATTGAAAATCAAAACAAAAGAAACAGTATTAAACGTGAATTAAAATTTAAACTAGTAAAGAAAAAAATTCAAAATATTGTATGCAAACGCTAATTTGTTAAAAAAACAAAAAACAAAGTAAGTACTAAATTTGCCTGCCAACAAATATAACATTATTTGTATTACAAAAACGCATTTAGCTACGGAAAGTGTAAAAGTAACAGAAATAGAAAATCAAAATTTAAATTAATATAGAAAGATAATAATACGCATTTTCGGGAGATTGCAATTTATGTACATAATACTTAAAATCGCGAAACTTAACTGGTTCGAAAAAACTTAATATTTGGCTTTAAGAATAGCTGATTCTAATAACAAAGTTTTTTTATATGATATATACATACAATATATCTCCAATTTTTGGGTAAAGAAGACGATTATAAACTGCTAGAACAATTGAATCAATTCAATATCTTTTTATTGGATAAATCTAAAAATATTATAATGGCCGAAGATTTCAATTTATCTGATATTAACTGGATAAATGGATTAGTAATGTGTTCTGTAAATTCAATTAGTCAAGTTTTTAGATTACAAAACGAATATGTTTACAAAAACAAAAATATTGGATTGGATTACAGAAGAATATGATAGATGTAAACAATTGGGAAATAGATTAGAGAAATCTATATTGGATCAATTTTTCAAATAATAATTTTTTAATAGGAGATTTAAGTTTAATATCTCTTTAGGATAACTTTAACCATGTATGTATTGAAATAGAAGTTAAAGTGAAATCGGATTTTGAATATATAAACAAAAAACGACGAAAGTTATCCAAGCTTACAGAAGTGTTAGTATCGGTAAATGGAGATAATATTAATTGGATTTACAGTTTTAATTCTCTAAATGTTAGTGAAATGTGGGCAGAATTAAATAGAAAGACAAAGCCAATAAGAAATATATTTCTGATGTTGTTATAAAATTTTCTAAACAAGGAGATAAACTGGAAAAATGACCTTAGGACATTAATTGGATATCTCGTTAAAGAAAAGAGATAAAGCGTGGAAAGAATTGGGAAGTATTCCTAGTATAGCAAATTATCGAAATGCTTTAAATAAGTAAAATAAACATGAACAAACATGAAAATAACATTGTTAAAGATATCAAATATAATCTAAACCATTATTCAAATACGTAAAATCAAAACATTCAATATATTTTTTAAAAATAATCACCGACCAGTTTCTCTAACATGTATTTTCGTAAGGGTTTTGAAAAATTGATTAGAAACCGCACATTTAATTTTATAGGAAAATATATAAGGTGTAATCAACAATGTTTCGTAAATGGTAAATCAACGCTATCTAATATTTTGGAAAGTATTGATATAATAAATGAATATTTAATGGATGGGGATAATGTAGATATTACATATTTAGATTTTAGAAAGCATTTGATATGGTATCTGAATATCCTATATCAGTGAAAATGAAAAATTGGGATATTTCTAAAAAAACAACAACAAAAAAACAAAAAACAAATAGTAAATATTATCAGCTAGAACTATGACAATAACGCTTTTCATCATCTTGCAATACCCTCTGGTTAAAAATCAGACCGTCCAAGATGTCATATCAAATATTTGTAGTCATATCAAACAGATAAATAAATAGATAAGTAGATAAATGAGCATCAAGTATTCTTATCGAATACAAATGTTTTTTTTTAAATAGATCTATTTGACCTATAAAGGGGACACTGACAAGTACGACCACTCTGGATCAGATTGGACCTTGGATTAATGGCAATGAAAGGGTACTCACGCTCCCAAGATCCCCAGAACAGGAGCCTTACCATCAGATGAAGTTTGTCATAGCAAAGACATCCACCTTGTGGGGAAAAGGGGTCTTACCCGCATACAGGGGATACAGACTGCTGATTAGCAGGGTGGGATTTGTGTAGAGTTTTCATCTTCATGTTTCTTAAAATTTGATATTATTGGTTACATTCAAATTTAAATCAACATGTGAATTAAAACGACGATTTCAAATTTAACATACGCATTTTTATATAACTTCTAAAAGGATATGGCAGAAATAAGAAAAAAATCTTTGGACCATTTGGATAACAAATTTGGTTCGTTAATATTCAAGTGAGGCAGAAAGTTCTTGAAGTGTTAAAAAGTCTGTTAAAAATCTCTGACGTGTTCTTGAAGTATTAAAAATCTCTAACATGTGTGTGTGTGTGTAACTATGTGTCTGTACAGCACTAATTGTTCAGAAAGTAGAAAGCTGAAGTCGATGGCTGCTACAGGTGTAAGGTGAATGAGTCAGATAGAGAGAGAGAGAGAGAGAGAGAGAGAGAGAGAGAGAGAGAGAGAGAGAGAGAGAGAGAGAGAGAGAGAGAGAGAGAGAATATGAGAATATATATATATATCGTGTATGATAGGAGAGTTCACCATATATAAATATATATATGTGTGTGTGTGTGTGTGTGTGTATGTGTATGTGAAGAGAGAGAGAGAGAGACAGACAGACAGACAGACAGACAGAGACAGAGACAGAGACAGAGAGAGAGAGAGGGGGGGCGTTGTCAACTTGCCACTAGCCAAATGCTCTCCCTGTGTCCACTGACTTTAACTCACTTTTTCCTTCCAATTTATGTCGGACTCTGAAATGAAGAAAAACTGTTGGATTGCGATTGGTTCTATAATCCCTTTAATTGTCATGTGACTTCCTTTTTACTATATTCGCGTAATCAGTAGCAGCCATATGAATATTTTCAAAGTCGGTTCCTGGAGACTATTCGAATTTTTCTAACCGACCTTTTAGTTGGCCAATAATGATTTTTTGAATATTTATTTGGAAAGTGTAATTCCCATAGATGTACGAGGGCAAGTCACAAAGTCACAAAGTAATACAATTTTGTTTAGGACAGGTATAATTAACAACACATGAACCTTCTTTTTATGACAACTCTCAGAACGTAATTTTGTTTGTTTGTTTATTCCATTCGCGCAAATTACTTAAAGATAGAAAAATGAACATTCGAAAAGTTTATTCTTTTGTATAAAGTAATAAGATATCAAGTATTCTTATCTAATATAAATAATTTGCTTATAGCTATATAGTTTTATGTATTACTATCTAATATTAATAATTATATGGTTTCAAGGAATTATTTCCATTTGAAAATAGTAATTTTTTGCACATAATTATATAGTTTCAAAGTACTTGATGATCATAGTAAACAATTATAAGTAAACAATCATGTCAAACAATTATTAGTAAACAATTATAGTAAACAATTATTAGTAAACAATTTTAGCTTCAAGTAACTATTCTTAATATAAATATTTTACGATTATATGGCATCAAGTATTCCTACTGAAAACGAATAAATTTTCAACAGCAATTTCATTAATTTTCCTTTTTTATTCTGATATCAATATTTTTTTTAAATAATTACGTTTTAATACACAATCTTTTTTAAGTAAGTCGTTAAAAAAAATTGTTCTTTTTTGCTTCGTCAAATATTTTTAATCAACAATTGCCTTAGTTATTTACATTATATTCACAATGATTATTTATCATTATATTTATCAATCTTAATTATCATTATTATTCTTGACGATGATCTCTGTTGAATTCTAGAGGAATGTGTGTATTAAACCCCTAAGAAATTAAGGTTTACATGATACATGAAGTGGGTAAATTCCATACTGGTTTTAATAAAACCTAGTTTCATAAATAATTATTTGGTGTTATTGATTTCCCATATTATTGTTTTATTCTCAATCTTATTAAAAGCTATAATATATATATATAATTTTCAATAGAAATCAATTAAAATAAAATAAAATCAATTGGAATATTTTATGTGCTCTTATCTAATGTCGTTTGTCTTTCTATATTAATATGATATTTTATTGCATTAAAAATTAAATGATTTCGCCCAGTAGAGGGTGCATATTTTTACTGTCTATTTATCTATTAATAATGGAGATCCGGTTTTTGTCTGTAACAAAAACTACGCCACTGCTTACGTCACATTACCCAAAATTGGTCGAACCCTTACTACCACAGTGGGTCAGAGTGGACAGGGGAGTAATAAAAAGGAAGAGGTGACCTCAAATTTCGCAGATATATAGTACCGGTGTCTCACTACCAGATGCTCTTTAGGGTTATACAATCTTTTTAAGAATTAGTCTAATAGATATCACGATGTCAGAGGACTGACATCTATGATTGTCACACCTGCTACATTTTGTTTTCTTGTGGAAAGAAGACAACATCAATAAAATAGGAGAAATAAATGATTGCACAGATAAAGTTAAAATTACGATGGGTGTTTAAAAAGTATGGAAACTGAAAAATAAACTGTGGCAGCAATTTGTGTCGCCTCGGATCCTAGTCCTTCCATTGGGTCGTTTCTCCTTCCTTACGCGCACGTCTCTCAATTCCAGACTTTTTTTTACAGAAGTCACAGTCGCAGCAATAATCTACATTCGCACCAAAATCACCAGTATCTCTTCTCTTGGATTCAGAGTTCCGTGAAGGCTGCCGATTACGATAGGAAGGTTCCAGAGTTCGAGAAGGTACCCGAGTCCGACAAGAAATACCTGAAGAAGGCCGGGGGCACATCGGCCGAAAATTTGTACAGATAACAATAAAGATAAGGACAATAGTCCGAATAATCAAAAGGATAAAAAGGAATCTACTACTATACTATTCATGCAACAAACAGAGTGGTTTAGTTTGTAAATATCTAGTGATAGATTCTTCATTTACAGTACCAAATACCAACATCAAGTTCTAACCCCAATTTATCTGTGACAGCCCTAACGTAGTCTACTAAATGGGCGATTATCAGAATCGGAAGAGATGGTCAAAAACTTCATTCATGAAATCCACATACCTTTGCATTTGTCAATCAAATTTTGATGAATAAATCTTATTTTGCTCAACATTAAACATGTTTAGTTTCATTTACCTAGACCAGTGGTTTTCAACTATTTCTGAACCTTTTTATAAAGACTTTTTTTAGTCTCGTGAGATGTAAAAATATGAATATGATGCAATCCAAAAATAAATAAATTCCTTATATACAGTGTATTGAGGCGTGGTCTAATAGTTAAAGTCATAAGAATTGGACTCATCGACCCGAGTTCAATTCCTGGACGAAGCTGTTGG
>CM042142.1:96919836-96922336 GCA_023376005.1 Doryteuthis pealeii
TCACACTCAGTCAAAATGACTGACAGTTGTATCTTCCTGAACGTTAACAAATAATGAGCGTAAACATTCCGCCATTGAAATAGAAGCTTGCGTACATTGTCGAAGACTTGTGGAATTGGAGAGGTTATCTAATAATGATTGGGCGCCTTCAGTAAGCGAGTCGGTAGAAAAACTCAACTTTCGAACCACCTGTTCATTAAGAGCTGATTCAGCAAGACACTACTATTTGACGTCCTTCAATGCGCATTTTCCCATAAACTGCAATATCTATAAGATCGTCATTAAAGTTGATTTCATTGAAGGTGTGGAAAATTCTATTCAATTTTATGTTAGCACAGCTAATGCTACTACTACTATAGATAGTCAATTGTTCTTCAGTGTTGTTTCTTGACTTTAGAGTCTGTAGAGTTAGTATCACAAATTGATGGAGGTTTTAATTGTGTCCATGTAAATTGATTGGTTTTAATAGCATGTCAACTCGTCTTTTATGCCACCCTGTCGGTTGAGGCTGAAGAATACGTCGACTTCACTTATGCACTCCTTGCAGGTAAGACTCTTCCAATGCGGCCACCAGTTGGTCCTGTGGTAGCAACACGTGATACTTGAGGACGTAATCTTGTTGGTTGAGCAATTCATAACATGTAAAACTCCAGCTGGATCTTACTTGGGCTAGACATGCGGTTGGAGAGACACCCTCTGAAATATCGGCTGTTCACGTCAAGCCCTTGCACCTATATGATTGTCCCGACCGTATTGCTCTTATGGCAAACCGCCAACCGTTTTTTAATCATATATGTGCTAGAAGGAAATGGACTCGTCGCCCCGAGTTCAAATCCTGGAAGTGGTAATTGCATTTCACTTAGCGCTAATACCCTTGGGAAAGGTATGAATCCTACTCCCCCTCCAGCTATGGGTAAGGAGTAGGGCAGACTGGGCTCTTTAACCTTGGTTAGGCAACCGGTCTAGGAGAAGGAAAACTCTGAATTCAAACCTGTTGAACTCCGCTTAAGAAATTGACATTGTGTCACATCCTGTTCGTGCGGAGGGGTTGGTAAATATATATATGTGCTAGAAGGCGGTGGCTGAGGACCTTAGTGTCGATATGGCATTAAACAGCATCTAGTAGTGAGGTTCCAGTTTTGGAGCTCTTGGAAGGGTGGAGTACCTCTTCATTGCAATTTCTCCCTGGTCACTCTCATCCGGAGTGATAGTACCTATTAGGGTTCATCTATGAGTTTAGATAAAAAAAATAAGTTTAAAAGTCTGTTTAAAAATAAGTTTTTAAAAATGATGAATATCCAACAAGTAGGAATAAAACAAATTCGGCATAAATAAACCTAAGTGTTGACATGGCATAAAATCCAACCATCCAACCAACCAACCAACCGTCTTTAAGGCCTAGAGTTTAGGGAATTGCATTCATTGTATATTCCTGTTTACTTTGTGGTGTACTTGTTTCTGAAAGAATTTTTATTGTATACGGCCCAATCCAATGTTATTGTAGTGTAAAGCTTAAAGCAAGACTAACTAATCAGATGTATAATGTGCTATACAATATATATATATATATATATATATATATATATATATATATATATATATATATATTGACTTGATTTGAATAATCGCGTAGACGATAAACTTTGCTTCTATTTCCACGCTAACCTAACTTATATATTTCCTAAAATATAGAGCATTTATAGTTGTAGAAAAAATGTTTTTCTCTCTACAACGGTTTCAGTGTTCAATGTACACCTTCCTCAGGGTAACTTTCCTGGGGAAGGTGTACCTTGAAGACCGAAACCGTGGAAGAGAGAATTTTTTTTTCTAAATATATATATATATATATATATATATATATATATTAATATATGTGTGTGTGTGTGTGTGTGTGTGTGTGTGTGTGTGTGTGTGTGTGTGTGTGATTTTCTAATCTTTTATTAGAATATGTTATTTTAGTGCGTAACAAGCAATTTTCTTCTGTCGAATTGTTCAAAATTTTGTCAACGATGCAGTATAAAATTTTTACTCTTCCGTTTTAATAAAAGTTTACGAGACGATCCATTTTCATTTATTTATTTTCTTTTTTTGTCTCTTTGAAATAATTGCTGAATAAAAAATACTAAAGTAGGAGTGGATGTTTACTTCATAGTTTGGAACGTTTAGAATGCGAAATCAGTCGGATAATGAGCGAAATCTCAGGGAAATGCGATTTCCTGTTCTTTTTGTTTATTTCCTTTGTCTCACTGGTTTCTTTTCCCTCTACCTCCCCCCTCTCTGACTGTTTCCCTCGCCTCTACCTTCTTCACTTTTACCCCTTTTCTATCTCTCTTCTAAATCTCTCTCTCTCTCTCTCTCTCTTCTCTCTCTGTCTCTCTTTCTTTCTCTCGCATTGCAATTTTATCTGCTTAAATTTTGCTTTAAGTCCAAAGTTCTACATTTTCCCAATTATCGTACCTAAATGATCATCCAAAAAGACCACTATATATATATATATATA
>CM042142.1:96924836-96934747 GCA_023376005.1 Doryteuthis pealeii
TAGGACAGGATTTATGTTAATGCATTTTCCAGTCAATTGCCACAGCCATCAGAGTGTACTCCTAACTATACTCTATTTTGAGGCGCTAGTCTTGTTACGATTTTTGTGACCATTCTTAGGCTTCAATCAAGAGCACTCTCCAGCGGAGATCCCTTTTGTTAAGCAGAGCGCGATCCTTAGTGAAGAAACCTTTGGTTGCTCCTTGGTGTCCCTCAGTGTTGGGTATGATCCTTTGATTGTTCCTTGATGTCCCTTAGTGTTGGGTATGATCCTTCGGTTGTAGGTGCGTTTGACAATGTTGAATAACGTGCAAATGAACGGCTGTCAATATCAGCGATTTGATATCCGGGCTGTTGATTGGCTGGGATTTAAACCACGTGATTACGTTGTGTCTATAAGTTTAAGTGGTGGAGCACGCCTTGTATAACAAAACACTGCAACAATGGAAACGGCGAAACGAGTTCAAATTCTAGACAAACTGTTTGGATTCATACATATACCTTTAGAAAATGCATGTATCCCTCCAGCTATGTAAATATTAGGGCAGACTGGGCTTTTCAATCTTGGTATCACAACCGGTTTAGGAATTGGAAAACTCTGAATTCTAGCCTATTAAACTCCACTGAAGAACTGATCTTGTGTCGCATCCAGCTCGTGTAGGGGGAGTTGGATAAATACACAATTACACACTATTTAGTGCAATAGAGGGACGTTGTCGTGAAAAAGGGCTGCCATTGTAGCAGCTAAAATTAACCTAACTTTAGCATTCGTTCAGCCTTTTATCTGGTCGTATAAACTAAAATATTAAGAATATTTACAGTTTACATTATGTCTTAAAACACAAAATTTACACGGTATTTAGAGGAAACGCATTGTTTTAAACCCCAAAATACAACAAGCTTGCGGCGAAAATAGGTTTCAAATTAGGAGAAGGAAAATTATAAACAAACACACATTCAAGTGGATATTTATCTGAAAGGGCGTAAAAACATATTACCTTGGACTGTAGATATAACTTACTTTTGGTCATTGCGTCTCGGAATATGGGGTACATGTTGCTGGAAAAATGTAAATTATATAGTTCTTGCTTATAATACGCTCCCATAACTTTTGGTCTGAAAAAACCTGGGAATATAATACGTCTTATACACTTAGCCACGTCAGGAGGATGGACAAAGGCCGCATCCCCAAGACCTACTGTATGTGAATTAGGAGGGCACTCGACCGGTAGGGAGACCATGCCTGCGCTTTAAAGATGTCTGCAAGAGGGACATGAAGAAATGCCACATCGACATCAACACATGGGAGGCTTATGGAGAAGACCGTACGACCTGGCACCTCCTCGTTAAACAAGGGACGAAAAGGGCGTGAAAAAGAGAGGAGAGAAGCCGCCGCAGAAAAGAGAGCCATAAGGAAGGAGAGATAACAGCATCCCCAGCAAGCATCACCGTTTGTTGCAATCACTGCACCAGAGATTGCCATTCAAAAATTGGTCTATTCAGTCACTCACGCTGTTGCAGATTTTTTTTTAAGTGGACACTACGCCATCGTCTTGAGTAGATGGAAAGATGCCAACAGTACTAATAAGAACGGTAACCAAACAGGATATCCTAGTGGTAAATAGATCGAAGTTTCGTACACATTCAGAAATGATTTTGATGAATTTTCTATTTAGCAGGGAAGGCGTTAATTACATTGACATTTCAGTCTCGAAGACTATGATAAAGTTTTATGAGCCCCTGAAGTTACAGCGCCTCCTGTGACTGTGAAGTCCGATGTTTAAAAACATTCTCGACCACAGATTTTTGCATTTGAAGGCTGTCCCTGAAGATGTCGATGTTCCGGTGCTTTATTGCCGTTGTTTTCTTCTTTTATTTGTTTAATATCCCTTTGCTTAATATACCACTTCTGAATATACCTCTGTTTAATATAACGCTGTTTAATATACCTATGTTTAATATACCTTTGCTGAATAAGTCAAACCGTTCGCTTAGCTTTTAACCCAAATTTCAAGGCAGAAGTTAGCAAACATTTATTTAAATAGGCATTTGGTAAATATTGATGTTTTCTTGTTTTGTTTTTTTTGTTTTTTATACGTCAGACTTTGGCAAAAAATTGTTTTGCAGAATCGAACAAAAATATTTCAAATATGAAGATTGAAGAAAAATATAAAACAATGTTATACGTAATAAGAATAAATTTTTAAAAAACATCCCAATATGTTTATTCATGAATTGATTTTATGTTTAAGACGTTCTTTGCATTATTATTGCATAATTAAATGTGAGTATGAAAGTTTTTAAAGAATAAATTCATTTAAATATATACATATGTACGTATATACATATACACGTTTTGTTTATCTGATATATAGCAAAAGTACCCGGTCCATGAACGTACTAAAATGATTTAGGAACACCAGGAAGTGAAAGAGAAAGGGAGAAGAGTGGATAAGAGGAAAATAATTTAGACAAGATTCTTATGAAATTTTTTTTTAAAAATCACTGATAATTCATATATTACAATGTTCATTTATTTTAGGAAATGTTTTTTGTTTGCATTCAAACATTATTTAAAAAATGTAACCCTAAACTCATGAGAGTTGAAACAGTTTCATTTTTCTAAAATTTTGACATATGACAAAACTTATATTAAGTTTTTAATTTGGTTGTTGAGTTAAAGCGCTGAAAATATATTCGTTTAATTTATCTTATTTTTTACTATTCTAAATTATGTTTGCACGTTATCTGAAATGAACTTAATTGTTATTAAGAACACATTTTATGATATTTTGTGTTAAAGCATGCAGTTGTATTGATTTGAACAAGTCTGTATTTTTTTGTTTATATCATACGATAATTCAAAATGTGTTCTTAATAACAATTAAGTTCATGAGCTTAAATGAACTTAATTTGAATTATCATACGATATAAACAAAAAAATACAGACTTGTTCGAATCAATACAACTGCATGCTTTAACACAGAAATATCATAAAATGTGTTCTTAATAACAATTAAGTTCATTTTAGATAACGCACAAACATAATCTTATGGTAGGAATTTACCAAACTAAAGTTCATGATTTCGAAAAAATTTTGCATGTTAATTAAAATAAAAATTATTCTTTTATTCAACTTTTAACGATAAAGTTAGCTAAGAATTCACGTATTATAATTTTAGGAATAGCATGTGAGTTTTACATTTAAACTATGAAAGATGTACCATCGTGGTGAAATAGTTAGCAAGCTAGTCTCGCAGATCCATTATTACTGAATAGTGAGTTCGATGGTTGCCTCTACTTGCGACTTCGTGTCATATCCTACCCGTGGGGAGTTAATACCTACATTTAAAAAAATCATTTAAAAAATGTAACCCTAAACTCTCGAGTGGTTTCAAACAATTTTATTTTACTAAATGTTATTTCTTCCTTGCCTGTTGGGTTACAATGATAGGAAATGTGTTCGTTTAATTCCGTCTCTTTTTGCCCTAAAAATGTAACGATAAAAGGAGCTAAGAATTGAAAATGTAATATTTTTTTATATTCCAATTTCTTTTTGTTTATATTTGAGATAGTATTCTTTAATAAAGGTATCATTTGGTTTAAAGAAAAGTGATATAATTCAATAATCAAACATGTTATTGTTTTCATTTGCGGTATTGCAACAAGAGAGAGAGAGAGAGAGAGAGAGAGAGAGAGAGAGAGAGAAGAGAGAGAGAAGGGGGGATACATAGTAAATAGATAGAGATAGATAGATAGATAGAGAGAGAGAGAGAGAGAGAAGAGAGAGAGAGAAAGAGAGAGAAGAGAGAGAGGGGGGGGTAATTCTCAGTGTACAACTACCAGTGAAGTAAAATAAGTTTCATTTTCTTCTGTACTAAACCTAAGTGTGAAAACTTGGATGAAAGCGGTCTGTAAATTCAATGTTTTGTATTCTAGCTTTTATTGTTGTATTGTTGCAATTATACAAATAAAAGTGGCTATCATAACTTAGTCCCTACATTGTTTACCCTACCGTCTTAGACATTGCAATCCCGTCTCAGGTTTTCGAGTCATCCTGGTTTTCGCAAGACTTATTTTCCAGTAGCAAGTAAGAATCTCACAAAAATCGCACCCGAAGTCTTGATAAAAATGGCGTCCAGTGCTAAAATTGTAAATATTTTTGGGGCAGCTGTTGTCAAAGTAGTTATTTTCCGACCCCCCCCCCATGTCAGATGAACACAAAGTCCGATTTACGTGCGGATCCACATAAAAACCGAGGCTCAGGTGGTGGCCAGTGTTAAAAATTCCGTGTATCCCTTCAGCATTGCTCTTTTGACGTGCCCCAGCCACTGGTCAATATACCCAGCCCTGTCCCCTTTTAAACGAGGAAGGGCAGGTGTTGCCTGATGGTGATTGCCTCTGGGATTCACACCAGTATTATATAACTTACCGGTCCAATGGCTGAATACACAGGACTCGAAGACCTGGTAAGCATATGCTGCTGTCGAAATAAACTTCGACTGAAACTGAAGACACCGTATTGCAAAATATATTCACATAGACGAGTCTAAGGATAGGTTGGGTAGGTTAAACCATGGTGTGTCTTTTTGTACTCGTGGACTGCTCTTGACAGATTATCGATCGTATGGAAAACCGATCTCTCTCATAAAAAGTTATAGCAGTGCCAATGCTACTGTATGGCAGCACCATTTGAACTCTAATGTAACGCTTAGGGAAAAAGCTAGATGGGGACTATACAAAGATGCTGCGTGCTTTCTTAAAGAAATCCTGGAAGCAGCATCTAACAAAGCTGTTGTATGGCCACTTACCTCCAATCACGCAAACCATCCAAGTGAGACGAACATGGGAATCCGTGCTACCAACACGAATTGATGATGGTGTGTGTGTGTGAGTGTGTGTGTATGTATAGGCATGAATGTATCTCTCTCTTCTCTCTCTCTCTCTCTCTCTATATATATATATATATATATATATATATATATATATATATATATGATATCTATCTATCTATATTTTTTTGGTGGGGGAGAATATGTGCTTAATTAAAGTCATACCTAATTTGAAAATTAATTAGTTGATAATTAATGAATTAGGCGAATATATCTGTTCTAATATAAAGCGTAAACAAATCGAGAAAAAAATCAATGTCTGTATGTACATTTCGGCCTATTATGCCTCATCAGCAGAGTTATAGACTGGAAGCCGCTTTGTGTGTGATTCGAATCCTAACTGCCAGAATGACAGGCGGGGATTCTAACCATTACACTAACTTGTTTTTTGCCAAATTTCTCGTTTGTTTTTAAACTGATATATCCTACCTTTTTTGGAGACTTGCTACACGACTGTATGAGAGTACGCAAACAGTTTGTTTGCGTACTCTCATATCCATATCTATATCTATATCTAAATATATATATATATATATATATATATATATAATAATATATATTATATATATTATTTATATTTTTGCTTGAAGGCATTTTATAATGCATGTATCGCATAAAATTCGATAATTATAAAAAAATCTTGACAAGTGAATCCCGCAAAAGGATGGCTCGCTATGCAGAACACGTACAGACTGTTTCGACTTTTATTAAGTCTCTTCAGCGATTGTATACTAACGACTCCCCTCCGACAGGAATCGAAACCGGGCTGCACAGGCATAGTCAGAGACCATATCCGTTCGGCCGCCGGTACATAGCGAACAATCCCTGCGAATTACCCTTGTCAATGATACTACACGCCTCTACCCTAGTAGGTAAGTGGACGTTTATTGAGTAGTAAACAAACCCGGCCGTAAACTCTTCGGCGAAGTGAATAAGATTTTTGGATGTTTGTTTTTATAGAAGCATTGTTGAATAAATTATTATTTATATTTTGCTTGAAGGCAATTATAATTGCATGTATCGCATAAAATTCGATAATTATAGAAAAATAATCTTGAGCAAGTGATCCTGGCAAAGGATGGCTGCTATGCAGAACACCGTATATATATATCATATAGTATATTATATAAATATATATATATATATATGTGTGTGTGTGTGTGTGTGTGTGTTGTGTGTTTGGCCTATCTATGTATTTAATGTTTCTGTATGCGTCTGTGTGTGTTTGTATGTATGATGTATGTATGTATGTGAGTGCCATAATTATGCAAAGGAGTGCACCCCACATTTTTTTTTTCTTTTTAAAAAAAGTGCCCGTTCATGAACTTTAAACTCATTTTTATTTTCGGTAATTTTCGTATTGATAAATATCCATGAGTGTATATATATATATATATATATATATATATTATATATATATATATATATATATATATATATATATATTATACTTAAATGTTGTATTGTTGATTTTGAATGTATTTGCATTAATGAATATAAATATTATAGTTGTGGGAAGGAGAAAATATGTGTATGTTAGTGTTTAAAGTAATCTGTTTCGTTTACGAGACAATCATATGTACTTTTTTTTTGTGCATATTTTACATTAAAAATTATTCAGCATAAAAACATACAGATAAAAACATGCACACACCACACACACACACAACACACTAATATATATATATAATATATATATATATATATATATATATACTAGCAAATATATGCACCCTCTGGGTGCAAGTATTTAAGTTTTAAATGTAATAAAATTATTAAATTAGAAAAGCTAATGAAACTAAATAAGAATACAGATAAAAAAGATTTGAAACAGAGAGACCTATAAAGAATGAAAAATTAATAGAGGGAGTTAATAAAAAATGGAAACAACTGAACTTACTCTTCCATCACTCTCTCTTTCATTGTTATTTTTCTAATTTAAGTATTTAGTTATAAGAGGAAGTTAAAGAATAAGATGACAGTTATTTTATCTTGTTAATGGATTTCATTTAAGATTCATTGAAGAGAGTTTTGCTTATATTCATAAAATAAAACCCAAACAGTTAGAAATCAATAATACTGAGCACATTATTTATTAAATTCGATTTTTTTATTATTAATATGCAAATTAGCCTTCCCCGTTCACCACTGTTAAACCGCTATTTTGTTGTATATATATAAATTATTGCATGTTGTCAGTATGTGACATAGTTAACAGTATTAATAATGTAAGACAATTATTAATAATTGAGGTTTATATAAAAATAAAATCATTGAGAATGTGATGTCAATAACTAAGAGAATTTGACTTGAGTAGGAATATAGTTTCGGTTACAGACAGAAAAACACACAATCTCCATTATAATAAGATATATATATATATATGTTTGTGTGTGTGTGTGTACACAGAAGAAATCTGTTTTATGAACCCTGGAAAGTTTTACTATATTTTATATCATTTACCCAGTGTTAAACATAAATGTATGTCTTTGCACGACAAGGATGCGTCACAAGATTATATTTAAAGCGAAGTTTAGCAGGTTTTAAGATTTTTCTACCAGACCGGCTAAAGAGTCTAGTCTACCGTAATATATATATATATAATATAAATATATTATATATATATATATATGGTGATTGCCACTTCTTCACACAAAGAAGGCCATTTCTACAAGTAGTTCGGTTGTGAGTACGCAGAGGGCCCACTGATCCATTTTTTAAAAATGTTCCCTGTCATACATGAACCACTTTGTCGGCATCCTCTTGCATGCGACTGTACGTGACTGAGAGATCCAGCCCTCGATAGGCAGGTCCTGCCACAGGTCACATATGATCGGTCTTAAATGTGGAAATGTGTCCATGCCATCCGTCATGTGCCGATTACATAGAGGCCGCTTCAAGATGAGGTGCTTGAGCTGCCTTACCTCAAATCCTCACAACTACCATTAGCCTGCCTTTCCAAAACATTGTGTACCTGGCCTCCAATTGTCAATTGGTCCTCATCGCTAAAGCGGGCGTCCACAAGGGTCGCGATGTCTTCCCCAAATCGACAGTTATTTGCCATGATGCCAGTTTGTTGTTCGGAGTTTCCCGATCTCTCAAAAACGAGGTGTCTATATCGCTGCAGGGAGATTAGTAAGATGCATAATTCTGTCCCAAGTGTATTAGTGCTGAGTGAAATGTAAAAAAAAGCCTTGTCCATTTCCTACGATGATAACCATTAAGCTAATAGCGCCTTGTACAATATTATAATCTTATTATAATGGAGATTGTATGTTTGTCTGTCTGTAACCGAAACTAAATCATTAATCAAGTCAAAATTCCCTTAGTTATTTACTCACATTCTCCATGATTTTATTTTATTAAAAGCCTCAAATTATTAATAAAATTGTTTACATTATTAATACCGTTGACCATATCTACATACTAAACAACATGCAATTATATTTATATTATACAACAAAAATAGCGGTTTACAGTGTGAATGGAAGGCTAATTTGCATATTGAGATCAAAAATGTGATGTTAATAAAATATGTGCTTTAGTATTATTGATTTCTAATTTGTTTTGTTTTTATTTTGATGATATAAGCAAAAAATCTCTTCAATGATCTTAAATTGAAATCCATTAACAAGAAAAAATAACTGTCATTTTATTCTTTACTTCCTATTTAACTAAATAGTTAAATTAGGAAAATTTAGGCAATGAAAAGACGAGAGTGATGAAAAGAGTAAGTTTTAGTTTTCTAATTTTCGATTATATCCCTCTGTTTCAAATGTTTTTATCTGCAGTCTTATTAAGTTTTATTAGCCCTTTCTAATTTAATACTATATTTTATTACATTAAAACTTAAATACTTGCTAGTACATAAAACATAATGAGTCCTATTTTATCAGTAAATTTGCATTAATTCCCAAATTCTGACAATCCCTTTCTTTTTCATTTTCACACACTTTATTATAATAATTTACTTAGCAAAGTATTTTTTCTGTGATTCGTCAGAGTCATATTCCCTCGGCAATGTTATTTCTAATTTCCAACATAAAAACGAAATGTTTCAGTTTGAATTTCATTTTTTTTAATCAGATTTTTCTTTAAGCAGACATCGTAGCAACAAGTGTACTAATAAAAGACAGTAAAAATTCAATTGTAAAAAGAATATTCAGGATAAAATAAATGAATAAATTTGAAGTAAGAGTTTTATAATTTGCCTTGAAGCATTGGTGATATATTGGTTTGGTGGTTGGTTTTGAAGACTTCCATGATATATCACAATGCAAGTGTAAATGAAAATGGAGACTATGATGATGCTTGTTTTACCTTTGATTTCTTCTTAATATCGTTCGAGATAAAGATCTCTTCCGTCAGAAGATTCTGAGGTCCTGAGCTATTGGCTTGCTGCTAGTTCTGTTCATTATAACTGTCTTCCTTTAAATTTCTGCGTGTGTGAATGTGTAAGTCTGTGTGCCGTGTTTATTTGTGTCTTTCCAACAACATCTTGTATCATTCCGTTGGCCCTAGTAATTTGTTTGTTTATTCGTGTGTTTAGTTGTGAATGTGTGTTCTCCAGGCGCTGCTGGTTTTTTATTACTATAATAGTTTGATTGTAGTTAAAATGTGTTTAATTTCAGCAAAACAAAATTCGAAAATGAAGAGAACAAACTAAGTTGAAATACTTATTTGATAAAATACTTTGATAAACCGACATTAAAATCTATATTGACCCACGTATTATTCATCAAGTTCAAATTATAAAATGTGAAACTTGTAGAATAGATCAATAGAATAGAAGGAGAAGACAAAGAGAGAAACTGAATCTCTTTTTATGTATAGACAAAATAATTCTATAAGCCAAATAACATTTAAGCAAAAGTGGATAATACGCAAAGAATAGTAAGTGTAGTGTAGGCTAAGTTATTTTTGTTACACCATGAAAGAGCAAAGAGGAGGAAGAAGAAATAAGAACAAACACAGTGTTAATTTCGGAAGAAATAACACATCAACGGGGTGCTGTAATTTG
>CM042142.1:96934847-96954847 GCA_023376005.1 Doryteuthis pealeii
AAGAAGAGAGTACGGCTCGAAGGAATCAATGCAAAAAAAAAAAAACAGGACCTTCAAAATAACGAAAGAAAATTCTACCACAAATCGGTAAAGAAATATGAAGACAAACGGACAGCCAAATGCAAAGAAAACAACCTTTCTTGGGGGAGTGGGGGGTGATATGGGAAAAGAAAGAACGGAAAGGCCGAATGGATAAATGAAAAAAAGAATTACAAGAACTTGAAGAAGGCTCCACTCCCGACATACACCTTGACTCCCTTAGAGCAACACTCAAGAATGTACCAAACTAGAAAACACCACGTTATGAGGGTTTACGTGGATTTTAATTTAAAAGATTCGCGTCCATCCACGACAGATTGTCTCAGCACCTGACTGAATGCCTACAAGAAGAAAATATACTCGAATGAATGACGATGGTAAAATTAACTTTATCCAGAAGACCCCCCCCCCCAAGGAACCATCCCAGCAACTATAGGCCGATAACATGTCTACCTTGGATGAGGAATCCTATCATACAGATAAAGGAAGAAATACTCGTTTGGATGCCGTGAATCATTTCCGATAGAATAGAAAGGATGCCGCAACAAGTAGAACAAATGACCTACTAAACATAGATCAGCGCATTCTTAACAAAACAGAAGAATGTAGCAATAACATGGACAGAAAAGCCTATGATATGTGTGTAAGACGCCAGTGAAAGATCACCAGTAAAAACTGGTGTAAAAAAACACGAAGAAGAAGAAGAAGAAGAAGAAGAAGAAGAAGAAAAGAAGAAGAAGAATTATTTTAATTCTTTTTCTGTGTCGGCTTATTTAATGGTTTAATTTTTACTTCTGGACAACCGCGCATATTTTCTTAAACTTTGTTTTTCAAAAATCCAGAGACAGAGACAGAGACAGGGACAGAGAGGGGGTGGGTGGGAGAGACAGAGAGGCGCGAGAGAGAAAACAGAGGAAGGGCTGGAAGAGAGAGACAACAGTCAGAGAGACAGAGAGACTGAAAGAAAGAGAGAGAGAGAGAGAGAGAGAGAGAGAGAGAGAGAGAGAGGCGGGAGAGACGAGAGAGAGAGGCGGGAGAGACAGAGAGAGAGAGAAGACAGACAGAGGGGGGAGAGGGGAGAAGACGGGGAGAGAGAGACGGGAGAGAGAGACAGAGAGGGGAGATAGATAGATAGAGAGAGAGAAAGAGACAGAGAGAGAAAGGACAAGAGACAGGGACAGAGAGGGAGTGGGTGAGAGAGACGGAGAGGCGAGAGAGAAACAGAGAGAGGGGCGGGAGAGAGAGAGAACAAACAGTCAGACGACAGAGAGACTGAAAGAAAGAGAGAGAGAGAGGCGGGGAGAGAAACAAGACAGAGAAGAGACAGACAGACAAGAGGGGGGAGGGAGAGAAACGGAGAGAGAGAGCGAGAGGGGTGATATGAGAGAGAGAGAGAAAGAGAGAAAGAGAGAGAGAGAGAAAGAAAGAAAGAAAGAGAAAACAGAGAGAGAGACAGAGAGAAGACAGAGAAGAGAGAGGCTGAAGAAACAACAGCAAAGCATTGTATGGATTTGTTGCTCAATTTTACCTCAAAATAAAATCATGAGAATGTCCTTGAACATCTTGTAACTCCGCCTCCGACCTGAAATAAAAAAAAAACCTGAGTGATCATATAATGAGATATTTGCAAAACAAGTTCATGCTCTGTAGATTTCGAAGCAAGATAACCGTGATCTTGTAAAAACAAGAAAAGAAAAAAGTTTAGATAGAAAAACACGATATAAGTCTTCTGCAACTTAAATGTCATTGGAATAAATAATAAAAAATATTGGAAATTAAATTTAATGTAACAGACATTTTTTTTTTTTACTTATTTAATGATTCTTAGAGTTTTCGGAAGGAAATGTATTTCCATCTTTGAAAACATTGCAACGTTTTTGTTTTTGGTTGAACGTTGAAGTTTCTGTAATATGGTGTCATTTTTTTAAAAGTATTTTCATGAAGGAAATACGAAGGTTATTAAAACGTCATTTTGTTTATCATTCTCGAAATGGAGATTAGAGAAACATACACACAAATATAGAAAGTCAGATTTAATTATTTGTAAAGATACGTTCATCTTTGGAGAAAATTGACAGATATCAGGAGAGAAAGTTGAACTGAAATAACTGATAACAGGAAATATGAATTTCAATTTCGGTATGAGTCCTACACTAGAACATTTACATTTGAAGAATATAAATGAATAAGAATATCTGATATCGGGATGAGTGAATAAATTGATTATTCCAAATAGTACAGGTTGAAAAAGCAGTAAGGCTAACCAGAAACTGAACTTTTTTAGACCTTGTTTTTTCCGATGCAAGTATCATTGGGAAACAAGACACGTTTTGGTAAATGGACTAAAACGTTCTATGATTTGTTCAAAACAACACGCAGCATCCTTTTGTAGTTCTCATCTACTTTTTTCCCAGGTGTTTTGATGAAGTCAGGGGAATTTACAACCCTCAATCTGTTATGCGTGTTGATAAACATTATACTATGTACCACTAGTGTATATGTGCATTATGCTTGAGCACACACACACACACACACACACACACACACACACACACACAAACATACGCGCGCGCGCACACAAGAAAGAAGAAAATTAGTGAAATAGATCACTAATTAGAACTGAGCCTATTCTAGTAGTAACCACCCCAGGTGGTGTTTAACAGGTTTGAATTCAGAGTTTTCCTTCTCCTAGACTGGTTGCCTAACCAAGGTTAAAGAGTCCAGGCTGCCCTACTGGAGTTAAAGAGTCCAGTCTGACATAGCTCGAGATTGGATTCATAGCTTTCGCAAGGGTATTAGCGCTATATGAACTGTAGCTTGGGGTGGTCACTACTAGAATAGACTCAATCCTAATTAGGGATCTATTTCACTAATAACCAATTTATAGCTTGTCTCGGGGAAATATGCGTACGCCTCAACCATATCTCACCAATGTTTTTGTTTCCGAGATCATGTTCTTTAAATTATGGCTTTGGAGCGGCCATGTTTCCTTTTCTGAGTGTTGCACACCAAGAATATGCTAACATGCTTCGTTCCTTGGGGTAAGCCATATTCGCTTCTACATACGAAAGTGTAAATTTCTGAAAGTGGACTTTTAGCTGAAGATTCTGGGAAAAGTTTTATGAATTCTGGAAATTTGTAACTTTCTCCTGTACTCAGTTTATTATGAAGGCCAGCTGTTTTTGAAGGAGTGTGCGGAGGGCAATAGTTCTTTTTTCGTATCTTTGAATCGTTCTCAATTTTATATGATCTATATTTGTTGTAACCAAATAAAGGCCAAATAAATGATAACTAAAGTAAATTTTTCACATTTTTGTTTGATTTTCACTTGAAAATAACATTTTTAGACGGAACATTGGGACATTAATATTGCCCCGATAATGAGTAATATAAGCAATATATATATATATATATATATATATATATATATATATATATATAACAACCTAAAAATATGAAGGTTGGGCGGAATTATTCACAATCATAAATATATATATCCTCTAAATGTTTGTTTTCTCCCTATTTTTATACTTACATACAATTTTTCTATATATATATATAATATATATATATATATATATATATATATATATAATACGCTTTTGGTTTCCTAAAAATCCCTCTGTGATGAATATCTTGTTTTGGATGAGGCCAACGGTCTGAGGGTATTGTTAATTTAGAGTGAACTTTAAATGTTACCTGTTATAGGTAAACTAAAGTTTGTTTTATCAGATAAGGCTCAGGGTATGCTTCGTTTTGCGCTCATTTAAGTGTCTATGTAAACTGCGAATCTTTTCACAGTCTTTTGTAAAGGAAATAATTAAAACTAGCGAAAACCTTGGATATGATAATTTGACTATTACAGCATTGGATATGTTTTATTATATGTTTAGTTAGCTATTGCGAAATAGTTCAATATGTAAAAAGTAAAGTGATCTCAAGCAAAATTATTTCTTTCTTTTCACTTCTTTTTTCCTTATTTTTCTAACTTTCCCTTTCTTTCTTTTCTGCTTTTTTTTCTATTTCATTGAAACAGACAAAAAGCACTATCGCTTCCTCATATATTTATTTATTTATTTGTTTATTTATCCATTCGCTTTTTTTCTTCTGACGTGTAACACCTTCTTATTCTTTCCTTTCTTTTCTCACAATTACAACGATGTAGTCAATTATTTATCTAAGGTGATGACAGGCCGTGACGCATGTAGGTAGAAACTAGCATATCAATATATAGATGAAAAAGGACTCAGTGAGATTTTCGTTGTAAACTATTGCCCAATACAGCTAATTTATAATTTAGAAATTCTAAAGTAAAAAAAAAAGTTTGGTTTGTTTTGTTTTACGGCATATCAACCTCAGTGGGTCATTTAATGCCAATAAAGTTTTGAAATAAATTAATTCTTAATGGATAATACAATTTTTTTATGAATACATTTTTCTCTTTAACCCATAGATGGGACCCTAACAGGTACTACCACTCCGGGTCAGAGTGGATCAGG
Source organism: Doryteuthis pealeii (assembly GCA_023376005.1). Classification (NCBI taxonomy): domain Eukaryota; kingdom Metazoa; phylum Mollusca; class Cephalopoda; order Myopsida; family Loliginidae; genus Doryteuthis; species Doryteuthis pealeii. The sequence continues at coordinate 96,939,386 of CM042142.1, forward strand.
GAGCAATGGTGATGAAGGGGTGCTCCACATTCCCCAAACCACCAAAACTGGAACCTCACCATCAGATAGAGTTTAACGTCATTCCCAGGACATGTATACCCGCAGCCACCGCCTTCTAGCACCCATATAATAAAAAGGGGTTAGGGCTTGACATAAGGGCTGGGGAAATCATATAGGTGCTAGACGTGACCAGCCGATTGATCGGAGGGGCCCTCTCCGACCGCCCGTCTAGCCCAAGATAAGGCCAAAGTGGAGTATTGTATGTCATGTACTGCTCATCAACCTGGGCTCTATCCTTAAGCATCACGGGTCGCCACCCACGGCCAACAGGTGGCCCCATTGGGGGAGTCTTACCCCTCTGCAGAGGTGCAGTCGGTGCATTCTAACACCCCAGCCGACAGGGCGGTAAGTGTCATGGGGAGAGGGTAATCAATACTCAAACAATCAATCCACATGTGTACATTGAAATCCCAGATAATAATCCTAAATAAAGAATGCAAAATGTCTAGCTATTAAAGAAAAATATTTTATGTCTTATCTACTATTAGTTTATCTACTGCTAAATAAAGAATGCAAAATGTCCAGCTATTAAAGAAAAATATTTTATGTCTTATCCAACGCCCCAGCCGACAGGGCGGTAAAAAAGGAAGAAAACATTCAAAACTTGTAATCTTATCCACTAGCTGTTTTGTAACTTCTTAGATTAAACTTCTTTAGATTGAAGAGCGTCTTATCACATAAGAGTTTTGGAATGTCTTATTTCCGAAAGTGATATCATTCTTTACAAAAAAAAAAAAAACTCTCATAGCATTTATTTACTTGATGGATTATTTATTTAGATTTAATTTTTCCTAACTTCTTTAATCTAATTGATCAGAATATGTTTTGCCTGACTTGTTTTTATCCATACTGCACATATAGTGATAACGCATACGTATAAACATATTTCTATAATAATCCCCTTCCCTAAGTAAAGCTTGTGTCAATTCCTGACCATTGAAAATCTCTCTCCTACAATAGAATCAGGTAGAATTAATTTGCATATATATCAAGTCGAACTGACAGTACGGATTCCCGTGACTCTCTCTCTCTAGCAACCTGTTTCTATCGGTTATCACTACTAGCAAGTCCTCTGCACGGCATCCAGTGTCTGCACTGAACTGATGAATGTAATTTATATCTTGTAAATTATACTTGTTTTTATTCCTAGTGATAAATTATTTCTTGATTTTCAATGCATTCTTGCATTGATTAATTGATGGATTTTAATGGCATATCAATCCGTCTAAGATTATTTTATGCCCAGAGGTTATTGTTCATTGTACATTTATACTTACAGATTTTGTGTAGTTGTTTCTAAAGAGTTTTTTTGCACATAGATATATGATATCAAATATTCCTATCTAATACAAATAACTCGCACATAGTTGTATCGTTTAAAGTGTTCCTATCTAATATTAATAATTATATGGTTTCAAGTTTTTTTATATTTCACAATAATCATTTGTCTGCACACATTTATATGGTTTCATATAACTAATCATAATCCTTAGTAATCAAAATTAACTATTCTTAATACAAATGATTTATTGTTATACAACCTTGTAGCATGAAATACATTTGTTTAACATTTAAGATTTCTTTCAAAACTATTTTCTCTAATACATGCGTATATTAAGTACTTCCACTTCATATTGAAGCAGTCTTGTGAAACTCTTTTAGCTGTAAAGGCAGAACAATGCTTAAGGATGGAACCCAGTTGGCTGAGCAGTCTATGACAGGCAACACTCCACTTAGGTCTTCGCTTGGGATAGACGGGCGGTCGGAGAGGCCTCTCCAACCAATCGGCTGGTCACGTCAAGCCCTAGCACCTATATGATTGTCCCCCAACCCTTTTTATCATATGGTTGCTAGAAGGCGGTGACTGAGGGTCTTAATGTCCTGGGTATGACGTTAAACTCTAACTGAAGGCGAGGTTCCCATTCTGGAAGTTTGAGGAATGTGGAGCACCCCATTCATCCCCATTTCTCCTTGTTCCACTCTGACCCGGAGTGGTTATACCTGTTAGGGTCCCATCTATGGGTTAAATAGAAAAATGTGTTTATAAAAAAATTGAGTATCTATTAAAAATGAATTTATTTAAAAATTTTGTCGGCCGAGGTTGATTATATATATATATATATATATATATATATATATATATATATATATATATATATAAAGAGCTGAACTATATTTTGTTTACCTTGGTAAAAGAGAAAATGGCTTCAACAATGCCCAATGAAAAAAAGTACTGACACCATGTCCGTGCGAAGACGGACTATTGACTGAAAAAAGACCTTATCAATTGTAAATGTTGTGAAAGATGGTGGCATACGAAATGGACGAAAAGATAAGCAACTGGAAATGTCCATTGTATTTTACTTTTAAAACAAAAATAAAAGAAAATTGGAAAATCACCGACGAGGAAATAAATTGCAATGTTAAAATTAAAAGTGAAATTCAGAAGGAAATTACAAACTTTATTCTAGAAATAATTGAAAAATATTGAAAATTGTTGTGACTCGTGTATCCGAGTCAACAGAGAAGAAAGTGGGAAGAAAACACAATGAGTATTTTAGGTAAAGAAAAAGCTTACTAAACAAGGTAGAAGTGAAACGAATAATCACTAATTGACAGGTTGCATTCATAAGTTCGTTTTCTCCCCCGAAGTTTCACTATTCATAAAAAAAAACAGACGAATCTCATTGTATTCTTTTAGGTACTTGTAGCGAGATCGAAGGGCAAAACTCACGAACCTGTGATGAGCCAACAACGGTCGGTCGATCGAAGAGACAGCGGGTGGCATGTTGCACGTGTGGGCGGAAGAAAAAAAACATGTGACGAGTCCGACTAGTTGTGGCGGTAAAAATCGTGAGTGTCCTTGAGGCGGCGATTTATAGTGGCAAATCTCGTAGCTGGTGAGACGAGAGTTGTGACGTCTCGGCCAGACCGAGTATAAAAGAACAGTGGCGAGGGGACAAAAGACGACAAACTTATTTTGTTTAAGATCTTCACAAGTGTTACGGTGTCTTTGGTAGAAGCAGAAGTGAATTTCGTTAGCTAATTAGAGTACTATATGACAAGAAGTCATTAACAAAAAGGTTGGGTTTTTTTAAAACAAAAGATAGCAATTAATAAAAACCTGGGTAGATATAACAAGAAATGGACATAAAATAAAATCGTCGAAAACACGTTCGAAAACATATTTATAAAAAAAACATGAACACTTTTTATTTAATTAATAAAGGAAAAAATCTAAAAAGATTATTTCAAGAGAGGTATGTCTGCAAAAGAAATCGAAACGGACTAATAATGGTCATACTAAGACATAAAGAAAATTCCAAATTTCTACACATCTATAAATTTAAAAGAAAATTCGAAAATGAAGAAAATATATGAATAAATCCAGACTTAACCAGTTATGAGAGATAAGAAAGAAAAACAATAAGAACATAGAAATAATACAATTGAAAATCAAAACAAAAGAAACAGTATTAAACGTGAATTAAGATTTAAACTAGTAAAGAAAAAAATTCAAAATATTGTATGCAAACGCTAATTTGTTAAAAAAAAACAAAAAACAAAGTAAGTACTAAATTTGCTTGCCAACAAATATAAAATTATTTGTATTACAAAAACGCATTTAGCTACGGAAAGTGTAAAAGTAACAGAAATAGAAAATCAAAATTTAAATTAATATAGAAAGATAATAATACGCATTTTCGGGAGATTGCAATTTATGTACATAATACTTAAAATAGCGAAACTTAACTGGTTCGAAAAAAATGAATATTTGGCTTTAAGAATAGCTGATTCTAATAACAAAGTTTTTTTTATATGATATATACATACAATATATCTCCAATTTTTGGGTAAAGAAGACGATTATAAACTGCTAGAACAATTGAATCAATTCAATATCTTTTTTATTGGATAAATCTAAAAATATTATAATGGCCGAAGATTTCAATTTATCTGATATTAACTGGATAAATGGATTAGTAATGTGTTCTGTAAATTCAATTAGTCAAGTTTTTAGATTACAAAACGAATATGTTTACAAAAACAAAAATATTGGATTGGATTACAGAAGAATATGATACATGTAAACAATTGGGAAATAGATTAGAGAAATCTATATTGGATCAGTTCTTTTTTTTTTTCAAATAATAATTTTTAATAGGAGATTTAAGTTTAATATCTCTTTAGGATAACTTTAACCATGTATGTATTGAAATAGAAGTTAAAGTGAAATCGGATTTTGAATATATAAACAAAAAACGACGAAAGTTATCCAAGCTTACAGAAGTGTTAGTATCGGTAAATGGAGATAATATTAATTGGATTTACAGTTTTAATTCTCTAAATGTTAGTGAAATGTGGGCAGAATTAAATAGAAAGACAAAGCCAATAAGAAATATATTTCTGATGTTGTTATAAAATTTTCTAAACAAGGAGATAAACTGGAAAAATGACCTTAGGACATTAATTGGATATCTCGTTAAAGAAAAGAAAAGAGATAAAGCGTGGAAAGAATTGGGAAGTATTCCTAGTATAGCAAATTATCGAAATGCTTTAAATAAGTAAAATAAACATGAACAAATGAAGATAAATGAAAAGTTAAAACATGAAAATAACATTTTTAAAGATATCAAATATAATCTAAACCATTATTCAAATACGTAAAATCAAAAAATTCAATATATTTTTTAAAAATAATCACCGACCAGTTTCTCTAACATGTATTTTCGTAAGGGTTTTGAAAAATTGATTAGAAACCGCACATTTAATTTTATAGGAAAATATAAAAGGTGTAATCAACAATGTTTCGTAAATGGTAAATCAACGCTATCTAATATTTTGGAAAGTATTGATATAATAAATGAATATTTAATGGATGGAGATAATGTAGATATTACATATTTAGATTTTAGAAAGTATTTGATATGGTATCTGAATATCCTATATCAGTGAAAATGAAAAATTGGGATATTTCTAAAAAAACAACAACAAAAAAACAAATAGTAAATATTATCAGCTAGAACTATGAAAATAACGCTTTTCATCATCTTGCAATACCCTCTGGTTAAAAATCAGACCGTCCAAGATGTCATATCAAATATTTGTAGTCATATCAAACAGATAAATAAATAGATAAGTAGATAAATGAGCATCAAGTATTCTTATCGAATACAAATGTTTTTTAAATAGATCTATTTGACCTATAAAGAGGACACTGACAAGTACGACCACTCTGGATCAGATTGGACCTTGGATTAATGGCAATGAAAGGGTACTCACGCTCCCAAGATCCCCAGAACAGGAGCCTTACCATCAGATGAAGTTTGTCATAGCAAAGACATCCACCTTGTGGGGAAAAGGGGTCTTACCCGCATACAGGGGATACAGACTGCTGATTGGCAGGGTGGGATTTGTGTAGAGTTTTCATCTTCATGTTTCTTAAAATTTGATATTTTTGGTTACATTCAAATTTAAATCAACATGTGAATTAAAACGACGATTTCAAATTTAACATACGCATTTTTATATAACTTCTAAAAGAATATGGCACAAATAAGAAAAAAATCTTTGGTCCATTTGGATAACAAATTTGGTTCGTTAATATTCAAGTGAGGCAGAAAGTTCTTGAAGTGTTAAAAAGTCTGTTAAAAATCTCTGACGTGTTCTTGAAGTATTAAAAAGTCTCTAACATGTGTGTGTATGTGTGTAACTATGTGTCTGTACAGCACTAATTGTTCAGAAAGTAGAAAGCTGAAGTCGATGGCTGCTACAGGTGTAAGGTGAATGAGTCAAAGAAAGAATATATATATATATATATATATATATATATATATATATATATATATATATATATATAGAGAGAGAGAGAGAGAGAGAGAGAGAGAGAGAGAGAATATGAGAATATGAATATATATATATCATGTACAATAGGAGAGTTCACCATATATATATATATATGTGTGTGTGTGTGTGTATGTGAAGAGAGAGAGAGAGAGAGAGAGAGAGAGAGAGAGAGAGAGAGAGAGAGAGAGAGAGAGAGAGAGAGAGAGAGAGAGAGAGGAGCGTTGTCGACTTGCCGCTAGCCAAATGCTCTCCCTGTGTCCACTGACTTTAACTCACGTTTTCCTTCCAATTTATGTCAAATACCGGACTCTGAAATGAAGAAAAACTGTTGGATTGCGATTGGTTCTATAATCCCTTTAATTGTCATGTGACTTTCTCTTTACTATGCTCACGTAATCAGCAGGAGCCATATAAATATTTTCAAAGCCGGTTCCTGAAGACGATTCGAATTTTTCTAACCGACCTTTTGGTTGGCTAATTCATGTCCAATAATGATTTTTTGAATATTCATTTGGAAAGTGTAATTCCCATAGAGGTACGAGGGTAAGTCCCAAAGTAATAAAATTTTGTTTAGGACAGGTATAATTACCAACACATGAACCTTCTTTCATGGGACCGAAGAGATGATTGTCCGAGGCAAACTTGATGAGGAGGAAGTGAAATCTGTAGTGAAGAAGTGGCTCAAAGAACAGTCAAAAGATTTTTACGGGACAGAGACACATGATTTCATTCGAAGGTAGAACATTGCTATTGAGAGAAACGGTGACTATGTGGAGTAGTAGGGATATGATCTACAGAAGACCAGCTTCATTTTGATGTATGATACATGTTCCTGTGTTGGTAATTATATCTGTCCTAAAGAAAATGACATTACTTTTTGACACCCTCGTAATAGGATTTTAATAATACGCTAGTTATCATCTTGTAACACCCGCTGGTTAAAAATAAGACCGTCCAAATTGTCCGAGATTAAATTAAAAAAATGAAAACCTTGATTATCTGCTGTTGCTTATCCGCAGAACTCTTATTTTTTATGAGTGTCGTCACCTCAACCGAATAACTGACCATTCCATTTTTATTTTAAAGAAGGAATGGGAAGAAAAAGGACATGCTATACAGAAAAAAAAAATAAGGAAGAAAGAAAGAAATATATAGAGAGGGGGTGAAAGCACTAATCTGTTTCAATTGAACACAAGGAAAGGGAAAAGGAAAAGAAGGAAAGAAAAAAAAGTGTGTGTGTGAATGAGAGAGAGAAGAGAGAGAGAGAGAGAGAGAGAGAGAGAGAGAGAGAGAGAGAGAGAGAGAGAGAGAGAGAGAGGGGGGAATTAAATCAAGATTATTATACTTTGTAACATATTATACTATTTCCCAATTGCTATAAAGTGAACATATCAAACGTTAAAATATTTAGATTATCATACTGTGCTATATTCACAGGTCCTGCTAGTAGGATTTTAATTTTCTTAGATAATTGTCAGTTATTGTTAAATATGCGCTGGCATTTATAAAATCATATTTTTCCTTTTATGACAACTCTCAGAACGTAATTTTGTTTGTTTTTTTATTCCGTTCGCGCAAATTACTTAAAGATAGAAAAATGAACATTCGAAAAGTTTATTCTTTTGTATACAGTAATAAGATATCAAGTATTCTTATCTAATACAAATAATTTGCTTATAGCTATATAGTTTTATGTATTACTATCTACTACTAATAATTATATGGTTTCAAGTAATTATTTCCATTTGATAATAGTAATTTTTTGCACATAATTATATAGTTTCAAAGTACTTGATGATCATAATAAACAATTATAAGTAAACAATTATGTCAAACAATTATTAGTAAACAATTATAGTAAACAATTATTAGTAAACAATTTTAGCTTCAAGTAACTATTCTTAATACAAATATTTTACGATTATATGGCATCAAGTATTCCTATTGAAAACGAATAAATTTTCAACAGCAATTTCATTAATTTTCCCTTTTTTTTATTCTGATATCAATATCTTTTTTTTAAATAATTACGTTCAAATACACAAAAAAAAAGTAAGTCGTTAAAATAATTAATGTTCTTTTTGCTTCGTCAAATATTTTTAATCAACAATTGCCTTAGTTATTTACATTGTATTCACAATGATTATTTATCATTACTAGCAAATATATGCACCCTCCGGGTGCAAGTATTTAAGTTTTAATGTAATGAAATATTGTATTAAATTAGAAAGGCTAATGAAACTAAATAAGAATACAAATAAAAAGATTTGAAACAGAAGGGGTATAATAAAAGATTTGAAACAGAATGAGTATAATAAAAAATGGAACAACTGAAACTTACTCTTCCATCACTCTCGTCTTTCATTGTTATTTTTTCTAATTTAAGTATTTAGTTATAAGAGGAAGTAAAGAATAAAATGACAGTTATTTCATCTTATTAATTGATTTCATTTAAGATTCATTGAAGGGATTTTTGCTTATATTCATTAAAATAAAACCAAACAGTTAGAAATCAATAACACTGAGCACATATTTATTAAATTCGATTTTTTTATATTAATATGCAAATTAGCCTTCTCGTTCACACTGTAAACCGCTATTTTGTTGTATATATAAATATAATTGCATGTTATCAGTATATAGACATAGTTAACAGTATTAATAATGTAAGAAAATTTTATTAATAATTGAGGTTTAGATACAAATAAAATCATGGAGAATGTGATGTCAATAACTAAGAGAATAGTGACTTGAGTAGGGATATAGTTTCGGTTACAGACAGAAAAACACACAATCTGTGGAGGGTGCATATTTTTACTGTCTATTTATCTATTAATAATGGGGATTCGCTTCCGGTTTTTGTCTGTAACAAAAACTACGCCACTGCTTACGTCACATTACCCAAAATAGGTCGAACCCTTACTACCACAGTGGGTCAGGGTGGACAGGGGAGTAATAAAAATGAAGAGGTGACCCCAAATTTCGCAGATATATAGTACCGGTGTCTCATTACCAGATGCTCTTTAGGGTTATACAATCTTTTTAAGTATAAGTCTAATAGATATCACGATGTCAGAGGCCTGACATCTATGATTGTCACACCTGCTACATTTTTGTTTTCTTGTGGAAAGAAGACAACATCAATGAAATAGGAGAAATAAATGATTGCACAGATGAAGTTAAAATTACGATGGGTGTTAAAAAGTATGGAAACTGAAAAATAAACTGTGGCAGCAATTTGTGTCGCCTCGGGTCCTAGTCCTTCCATTGGGCCGTTTCTCCTTCCTTACGCGCACGTCTCTCAATTCCAGACTTTTTTTACACAAGTCACAGTCGCAGCAATAATCTACATAATCACCAAAGTCACCCATATCTCTTCTCTTCGAACTCGGGAACTTGGATTCAGAGTTCCGTGAAGGCTGCCGATTACGATAGGAAGGTTCCAGAGTTCGAGAATGTACCCGAGTCCGACAAGAAATACCTGAAGAAGGCCATGGGCACATCGGCCGAAAATTTGTACAGATAACAATAAAGATAAGGACAATAGTCTGAATAATCAAGAGGATTAAAAGGAATCTACTACTATACTATTCATGCAACAGAGTGGTTTAGTTTGTAAATATCTAGTGATAGATTCTCCATTTACAGTACCAAATGCCAACTTCAAGTTCCAACCCAACAGTAACAGCCCTAACGTAGTCTACTAAAAGGGCGATTTTCAGAATCGGAAGAGATGGTCAAAAACTTGGGAAATCATTCATGAAATCCACATACCTTTGCATTTGTCAATCAAATTTTGTGGAATAAATCTTATTTTGCTCAACATTAAACAAGGTTTAGTTTCATTTACCTAGACCAGTGGTTTTCAAATATTTCTGAACCTTTTTATAAAGACTTTTTTTAGTCTCGTGAGATGTAAAAATATGAATATGATGCAATCCAAAAATAAATAAATTCCTTATATACAGTGTATTGAGGCGTGGTCTAATAGTTAAAGTCATAAGAATTGGACTCATCGACCCGAGTTCAATTCCTGGACGAAGCTGTTGGCATTTCATATAGTGCTAATAACCTTGGGAAAGGTATGAATCCAATTCTCCCTCCAGCTATGGGTAAATAGCAGGGCAGACTGGGATCTTTAACCATGGCTAAGTAACCACTCTAGGAGAAGGAAAACTTTGAATTCAAACCTATTAAACTCCGCTTAAGAAATTGACCTTGTGTCACATCCTACTAGTACGGTGGGGTTGGTATATATATATATATATATATATATATATATATATATATATATATATATATATATAATAGCGTATGGAAATGTCACTCACTGGGGAAGGGTGTTTAAACATCATACATAGAATTTTGTGGCTCTTGGTGAAATGGTTCGAGTCGTAGGAAATGGACTCGTCGCCCAGAGTTCAAATTCTGGACGAGGCTGTTTTTATTTCCTATAGCACTAATACCCTTGGGAAACATATGTATCCAACTACTCTCTCCCCAGTCTAAGAGAATTCAAAATCAACCCTGTTAAACTCTGCTTAAGAAATTTACCGTCTATCGTATTCTTTTCATGTGGATTGGTTGATAAATATATACATATCATTTTGAAAAAGAATTTGTGAAATAGATCACTAATTATGACTGAGACTATTTTAGTAGTGGCAACTCCAAGCGGAATTTAACAGGTTTTAATTTAGAGTTTTCCTTCTCCTCGACTGGTTGCCTAACCAAAGTTAAAGAGCCCAGTATGTCCCACTATTTTACCCAAAGCTGGGGAGAGAGTAGTTCGATTTATACTTTTCCCAAGGTTATTAGTGCTATAAACTGCTTCATCCAAGATTTGAACTCTGGTCGAAAAGTTCATTTCCCACGACTCTAACCATTACACCACGCGCCTCCAACTATATATTTGACTTGTTATTTGAACACATGTCCTTAAAATCTGAGATCATTTGAACGAGAATTGGTCAAGTTATTAGATTACGAATTGATATAGATTTTTCTGAAATACCCTTTATAACCTGTAATAGATGACACCTTTTGATATTCTATCAGACACAAAACCAGGAATTCTGTGGATGGAATCCTGGTTTTGGCGTTGGCACTGACCTTTTACTTTTGTGATAACCATTATCTTTTTCGTTTACTGTTGATATACATAACCCATTTTCATCATGTACATTACTGTGATACAAAACTGAAAGGTCGTTATTCCTGGTTAAAAAGACTACTGCAAATGGTAGAACATTGCGTTCAGTTGTCGAGCGAAAGTTCAGGAGAAATCCGAATTCCGTTTTTCTAATTCGCTTTTGATGTTCATGCACAGTTTAACATGACACATTAAGTCTTTGTGCCAAATCTCTGGTGCTTTGACGTGGATCTAATTCAATAGCCTCTTTCAAAAGTTCTTCATTCACTGTAGGTCGTCTTCCAGAACGAGGTTCGTCGAATATTTTATGAGCTGACATATACGAACCTTCACTGCATTCGTATACACTGCACACATTTTTTAAATGCATTTGTAGTAGTATTACCCTTTCCGTATTCTTACAGCAACGGTGAATGTATTATTATCCCCCACTGGGTTAAACTCAGAGATACACAACACATGACAAATTGTGGGATAAAAAAAGATTATAGAATAATTCTAGGCCCAGTTTCGTATCATTTAATCTTGGTTAGTTGACATTATAGTAATGAAATAAGCATTATAGTAATGAAATAAGACTCAAAAAAGTCTGATGTAAAGTCATAGAAAAGTGTAAAATATGTATAAAAAGTGTATATGGAATATCAAAATTATTGTAATACAATCCAACTGTAAAATAAGTTGCCCACATTTATAGGTAAATCCGTGGTGTTAATGGATATCATCAAAAAGGGTAAACATTCAAAATGTAAAGTTTTTTTCATGGACAAGTATGTGAAAATAAAATGGAAATTAATCCGACAGTATGAATAAGATATAATGAAAAAAAACGATGTTTACAACTGAAATAGGCTCATCAGAAGAGAAAGTGTGCAAACCGTTTCGGGGCCCAATTCTTGACGGTTTAAAAAGCAACACTCGGCCCATGTTTTACACTTTCTATGACTTTACATCAGACTTTTTGAGTCTTATTTCATTACTATAATGCTTCTGATTATTTTCAAAATTGAAAATGAGATTTATTTTGTTTTTAAATAAAATTCATTTTTATTTTAAATAAAATTGATATTATTTTTAATACAGACAGCACAATTTTTTTTTTGATTAATTCCAACGTTTGACTAGCAGCGTTCTGTTTTTACTACGGTCTTTTTCCCGTCTTTATATTTTTGTTGATGACCCGACCCACGTGCGGTTGATACATTATAATGCAATAGGGTCCTCATATTAGTTGAGGATGGGCCGAGTGTTGCTTTTTAAACCGTCAAGAGAATTGGGCCCCGAAACGGTTTGCACACTTTCTCTTGATGAGCCTATTTCAGTTGTAAAACATCGTTTGTTGTTTTTTCATTATATCTTATTCATATATATATATATATATATCACACATTCAACATACACTGAACAACTTTCATCTTTTACTCATACAAATTTTCAATGTCCTGAAGAAGGTTTTTATTATGAAATAATTAAGTATCGACAAAGAGTTTCCATCGTTCATGACATCCTGTGTTTGTTTTCTTTAAAAAATTCTCCACATACTGTGATTAATTTTCTTATCTTACTTCCATATATATATATATATATATATATAATATATATATATATATATTATATATATATAAGCAGTATTTTGTTATGAATGCTACATATTCGTATTCTGAATGTGAAAAAAACCATAATAATAAACAATGAATTAAAATGCAAAACCAAAAATTTTAAATTTATTTTATCCACAAGAGTTTCTTGTAAAGAATATTATTAACGGTATATAATTTTAAAAACTTCTCAATTAATATTTCACTCACTTGTATCATAGTCTTGTATGTTTTGTTTTATTGTATGTTATTTATTGTAGATTACCTACGAATAAGCAAATAAATACTATGATCCCTTAGACTTTTTAGTTAGCAGTAAATAATCTAATAATACATAAGACACAAAATATTTTTCTTTATTAAAGAATGATTCCGGCTTCATAAAATATTCCTTTAACAAACCAGATCAAATTATTTGATTAATTGCATGATTTTTGCCAAGCCACGCATAGGAAAATATTTTCTATTGTCTTATCAGTTATTATGTATTTACTGCTAAATATAAAAACGAAGGTGAAATACTCTAAATATGCTAAAAACTCTGGAACAACAAAATGGCCAACATTATGGAATAAAGACCACTTAGAGGATGTTCACTAGGGATTTTTGGCAGTAGATAAATAAATAATTATAGAAAAGAAGACATTTTTCTCTAGTAGCTGAATATTCTGGCTTTCATAAAACGTTCTATAAAAATCTAGATTAGAATATTTAGATTAATCGTATATTTGTTTTTCGACATTTCAAACACATTGTTTGACCACTTCATATATATGTGTGTAAATATGTAAAATATACACCTCCGATATATATATATATATATATATATTATATATATATATATATATATATATATATATATTATATGTATGTGTGTTGTGTGTGTGTGTATGTGTGTGTGTGTGAGTTAGGTTAGTGGTGGAAATAGAATCAATGGCGCTTGGTTACTGACAGTTCTCGCCTATGCGATCATTCAAACCAAGTCAACACACACACACACACACACACACACACACACACACATATATATAATATATATATATATATATATATATATATATATATAGTGTGTGAGATGGTCACAGTTTCGCTTTTGCAGGAATGGTGTGCAAAGGCTGTATTATTGGTAGAGTGCTCAATATAAAATAGAGCTGTTATATAATATAATAAGATAAATATATAACGGTTTTACATATCTATTTATTAGGTGATAAAGGAACATTCATAACCATATTGGTTTCATGTGATGCAATCATCAGGTGAAATCTTCCAAATGTTTATTATAGCTTATATATATATATATATATATATATATATATAATATATATATATATATATATATATATATATATTGTATAGCACATTATACATCTGATTAGGTAATCTTGGTTAAGCCTTACCCTACAATAACAATTATACTCAGAAATCAATACAGATAGCCCTTACCTGAACATATCACAATGAACATTTTTAAAATTCATAAAAATTGACGGAAGGTAATGTGACAAGAAAAATAAATCAACACATGGTTCATATAACCATTATGGATGGTAACTGGGCGATTAAATCCATTTCTTGACGTATCAAATCCAACAGATATGTTTCTAGTGTTAGTCATTGGAATTCTTTGTATTATTCAAGATGGATACAGCAATTCTTCAGATTGATCGATTAATGGTATCACGAATTCCTCTTGTGATAACTACGATAAAAAAAAAAAAATAAAAACCTTAACAAGTTTCAAGCAAGATATTGCTAACGCATTAATCTGTGCATTTGACAACAATTCCCCTTTTGTTAATGAGACTGGTACTTCAGAACGTGTTGTTCCTGTCGCCACATTCGATCAAAATGGTAGGCCAGTAGCATTTCTTTTCTAGGGCATTAGTAGTGACTTGTAAACCTTCTACTATCGAAAAGAAATCATAAACACATTGTCAAAATGTTACATTACCTTGTGGGTAGGAATTTCCAATTGATTACAGACCAACAAATAATCTAATTCATGTTTGAGGAGCAACTGCAAACAGGAAAATTCAAGAATGATATAATTGCAATATGGTCACATGATATATTTGATCATCCGGACAAACAAAAATATGATGCTGACACAATGCCATTCAGGCATATAGAATTTATTTATCTAACCCCTCCACCACAAAAAAGAATGTGGCATAAGGTTGTCATATTGTACCTAAATAATGATAATGGAATCGTCTATTTTTGCTATAAATAATGTCTGACGGAGAGAAACAACTGGATTTCACGGGACTTGTTAATGTAATCTTGCAATTGCTGTTAACCTTGTATCTTTGTCTTAGTAAACCCTTATCCTTAATACTCATTGTATTTCTTCCAATTATTTCTCTGTTAACTCTGATTCTCGAGTTAATTTTAAGCGGAGTATATCTGGTTTCCTTCTTCAAGCCTGGTTGCCATACCAAGGTTGAAGAACCCAATCTGTCCTACTAGCTTAAATGAGAATAGCTGGAATTATGTCTTTCTAACATAATTGTCTCTGCGTTTGACAACAATTCTCTATTTATTTGTGAGACTAATTCTTTAGACTCTACCATTGTCATCACACTCAGTCAAAATGACTGACAGTTGTATCTTCCTGAACATTAACAAATAATGAGCGTAAACATTCCGCCATTGAAATAGAAGCTTGCGTACATTGTCGAAGACTTGTGGAATTGGAGAGGTTATCTAATAATGATTGGGCGCCTTCAGTAAGCGAGTCGGTAGAAAAACTCAACTTTCGAACCACCTGTTCATTAAGAGCTGATTCAGCAAGACACTACT
>CM042142.1:96959847-96962347 GCA_023376005.1 Doryteuthis pealeii
AGTGTTGGGTATGATCCTTTGATTGTTCCTTGATGTCCCTTAGTGTTGGGTATGATCCTTCGGTTGTAGGTGCGTTTGACAATGTTGAATAACGTGCAAATGAACGGCTGTCAATATCAGCGATTTGATATCCGGGCTGTTGATTGGCTGGGATTTAAACCACGTGATTACGTTGTGTCTTATAGTTTAAGTGGTGGAGCACGCCTGTATAACAAAACACTGCAACAATGGAAACGGCGAAACGAGTTCAAATTCTAGACAAACTGTTTGGATTCATACATATACCTTTAGAAAATGCATGTATCCCTCCAGCTATGTAAATATTAGGGCAGACTGGGCTTTTCAATCTTGGTATCACAACCGGTTTAGGAATTGGAAAACTCTGAATTCTAGCCTATTAAACTCCACTGAAGAACTGATCTTGTGTCGCATCCAGCTCGTGTAGGGGGAGTTGGATAAATACACAATTACACACTATTTAGTGCAATAGAGGGACGTTGTCGTGAAAAAGGGCTGCCATTGTAGCAGCTAAAATTAACCTAACTTTAGCATTCGTTCAGCCTTTTATCTGGTCGTATAAACTAAAATATAAGAATATTTACAGTTTACATTATGTCTTAAAACACAAAATTTACACGGTATTTAGAGGAAACGCATTGTTTTTAAACCCCAAAATACAACAAGCTTGCGGCGAAAATAGGTTCAAATTAGGAGAAGGAAAATTATAAACAAACACACATTCAAGTGGATATTTATCTGAAAGGGCGTAAAACATATTACCTTGGACTGTAGATATAACTTACTTTTGGTCATTGCGTCTCGAATATGGTGGTACATGTTGCTGGAAAAATGTAAATTATATAGTTCTTGCTTATAATACGCTCCCATAACTTTTGGTCTGAAAAACCTGGGAATATAATACGTCTTATACACTTAGCCACGTCAGGAGGATGGACAAAGGCCGCATCCCCAAAGACCTACTGTATGGTGAATTAGTAGAGGGCACTCGACCGGTAGGGAGACCATGCCTGCGCTTTAAAGATGTCTGCAAGAGGGACATGAAGAAATGCCACATCGACATCAACACATGGGAGGCTTATGGAGAAGACCGTACGACCTGGCACCTCCTCGTTAAACAAGGGACGAAAAGGGGTGAAAAAGAGAGGAGAGAAGCCGCCGCAGAAAAGAGAGCCATAAGGAAGGAGAGATAACAGCATCCCCAGCAAGCATCACCGTTTGTTTGCAATCACTGCACCAGAGATTGCCATTCAAAAATTGGTCTATTCAGTCACTCACGCTGTTGCAGATTTTTTTTTAAGTGGACACTACGCCATCGTCTTGAGTAGATGGAAAGATGCCAACAGTACTAATAAGAACGGTAACCAAACAGGATATCCTAGTGGTAAATAGATCGAAGTTTCGTACACATTCAGAAATGATATTTGATGAATTTTCTATTTAGCAGGGAAGGCGTTAATTACATTGACATTTCAGTCTCGGAAGACTATGATAAAGTTTTTATGAGCCCCTGAAGTTACAGCGCCTCCTGTGACTGTGAAGTCCGATGTTTAAAAAACATTCTCGACCACAGATTTTGCATTTGAAGGCTGTCCCTGAAGATGTCGATGTTCCGGTGCTTTATTGCCGTTGTTTTCTTCTTTTATTTGTTTAATATCCCTTTGCTTAATATACCACTTCTGAATATACCTCTGTTTAATATAACGCTGTTTAATATACCTATGTTTAATATACCTTTGCTGAATAAGTCAAACCGTTCGCTTAGCTTTAACCCAAATTTCAAGGCAGAAGTTAGCAAACATTTATTTAAATAGGCATTGGTAAATATTGATGTTTTCTTGTTTTGTTTTTTTTTGTTTTGTTTTTATACGTCAGACTTTTGGCAAAAAATTTGTTTTGCAGAATCGAACAAAAATATTTCAAATATGAAGATTGAAGAAAAATATAAAACAATGTTATACGTAATAAGAATAAATTTTTAAAAAACATCCCAATATGTTTATTCATGAATTGATTTTATGTTTAAGACGTTCTTTGCATTATTATTGCATAATTAAATGTGAGTATGAAAGTTTTTAAAGAATAAATTCATTAAATATATACATATGTACGTATATACATATACACGTTTTTGTTTATCTGATATATAGCAAAAGTACCCGGTCCATGAACGTACTAAAATGATTTTAGGAACACCAGGAAGTGAAAGAGAAAGGGAGAAGAGTGGATAAGAGGAAAATAATTTAGACAAGATTCTTATGAAATTTTTTTAAAAATCACTGATAATTCATATATTACAATGTTCATTTATTTTAGGAAATGTTTTTTGTTTGCATTCAAAACATTATTTAAAAAATGTAACCCTAAACTCATGAGAGTTTTGAAACAGTTTCATTTTTCTAAAAAATTTTGTACATATGACAAAAACTTATATTAAGTTTTTAATTGGTTGTTGAGTTAAAGCGCTGAAAATATATTCGTT
>CM042142.1:96967347-96989847 GCA_023376005.1 Doryteuthis pealeii
CTCAAAAACGAGGTGTCTATATTGCTGCAGGGAGAATAGTAAGATGCATAATTCTGTCCCAAGTGTATTAGCGCTGAGTGAAATGTAAAAAAAAAGCCTTGTCCATTTCCTACGATGATAACCATTAAGCTAATAGCGCCTTGTACAATATTATAATCTTATTATTATAATGGAGATTGTATGTTTGTCTGTCTGTAACCGAAACTATATTACAACTCAAGTCACGATTCCCTTTGTTATTGACATAACATTCTCCATGATTTTATTTTATTTAAACCTCAATTATTAATAAAATTGTTTTACATTATTAATACCGTTGACCATATCTACATGATATTTACCGCGTACCCCACTTGTACGGGTCAGGCACAAAGTCCCTATTAACGTGGGACCACCCACGAGCCGAAGCTCATGGAGTGGCAGGTGAAAAATTGCGTCGATCCCGTCGGCATTCCCCCTCAAGGGGGGCGCCTCAGGCACTGGGCAATAAACCCAGCCCTGTCCCTTTAAATCGAAGGGGCAGGTGTTGCCTGGGGGGATGGCCCCCTGGGATCGACGCTGTTAATTATATCAATGGTCCAGAGGCCGAAGCCACTGTTGACCATATCAACATACTATATTTACCGCGTACCCCACTTGTACGGGTCAGGCACAAAGTCCCTATTAACGTGGGACCACCCACGAGCCGAAGCCCATGGAATGGCAGTTGAAAAATTGCGTCGATCCCGTCGGCATTCCCCCTCAAGGGGGGCGCCTCAGGCGCTGGGCAATAAACCCAGCCCTGCCCCTTTAAATCGAGGGGGCAGGTGTTGCCTGGGGGGATGGCCCCCTGGGATCGACGCTGTTAATTATATCAATGGTCCAGAGGCCGAAGCCACTGTAGACCATATCAACATACGATATTTACCGCGTACCCCACTTGTACGGGTCAGGCACAAAGTCCCTATTAACGTGGGACCACCCACAAACCGAAGCTCATGGAGTGGCAGGTGAAAAAAATTGCGTCGATCCCGTCGGCATTCCCCTCAAGGGGGCGCCTCAGGCACTGGGCAATAAACCCAGCCCTGCCCCTTTAAATCGAGGGGGCAGGTGTTGCCTGGGGGGATGGCCCCCTGGGATCGACGCCGTTAATTATATCAATGGTCCAGAGGCCGAAGCCACTGTTGACCATATCAACATACTAACAACATGCAATTATATTTATATATATAACAAAATAGCGGTTTACAGTGTGAATGGAAGGCTAATTTGCACATTGATATAAAAAATGTGATTTTAATAAATATGTGCTTAGTATTATTGATTTCTAACTGTTTGGTTTTATTTTGATGAATATAAGCAAAAATCTCTTCAATGAATCTTAAATGAAATCCATTAACAAGAAAAAATAACTGTCATTTTATTCTTTACTTCCTATTTTAACTAAATAGTTAAATTAGGAAAATTTAGCAATGAAAGACGAGAGTGATGAAAGAGTAAGTTTTAGTTGTTCTAATTTTCGATTATAGTCCCTCTGTTTCAAATCTTTTTATCTGCAGTCTTATTAAGTTTCATTAGCCTTTCTAATTTAATACTATATTTTATTACATTAAAACTTAAATACTTGCTAGTACATATAAACATAATGAGTCCTATTTTATCAGTAATGACTGCATTAATTCCCAAATTATGACAATCCCTTTCTTTTTCATTTCCACACACTTTATTATAATAATTTACTTAGCAAAGCATTTTTCTGTGATTCGTCAGAGTCATATTCCCTCGGCAATGTTTATTTCTAATTTATAACATAAAAACGAAATGTTTCAGTTTGAATTTCATTTTTTTTAATCAGATTTTTTTCTTTAAGCAGACATCGTAGCAACAAGTGGTGAATAAAAGACAGTAAAAATCAATTGTAAAAAGAATATTCAGGATAAATAAATGAATAAATTTGAAGTAAGAGTTTTATAATTTGCTTGAAGCCTTGTGTTTATATTGGTTTGGTGGTTGGTTTTGAAGACTATCACAATGCAAGTGTAAAGAAAAATGAGGTAACTATGATGATGCTTGTTTACCTTTGATTTATTCTTAATATTTCGAGATAAAGATCTCTTCGTTAGAAGATTTCTAAAGGTCCAGAGCTGTTAGCATGCTGCTAGGTTCTGATCATTATGACTGTCTTCCTTGAAATTTTCTGTGTGTGCTATGTGTAAGTCTATGTGTGTGTTTATGTGTGTCTTTCCAACAATATCTTTGTATCATTCCAGGTTTGGCCTACCCTTAGTAATTTGTTTGTTTATTCGTGTGGTTGTGTGCGTGTTCTCCAGGCGCAGCTGGGTTTTTTATTACTATATATAGTTTGATGTAGTTAAAATGTGTTTAATTTCAGCAAGAATAAAATTCGAAAAAATTGAGAAAACAACATAAGTTGAAATACTTATTTGATAAAATAATTTGATAAACCGACATATAAAATCTATATTGACCCACGTATTATTCATCAAGTTCAAATTATAAAATGTGAACTTGTAGAATAGATCAATGGAAATAGAAGGAGAAGACAAAGAGAGAAACTGAATCTCTTTTAACAGTAGAACAAAATAATTCTATAAGGCCAAATAACATTTAAGCAAAAGTGGATAATACGCAAAAGAATAGTAAGTGTAGTGTAGCGTAAGTATTTTTGTCTACAGCGATTGAAAGAGAAAGAGAGGTGAAGAAGAAATAAGAACAAACAAAGGTTAAAATTTGGAAGAATAAACACTAAGCGGGGTGCCTGTAATTTGACCGAAGAATGACCCCGGAAATAGATTTAAAGATAAAAACGGAAGTTCCGGGTTTTGACCAGAAACGGGTTTGGTTCTCCCACCCCCGGGACGAGAAACGGAAGAAGAAGAAAATGGGTATTTTCGGCTGGGCTCTGGTGAGAGCAGACGTGTCGGTCGGTCCCCCGTATGGGTCTGGGACAGCAGTAAAGAACATGATACTATGTTAGAAGATATAATAATTTGACCGTACCCTCTCTCTTTCTCTCTACCTTTCCTTTTCTCTGAAAAAGAGCCTACGTGCGTCCAAGTAATGAATAACTCCTTGTGACTATACAACCTGCGTGTATTGTTTCTGAACTAACGACAACTACCACAACTTATATCGTTCTGAGACATATATCGTTCTGCAGCTATGCTACAGTAGATTATGTAGCGACAGATG
Organism: Doryteuthis pealeii; assembly: GCA_023376005.1. Lineage (NCBI taxonomy): Eukaryota > Metazoa > Mollusca > Cephalopoda > Myopsida > Loliginidae > Doryteuthis > Doryteuthis pealeii. Next base: position 96,970,540 of record CM042142.1, read on the forward strand.
AAATGACCGAATGCAGCAAACAGATACAAAAGGGAATTGAAAACTAAGCACAACTGTCTTGGAAACATGATCCACAGGGAAAAATTGAAATGTGACCATACTGACAAATACTGTATAAACCAGAATCTGTCCTAGAATACTAAGGCTGGAAGTGTGGTCGGAAAAGTCCCCTCCGACCAATCGGCTGGTCAAAACAAGTACTAACACCTATATGATTGTCCCGACCCTATTGCCATTATGATGGTTTGCCATAAAAGCAATATAGTTGGGAAAATCATAGATGTTTGGGCTTGACGTGACGGGCCGAATGATGAGGGGCCTCAAGTAAGGGCCAAAGTGGAATGTTGGATGTCATGGACTGCTCAGCCACCAGGATTTTATCCTAAAACATCACGGGTTACTATCCAGGACCAATAAGTGGTCCAATTTGGGGGTCTTATCCCTTCTGCAGTGGTGCAGTCGGCGTATTTTACGAAGAGAGAAACTATAAACAAACACACATTACAGTGGTTATTTTTCAGTTGCGGTATAAAATGGATGTGTTTGTTATACATTAGTTAGTTTTGACCATTTATATAACTTACTTTCGATCATGTCATTCCGAATATGGTGACGCACGGTGCTGGAAAAAATGAATATTAAGTTTTTGTGTATAGTACATGTATGTAACCCTAACAAGTGGGTTGAAAATTCTAAAAAAAAGAAGATATGTGTGAAACAGAAATAAAGTAAAAAGTCGTCGGGGTGGCCTAAAGTCGGTATCAGCCAATCAGCGAGGGAGTCTATCCCCTTTTCACTAGCACTAGACCAAGGAGATTGTTTTTGCGTCTGAGGTGGAGCGCCACACCTACCATCAGTTCCTTATTTTACCGCACAGATCCCTGTGCTACTCATGCGCTGAGTTGGCGAGGGCCGGTATCGAACTAGGAACCTTGTAGTTTCTAGCCGAACGCTCTACCGACTGAGCTAACCCGGCCCTATCAAACAGAAATAATTACTGTAAAGAAATTCTCACAAACGTACCTAAAAGTATCTGAAAAGTCTAAGACAGGATTCTGTAAACCCTTCAAGTGGAAAAAGTGAACCTGCTTTGAAAATCAGTATTCAGAATCTTAGGTTTTTTTCTTTCTTTGTCTTAAAGTTCGAACGCCGACCCCTGATGCCAACTCTCAAGTACATTGTGATGTTGTAGTAGCACTTGTAGTCTCCTTGTGGAACAAGAAATGGTGCCGCAGTTTCAGTAGCAAATATATTTTATGAGTTGGAATTTCTGGCCTTCCGCCCAGTAGATGCAATATAGCAGTCAATATTTTATGTTGTTACTGACATCCCTATTATTCTGCCCCACACTGTATTTGTATATACATAAATGTGTGCATTGATATCTTAAATGCATTATTCAGTGACGTCTATCGTAGCGTTTTGGCTAGGAAATCAGTCTCCTTTAGTTTGTATAGTGAGTTCCGAGTGCCCCGACATCGTGGCCTTGTGCCAGACTAAACTATGTCTTGTAAATAACTAGATCCAAATTTCACTATTTTTTACTTTTGTATATGAAGGTGAAGGACCGGTTTAACTCAGTCGGTAGAACACCTGCTTAGGAATCGCAAGGTTCCTGGTTTGAGACTGTTCCTCGTTAACTCAGCGCATGAGTAGAACAGATTGGACAATCTGAACTGAGTGGGGTGTTGGCGGTAGGTGTAGCGCTCTACCACAGGAAAAGCAATCTTACTGTTCTAACGCTAGCGAAAAGGACATAGACTCCCTCGCTGTCTGGGTGATACCGACATAGGCCACTCAACCAACTTTATTATATTATATATGAAAGTGATATTGGGAGTCGATCAATGATTCAATAATGAATGCTGTTATAACGTAAAACGCATCTAATTTTCTATTTACTGACTTAATCTGTAATCTGGTTTTGTCATAGGAGCACTACTCATGTAGGATGTCTTGGGCAGGAATAGCCTACCGAACCCCATCCCTCTCCAGGTCTACATCTGCTTTGAATCCGAGTTTTCATTCTAGACCGGTTGCTATACCATTTTTAAAGACACACATATGTCCTAGTATCTATCCATATCTGGAGAGAGAATAGTTTGATTCATACCTTTCCCAAGTGTATCAACGTTATGTAAAATGAGTTCCGTCCCGAATTGAACTCAAGTCGCTATGCCCACTCCCTGCGACTTTAACCGTTACACTACAAGCGCCTTAATTCGCTATTACGAATTTATTTCAGTTAGAAAGAAGTGAAAAGGAGATAAGATTGAAACAGTCATTACGAGACTATTAAAAATATATTTTCAATCTTACGAATCTATTAAATATAACTACAAGCCTATTAAAAAGGTGTTTTTAATCTTACGAGTCTATTAAATTTAGTTACGATATATTTTTAAATTGTTTAATCTGACACAAGGCCTGCATCAATGGGGATTGAACTCACCACACAGTAATAACGATCTGTTTAAGTATCTCATTAACCATTACTCTCATAGGGATGTACCTAAATGTATTTATAAAAAATAACGCTTGACTACAAGTGTGAGGTACCCAATGAGGATTAAGCTTACGGTCCATTAGATCGCTAAACATTGGCCCATATCAAACCACCCAATAATTCCTCTTCGGATCAACTGATTGAATATAGTGTATGAAACAGTTATTTCCCCTTGTTGTAGCACTCTTGTTGTAAAGGTGTCCATTTGTTTTTCTTGTTTCATTAGATTGGACCTCAACTCAATTTTGAATTGATCTTTGCAAAAGAAAGAACTGTACCTCTATCAAACTTCGCTCTGTTGGCAGGGCTAAGAATACGCTGACCGTATATTCTGTAGAGAGGTAAAACCTCACCCCCCCCAAAAAAAATGGGGGCAGGGTGTGGAGGCATCCTGGATATGATACAGAACTGTATCTGATGAAGATCTGGGGGGGTGCCATAACTCCCAGGTCCACTAAGAATTAGAGTGGTAGATCCCTTTTAATAAAATTAAATTAAAACATTTTTAGTATTATCTGCGTTATTCGGACTATTGTCCCCATCTTCATTGTTATTTGTACAACGTTTCGGCCGATATACCCTCCAGCCTTCTTCAGGTATTTCTTGTCGGACTCGGGAACCTTCTCTGACTCGGGAATCTTCTTGTCGTATTCGGGAGCCATCACGGAACTTTGAACCTAACCCTTTATTTATTCCACGGGGGTATCCTGTTCTCATTCCGCTAACCATAGCTGGGGTAGGAGTTGTGTTAATTAATTATTTTTCTAACTGCTTTCGTGATGGCTCCCGAATACGACAAGAAAGTTCCCGAGTTCGAAAAGAAGGTTCCCGATTCCGAGAAGGTTCCCGAATCCGACAAGAAATACCTGAAGAAGGCCGGAGGGCACATCAGCCGAAACGTTGTACAAATAAAAATGAAGATAGGGACAATAGTCCGAATAACGCAGATAATACTAATGTTTAAGCCTCATCTCAAACATTCAGAGAAATAAAACATTTTTGTTTTAAAACAAATCTTAGCTTATTAGTATGCAACATTAAGTAACTAATTATAGATAAAATCAGTTCAAAAGTTCTTATAATGTGGCTTAACCATTCTGTAGTTGGGCTTAGAATATGCTGACTGGATCCCCTGCAGACGGGTAAGACTCATCTCAAGGAGAGTCTAAGGTATAGATATAGGGAGTAGACTGTATAAGTAAAATAGAGTTATCTGCCCTGTGTCTAAGCTGAACAGGGTGACCTGCTCTTGACCAGACGGACAGTATAAATAAAGACATGAAAGTGGCCATTTGCAATATTACTCTTTACGTTTGAACCACGTTTTTCCTACTTTATATAGACAAATCCCAGAGTGGTAATTTACTTTTAATAACATTAAATTAAGATATTTTTGTTTTTAAATTCTAATAAGGTATACAACTTTAAATAATTGATTGTAGCTAAAAGAAGTTCAAAGGTTCTTATTCGGTTGATTAACCGCCTTGGTATGGCACTAAACTTCATTTGCTGGCGTAGATCCAGTTTTACGCTGACCCTAAGTGGAAGTAACCTGTTAGAATTCCGTCTATGGGTCAAATAGCCTGTTTAAAAATTATTCGTATTCAATTAGACTATGTAGAAGAAGAAAATAAATCTTTAGAAACAACTAGACAAAAAATGTAAATATGAATGTACAATGAAGGTGATTTTTTAAACTGCTATGCCTACAATAACCCTGGAAGTGTTGGCATGCCGTTAAAATCAATCAATTAATCTCTATCAAACTGTTAACATCAAGTAATACTATTTATTAAAACTACTTCTGCATATTTATGAGTATAAATGTATACATTTTAACTGACTGAAGAGAGTGAAGAGAGCTTTGCATTCTGTGGGTCACGTCTGCTAGTCAAGATAGATCAACGGTTAAAAGCAGTTAGATGTACTTTCAGGGATACAAGCCAAAAATATTCGATTGCTTATAAGGAAACAGGTGCGTCTTATCCAATGTTTTATTGGATACGTAATCATAATCATATAGATCAGAGTTTTTAAAACGTGGCGATGTCGTTTGATTATTTAGTATCATCATCATCATCATCATCATCATCATTGCGTCGAGCTGACAGTGCAGATGCCCATGACTCTCCTTCCCGCCCCTTCCTCTCCCTTCCTCTCCCCTCTCTCTCTCTCTCTCTCTCTCTCTCTCTCTCTCTCTCTCTCTCTCTCTCTCTCTCTCTCTCTCTGTCGCCTATCGGTTATCACCCCGAAAGGCCCTCTGTGCAGCATGCAGAATCAGCTCAGAACTAATTGATATAGATTTTTGCCTACACTCTATGTGTCCTTATTTAAGTGTCCACAGGAGAATGTCGCTCATGAGTTCTTCCCTTCTTCTCCAGCATTGCCCAGCATGTTTTGTTCCTCTTACTCGGATGATTTGTGTGATAGTAGGCAAGTGGCCATACAGCTGTTCTCTTGTGGGGTGCTGCTTTCATCTTTTGTTCAAGACATCACGTAGACTCTTTGTATAGTTCTCATCTAGGCCTTCTCTAAGCGTTAGAGTCCAAGTGGTGCAATCATACAGTAACTCTAACACGGCTACAGCGTAGAAAAATTTTCTCTTTATCTTATAAGAAAGATCAGATTTCCATATGATGAATAATCTGTCGATAGCAGTCTATACAGTCAAGCATTATATACAACTTGTACGTTAATAAGCATTATGCAGTAGATATATTGTGTGGTGATATCCCGTGGCCTGATCAATCCTCTTGTGATTACTTCCTCTGGGGATGCTGAAGGCTCAATCCTTAAATATAGAGCGCAGAAAACTGAATAAATGAAATATTGGGTTATTTCCTATAAGTCCAACATAAACAAAGGGGAACCACTCGACTGATAAAATATTTATTTATTTTCCCATTAAACTAACCTAAACCCTAACCCTAAACCCGAACCCCCTAACCCCGTCTTCTTTTTTCCTAGTAGATTAATAAATAAATAAATAATTTATCAGTCAAAAGCGGTTCCCCTTTGTTTAGGTTGGATTTATAGGAAATAACCAAATATTGTCATATACCACTTTACTCGGGTTCATAAAATCTGTGTGTGTGTGTGTGTGTGTGTGTGAGAGAGAGAGAGAGGGAGAGAGACAGACAGACAGAGACAGAGAGAGAGAGAGAGATGATAGATGATGGTCTTACTTTTTAACTTTGCGTCTGGTTCTTCGTCTAGGTCGGCCGCCATGTTCTCTGGTTGGGCTTACTTCTCTGCTGGGGGTTGATTCTTCTTCGTGTTGGACTAGTCATTGTTTTTGATATTCAATTAACAGACAAGACTTGGTTGTTTTGTTGATCAAGCTTTCGCAACCCTGCCCATTATTTTGCCGCTGTGAGACTGACCCACCAGAGCCGTCAATTGCATTCTTGAAAACCGGATCGAATCAAATCTAAAACTAATTCCCACGTGTCTTAGCAGTTTGCCAGAAGGTCAATTGGAATGTCATCGTTGTCAATCATCGACCACATTAATTTTCCGCGGATCCCGTCATTTTTTAATCTAAAGGGCCTTATTAAAAATATTCTAACTACAGATACGTTCACAATTTAAAAGCTGCTCATAAATTATGTAACAATATTTTGTTCTTTTGAAATCACAGCAATACTAGGGGCAATGGTTATTTGAGCTCACCAGTACTTCAGGGTGAGGTTACAGGAAAATATAGCCCCAGGGGGAATCATTTTGACGATATAAACTTTAAAATAAAGTGATGATTATAACGAAAAAATAGCAAATATTGTTCTTTCTTATAGTAAAATAAGAGATTTTGAATTGTTTCTATGTTGTCCTTTTATATCTATGTTGCCCAAAATAGATCACCTGATTTGAATTTGTCAGTGATATTGTTGTTATATGTTGTTTTATGATGCTAGTGTGACGCAGCAGGGTTTCTATTGGCGTTTACTAATTATTTACGAGAAAGGAAAAGTTTAAAATTAATTTTGTAAGTCGTCAGAGATTATTTGGTTTTAATGTTTTTTTCAATTTAGACAGAATCATTTCTGCCGACTGCGTTTACATACTAAATTGACATGTTTACCAAAAACTGTCGGGAGTCCCAGGTGTGGACTTGATTTTTGAGGTCTGAGAATAGCACCAGTTGACAGATATATATATATATAATATATATATATATATATATATATATATATATATATGGGGGGGGAGATCACTATTTAAGCCAAGATTAAGAGTTTGGTGGACGGCATTCTGCATTATTTTGATGTGACATTGTGCCATACTAACATACGCTCAGTAAATGTTTGTATTTTTGTTACACATTTATTAATACAATATTATTATTTTGCCTATCATTTTAATTTTCCCAATAATTAGTGATTAAATAAACCCTGATAAAAATTCTCTAAAGATATGATGGAAAACATTTTATCCATCTCTTTCCCATTTTCAATAGAAAGGATAAACGGTTGTTGCATTATGACTACATTAATAAATTCTTTCAATTGATCAATAAAAGACATTTGTAACTCAGTTTCTGATTGTCAATGTGTTGCATTGGCTGCTGCAATTAGTCTTTCCTTACTTTTATTAGTGTATTCGTCAAGTGCTCGGATTGTTGTATCTAAACAATCTTCAATGTTGACGCATTGGCACATAGAGTCTGGCTGTGTCGTCTCTCGGGTGAAATGCTTTGTGCATGGTCATGAGTTTCCTTGTCCTTTGGTCCATCTGTCGGAGCTCCTCTCTTCTCCATTTTAGGAATGGTCCCGAGTATCTTACGAGAGGGACAGCCCATGAGTTTATTCCCTTGATAAGGTTTCTGCTAGATAGCTTGGTTTCTAGAAGCTTTATTGTTCTTCTGAAGTATTCCTTCTTACTTTTTCTTTCATTTCTATTTGTTTGATGACGTCTGCTTCTAATATTGCCAGGTATCTATAGTTCTCTTTTTCTTCAAGTATCCTAATTTCTTCTCGATTCGGTAGTTCTACTCCTTTCATTCTTTCCTTTCTTCATCACGAGCATGACACATTTGTCGATGCCGAACTCCCTCCCAGTTCTTGGCTGTATATTCTTATAGTTTGTACAAGGGTTTCTAGTTATTGCTATTGTTATTATTATTATTTTCACTCATTTTCAGCTGATGGTATTTCACTGGAGTTTCAGTGACAATACGTCTCCTCAGGTCTCCAGGACTCTTCTGAGTATTCTAGCCGATTGCAACAGTGCAGTATTCTGGATGGTCTTAATTCTTCCTCTGCTTTCTAGATCCTCCAGTCTTTTTTCCAAGTTTATTGGGACCGTTCCAAGTGCACCAACTACAATTGGTATCACTTTCACTCTCATGTTCCACAGCTTTTCAATTCTCTGGCAAGGTCCAGGTATTTATCCATCTTTTCATTTTCCTTCAGCATCACCCTGTGATCTACTGGGACCGCAAAGTCAACCAGTTGACACGTTCTCTTTTTTTTTTGTTAATCAGCACTAGGTCTGGTCTCCGGGGTGGGATAGGGTGATCCGTCTTTATCTCAAGGTCCCAGAGAATTTCATGCGTTTCATTTTCAAAAACAGATTCTGGTTTGTGCATAAACCATTTTGTTGTATGGTCAAAATTTAATTTTTTGCATAATTCCAGTGGATCACCTTCCCAACCTAGTCGTGCCTAGCTTTGTATTTCCGTTTTGCTAGTTTGCTACATTCCCTTAATACATGGTTTACAGTCTCATCTTTGTCACCGCACAGTCTACATTTAGTGTTTCGTTGCGTCTTATCAATTTTTGCTTTGATATAATTTGTTCTCATGGCATTATTTTGTGCAGCAATTATTAGTGATTCAGTTTTTCTCTTGAGGCTTCCCCTTCTTAACCATGTCCAGGTCTTTTTATGTGCAGCCTCTTCGATTTGTCGTTTGAAGTGCCCATATAATTGTTTTTCTTCCCATCTTTGTTTTCTAGTTTTTGTCGTTTTTCTGTTTGTCCATACATTACACCTGCTGTTGTTGGCTGCTATCTTTCTTTGCTCTTTTTTGTGTATTCTTCGAGTCTTTGGATTGTGGCCTCTACACAGTCTTCTATGTTGGCAAGACCTCTTCCATATTCTTTTCTTAGTACATATAGCCTATCTTTATCATCTATGGGTTGTAGAGCCCAGTGCATCGTCATTAATTTCCTAGTCATTTGGTCTGTCTGAGTTCTTCTTTTGTCCATTTTAAGAATGGCCCAGAGTATCTTATAATGGGGACGGCCCAGGTATTATTCCTTTGATTAGATTTCTGCTTTTGAGCTTGGTTTCTAAGCGTTTTCTTTTTCTTTTGAGGTATTCTTTATTATTATTATTATTATTATTATTATTATTATTATTATTATTTAGATTCAAGGTAGTTAATATACATATTCTATTTGCACAAATCCTGATGTTAAGTGATATATAATATGTACATTTGTACAATATTTCATTGATATTAACTCTCTCTCTAGAGTAGATGAACTGTTACATATGTAATATATGTATCATCTTCCCAGCATTATTTGTTTGTATGCTTCAATATTTTAGATCTTCGATTTTCATGTTTTATTGGTAACAATATCTTGTCATTCCATTTAGAAACAAAGCCATTTCTCTCAATTCTCGTCAGTTACTTACAAGTAGCTACGAGTTGAAATATTTACTTGTATTTCGAACAACGATTGCTTATTTCATTGTGGGTGGAATGATATTAACAGAATATTTATTTATTAACTCTTGCGAGAGCGATAAAACAAATTGCGATTTGTAAATTTGAATCAAGCAAAATAAATAACGTTCTTCGTGAGGTTGCTGCGATATCAGTGTTGACTGCACAAACTGTGTATGAGATAATCGAAGAAAATGTAATTATTTCGTAGCATAAAGATATTTAGCACTTAAACAGGTGCTCTAATATACTTGTTGTATTGTCAGCACAGCTGCTGTGTTTCCCTTCAATATCTTCTCTTTATTTACTAAATGTTATTTGTTATTTTTAACTTGAAATTGTTGCATATGGATGAAGAAAGAAATCTCTACACTTGCAAATTTGAGGCGCGCTTAGCTTAACAGTTATCGTCATGAGAGATGGAATTGGCAAAATCCTGGAAAAAGCTATGTGCGTTTTACATCGCGTTAATATCCTTTGGAAAGGCATAGATATATATATATGTTTTCCTTCCAACTATAAATAAATAGTTGGTCAGGTTTGTTGATTATGTAACTAAGGGAAGGAAAACCCTGAATTCAAAGAGGCTGTACATTATTTAGTTATTGATCTTGTGTTGCATCCTTTCCATGGCGGAGGGGTTGGGTAAATACATACGTTAACAAAATGGTCTAAGACTCGTTTCACGTTATTTGAAACAAATTTTAAAAGAGTTTTATCATTTGCTTGAAGTTTTAAAATTGAGTTTACCGTTTAATCAGCAATGCATTAAAATTGATTTAAATAATTTACAAAAACCAAATTGGATGAGGTGACAGAGCAGCAAAAGTTAGATATTTATAAATTTAGAATTGATGTCAAAGAGGATGATGTTAATAAATGTAGAGAAGTTCTTCCTGTAATACTATATTTAGCCGGTTATTGCTGTTATGCTGTCTTAGAGTCTGGAAGAAAAATGTTGGTTTAGTGGTTGGTTTTGAAGGCTATCACAATTCAAGTAACTATGCTGTTGTTTGTTTACCTTTGATTTTGTTATATACAGCATATAGCCTTTTGCCATACTCGTGTATATAATAAAGAGAGAGACAGATATATATTAGAGATGGTAGATCTTATTTTCTTGTTTCATTTCTGCTAGTCGACTGATTACTGATAACTGGTTCGTCGGCCGCCATTTTATCTGGTTGACTTATATGCTGGTTTTTCATCTTCTGTTTTTCGTTGTTGGGCTGGGCGCGTCATTGCTTGTTTCTTCAATTAATTAATTACAAGACTGGGGTTTGCTTGATCAAGTTTTATTTTCTTCTAGCCCATACTGGTTCCGCTGCTGGGAGATATGGATCCTGTCAGAGCCGACAATTATGTGTACACTCTCTGAAAGCTGGCTTGCCTCTGAATAACTCTGACTAAAACTATATGACCTGTCAGTCATGGCGCCCAAATCACGTGCCTTCAAGGGGTCAATGGTTATTAACAGTCACCAGTAATTTTCTATAGGGATCCCTTGATTCTAAAGTTAATGGCCCTTAATTTAAATTCTTAGCTGCAGGTCTGTTCACAATTTATAACCTCTCATGAATTGTAACAATTTATTCTTAATATTTCGAGATAAAAATCACTTCACCAGAAGATTTCTGAAAGTCTGGAGATGTTAGCTTGTTGCTAGAATATTTCCATTCTGTCGTATGACTGGTGATGCCTTCCTTCAAATTCTCTACGTATGTGTATGTGTAAGTCTGTGTGTGTGTGTGTGTGTCTGTCCAACAATGTCTTAGTATCATTCCAGGTTTGGTCTACCCTTTTTTAAAAAAGATTGTTAGTGTGGTCGTCATTCTATTCCGATGTAGTGGCGTTAGAGCTCGCCCTATATCTAGTGGTGAGGTTCCAGTTCAATTCAAACCTGTTAAACTTGAGAAATTGATCTTGTGACACATCCTACTCTTGCGGATGTGTTGGCATATATATATATATATATATATATATATATATATATATAATGCTAATACTAGCAAAGAAAGTCATGACCATGCACAAAGCACTGCACCCAAGAGTCGACATAGACAGACTATATGTACCAAAAAAAGGAGGAGGGATCTCGCCAACACTAAAGGTAGTGTAGATACGACAATCCGAGCACTTGACGAATACACTAATAAAAGTAAGGAAAGACTAAATGCAGCAACTAGGAAAAGCAATTGCAACTTCTTGACAAGCAGACATACATCAAAAACTAAAAAAACTGAAATGGGATGAAAAACAAGTACATGGGTAATGCAAGCGTCAAACCCAAGAGATATTCCATCAGAAGACATGGATATGGCTAAGAAGAGGAAACCGCAAGAGAGAAACCGAATCTCTTATAATAGTAGCACAAGACAATGCCATAAGAACAAACTATATAATAATAGATAAGATGCAGTAGAATATAGCAAGTGCAGAATGTGTAGAGACAGAGACGAAACTGTTACTCCTATAATAAGCGAATGCAGAAAACTAGCACAAAGGGATAGCAACACTAGCTACGACTCGGTAGGATAGGTAATCCACTGGGAATTGTGCAAGAAATTCAATTTTCACCATACAAATAAATGGTATTTGCACAAGCCTGAACCTGTCCTGGAGAATGAGACGCATAAAATTCTCTGGGACTTCGAGGTACAGACATAGTGCTGATTAACAAAAAAGAAAGAACTTGTCAACTGGTGGATTTTGCAGTTCCAGCAGATCACAGGGTGAAGCTGAAGGAAAATGAAAAATTGCCAGATAACTGAGAAAACTATGGAACATGAAGGTGAAGGTTGTATCAATTGTAATCGGTGCCCTTGGAACGGTCCCCAAAGCACTGGAAAATAATTTGGGGGAATTGGAAATCAGAGGAAAATCGAGACCACCCAAACTACAGCACTGTTAAGATCGGCTAAAATACTCAGAATAGTCCTTGAGACCTGAGGAACCTTGCTGTCACTCAGCCTCCAGTGAACCACGAGCTACGGTAGGTGTGAAAACCTAATAATAATAATAATAATAATGTATATAATATATATATATATGAAATAAATATTTTTAGAAAAAACATGTTAGTGATAGAAAGACGGTGTGAGTAAACCGTTACAAACGAGTGGTACAAACGACATTTTTAGAAAATTTTGTTGTAACGGTTTACTCACACCGTATTTCTATCACAAACATTTCGCTTTTGAGAAAGGCCGCTTTAATAAAAGGTCGAAACAGATTTCTGTCAGCAAATTATAACATCATCTATTTGTTTTTTCTAAAAATATTTATTTCATACTGTTGGATTCAATTCCATTCACTTTTCATAATATATATATATATATATATATATATATATATATATAATTTGCACTATGAAATGGATTGCTCGTAAGAAATCTGAATTATCACATCGGAAGCACGACGTCGTCACTCACCCAGCACTTCGGGGTTTTTTACATCTTAGTCTTGACTCACCATATAAAACTTGAATCTTGTGTAGCGGATTTTCCTTACTTCATTTCGAATCTCTATTATACCTGTTTTATCTTTTTGTTTTTATCCCTCTACCTAGCCATAATTTCATTAATGAGTGTGAATAAAATTAATTTTTTTCTAATTACAATGACTAACATCTGACAATGAAACAAAGTAAAGTAAAGTCGTCGGGGCTGCCTAAAATCGGTATCATCCAAACAGCGAGGGAGTCTATCCCCTTTTCACTTGCGCTAGACCAAGGAAATTATTTTAGCGTCTGAGGTGGAGCGCCACACCTGCCATCAGTTCCTTACTTTACCGCACAGATCCCTGTGCTACTCATACGCTGAGTTGGCGAGGACCGGTATCGAACTAGGAACCTTGTGGTTTCTACCCGAACGCTCTACCGACAAACTTAGGGCAAATTATCATAAAATTGAATTGTAATGGTTAGAGGGTGGAATTTTCGAGGGGGAAAATTTCGTGGTCTGGGAAGAAATTTCGGGATAAAAATTTCCAGGATGGAATTTACAAGGGTGTGATTTTGTTGCATACTGGTTTACGTTACGTACTGGGTTTATTTTCGTTCTTCTAATTCACAGCCACGCCGTTCATCGTCCAATGTCCATCTCCTCACTTCGATCTTCTGTCGAAGTGTCGCTCTGTCCCATCTGAGTCTCTCTGTCACCGCTGTCTGTGTCTGTTTTCGTTCGCCATATTGTCGTCTTGTTCATTCATTGTTCTTGTCATCGATATCTTAACTGTTCTGTTATTGTGATGAGATAAGAACAACTTATATTATTTCTTGGTGACAACTTTCATCTTATCGACATCACTCACAGGTCAGGAATTAGGGTTCAGAGCATAGATAGAATCGACCTACTCTCGTTGGCGAATTTTAATCTAAATTTTTCTCTCTAACTATTAGTGACTTTTGATCATGAGACTTAATATCAAATCAAAGTCGAGTTCTCAAACGATCCCGAGGTCAATACATATCAATCAAACTCAGATGACCAAAGACTTTTCACTACCATTAGAAATTATACTTCACTGCCTGTCAAATAATAGATCCTTATAATTTAACATAATTTTGTATAGAAAACAATTAGAATGAATTTAAAATAAGTGTAATCATTTTATACGCGTTCTTATTCAGTCATTCTAATACGATATACTTTGTTACGTCAAAACTTGAATATATGCGTCCTGTCGAGGGCGCATATGTTTGCTTGTAGCTATAATTAAAAAAAAAACAATCAATTGCATAATGTAACTCTCAGGACTTGTCTAAAGCTCTAAAGAAAAAGCAGTAAGTTTTCGAAGAAGACTGAATTTCGAATTGATTAATTGAATCCAAGACAAGCTGAAGAATCTCTTATAAATGGATCAGATTTTGAATAGTTGGCAGATGGTTTTGATCAGACACACACAGACACACACACGCAGATCTCTCTCTCTCTCTCTCTCTCTCTATATATATATATATATATATATATATATATATATAGAGAGAGAGAGAGAGAGAGAGAGAGAGATACAAACACACACATAGACAAAACCCCAGAAATACAGAGACACAATCAAACACACACACACACACACAGATAACACGCAGAGAGAGAGAGAGAGAGAGAGAGAGAGAGAGAGAGAGAGAGAGAGAGAGAGAGAGAGAAATCAGACCACACACGTTGACACATATACACACAGGCACACACTGATACACACATTGCTTTGAACGTATTAAATCTAGATACTCATCCGCCTCGGAACCACAAGGTTCCGGCTCTTACCAACTCACCGCCTGAGTAGCACAGCTTGGATCTCTGTGGTAACATGGGGAGCTGGTTACAAGTGTGGCGCTCCATCGCGGACACAATAATAATCTCCCTGGTCTAGTGCTAATAAGAAGGGGATCTTCAACGATTCTAAATCTAAAGTAAATTCTAATTTAAAAAATATACGTAACGTTCTACCCAAAATATCTACACTCTTAGAATTTCTTATAAAACGTTAATTTTCTTCAAAATCAAATTGCTCTGTTGGCGGACTTAGAACACGCCGACTCTATCCCTTGTAGATGGTAAGACCCCCCCACCACCACCACCAACAACAAAGGTGTTTACTGGGTATGACAATAAGCCATATACCGTAGTCAGAAGCGTGTGGTGTAATGGTTAAAGTCATCGGAAATGGACTCGTCGCTCCGAGTTCAAATCCTGGATGTGGTAATTGCATTTCACTTAGCGCTAATACCCTTGGGAAAGGTATGAATCCTACTCTCCCTCCAGCTATGGATAAATAGTAGGGCATACTGGGCTCTTTGACTTTGGTTAGGCAACCGGTCTAGGGGAAGGAAAACTCTGAATTCAAACCTGTTGAACTCCGCTTAAAAATTGCCATTGTGTCACATCCCGCACGTGCGGAGGGGTTGATATTTAGTAGTGAGGTCCAGTTCTTGTTGAGATATAGCTATCGACTTATTGTTATATATACTCGTTCAAAATCGGGTATATAAACGGTGAGAGAGACAGACATGTAGATTAGAGATAAAGATGATAGTTAATAGATGATTAGATGATTGTTTTTTCTTGTTACGCTTCTGATTCTACTGATTCCTGCTAACTCGTCTAACTGTCTGTTCTTCTTATTGGGCTTACTTCTCTTTAGGGCTGGTTTTCTTTGTTGATTTCTTCTTCGTGTTGGGCTGGTCATTGTTTTTAATATTCAATTAACAAACAAGACTTGGTTGTTTCTTATAAAGCTTTATTTCGCAACCCTGCCCATATTCATCGCGATAAGAAGCGATATCAGAACGGTGACCTACAGGTCACCCGCTCTGAAATCTGCGTCACATCTAACTAACTAACATTTATTCTCAGGGCGCCCAATCGCGAGCCTTCATGGGTAAAGGTTATTACCCGTCAACAACTGTCGGGTAACTTTCTATGGACCCCGTTATTCTGAATCTAACGGACCTAATTCAAATTATTCTGGAACGTTCATAATCTATAAGCTGCTTATATATATTTACCAGCCCCTCCGCACGAGCTGGATGCGACACAAGGTCAATTTATTAAGCGGAGTTTATCAGGTTTGAATTCGGAGTTTTCTTTCTCCTAGACTGGTTGCCTAACCATGGTTAAAGAGCCCAGTCTGCCCTACTATTTACCCATATCTGGAGGGAGAGTAGGATTCATACCTTTCCTAAGGGTATTATAAGCTGCTTATAAATTGTGTAACATTATGTGGACTGGTCAACTAATTTCAGAGACTTGCCATTTAATATGGAGATAGCACCATTCTGAAATCTGTTTTCAAATCGATTGGAAATAAAGATCCTATTCACCTGATCTTCATCTCTGGCTGTTGTCTTTGGTTTGGAACCGCGGGTGAACTGTTTTGAACAAATTCATCTTGTTATCTTCCAGATGGCAGACTAAAAGCATCCTACTTATACAACTATCTTGTTTTGAGTCTTGCCAGCTTTCCACAATTCATGTATTGTGGCTTTTTATACCTCCGATATACCCTTAACTCATGGCATTTATGATATTGGGCAATAATATACTGAACACCGAAGATTTCACTCCTTTTATTTTGATACTGAGAATAATCAGGAAATTACCTCATTTGTAAATTATTAAACCAATTTAGATGGGTAAGGGTATTAGCGATATGTGAACTCTAGCTTCATCCAGGATTTGAACTCGGATTGACGAGTCCATTTCATACGCCTCCAACTACCAGTCAGTGTATTCTAAGCCCCACTGATAGGGAGTACTTGAATTTTTTTAATTAATTTTTGCTGTATTTGATGTTATTTAAAAGAAGGCTTATTTTTATAGAATTTTATTTAACTTTTTTCTTACAGTACCAAAAATACTCTTATTTATCAAATAAATTTTATGTTTACTCTCAAGTTTGTAGTTCTCCTTAAATACGTTTTCGATTTTTAGTATTTAAATTCTCAGAAAGGAAATGCCAGATTAGTTACACGTATTGAATTGGTATACGGTTAACTGTTAATTTCTAAACAAATTCGAACGAGAAATATAAAAAAAATATTCGTAAAAACAAAAGAATATTCCAATTCACTGAATTAGTGTAGTAGATAGATAGATTTCATAATCCGTTTAGCATTAATTCTAATTTGTTTTTGTCAATGAATGCCGTAATATTTTTCTTTTGGGGAAAATATATCATTAATTCAACTAATTTAATCTATTTTGCTGAAGGAATATTTTATGAAGCCAGAATGTCCAGCTTATTAAATAAAAAAAATGTTTTGCATCTTATCTGTTATTAGTTTATTTACTGCAAAATAAAAACTAGGTGAACATACTTTAAGTATGCTAATTCCATAATTTTTACCAGGGGGAATAATTTGTGAATAATTCGTGTAACTATGATAACACAGCGTGGCAACAAAACAAACAACTTCAGAAAAGTATTAGAAAATATTTCAGAAACCGTTATTCTAAAGCAAACAATATGAAAGATATGTTTGAAAATGTCAACATGGAGGATATTCTCTCTTTTTTGAGGAAATAAAATTATACCATAGAATATAGATATGAAACAAATCAATACCATACAACATAATCCCTAATAATGGTAACACATTGTTAAAACAATTAGTAAAAAGTATAAATATAAATACACGATATGTATAACTTCCTAACCGTTAGGCATGACATAACCCCAACGGGTTGATATGCCGTTAAAATCAATAAACAAACAAACAGATATTGATGCTCATGATTTTCGAAGGGAAGTTTAGTATTGCAATTTATACTCGCCATTTACCTAGCTGAGCCTAATTTGGCACAAGGTCAGATGTTTCGGACACCCTGTGAGAATTGAACTCATTACTAATAGTCTACTAGCGAGATACCTAACTAAATGTTGCTTAGTGTGGTACACAGTCTTCATGTTACCAAGTGATTAACCCATCTAAATACTAAAAATGTTCATTGCCGTTTAATTTTGGTAATCTCGCTGAAATCGTTGCCGTTCAGTGTGATTTGACCATGAGCTACTGCAACAGCCCTCAGGATATATCAAGGTACTTTAAATACTGTTCCACAGCTAAGTACCTAAGGTAAGACATAAAGTCCAGTCTGATACAGTATAGTTTATAAATAAGTACGCAATTTATACCACCCTGTTGATGGGGCTTAGAAAACACTACCCCTACTGAGAGGTAAGACTCCCTTCAAAACGTGTACCTGATAGTGAGGATTCAGTTCTTGAGATCTGGGGGAGTGTGAAGTATCCCATCATTGCCATTACTCCGTTACTCTGACCAAGTGTGCTAGTTTTTATATATTCATTAAACTTTATTGAAATAATCTTTATTATAATGGAGATTGTGTGTTTTCTGTCTGTAACCGAAACTATATTACTACTCAAGTCACAATTCCCTTTGTTATTTACGTTACATTCTCCATGAATGTTATTTTTTTTAAACCTCAATTATTAATAAAATTGTTTTACGTTATTAATACTGTTGACCCTGTCTACATACTAATAACATGCAATTGTGTTTTATATATATATATATAACAAAATAACGATTAACAGTGTGAACAGGAAGGCTAATTTGCATATTGATATAAAAAATCTGATTTTAATAAATATGGTCTTAGTACTATTGATTTCTAATTGTTTGGTTTTATCCTAATGAATATGAGCAAAGATCTTGAGGATAATTCTTAAAAGAAATACGTTAACAAGAAATAACTGTTATTTTATTCCTTACTACCTATTTTAACTAAACTAGCAAATATATGCACCCTCCGGGTGCAAGTATTTAAGTTTTAATATAAAAAAACATTTTAAATCAGAAAGGCTAATGCAACTAAATAAGAATGCAGATAAAAAGATTTGGAACAGAGGGGGTATGATTGAAAAATAGAACACTTGGTACTCCCGTCTTTCATTGGTAAATTTTCCTAATTGAACTATTTAGTTAAAATAGGAAGTAAAGAATAAAATGACAGTTATTTCTTCTTGTTAATGGATTCTTTTAATATTTAATTTTTGATAAGATAAAACCAAACAATTAGAAATCAATAATACTAAGAAATTCAATATGCAAATTAGCCTTCCATTCCACTGTAAAAAATTGCATATTATTAGCATGTAGATATGGTACAGTCTTAATGATGTAAAACAATTTATTAATAATTGAGGTTTAAATAAAAATAAAATCCGATAATGTGAGATAAATAACAAAGGATTTGAGACTCTATAGTAATATAGTTTCGGTTACAGACAGACAAACACACAATCTCCATTATAATAAGATAGTTAAATTAAGAATATTTAGTACTGAAAGACGGGAGTGATGAAAGATGATGGAAGAGTAAGTTTCAGTTGTTCTATTTTTCGATTATACCCCCCCCCCCTGTTTCAAATTTATTTTATCTGCATTCTTATTTAGTTTCATTAGCCTTTCTAATTTAATATAATATCTTATTACATTAAAACTTAAATACTTGCACCCGGAGGTGCATATATTTGCTAGTATGTATAATTAAACTTAATTATTGAAATATTAAGTACTCTTCCATATGAAATTATCTAGAGTATGATATAAGTAAAAATAAAAGAAAAGTGGTGAATTGTACCTCAATAGCATTAGAAAAAGTGT
>CM042142.1:96992347-97004847 GCA_023376005.1 Doryteuthis pealeii
TTTTTTATGTTTTTTTGCATATAGCATTCTTTGAGTATTAACTTGGTAAAGAAAGGGTTATTGTAAAAACCTGGACGTAAATTAGTGGTATCTAAATATGCATAATCGTCGTGATAAAATTTGTTTTTTTTGTTTTTTTGTCATTTCTTTTTCAATATTGACTGTCATTCTGGAAAGTTTGAAAGACTTTCATAAGGAATCATGTTTAAAATTAGTGAAATAAATGCCTGAAAGAATTATTACCATTGAAAACATTTCTTGCTTTTACTTTTACTTTTACTGTTATTCAAGTGATGACGATTTTCAATTCGAAACTTGTTTTTCAGTTTCTTTAAGCGAATAAAGCTGAGACAACCAACTAAGACGTTATCTTCATGCAGATTTTCAACATAACCCTTAGCAGTTTCATGATTTCTACGCTTCTCAAATTTGTCAATACATTTATTGAATTAAGAGTCAGATAAGAGTAGATTCCTCAACATTTAAATTTTGGCAAAACACATTTTTGATAGAGAAAAGCGGATTCTTATAAATCCTAATTCGTTCGTAGAAAGTTTTGTCTTTTTAAAAAAATCATTATACAGGGTTGTCCAAAAGTCTTGTCACCCCGTCATATTGTTTTAATTTTAATTTTTGTTTTATTATATAATGTAATATATAAGTTTAGTATTTATTTTACCTCTAAAAATCTTTAAGAATTAAGAGTCAGAATTATTATGTACTAGAACTTCAGGTTTTAGTTATTATGCAGTCCTTTTGCCTCTAAAAAGATATGGAGAGATGACAAGACTTTCGGACCACACTCTATATAAAAAAGTAAAGGTCGTCCAAATGGCCTGAAGTTGGTATCAGCTAGACAGCAAGGGAGTCTATCCCCTTTTACATAGTGCTATTTGGTATAGTACTAGGAGAATGTTTTGTTGCGTCTGAGCTAGAGCGCCACACCTACCATAAGCTCCTCACTTTACCGCACAGATCCCTGTGCTACTCATACACTGAGTTGGTAAAGGCCGGTGTCGAACCTGGAACTTCGTAGTTCCCTGGCGGACGCTCTACCGATTGAGCTAAACCGAATTTTCTAATAATTACACACAAACGACATTTTTCTCGTTATAATAAAAATCACTAGAAATACGAGAAAGAAACAAATCATTGTGTCCCGATTACACATTGGTCATATAAGACTAACGCACTCCTATATACTCAAACAAGAAAACAACCACAATGTGGAACATGTCAAACACCTTTGACAGTTAAACATTTATTCATGGAATGCAGGTTTTTTGCTCACATCAGAAACCGTTGTTTTAAAGCAAACAATATGAAAGATATGTTTACAAATGTCAACATGGAGGATATTCTCTCTTTTTTTAGGAAATAAAATTATACCTCAGAATATAGACATGAACTAAATCAATACCATATAACAGAATCCCAAATAATGCTAACACTTTGTTAAAACCAATTACTAAAAAGTATAAATGTAAATACACGATATGTATTACTTCCTAACCGTTAGGCATAACTTAACCCCAGACGGGTTGATATGCCGTTAAAATCAATAAACAAACAAACAACTAGAAATACTTTGACCTTATAAAATAGTTCTGTTCTGTCTTTGAATTATTCTATGACAGCTGACTTTCTTGATTTTAATGCATTTCTATAATAAAACTATTAGCAATGTATTTCATCATGATCAGGATCATGATCATCATCAAGGCATGCCGACAGCACGGATTCTCCCCCTCTCCACCATCCGTCAATATCGGTCATCACTCATGGTAGGTCCTCTAGACGGCATGCAGTTCACACAGAGCTTGTTAATATAATTGTTTGCTGGTCGGGCAAAACTTGTATGTCCATGTGTAGGAGTCCATAGGGAAACGTCGCTTATGGATTCCTGTTTACTTTTACAGCAGTGCTTAGCAGGTCTTTTTAGTCTTACTTGGATACTTTATGTGATGGGAGGTAAGTGTCCTTACAACTGCTTTCTATAGGTTGCTGCTTCCAGAATTGATTCAAGACAGCACGAAGCATCCTAGAGTATTTCCCATCTAGCTTCTTCTCCAAGTGTTTCGTTCAAATGCAAGTTGTGCAGCCATACAGTAACACGGGCATGGCTATAGTTTGGAAGAATTCCTGTTTTATTTTATCAGAGATCTGACTTCCATTATATAGTAGCAAGTTACAAATAACAGAACGGTCTACTGTGTGTTTAGGTATTTGCTAAATGAAATATAGTCTGGTACAAATCACAAAGGGAAGACACCGAGTGAATATAGAACTCACCGTTCTAATAATGGGGTTGCAAAACTACATTGCTAACCAATACCCCACATCGAGCCAACAAATGACAATATATATATATATTATATATATATATATATATATATATATATTATATATATATATATATATATATATATATCAGTGATGCTGATACATTTTTATTTAATGCGTCCTGGCACGCATATATTTGCTTTGAGTGAGTACCCGGGAAATGTATGGGTTCCAATTAAAGCCGTCTAACTCTTACCTTGTAACATATCCTGTGTAATTCGTTTCTAAGAAACTATTGAATGCATTTCCAGTTAGCTTGAAATAGTGAGCGAAGATAATGGAAAAACACTGGGACGCATGGACAGGACTTTACTGCGTCCTTTTAGATTATCGTGCGTTAGGGACGCATGCCAATCAGCATCTCTCTCTCTCTCTCTCTCTCTCTTAATCGAGTCGATGCGAAATATATAAACTCATGTGTAAGTGATATCGATTATGTGATATCGATTAAATTCATTTTATCCATTTACTTTCTTTTCTTTACTCATTTTTCCTCATATTGTCGATTCAATTCCTTTTCCATTTTTACACACACATATATATATATATATATATATATATATATATTATATAAAACACTTACCTATGTACCCGCGTATAATGCGACTTTTGAGACCTAAATTGAAATCTTTTGCAGCTAGAAATTGTAGGCGTACCTGTTGGCCTAAGCCGGGCCTTGATTAACTATATAAAAATACAAAGTTTTTATCTCACATCTGTTACAACCTCTGAATATTAGGCTAAAGTTCAGGTGTCATAAATTCGCATAATACTCGATTGTTCATGGTAAGTATATTTAGATTATTTGCTATGTCAGCACACACGTAACTAAAGTATGGATTGAAATGGATTTCCATATGATGGCTCTATCGTGAGAGTAACGCTTAACTTCCTTCATGACCAATGACAATCCCTTTTATTCTGATTTTCAAAGCATCATATGAATATTCAAAACCAATCCTTGCTAAACATATTTGATGCAATAATAATAAGAATAAGAATAATTCCTTTCACTCGAGGTTTAGTCGATAAGTCATCCGGCTAGGAATTACAAAGTTCCGGGTTCGATACTGGCCTCGCCATCGTAAGAGTAACGCTTGACTTCCTTCATGAACAATGACAATCCCTTTTATTCTGATTTTCAAAGCATCATATGAATATTCAAAACCAATACTTACTAAACATAACTTATGCAACAATACTAACAATAATAATAATAATTCCTTACACTCGAGCTGATCGGTTGATAGGGCATCCGGCTAGGAATTACAAAGTTCCGGGTTCGATACCGGCCCTCGCCAGACTAGCACATGAATCTGTGTGGTAAAGTGGGCGTCAGGTGTGGCGTTCCATCTCAGACGCCAAATCAATCTCTCTTGTTTAGCGCTCGGGAAAAGGGGATAACCCCTCGTTGTCGGGCTGATA
This sequence comes from Doryteuthis pealeii, assembly GCA_023376005.1. Taxonomy (NCBI): domain Eukaryota; kingdom Metazoa; phylum Mollusca; class Cephalopoda; order Myopsida; family Loliginidae; genus Doryteuthis; species Doryteuthis pealeii. The sequence continues at coordinate 96,996,116 of CM042142.1, forward strand.
CCGATAAGCCAGTCCGCCTACTTTACTACTTTTTACTTTACACCCGACACAGAATACTCTCTGTTTCAAATAAAAAAAGGAGAAGGACACACTAACATTGGGGATTGGATCTATGCAATAATTCAGAGGCACGAAGAATATATAAAAGAGAGTAAAGAAAGACTGATTACAACAACCAACAACAGCATTAGCTTGAGGACAAACATCAAACAAAAATCTAAGATACAAAAACGGGAAGAAAAGCAATTGTATAGATACTTCAAGAGCTAAACTAAGGACATTTCACACGAGATGAATTGGACATGACTAAGAAGGGGAAACCAGAAGAGAAAAAAATGAATCTCTATTGATGTAGAAGAATAGCAAGTGTAGGTGGTAAAGATGAAATAGTTAATCACTTAATAAGCGTACAAAAGGAATAAAAGACTAGGCATGATAGAGTGGGAAAGGCAATCTACTGGGAATTGTGCAAGAGACTGAAATTTCACCATACCGACAACTTGTATATGCATAAACTATTCTTTCTAGAAAATGAGATGCATGTAATTATGTGGCACTTTGTGATACAAATGAAAAGACATAGACATAGCTAAGTAAGGGAAACCTCAAGAGTGAAACTGAATCTCTAATGATAGCAACACACAATAATGCAATAATAACTAATTACATCAAAGCGAAAATAGATAACACACAACTGAATAGCAAGTGTAGAATGTGTAGAGATGAAATGAAACGGTTAATTACTCTTACAAACGAAATAAAATAATGAAAGTAAACTCGGTGGGGGGCACAGTCAAGTCCGACGTATATGTTCTCCCAACTGACAAAGTCCTGAGTCAGCAACAATCTCTCACAAAAGTACGACTCTCTTCTTAACAGTAAAACTCCTACTATCGTGCTTTACCACTGACCTAGTACTTGGCCTAGCCGGGGGTCCAGTGAGCTTCGGCCGCTGGATCAGGTGTTGTTAATTAATAGCGTCGATCCCAGGGGGCTATCCCCCCAGGCAATACCTGCCCCCTTGACTTAAAGGGACAGGGCTGGGTTTATTGCCCAGTGCCTGAGGCACCCCCTTGAGGGGGAAATGCCGATGGGATCGACGCAATTTTTCCACCTGCCACCCATGTCTCGGCTTGTGCCTAACTCGTACAAGTGGGAACGAGGTAAATAATCTCTCCTACTATCGTTCTCACTCGGTCTGTGAGAACAGGCTCTTCAATACACAGTTAATATGTACATCCGGGATTCTTACTCTGGTCTGGCATTGCTCTATTAGAACTTCAATATTCACCAGCATTTTGAGTATGCGTCAATACTGTTTATATCCGGGTTACTGCCAACAGCATTTCAGCGACGAGGAGGTAGCGAGTTCAAATATCCGTGGCCACTCGCCACACTCCTCCCCCACGCACAGGCCAAACATATCCGGGCGCGCTTTGTTCGTGGGGGTTGGGAATCTGCTCGTCCAATTTCAATTTCGCAACAATTACATAGTAAGCGAATACAGCAAACTAGAAAAAAGATTACAAGACTGGGCATGACTAGATGGGAAAGGTTATACTCTGAGAATTGTGCAACAGATTAAAATTTAGCCATACTATCAAATATTATATGCACAAACCAGAATCGGTCCTAGTCAATGAGATGTATAACATTCTCTGGGATTTTGAGATACAAATGGATCACTTAATCCCGGTCAGAAGACCAGAACTTATCTTAATCCACAAGAAGAAAAAATGACTTATCATCCAGTGGACTAAAGAGTGAAAATAACAGAAGGCAAAAAAGAAAAAATGCTTGTCATAGAATTAAAAAAAAACAAATAAAAAACTGGGGAACATGAGGGTGACGTGATATCTATTGTAGTTATTGCCCTTGGAAAGTTCCCCAAAAGTTTGGAAAAAATTGGAAATTTTGGGAAAACATAACGTTGTTGAGATCGTCACTCAGACTCAGTGAAAGATCACTAGCATTAGCTCGTCGTAAAAACTCAAAAGGAGTGAAGACTTTGAAATAAAACGTATCACCTTATCCCAGCAAGAAGACCAGGCCTAGTGCTGATTAACAAAAAAGAAAGAACTTGTCAACTGGTGGATTTTGCAGTCCAGCAGATCACAGGGTGAAGCTGAAGGAAATGAAAAAATGGACAAATACCTGGACCTTGCCAGAGAACTGAAAAAGTTATGGAATATGAACGTCAAAGTGATACCAATTGTAGTTGGTGCACTTGGAACGGTCCCAAAAGGATTGGAAAAGGGTTTGGAAAATCTGGAAATCAGAGGAAGAATTGATACCACCCAGAACACTGCACTGCTACAATCTGCCAGAATACTCAGAAGAGTCCTGGAGATCTGAGGATACTTGCTGTCACTCAGACTCTAGTGAAAGACCATCAGCTAACACTGATGTGAAAACTCAAAACGTGTAAACATTATTATTATTATTATTATTATTATTATTGATCCTTTCATCCACTAAGGACGATGGCGTAGTGTCCAAAATGAAAAATAAAAATGTTATCTGCATCTGCGCAAGTGACTTGTAGGCCAATTCTTGAGTGACAGTCTTTGGTGCACTGAATGCACACAAAATGTGATGCTTTCTGGGGCTGGCTTTTCTCTCTCTTTCTAGATCTCTTTTCTGTCGGCTATTCTCCTCTCTGTCTTACCCCTCTCCGTGCCTTGCTTAATGTTGAGGCGCCAGGCTGCTCTGTTTTTTTGCATCTTCATCCCACGTGTTTATGTCAATATGGCATATCCTCATAGCTCTCCTGCAGACATTTTTAAATCGTAGGCGTGGTCTACCAACCGATCGGGAGCCTTTTACAAATTCTAATAATAATAATAATAATAATAATAATAATAATAATAATAATAATAATAATTTTATGGCTATTCAAGTTTGAATTGTATTAACGCTGATTCAACGGCGCTGTGTCTACGCTGTTCAAACTTATATCTACTTATGCCTATATCTATATTGATATTTACTATATATATATATATATATATATATATATATATATATATATATATATGGGGTAGTTTGGTTTGTTTTTTAGTTGAGTCTATTTATCGGAATACCATCCCCTTATTTATTCAATGCCAAAATTTTAAATGTTCAATTTTAATCATAACTGTTTATAGTTTCAATGTTCCATTGCAATCAATTTTTAATCCTAATCTTTTTCTATAATACTAATAATTATTTGTTTGTTCACACTTACAGAATATTAATTATTCCTATCCAATACAAATAATTTGCACACAATTATATGGTAATATAATTTATGGAAGCGCTTGGTGTAATGGTTAAAGTCATCGAAAATGGACTCGTCGCCGCGAGTTCAAATCCAGGATGTGGTAATTGCATTTCACTTAGTGCTAATACCCTTGGGAAAGGTATGAATCCTACTCTCCCTCCAGCTATGGATAAATAGTAGGGCAGACTGGGCTCTTTAACCTTGGTTAGGCAACCGGTCTAGGAGAAGGAAAACTCTGAATTAAAACCTTTTGAACACTGCTTAAGAAATTGACTTGTGTCACATCCTGCTCGTGCCGAGGGGTTGGTAAATATATATATGGTAATATGATGTAATAGATGAAAAACTGATTATATGAAACATCAACATAGTCATCATGAATATTTCTGGTCAAATCAGACAGTGACACAAGGCCACCATTCCAAGAGCAAGAACTGAGAAATTAAATTATAAGCAACAAACTATAAGACTACCACGTTCTTTACTGTCAGTGATTCGCTGTGTTCAGTGCATACGTTATAGATTCTCTTCTCCCTCCTTCCGCACGAAATGTGTTTCGGAACAATTCATTTTTGTCCAGTTGCCAGGGACTGACAAAACAGCCTGGGAAAATGTTGAATTCTAATTGGTTTCATGCCAAATTCTTCCCTTTGGGTGTCCTTTTTAACTTGCCCGGCAGGTGTAATTCTGTGTTAATACTATTTATTAACAGGCAATTGCACCTTTAGATTGGGACACTGCCTCAGATCATCGTTTCCCACAACACTTACCCACTGTCGATTATTCGACCTTTAGAGAATGAACACATCACGTACGCACACCATGCTTGTATCGATGTGCTGTGAGGGAAAGATCTGAAATCCCCAACCTAACCTACTGTTAAGGGCTAACACATTTTGTATGGTCATAATCCCAAAGGTAAGGTCTCCAAAATATTTAGAAATTACAGAAACGTTTATTGTTTATTACTAATGATGTTTACATCATTTAAAACAGCAGTCCCCAACCTTTTTTGCGCCACGGACGGGTTTCATCTAAGACAATATTTTCACAGACCGGCCTTCATATACTCCGGCCTACATTTGCTCAATAATCGTTAATGACGTAATCTAATAATAAAATCATCCGCTGTGGTCTTATGTCAAATACAAACATCAACAGATAATAAACAACATTTTGTTCATAAATTTATAATCAACAACATCTCTGTAAACTTTTCAAAATAAAACATCAACATTTAGACTGATAATCAATAAAAAATAAAAATTTAAAAATTCAAACGTTCTGTGCCTAATGACCCGCGGACCGGTACCGGATCGCGACCCGTTGGTTGGGGACCCCCCGATTTAAAAGTTCCAATTATTCTACATAATCGCTATTTCGGTCAATTCACTTTTGTCGGCGCAGTGTCAGTTTTTGTATGCTCATATTTTACAAGCTCGACGCCATGTCATTTAGTAAGCGTTGAACCCCATCATCGTTGTAAACTCCCTACAACAGTCGCGGACGTTTTTGACATCCATGTACAACTCGCCATACACTTTGTTCAATTGGCGATCAAAAAGGCATCTTTAATGCCTATTGAGCTCTAAAACCGAATACTGCATGAACTTCCCACTTGCATCAATTTACTTATAAATATAGCAAACTATATATATATATATATATATATTATATATATATTATATATATACTTTGTTGGAGTACCAAGTTTCTTGGTACAAGGTGATTCTAGGTTGGGCCTATTCTCTAACAGTAGTTTGTTGTAGAGTTCAGGTTCTGTATGAGATCCCAATGCTTAGTTTTTATAAACAGAGCAAATTTATTCACGAATATATATATATATATATATATATATATATATATATATATATATATATATGTGTGTGTGTGTGTGTGTGTGTGTGTGTGTGTGTATTGTTTCCTGACTACGATAGTTCCATTTTTCACATAGATATAGCAAACTATATATATATATATAAATAAATAAATATATATATATATATTATATATATATATATATATATATTCTTTGTTCCATTTTTCACATAGACACCAATGATGAATGTTGAAATCTTTCTATCTATCTATTTATCTATCTATCTAATATGTGCCTGACTTTTGGATATAGGCTTTATATATGATTAAAATATTTAATAAACAATAAAAATTCAAGAAGGAAATTTCATTTAACAGATATAAATTAACACACTTCTAAAACTGGGTATTTCTTTATCTTTATTAATCCATTTAAAATGCTTAGAGCTTTATAGAATGCTTGTCTCGCACGTAGTATATAGGTTACAATTTACACGGGGGAAATAATCAACATAACTGGAGCTATTCAACAGTACGCTAAATCCAAAACTAGTTTTAAAAATTGCTTGTTTTAAAAATTGCCTGTTTTAAAAATTGCCAGTTTTAAAAATTGCCTGTTTTAAAAATTGCTTGTTTTAAAAATTGCCTGTTTTAGAAATTGCCTGTTTTAAAAATTGTCAGTTTTAAAATTGCCTGTTTTAAAAATTGCCTGTTTTAAAAATTGCCGTTTTAAAAATTGCTTGTTTAAAAAATTGCCAGTTTTTAAAAATTGCCAGTTTAAAAATTGCCTATTTTAAAATTGCCAGTTTTTAAAATGCCAGTTTTAAAAAATTGCCTTTTAAAATTGCCTGTTTTTAAAAATTGCCTGTTTTAAAAATTGCCAGTTTTAAAAATTGCTTTTTTAAAAATTGCCTGTTTTAAAAATTGCCTGTTTTCTGACTTTTCCGGATCTCTAGTTCCGGATCTTTAGTTCAGTATGGAAGCTCACCAGCAGATGCTGTTTAATGTCATACCAATGACATCTCTTTATTAGTGAGAAGTCTTACCCCGTTGCAGGGAATTCTGTTAGTGTTTCTAAACACCAAAGACGACACATTTTTGAATATTGATTTAGAGACGACTGGTTTGGTTATGTTGTTTTATGGCATATCAACCCTTGTGCGCTATTTAATACCAAATCTTGTTTTTTGTGTATATGATTTTTAGTGAATAGTTAGTAGGAAAACTTTTTTGTTTGGTTTGGTTTTATAAACTAGTAGAAATAATTTTCATTTATTACTGTAATAAATTCGTAGAATAAATAAAGTGGGTTAAATCGAACTTAATGGACCTAAATTCCACCATCGCATATCTCCCCATTGAAAGAAAAAAATACCAAAAATCATGGAAAGAACCGAATTTAATGAAATTTTCAGTCTTGATATATTAATAAATAAAAGATATAATGCACTAGTTATTTTATTTAAAACTTACATCTTTTCAGTTCAGTTAACTTTGAACCACGTATCTTTGAGGCGTAACACAGATTCTTAAAGATACGTGGTTCAAAGTTAACTGACCGGAAAAAATGTAAAAGATTTTAAATAAAATATCTAGAGCATTAGATCTTTTATTCATTAATATATTAACACTGAAAATTTTATTAAATTCGGTTTATTCCTTGATTTTCGGTATTCTTTCTTTCAACGGGGTGACATATGATGAAGGGATTTAGATCCGTTAAGTTCGATTTAACCATAAACTGGATGGTTGACCCTCAGCCACGTAGTACCTATATCATAAAAATGGTTGGGTGTTTTCCATAAGAGCAATTGGAAGAATACAATCATGACAATCATATAGGCGCTAGGGCTTGTCATGATCAAATGATTGATTGGATCGAACCTCTTCAACCACATGTCTTGCCCAAGTAAGGGCCAAAGTGGCGTGTTGTATGTCACGGGACAACTTAGTACCTGTATTACGGATTTCTCACCCACTACGATCCTGTTCTCGAGTATTACCCAGAGCCAACATGTGGTCCGATTTGGAGGGGTGGGTTTTACCCAACTGCAGAAATGCAGTCGATGTATTCTACTACAAACTGTACTCAAAACTTGTGTACTACTTCAAATCTCCTCAGTTATCTTCATATCCATTTTGTTTTGTTCTTTGTTTTGTGAATTTGTCAGAATATTTTAACAATTTTTTGAAACAGGCAATTTTTAAAACAGGCAATATTTAAAAACAGGCAATTTTTAAAACAGGCAATTTTTAAAACAAGCAATTTTTTAAACAGCAATTTTTTAACAAGCAATTTTTAAAACAGTCAATTTTTAAAACAGGCAATTTTAAAACAGGCAATTTTTAAAACAGGCAATTTTTAAAACAGGCAATTTTTAAAAACAGGCGATTTTTAAAAACAGGCAAATTTTAAAACAGGCATTTTTAAAACAGGCAATTTTTTAAACAGCAATTTTTTTTTTAAAACAGGCAATTTTTAAAAGGCAATTTTTAAAACAGGCAATTTTTTAAACAGGCAATTTTTTTTTTTTTTTTTTAACTAGTTTTGAATTTAGCGTACTGTTGAATAGCTCCAATTTACTATATAGAATATTGGTATTTTCCAATATTCAAGCTGTTTGCAAATTTAATTATCTGTGGAAGCTGCGTTGACTGGAAAAGGGTCCAACCGTATTGAAATCAACAAAAGTGTTGACTGAAAATGCAGCCTTTTGCACTAGACGTCATGTTCTTAGGTAGAGGGAACACTTTGATGTACAGTGCAGAGCTGATAATTCACTCGGCTAATTGGAGAAAGAAAATTACTTCATCCATTTTTAGTCTACTTTACTCGTTTTTAATCTCTTAGGTCATTACTTTTTCATCTATGATTGATTAGCTGTTCTATTCCTGCGGGAGAATCAGAAGAAAGAAAGAAAGAAAGAAAGAAAGAAAGAAGAAGAAGAAGAAGAAAGAAAGAAAGAAAGAAAGAAAGAAAGAAAGAAAAAGCAAAGAGAGAAAGAATAAATATCGATTGAAAGAAAGAAAGAAAGGAATGAAGAAAAAGTAAGAAACAAACAAATAAATAAAAAAGAACAAGCTTCTGAGCCCTCCCTCACTTCCTCTCTCCCTCTCTCTCTCTCTCGCTCGCTTTACCCCTCCGCCTTTCTGTTTGCCTGTCTCTCTTTCGAAGAAGAAGAAGAAGAAGAAGAAGAAGAAGAAGAAGAAGAAGAAGAAGAAGAACGAAAAAAAAGAAAGAAGAAATAATACAGGAAGTAAAAAGAAAGAAAGAAAGAAAGAAACAAACAAACAAACAAATAAAAAAGAAGTCCTCTCTGTCTCTGTCTCTGTCTCTGTCTCTCTACCCATCCGCCTTTGTTTGTATGTCTCCCTTTCTAAGAAGAAGAAGAAGAAGAAGAAGAAAGAAGAAGAAGAAGGAGGAGGAGTAGGAATAGGAGGGGGTTATTTCAGGTTGTTGACATTGTTATTTTCAAGTGGTCATTGGGTTGTTCTGAAAATAAAGGAAACCATTTTTTCTTTCTGTATCTTCATCTACGGAACTCGTGAATTATGTTCATTGTCATTAGTTTCGTTCACACATATCTTTCTCATATATATATATATATATATATATATATATATATATATATATATATATAATCAGATCGTG
>CM042142.1:97007347-97024847 GCA_023376005.1 Doryteuthis pealeii
TTTTCTTCTTTTGAGTATTCGTAGATTTGTATAAAAATAAATTCGTCGGGGTGGTCTGAAGCCGGTATCAGCTAGACAGCGAAGGGAGTCTATCCCCTTTTTACTAGCGCTAGACCAAGGAGGTTGTTTTTTGCATCTGAGGCAGAGCGCCACTCCTACCATCAGCTCCTCTCTTTACCGCACATATCCATGTGCTACTCATACACTGAGTTGGCGAGGGCCGGAATCGAACCAGGCACCTTGAGGTTCCCAGCCGGACACTCTACCGACTGAGCTAAGCCGGCCCATAAACAAGTCTAAAAAATGACACAATGAAAGGGAAAACGGAAAAAAGGAATTTTACGGATAGAAAAGACGGAATTAAAGAAAATCATAAACGGAAAACTTGTCCCTCCACATTTTGTACCAATGCACAAACCCCACTTTCTGTCATATTATTTTTTACAATGAAAAACATAGCAGCTGTGTTGCAGGTCAGTATTATAAATGGTGGAAATCCCGTCCCCACTCCAATTGACTTTGGGATCGCTGTGTGTCTCTTCCAGGAAGTAATGGCTCTTTTGGTTCCATAAGAGTGGAACTCCACGTCTAAATGATTTAGATTTTTTATGCAAATCAGAAGAACCGGGTTTGAAAAGCCAATATATAAAAAATCAAAATAATGAATTTTGATGTCGTGTACCGTAATTATATTTGTATAACACGTTAGGTGCGTGTTATACACATATAATTTGGACTGAGATATCATGGAAAAAATCTCGTTTATACTTCGCACTGACATTTTAGAATTTTCAACGGCTAAATTTAATCTAAATTAAGCATTTATTCAACTTTTTATCGGTTTACATTTATATAGTTTACATTATGTCTTAAAACACAAAATATACACAATACTTAGAGCAAATACACGGATGTATTCACACAAGAATACAACAAGCTTCCGACGAAAGTAAGATCACATTAGGAGAAACAAATTATAAAAAAACACATTCCAGTTGATATTTCTCTGTAACGATGTAAAACACATTAGTTTGGACTATAGATATAACAAAAAAGTTAATTAAATAGTTATCGTGTGTAATACGCACCTCTACATTTTGTGCTAAAAATCTGAAAAAATAATACTTTTTTATACAAATAATTACGGTTTATTATAGCCCCACTCGGATGGTGTTAGTCTGAGTTTGAGTTTTGTTTAACGGCATATCAACCTCTGTGTCATTTAATGCCAAAAAGGTTATTTTGGATTTCAGTCTTTAAAGTAGTTGTTCTATGTAGATATTCGGTTATGTTTTGTTATATCTTGTTGAAAAGTTTGCTTTTTTTTTAGAAAATTTAAAATATTTTCAGGGTTTGTATTCTTAAAGATGTCCCTCAGGTTTCTTGCTTGATAGGAATTAGTGCGGATATGTTTAAGGCTGTTACAATTTAGAAGGATATGTTTGGTTGTAAGTTGTACTTTGCATGTTGGGCACACTAGGGCATCCTCCTCTTTTAACAGGTACGAATGGGTAATGTGGGTGTGCCCAATACGCAATCTGGTGAGTATTACTTCCTCTCTTCTAATAATTCTGTGGCCTGTCGGCCACTCTCCAATAACTTCTTGTATTTCGTGGAGTTTGTTTTGGGTCTGATTGTCCCATGATTTCTGTCATTTGTCTAATATAAATTTATTTATGGTTGGTTTCAGATCTGTATATGGGATATTTTATTTGCTCATATATGTTTGAAGTGCTTTTTTCGCGGCTTTGTTTGCTTTTTCATTTCCTTGGATACCAATGTAATTTGGTATCCAGGTGAATATAATGTTATTATTTTTAGAGAGGGTGTTTAGTTTGTTTAGGAGCTTCGTGATCAGAGGAGATGATGTGTATTTGTTATGTAGTGCTAGCAGGACTGATTTAGAGTCCGTGCATATAATAAAGTTGGAAGCTTTGTGATTTGCTATGATATTCATAGCTAGATTAATGGCTGTGGTTTCTGCACTAAGTGAGACTTGAACCAATGATACTAGAAAGGGACGATAAAGAAGCTGAACTGAAAGGAGCTTCTCATAAAAGCATATATAGAAATAAACAGCGTTACATGGAGGTAAAACTGGTGATAGGACTAGTGGAAAATCAGAATGGAAAGAATATCCCCCAACTTGAAGAATGTCTACTTAGAGCCTGAGTTATGGATACCAATTCTTGAGATCAATAAGTTTCGATTCCTTCCAAAGACCGCTTGTGAGACGTGACCGTTAACAGAACAAATATAGATGAAACGCTTTCCCCCAGTCTGACCAAAAAAAGAATACAGGAAGAAAATTGATTTGATTACAGACCCGTCACAACCGCTCCACATCCGAACCAACTCAATGACCTTTGCTGCTACAGATTTAGCAGGTTCAGGGAGTTTTCTACCAGTTTAAGAATGAACTGCCTAAGAGTAGTTTAAAAACTACAGTATTGTAAATTGGTTGGTTGATTGATTGATTGATTGATTTTATCGGCATTGCCAACCTGTGTAGGGTTACGTTATGCCTTGTAGTTAGAAAATCACATTCTTTGTACGCTAATACTTTTGTTGTTTCTTAAGAGATTACTTAATAATATATATCTAAGACTAATAATTTGCAAACAGATCTATTTTATCCATATATGGGACCCTAACAGGTACTACCACTCCATGAAACTGTGATTATTGACAATGAATGGATACTCAACACTCCGTAGATTTTAAAAATTGAAGTTTCATCATCAGATACAATTTTGTGTCATACCCCCAAAAACATTTTATTTGATGGGGTGGTGGTTTTACTCCTCTTTAGGGGATACAGTCTCAGTCGATAGAGCGTTCGGCTAGAAACCACAAGGTTCCTAGTTCGATACCGGTCCTCGCCAACTCAGCGTTATGAGTAGCTCAGTGATCTGTGCGGTAAAGTAAGGAGTTGATAGTAGGTGTAGTGCTCCACCTCAGATGCAAAAACAATCTCCTTGGTCTAGCGCTATTGAAAAGGGATAGACTCCCTCGCTGATTGGCTGATACCGACTTTAGGCCGCCCCGACGACTTTACTTACTTACTTATTAGTTCATTACAATGAATATTTCCTTACATTTATCTTTTAAATAGTCTTTCTTCAGTTGCATTTGGCCAATACATTATGGGCGTAAAAAGCTTTGGTTAAGTGATACCTGGACGAGCAGAGGATGTAGCGGTCGTAGAATTAAGAAAACGTATTTCCTTGCTTCCATTTATGGGACAGCCATCTGAACTCATTTTCGCCCAGTGGTCGTTACTCTCATCCTTCCTTGTTTTCTCGCTCTTCTTCTCTAACGGGGATCAATAACAAATACGAATAATTTTCTTTAGTCTCTTTTCACATCTTAAATAACCGACCGTATGTTGTCGAACGCTCTCATCGGCGGATCTGAGCCAAATAAATTAAAGTTAAAATCCAACTTCTAACTTCTAGGATTTTAGTCCCATAGCTTTACAATCCTCCAATCAGCACCAATCTTTCAAACTGCCCTTAAAGAATATTACCTGTAACTAAACTGAGTCGACTTAAGTGAAACGGTTTAAATCTTTTTTAAATATTAATTTCAAACAAATTATTAATATTAACTAGCAAATATATGCACCCTCCGGGTGCATATCATATTAAATTAGAAAGGCTAATGAAACTGAATAAGAATGCAGATAAAAAGATTTGGAACAGAGGGTATGATTGAAAATAGAACAACTTTGAAACTAAACTCCCGTCTTTCATTGATAAATTTTCCTAATTCAACTATTTAGTTAAAATAGGAATTAAAGAATAATATTACATTATTTTTTCTTGTTAATGTACAGATTTATCCCCGAGATTTTTTGCCCATATTCATTTAAAACCAAACAAATAGAAATCATACTAAGCATATTTATTAAAATCAAATTTATAATATCAATATGCAAATTAGCCTTCCCATTCACACTGTAATCCGCTATTTTGTTGTATATATTAATACAATTGCATAATGCTGTTATGTAGATATGGTCAACAGTCTTAATGATGTAAAGCAATTTTATTAATAATTGAGGTTTAAATAAAAATAAAATCATGGAGAATGTGATGTAAATAACAAAGGGAATTGTGACTTGTATAGTAATATAGTTTCGGTTATAGACAGACACACCCACAATCTCCATTATAATAATATTAATTAATTGTTACTAATCTATTATCTAACATTGATTAAAAAATGAGTATAATAAAAAATAAAAATAAACTCCTAAGCCTTCAGACAAATATTAGAGTATAATATCAGTTCCTCTTTTAAACTGTGTGATCTAGGTCCTAGGAATTACGGGTCCCCAATGACATTTACGTTGGCAATCAAGTCTAAGTGGCCTTATGCCTGCATGGCACTGGTCATGCGGACTTTGTAATTTTTATATTTTCTCACGTTTGTACTCAACTGACCATATGTCAAATCTACTCTTATAAAGAAGTAGTAAAATACCAACTTAACTGTGTGTGGTTGCAGACAACCAAAGCTTCCACTCTCCATCTCTTTCAAACCTGTCTGTTTCCACAAATACGCTCTGTCAAGATATTGCCCTGCAGTGGGGAAAATGAAGACATATTGTCTCGTCTTTACATTATAATGATTACCCTCCTTCCTTGCTTCGTCTTCGTGGGGAGAAACAAAACATATGAGAGTCGTATATTTTGACCGTTAGTGGTATTAATGTCCAGACGTCGAACACAATATCCATCTTTTTCAATATACTGACTGCGACTATTTGTTTCTACTACTGTCTATAAATTCAATGTTGAAATCACTGAGCGAAACATAGAGAACCTTTCTTTTATGATTTTTCTTGTCTTTGGGAAAGTAATCTCACCGATTAGGTTCCTTGAAATTTAGAGTAATGCGTAACACACACACGCACACACACACACAGAGAGAGAGAGAGAGAGAGAGAGAGAGAGAGAGAGAGAGAGAGAGAGAGAGAGAGAGAGAAGTGTGTGTGTGTGTGTGTGTGTGTGGTTGGTTGCGTTAATATACGAAATGCCATCATGGAGTTCGAACGATTTAAAATGCAAACTTGACAGAACATAAGGGTCTTCATTATCTAGTCGAATGTTTTCAAGACATGAGATGTCCGGCGAGACAAGGGAAACACTAGATAACTTGATTAATGATCAAAGTCTATAAACGTCATAATTTTTGACAGTACCTGAATATATATATATATATATATATATATATATGAATATGATATATTGAAAAAACAAAGGATGTTTACAAATACATGGGCTCATCAGGAGAGAATGTGCAAACCGTTTCGGGGCCTTCCTCTCTACGGTTTTAAAAAGCAACATCAGCCCTCCTCACTGATGTGAGGACCCTCGCAATATCTGCATCGACCGCACGTGGATCGGTCTTCAACAAAAATAAGACGGGAAGAAATGACCGTTAGCAAAACAGAACGCTGCTAGTCAAAAGTTGGAATTATTAAAAAAAAATGCGCTGTCTGTATTAAAAATAAAATTAATTTTATTTAAAAATAAAATTAATTTTATTTTTAATTTTTAAAAAATCAGAAGCATTATAGTTTATAATAAGACTCAAAAGAGCCTGATGTAGAATTATTTTAAAAAGTGTATAATTATATAAAAAGTGTATATTAAAATATTAAAATTGTTTGTAATACAATCCAACTGTTAAATAAATAGCCCATAAGTGTAGGTAAATCCGTGGTGTTTATGGATAAATATCTTCAGAGGAGTAAACATTCATATGTATAGTTTTTTCATATTCACACTGTCGGATTAAGTTCCATTTTATTTCACATACTTGTCTATGTGAAATAAAAGATCTATTTGATCTTGATAAGATCAAATGGATCACCCAATCCGAATCAGAAGCGCAGACCAAGTATAAATGAAAAGAAATTATTTGCTATCCAAGGGATTTTGCCGTTCAAAAATAGAGATAGACGGAAAATAAAGGAAAAGGAAAATAAACAAATATATTGCCTTAGAGTTGAAAGAGTTGTAGAACGTAAAGATGACGGTAATACCAGTTGTACCTAAGTATCTGGAAAGGAAAAGAGAGAACCGGAAATCAGAAGACGAATGGATACCATATATACTATATAATAATAGAAAATAATATAAGAAATCGTATTGATAAATTATCAAAAACAAAGCCAGTAGTTCAAAATCTCCTCTAGTGGGATAGGCGTGACCACTTTCTGAGCGATTGCAGGAGCTGACCGGACAAGGTGGAAGTGGAGATTGTGCGTTCTTTAAACCCCAATATATATACTATTTCTCTGAATGTTTGAGATGAGGCTTGAAGATTAGTAGTATTAGCGTTATTCGGACTATTGTCTCCATCTTCATTGTTATCGAAGGGTATATCGGCCAAAACGTTGTACAAATAACAATGAAGATGGGGAAAATAGTCCGAATAACGCTAATAATCCCAATATATATCTATCATTTCTTTATTTTGCCTCTTATTCTGTTTTTGTGGCTGGGGTACGGGGAGACATAGGTTCGAGTGAACGTAGAACTAAAATCAAAAGAAAGTCGGTTTCAACTAGAACAAAGAAGCTGCACATAGTTTTCGTTACCCATCTTTTCCTGCTTCCCCGACACTAGAGACTGAACGGAGATAATAAAGCAACGAGATCATAATGCTAAGACAAGTTCTTTTTCTCTCCCCATCCGACGATTAGCCATTACTAACATAGCTGTCGTCGCTGACTACGCTATACATATTTAAACAAACCCTGGATCTATTATTGGACATAGTGATTGTCAAACAGCGGGGCACTGAGTAGAAAAAGGCTTCGAGATGATTTGTCTCCGGGTCAACATCTGCGAAAAACGTGATTGACAGGTTAGGGGTTATAGGTGAATAAGTTCTAGAATGGGAATTGTGATTGAAATAGGAAAACGGTTTTGCACTAATAGGTTAATTGATATGTCACATGACAGACAAGAGGAAAGGGTCAGTTTGAGTTTTTAGTCAATTTGTATTTAAAAAAACCAAAGTGAAGCCGTTTTATTTCAGACGCCTAGAAAGGGTCTAAAAATAATTATGACTGGAACTCTGGGGTATTTAGAATACCTCTTCATTGACATTACTCCCAGTCACTTTAAAACAGCTGTCATAGTGAAGTAAATAAAATCATTATTGTTTACTTTTGGGTTTTCACATCAGCGTTATCTGATGGTCTTTCACTAAAGTCTGAAGTGACAGCAAGTCTCCTCAGGTCTCCAGGACTCTTCTGAGTATTCTGCAGATTGCAGCAGTGTAGTGTTCTGGATGTCGACTGAGTTTTCACATCAGTGTTAGCTGATGGTCTTTCACTGGAGTCTGAGTGACAGCAAGTCTCCCCAGGTCTCCAGGACTCTTCTGAGTATTCTGGCAGATTGCAACAGTGCAGTGTTCTGAATGGTTTCAACCCTTCCTCTGATATCCAAACTAATCCTTTTGGACTGTTCCAAGTGCACCAACTACAATTTAATTGGTATTATTATTATTATTATTATTATTATTATTATTATTATTATTATTTAATTTTCAGATTTACTTTCAGTTTCTTACAATATTTACCAGGCATTTGACCAAGACCTAGGGTGAGGGAAGATAGTGATTATATGTATTTTATACGTTCATCTTTTTGGCTACCTCTTTTGAGTGTTAATTTTTCAATCACGTCGATAGTACTATTCTAAGGAGATGAGCAGATCCGCAGGTCCGCAAAGTTCAAATGTTTTGTATTCTCCATATGCTGGGACTGCTAGTCATCTTTTTGTTCTTATCTGTCCCTTTCCCTTTCTTGATCATACTCAGGGGTCCCACTATTGTTGAAAAACTGATAGTTTTAAGGGATACATCTTTTTCAATTTTTATTTTTAGGTCTTTGTATTTACTTATTTTATTATGCTCTTTGACTGATATATTACTATCTGTTGACACTGGTATATCAATTAGAAGGTCTGTTTTGCTTTGATTGTCTTCAAACAGTATATCTGGTCTGTTGCTCTTTATTTTTCTATCAGTTTTGATTGCAAAGTCACGGAGAATGGTAGCTTGTTTGGCTTCTGTTTTTGTTTCTGGTTGATGTTTATACCATTTTGTTATTGTTTTTCACACTAGATTTAACTGGTGGTTTTCAATGATGTTGGATTGACGGCAAGTCTCATAAAATCTCTAGGATTCTTCTAAGTATCCTAGCTGATTTAAAATATGTTATGATCTCGATGGTCTCGATTCTTCTTCTGATCTGCAGAGTCTTTTTCCAGGTTCTTTGGGATTATTCCAAGAGCTGTAAATATGATACTGGTATCACCATTTACCTCGTATTCCACGACTGTTTCATCTCTCTGGCAAGGTCTATAGATTTCTCCAATTTTTTTATCCATTTGTATAGGACCATTCAAATGGCTCTAAATGCTACTCGTATCAGGATCACTTTCATGTCCAATAACTCTTTTCAGCTCAGTGCCATAATCCAAGTATTAGTCCAATTTTTCGTTTTCTTTTATTTCAATCTGAGATTTTCTGAAATGGCAAATGGCAAATTTGGGATTGGGAGATCCGTTTGTATTTTAGATTTCCAGAGAATCACATGCGTCTCATTTTCTAGAATATATTGTGATTTGTGTATATATTATTGAGGGTTTTTCCCACCAATGTTAGCTGATGGTATTTCACTGGAGTCCGAGTGACAACAAGTCTCCTCAGGTCTCAGGACTCTTCTATGTATTCTGGCCGATTGTAGCAATTTAGGGGTCTGGATAATCTCAACTCTTCCTCTGATTTCCAGTTCCTTCAGTCCTTTTTCTAAGTTTTTTTGGGTCGTTCCAAGCACCAACTACAATTTAGTTGGAGAATTTTTAATGTCCATGGGTAATGTATTCCATAGTTTTGCACCATGATAGCGAATTGATTTTATTCCATAAAGCTGACTATTGCATTGAAGCAAAAAAAAACATCCACCAGTTTGATATTGATGAACAGAAGAACTGAGAGAAAAGAAACTGTGAAAATAAGTGGGTGATATTTTGTTAATGGATTCATAAACAAAAGTCAGCAATTTGAGTTTAAATATTGCTGGTAGTCTTAGTAGATTATTATATTGAAAATGAAGGGAGAGTTTGAGAAATTGGGTGGATAGAATATAGCGTTAATCACTCTTTCCTGCAATTTAGAGACTGGTTCAGTATACGATGAAAAGGTTTAGCCCGACACTGAAATACCATATTGCAGAAAAGATGCGAATATAGCATTGTACAGACAATTGGTATCACTTTGATCCTCATATTCCACAGCTATTATTATTATTATTATTATTATTATTATTATTATTATTATTGCTAATACCTGCCCTGTATGCTAAGACTGTAAAATACGCCGACTATACCTCTGTAGAGCGGTACAATCTCTCCAATAAGGCCACCCGTTGGCCATGGATGGTGACAAGTAATTTTAAGGGCTGAATCCTGTTAGCTGAGCAGTCCATAGTATGCAACACCTCAGTTTGGCTCTTACTTGGTTTAGATGAGCGTTCGAAGAGGTCCTCTCCGATCATTCAACTGGTAACGTCAAGATCTAGCACCTATATAATTGTCCCGACACTATTTCCCTTATGGCAACCCCCAACCCTTTATGTAATATATATGCTAGAAGGCGGTGACCCAAGGGTTGAGATCTCGTAAAACACAACCAACCAACTACTAATTTTATCTTTATGAGTGTCTGTGTGGGGGAATATGAGATCTTCTTTCCAGCATGTATTTAAATGTTATGATATATAAAAGGGTCCGGGTTAGCTCAGTCAGTAGAGCGTTCGGCTAGAAACCACAAGGTTCCTAGTTCGATACCGGTCCTCGCCAACTCAGCGTATGAGTAGCACAGGGATCTGTGCGGTAAAGTAAAGAGCTGATAGTAGGTGTGGCGCTCCACCTCAGATGCTAAAAAAATATCCTTGGTCTAGCGCTATTGAAAAGGAGATAGACTCCCTCGCTGACTGGCTGATACCAACTTTAGGCCGCCCCGTCGACTTTTTTTATATATAATATAGAAATCATCTTCGTCCCATACTTCTCTCCTCACACATGTACACTGGTCCCCTTGCAAGTAACAAGTGAATGGGTAATATCCCTTCTCTGAGTGTTCCTGAAAATTAATCTTGAGCCAAAATCAGCTTAGTATAAGCTTGGATTAGATATCTATATGTTTTTTTCTTTCTTTTCAACCCATACTTTGTGGCTGATCTAGTCAAGTTTTACTACCAGCATTGTATCACTACTTGCTAAACAAGCCCAATTACAATACAATGATTACGTTGCCGTTAAATAGGAATATTGGTGTAACATAATCTATCAAAGTCACATCACCAATTCTGGTCTCATGTCTGACTTGAATTAACATAAATATCTGTATTTCCATTTTTATTTCCATACCTTGGTTAAATCAGGAAAGGTATACTTTTAACACTGACGAAATGAATGAGTAATATTTTTTAATTGATGTATCATTAAATTTTAAATTTTGAATCACAGTTTCCCTGTTATTTAAGATATCAACAAAAGCATTCGAAATTTTGTGAAAGGAATGAAAAACTACAAATATGTTGAACATTGCTTGATTCAAATCAGCGAGTGAATTTCAGTGATAAAACAATAATATAGTTTTATGGGTTTCTCGACTGAAAGAAAAGATAAGAGACACTAAGATCGTATTAAATGGATTAGAAATTTAAAGAAATGCGCCCAAACACACACACACACACACACACACACACACATATATATATATATATATATATGTATGTGTGTGTGTGTGTGTGTGTGTGTGTGTGTGTGTATGTGGTAAAGAATAGAGGGAAAAAGGGGACAAAAAGTATCGAGATTGAAGCTGTATTTACCAAGATAGAAATGAACAATGAATGGAACACAATTTTTTCAGAATGCAAGGTGTGTCAAAAAGTAAAAAATCTCAATACTTTTTTACACAGCTTATATATATATATATATATATATATATATATATATATATATATATATATATATATGTGTGTGTGTGTGTGTGTGTGTGTGTGTGTGTGTGAGGAGAGGAGGGTTGTAGTAAATCCGACAGAATGTGGTAAAGAATAGAGGGGAAAAGTGGACAAAAAGAGCAACTCAAACAAGTAGATGTAGGAGATATATTTCATCAGTCTTTTATTAGAACATTAGCACTAATGTTCTAATAAAATACTAATACGAAATATATCTCCTCCATCTACTTGTTTGAGTTGCTCTTTATATATATATATATATATATATATATATATATATATATATATATATATATATATATAAGTCATCCACAGACACGTGTTTCAGCATTTCAAGCCTCTTCAGTGTGGCTAGACACAACTATTTTTGGCTAGGGTCGAACTCAGACTGACCGTTTGGCAGCCTGATATGTTATCCTCCGTCCACTGACAACTGTAGTGGTGACTGGTGTTTTTTAAACTATTAAGTACATAGTTTTGTTTATGTATTTTACGGTCACAGAGAGATCACATTTCCGGGGAAACGATCATTGCTTATATGCTTAGTAGTGAGAGTTAATCTAAATTACCAATTAGAGAGCTCATACCAAATTTATTTTGGATGTTTGTTTTTATAGAAGCTATTTATATTTTTGCTTGAAGGAATGCATGTATCGCATAAAATTCGATAATTATAGAAATAATCTTGACAAGTAAATCCCGCAAAGGATGGCTCGCTATGCAGAACACCGTACAGACTGTTTCGGCGATGTATACTAACGACTCCCTCCGACAGGAATCGAAACCGGGACTTCACAGGCATAGTTAGTAGCGAACAATCCCTGCGAAATTAACCTTGTCAACGATACTATTACACGCCCCTGCCATAGTAGGCAAGTGGACAGCTCTTCGCGAAGTGAATAAGATTTTTGGATGTTTGTTTTTATAGAAGCAATGTTGAATAAATTATTATTTATATTTTTGCTTGAAGGCAATTATAAATGCAAGTATATTCGATAATATAGAAAATAATCTTGACAAGTAAATATGGCTCGCTATGCAGAACACCGTACAGCCTGTTTCGACCCCATCAATCAGCGATGTATACTAACGACTATATATATATATATATATATACATTTTTTTATATATGTGTTTTCTTGTTTATATTATTTTCCGAAAAAAAAATCGGTTTTTTGGTGAACAATCAAAAGGAGAGAACTTTGTGAACCTTAATTTTGAATTTGTCAGCGTCTATAACTTTAACCGTAACATGTTTTGTTTACAAATATATAACCGTTAAGTGTGTGCTTACAGACACATCAGAGGGATGAAATAGTATCCTGAAGAGGCCAAAAGTCTGAAACCTTAGGTAGATGCTCACTAAAACCTATGTATAAACAGTTATATTGATATAATAATATATATATATATATATATATATATATATATATATATATATATATATATATATAATTTAATATACCAAGTGTGTTGGTAGATCCTTGCGGAGAGAAAAAACCCAGCGGAAAGTTTGATTGTAATAATATACTGCCAAACATCAACCAGGAAGAAAAAACTTTTTGAAAAAAAGAAAGGACCAATATATTCGTACCAACAAAAAATAATCTATTGGTACAGTATTTGTCCAAAAGAAAAAACAATTTATATGTATATATATGTATATAAGATATATATATATATTCATATAACCGCTAGGAGAAAGCTAATAAGTAAAAAGTGCTCGGTACCTAAGTAGAGCCAATAATAAAGATAATCTAATGAGTCAGACGAACCTACTATTAGTTTCGCATAAAAACTCTTCAGGGCTAAAGTCAGATTTTAGCCCTGAAGAGCTTTATGCGAAACTAATATAGGTTCGTCTGACTCATTAGATTATCTTTATATATATATATATATATATATATATATATATATATATATATATATAATTAATGTTGATATTATGATTTCACACTCATAACTTCAAGTTTCTTGGTAGTCCAATCATCAGATGAGAAGTGGTTGAGATGTCAAAAACCAGTCGTGAAATGGTAAAAATCAAATTGTTTAGCGTTTATATGCAGCGTTTTTCACGCGATGGGAAATGCAAAGCTAAAAATTGTTTTTTTAAAACTGTGGCTTGTTTAACGTTTATGTGACGTGGATTGTATTCACGTGATGTAATGTCATGACGTTAAATTTGTATTTAAAAAACATTATAATCAAACAAACTTGCATATATATATATAGTGTTGCACAAAAAACATCCTTTTTTGTATTAAAACATCTGATGAGAATTGCTGTAGTTTATGACAAATTAGGACAATCTATGACCATTAATACTAATATTTGGTAGGCCATCCATTAGCACCAGAAACAGTGTTTTTTTGTCTTGCGACTAAAAACTTCTTTTTGATCATTACTTCCAGTTTTCTTATATAATTTTTTAGGAAAACATCAATTGATGAATGATATCGATTTATTTTCTTTGCAATATCGCGAAGTGAAAGTCCACAATTATCACATGCCACATTTTTTCAAACTCAGACAATTGCTTACAAGCTACTAGAAAATAACTAATCCAAAATTCGGATATCAAATTAAGGAATAGAAAATTCTAAGAAATTTCCTATTTTTGGTAATTTTGAGAATTTTCGCTACAGCTTTAGAGAACTTTGACAACAATAATTTTGGTAAATAATCACTGCCCATGTCTATAAGCCATTACAGATTGTTTAACATTTGGGACAATAATACAGAATGGTTCTGTAAGTTCAGTATGCTTTTGTGTTTTTTCTTGTTCAATATGATACACACACACACAACACAACACAAATACACACACACACACTCACACACACACACACACACACACATATATATATATATATATATATAATATTTTTAAAAAACACATACGTGTAATCGACTGCCATTAATCAATATTCTTGATTAATCCAGTAGATTTAACCCTGAAGATCCTTATGGTGAAACTCGAGATCCTTATGGTGAAAAATCAGTCCATTAATACTTTTTCACGTCTTTTGCATTTCTTCGAGTTGCGTCACGCGTCATGACATCTTCGCGCGCGTGAATCGCGACTTGCCTTTCAAAAATATAACGCTGATCAAATACAGTTACACACACACACACACACACACATATATATATATATATATATATATATATATATATATATATATATATATATATTTAAAAAACACATACGTGTAATCGACTACCATTAATCAATATTCTTGATTAATCCAGTAGATTTAACCCTGAAGATCCTTATGGTGAAACTCGAGATCCTTATGTGAAAAATCAGTCCATTAATACTTTTTCACGTCTTTTGCATTTCTTCGAGTTGCGTCACGCGTCATGACATCTTCGCGCGCGTGGATCGCGACTTGCCTTTCAAAAATATAACGCTGATCAAATACAGTTACACAACTAAAAAGATTTTCATCTCCTGTCATCTATAAAAACATCCATTATTTTCTTCACCCAAAGATACATCCTGATGAAGGTTTAATGAAACCGAAATGTTTAAACATCGATAATTAAATTCATCCTATTTTCGGAATACTTGTTTTTTCAAATTTTCTTTATATATATATATATATATATATATATATATAAGGTGTGTCAAAAAATATCGGCGTTTTAAGTACTTTTTGACACACCTTGTATTCAGAAAAAAATTAACGTTCAATTCATTCTTCATTTCTATCTCGGTAAATACAGCTTTAAAATATGTACTTTTAGACACACCTTGTATTTTGAAAAATAACGGTACATTTATTGTTCATTTCTATCTTGGTAAATACAGCTTCCCTATCGATACTTTTATGACACCTATATATATATATATATATATATATATATATATATATATATGGTATTTGTGGAAAAAGTAACTTACCGGTGAAAATGGTCACAGTGGTTAGTTGATTCAAGTTTCACAATGATAAGGCAGCGATAAAAACAAATATAAAGTGCTCAATACGTTAATAGACCAAATTTATTATCATAAGGATCTTCAGGGTTAAATCCACTAGATTAATCAAGATATTGATTAATTGCAGTCGATTTCATGTGTGTATTTTTCGCGATAAACGGTTGATTAATCAATATCTTGATTAATCCACTGGATTTAACCCTGAAGATCCTTATGGTGAAACGCGAGTAGGTTATTACCGTGTACTTTTATGATAATATATATATATATATATATATATATATATATATATATATATACTTAGTGATTAAAAATGTTATACTTCTATGGGAATACCTTCGTGATGTTATGATTTCAGACAGTCTCCACCTGATCATTATCCCTGTTAACTCTTTCCTGGAATCTTCCATAGAATCATTTATTAAAGTTAGCATTTCCATGAGTGAACCTTTATTAGAAATATTGGACTGATATTATTGAGATCACCTGGGGTTATACAGAAAACCTTCTCGTTAAACTTAACCTTCTACTTCTCTTCTGGGATTTATGTTTATGTTATTACATCTTCTGATGTCGATTGTCTCTGTACAGTCCCAAGTTGCTTTTGTTTACCAATTCAGCCATCTCGAAAGCAAATCAATTCTAATGAATTCTATATCGACATCGTCATGAATGCCCATTTATATGTCAAAATTACCATGTTCATATCCGCTTTTTTGTTCAGACTGAATTGAACATAATAATATATTACCAAAAGTGTTTAATAATCTCTCCATAAATATTTAATATTTATTGTTTTTCTAAGGTGACCGAGCTAACAGAAGGATATAAATCTGTTATATCAAATTGGACAAATACGCAACTGTTAGATACACTCTTCTTAAATTCTTCAGGTCTCTTCTTCGCTTCCCATTTCCTTTCGTTTCTTTAATTACTTCTCCAATGGCCATGATCGCTTTTGACTCTTACGTCGTTTCCCTACGTTGTTCGAACACGGAGACATACGTGTGTCTGAAAAGTAATGAGACTGTGGTCACAAGCAATTCATTTAAAATCAAAACAACAAACTCCTCCAGAGTAGTCCACTCTTGAATCTAATGCATTTTCCCGTCCTTTTATGTCACGCGTCTCTGCCCTGCTGGAAGGATTCATCTGGTATGTCTCTCAGCTCCGTCGTTACGGTACTCTTGATGGCTTCAACACATTCAAAACTGTCCCCTTGATGAGCCCCTTCAACTTGGAAAAAAGAAAAAAAGGCACTTCCTAAGCTGAAGGGGCTCATCCAGGAGATCCGTTTTGAATGTGTTAAGTTCATCAAGAGGACCGTAACGACGGAGCTGAGAGACATACCAGGAGAATCCTTCCAGCAGGGCAAAAAAGCGTGACAGAGAAGGGTGGGAAAGTGGATTCAAGAGGAGACTACTTGGGAAGAGAAAGCATTTAGTTTGTTCTTTGGATTTTAAATGAATTGTTTGTGCACACAGTCTCATTATCTTTCAGACACACCTCGTATACTGCCGGGAATCACAAATTCGAAAATATATTTCTTGTGTACACTTCATTATTCACTTCAACTAAGACATCTTTTATATAATCCATTTGCATTTGGGAGGCCGGTGCCATTAAGGTAACTAGATTGTAAGCACATCTGTCCACCTTAACATCTCGGCAATAACTGGTTATTTTCTAAGTATTTGTTATCAACGGAGATGTTTTTTGAGTTGCCAATACTCGGCAACCTGTTCCGATCAACGACTGATCAATCCAATGAGAAAGCTCCAATGAAGTTGCGTCAATTCCAAGCTCTGTAGTTCTTTGAAAACACAGCGTGAGTACAGAACTATTGACAGAGCAACTAGACGGAGACAATTGTGGTTGTCATGGAACTAAGACTACAACTTTAACATCTAGGAACCAGCTGATTAATTTTCAAAACTACTTTTCTAACTTTCTAATAAAACCTGATCCTCTGACTCAAACCATCCAATCCTGACAGACTATCAAAACTGACTTCAGGGTTATCGCCTGTCTGTCAAACCCATTTGACTTAATGTAACCGAGTATACTTTCTATTTTACTTTTAAAATTCTACACTACTCTCAAAATAATAGATACAGCTAATCTATTATTTAGCACAACTATTTATATTTGTGATTATATCAAAGATATTAAACGTGATGATATTAATATTTTTAGTTATATGATATATATATATAATATATTATGATATATATAATATATCAAAGATATTAATCATGATATTAAATATTAGATTCAATCTTTCTTTCACTTTTTTTGAACATCTCCTCGTGATACACAGTTACACAGTATTGTTTACTGGTCATTCCTATATTACATTTTCTGGGATTCAAAAGTCTACAAGCAGGTTTTCTTACGTAGTCTTCTTTGTGGTCTTTAAATGGAATGATGGATTGATTTTTGCAATACGATTAACTCTGTTGTCCACCTTAATCTTGGCTGTTGTGTTCCTCATCTGAAGATTA
>CM042142.1:97027347-97042347 GCA_023376005.1 Doryteuthis pealeii
TAAGGGGTCATTGTCATGCTAATCATAACCCCAACGACTATGGAAAATTCCCACCTCCGATTTTAAATCTAACAAACTTTATTCAAATATTCTAACTACAGGTACATACATAAATTATAACCAGTAATATGTAACAATAACCGGGAGTAGATAAAGATGGATTCAGGCTGTTTAGTATTTACTCAGGACACAAAGCATTGAAAATAAAGACAGAAAAAAAGTTACATTCCATCATATTCGGGTTATGAAATGTATTTGTGCTCTGAGTATAAAATGTTTTACCTTAAAATGGACATAAAGTACAATCGGTAAATCATTGGGATTATAACTACCAATATAAGGACAGTCATTTCAATAAATCAATACTAGAATATTCAAAATTATCTCTATTCGATAAGAATACTTGATGCTGCAAAATGATAAATTATATGCATTAATAATAGTTATTTGAAGCTATAAACGTTTACTTATTATTAGTTACTTGAAACCATATAACTATGTGTAAACAAATGACTATTATTAAATAGAAATACTTACGTAAGTATCACTATTAGATAGGAATACTTGAAACCATACACGTATGCAAATTATTTGTATTAGATATGAATACTTGATATCATAAAACTATGTGCAAAAAATTAAGAATTAACTACACAAAAATGGAGACCTAAATGTACAAAGAATGACCTTTAGGAATAAAATTACCTTTAGGAATAAAATAACCCTAGACGATTGACATGCCGTTAACACTATCAATCAATCAATCATTAAAAAGAGCAAGATGTTTCTGAAAAGTACATAATGGTCTTTAGGGGCACTGCAAAAAATTATAGATTGCTTTATGGGTTTAAAAATTACTTTTCCTAAAGCTGATAAAAATTGCCTGTTCAATATATGAAAATATATTTTTCTGAAATTGAGAGTAGCCTACAGGCATTTCCTTCTGTCATAGCCGTGGATTACAGTCAAATGTAGCAGCCAGTCTTTCATATTTAAAAAAAAATTTTAGGTAGATAATTGTGGGACTTTTAATTAGTGTCATCCTATTTTCAAAATAACTTCGGACTTTTTGGCTTTTTTCTTGTCAACCATTTAAATGTTTGGAATTTTGAACCTACGGCCAAAACTTTACATTAAAAAAGGTCACATTGTTAATAAGAGAGAGAGTATCTTTATCTTTTAGTGTTAATGGATGTTTGATGAATTAGGAAAGTTCAGCACGTTTCTTTCTTCAGGAAGTTAAGAGTAAGATTGTTTTCTTTTCCTTAGGCAAAATGTTTGACCTAAGCTAAAAGCTAGGATTTAAAATGTTGATTTTCACGGCAGATTACAATATACTTAAAATTTAAGCAAGCAACGGTAGTCAATAGTGTATGAATTTACATTCCTCCGAAACGTATATTTCGTGATTAGTATTCATTATTTTGAAAATCAAACAGTGATCAATTATATATAGGTATTATATAAATTATCTTATTCCAGGTCCGGGTTAGCTCAGTCGGTAGAGCGTTCGGCTAGAAACCACAAGGTTCCTAGGTCGACACTCGCCCTCGCCAACTCAGCGTATGAGTAGCACATGGATCTGTGCAGTAAAGAAAGGAGCTGATGGTAGGTGAGGCGCTCCACATCAGACGCTAAAATAATCTCCTTGGTCTAGCGCTAGTAAAAAGGGGATGGACTCCCTCGCTGCATGGCTGATACTGACTTTACTTACTTTTTATATATATATTATATATATATATATATATATATATATGAAAAAAAGAAGAGGAAATGATCTTACTGGTGCACGAGATGACAGCCAACACAACATATATATAATATATATATATATATAATATTATATATATATATACTAGCAAATAGTATATATAGTATATATACTAGCAAATATATGCACCCTCCGTGTGCAAGTATTTAAGTTTTAATATAATAAAATATTGTATTAAATTAGAAAGGCTACTGAAACTAAATAAGAATGCAGATAAAAAGATTTGAAACAGGGGGGTATAATTGAAAAATAAAACAACTGAAACTTACACTTCCATCACTCTCGTCTTTCAATGTTATTTTTCTCATTTAAGTATTTAGTTAAAAGAGGAAGTAAAGAATAAATTACAGTTATTTCTTCTTGTTAATTGATTTCATTTAAGATTTATTGAAGAGATTTTTGCTTATATTCATTAAAATAAAACCAAACAATTAGAAATCAATAGTACTAAACACATATTTATTAAAATCACATTTTAAATATCAATATGTAAATTAGCCTTCCCGTTCACACTGTAAACCGTTATTTTGTTGTATATATAAATATAATTGCATGTTATTAATATGTGGATATGGTCAACAGCATTAATAATGTAAGACAATTTTATTAATAATTGAGATTTAAATAAAAATAAAATCATTGAGATTGTGATGTCAATAACAAAGGGAATTGTGACTCGATTAGGAATATAGTTTCGGTTACAGACAGAAAAACACACAATCTCCATTATAATAAGATATATATATATATATATATATATATATATATATATATATATATATGCAAGCGCGTATGTGTGTGTGTGTGATGCATGGTGTAACATTGAAGCAACAGATTTTGGATATGTAAACTGTGAATAAAAACCCAAGGTGTGTGAGGCAAGCAACAACATCCATAAAATTCTACTTGGTAAGAAACAGATCCCTCACAAAAAATTTCATGCCCTCAGGGGCACGAACTATTTACATTTACATTCGAGTGTTTCCATAAAAAGCTATACAAGGGGCGATGCGTAAATTGTCACTAGTTTTGATTATTAGTGCTTTGGGTTTTTTTTAGTTTTTATCTAGCCTGTAGCAAACTTTAGTCTGTTGGGCATTGTGTGGTAAGGAAGCAGCACCATGACACAATTCACTCATCCAAAAATTATGAAACATCATGATTTACTGCTTAGCAGAAGCTCCAATACGAATATTTCAAAGTGCTAAGTAATCAATCTGAGGACAGTGCAGATTATTTGTGTTGGAGTTTCTTTGGTTATAAGGCGTGTGTCAGATGTTCACTTCTACTTATAGACTCGCCGATAACCATGTGACCAACCTATTGACCAACCACTGGCAGTATTCTGCTGCTGATATTATTATTTATACTGGCTGATTTAATCTTAGCTAATCATAACTACTTGCATCTACTTAGACGACGGACCATAAGATTCTATATCACAGGACTTATTCACTTACCAAAGATTCTATAACTCGGGACTTACTTACTTATTTACTTTAAGTTCTTTACAACTGGCCAAGGATGGCGGCCAGATATTAACACTTTGAAAAAAGGTTGTACTGCATGACATACACACCAAAAGCTGTGAATACTTTTGAACCTGCCTTTCGACGTCTTATATTGAACATCGCCTGCTTCTTGCCTTTTATCCTGCACAGACTGTCACAGATGCAGACTACGCTGATGACCTTGCACTTCTTGCAGATACACTCCGCACAGGCCGAGTTGATACTGCATAGCCTGGAGAAGGCAGCATAGAATATTGGCCTATATGTGAACTCCGATAAAACTGAGTTCACGTGTTTCAAAAAGAAAGGAGACATCTCCACACTCGACGGTAATCCTCTTAATCCAGTAGAACAATTCACATACCTAGGTAGTAATATCTCATCCACAGAAAGCGATGTAAATACACGAATAGGAAAAGCATGGTCGGCCACAAACGAATTATCAGTCATATGGAAATCCGATCTCGCTGACAAGTTAAAGCGACAATTCTTCCAGGCTATAGTTATATCAGTGCTGTTGTATGACTGCACCACCTGGACCCTAACGAGGTGCCTTAAAAATAAACTTAGATGGAAGATGCACAAGAATGCTGCGTACAGTCTTGAACAAATCGTGGAAACAGCACCCCACAAGGAAATAGATGTATGGCCACCTTCCCCCCATCTTACAAACCATTCGAGTGAGACGGACATGGCATGCTGGACATTGATGGAGAAGCAAGGACGAGCTCATAAGTGACGTTCTCCTGTGGAAGCCAACACACGGACATGCCGCCCACCAAGGACCTACATTGACCAATTATGCAAAGATGCTGGATGCTGCGCAGAGGACCTCCCTGGGACAATGAATGATAGGAAAGGTTGGCGAGAGATTGTCATAGATATCCGTGCTAATTGTGCGACATGATGATGATGATGATGATGATGATGAGGAGGAGGAGGAGGAGGATGAGGATGATGATGATGAACATGTTACCAGATGATCTGTAACGATGTAAATCCCATTGCTATTACTTTTTAAAGCAATCTTAAAGACAACTGGAAAGAATATTCCAAATACTTGTGGTGCGAGAAAGCAGCCCTGTTTCACACCATTCATATCGGAGACAGGCTCTACAAGGGTACCATTATACGTGACCAAAGCATTCATATCATCATGAAGAGACCGAATAAGGGCTATAAAATGGGAGGACAACCTAACTTCCCAAGAACCCTCCAAATTGCCTCACGGTTGACTGTGTTAAAGGCCTTCGCGAGATCGATGAAATATTGGTAGAGGTCAAGATTTTGCTCAATGCACTTTTCTTTCAGTTGGCGAGCCGAGAAGATCATATCAGTTGTGCCACGTCCAGAGCGGAAACCATATTGGGATTCTGGAAGAATTATTGGTGATACATGTTCTTCCAAGCGATTTAGAAGAATTCTTGCAAAAACCTTTCCAACAATGGAGAGCAAAGCAATTCTTCGATAGTTGTCACATAGGCTTCTAGAACCCTTTTTGAACAAAGGAATGAGAAGCACATCTCTCCAATCCTGAGGCGCTCCTTTTGTCCAATCGTGTATTAACACTTCATGCAGCATCTCATTCAGTCTGGAGCCACCACATTTAAGTAGTTCAGCATTAATTCTGTCCAGTCCAGGGGCTTCCCCTCGGTTCATTTGTGCAACAGCCCTATAAACTTCATAAATTGTTGGTTGATTATCTAGGTCATCCTTAATGGGGAACTGATCGAGTCTATGAAGTCATTATCAATATTAGATGGTTGATTCAAGAGTTCATTAAAGTGCTCTCTGTAGCGATCATGAATATCTTCTGGTTTGGAAAGCAACCTAGAGCCATCCTTTGAGTGAAGTGGTCTGATAGAGGACATCGCGCCATAGATTTCAGACAGAAGACTATAGAAGGTTTATATATATATATATATATATATATATAATATATATATATATATATATATATATATATATATAAACACGCGTCTTGAACCCCAAATGTTTATGCTTGAGACATTAAAACTTATCACATAATCAAGCAAACAATTACCTTTCAAAACGTATCTATTTATATTTGTCAATGCATATTGTTATTTTTGTTATCATCATTTTCATTTGATATCTTAAAATTATACTACTAATTTTTGAAATTGTTCATACAACAATAATTCATTTTCAAATTGTTGTTGTTGTTGTTATTGAAAAGTTTGCTTAGTTTTAGTAGATATTTCTAAGTGTTTTTTTTTATTGTTCTGTCCATGTTTTTTTTAAAGTTTCCACGTGGGAGTGTTTGCATCATATTATATTTCAATTTCTCGTGCGTTTATTTCAGTGAATTTTAACACATTTCGTTTTCAAATTCTTCTTGGTCACTGATTTATTTTCAAATCGTAAATGAAGTTTAGAGACTTTAGACTTTCCAGTCTCATCTAACAAGCTCAACCTGCGTCATTCCAACGTGTAGATCGTTGGCTTCCGGGAAATGATTACTTCTGTGTTTCGTTCGAAAAAAAAAAAGAACATTCACATCTTATTTTATATTATTACATTTTAAATAATAACAATTTTCGTTTATATATACGAAAGTAATCCCAAAGATAAAGTCTCTAAAATATTTAGAAATCATAGAAACGTTTAATGTTTATTGTCAAGAGTGTTTACATAATTTTAAAGTTTAAACATGTATCAATTTTTCTACATAATTGCCATTTCAGTCGATACATTTTGTTGACACAGTGGGTTTTTTATGGGGTCAATTTGTTGTCTTAGAAGAAAAGAAATCTCTTAAAATACATTCAAACAAAAATATTCCATTCCTAGAGGTTCAGAAACCAGGTTCCTTCTGTTACAACGAAGTATATTTTTTCGTGTTCATATATATATATATATATATATATATATATATATATATATATATATATATAGAGAGAGAGAGAGAGAGAGAGAGAGACGCGTCTATACTGTGGGTCATACTGTGGCTTGGTATGCTACACTAGTTTGGAGGCAATTATTGTTTAAAGGACACTCATGTTTATTGATGCAATTGCATGTGGGTTCATTTGTTGTTTTTGGTTTGTTATATATGTTATTGTTGTGCTTATTTTATTATTTGTAGCATGTTTTCTGTGCAGCTGTAGCTGAGTTTTAATGTCTTTCTGTTGAATATGTTATTTAATTTATTTGATTTAGAGAACTGTTTGTCGATTAGTTTTATGAATATTTTGCCTACATTTGTTTTAACGTTCTTGTTATATGGTGGGTTAAACCAAATTCTTTTTCTTGATCTATTTGTTTTATTGTTTTATTAGGGGAGTTTTTCAGAAAAATACTATTTTTAGTGCTATCTCGTAGTTTTCTTTTGCATTGTTAAAGATAGTTTCGTTTGATGAGTTGTCGGATAACCTATGCCTTATGGATTGTGGGATTTTAAAAATTGTTTTGGGTGGGTGGTTAGATGAGGTGCGTATTTAAAGTGGGGTGTTATTTGGTTTTCTATATGGTTGAAGCTATGTCCACATCATTCAACAATAAAAAAAATATGAACATACCAACCATACAGAAAACCAAATGACGCAAATTTTACCTTATTCAAACATTAATTAATTTCTTTTGTTACAAACATGGCACCTACTAATAGACGATTTACTCTGGAACAAATAATTTTTATTTGTCTGAATTTTTAGATGAGGCTTGATAATTAGTATCATTAACATTTTTCGGGCTGTTGTCCTCATCTTCATACCGACATGAACACCTTAATAAAGCCGGAGGACACATTGGCAAAAACGGTGTGTATAAACAATAAAAATGAAGATAGCAGGTAAAAATCTAAATAATGTTTATTGTTAGAAAACAGAACCGAACTAAAAACAAAATTCCAAGAAGCGTTTCCTAATACTATTCCACCCAGTCGTCAAGCAACGTATGAACTATCAAAAAAGATTTCAGCTTCAGTAATAGATGCTTAGCGACAAAGAAGATTAAAACATGTGAGAAACCGTTTAAATCTCCCAAAAGTAAGAGATTCCTTTTTCCAAATGTCAATATGTATGTCATCAAATTGCCTTGTTTTCAGAACTTCATTGAGTCCAACCTCCGCAAAGTGTCCTAGTTTGATGTCTCGTAAGCAATTAAGGATTTCTTGGGTATGTTCATCTGCAATTTAAGAAGGTTTCCAAGCAGATCTTTGAAGTGTTCAATCAACTTCAGAAGTCTATTTTCTTGGCTGACAACTTTTAGCTTTTATTTCGTGGTTCTTTTCCAACAGCTAACTTCATTTACTGTTTGCCCAAAATGTTTATATTCATCCTCAATGAGAGTATATATATATATATATATATATATATATATATATATATGGGTTAAATAGTAGGGCAGTCTGGGCTCTTCAGCCTTGGGTAGGTAACCAGTCTAGGAGAGGGATAACTTTGAATTCTAAATTCCTCAGGTCGGTCTTTGATTGGGTTTGTGGCAACCTTTGATGCACCAATTCTTTCCTATCGACTGTGCCAAAAAGTTTGGATGGTCCAACACAAGCCTTCACCACTATAAACAAATCCCTGTGTGGGAGTTAATTGTGTGTATGAACCCTCATACGTCGAAAATCGACGGGAAATTCCATTTTAAATATATATATATATATATATATGAAGGTAAAAATGGATATTGAATCCGACAATATGTGAGAAAGTTTTATAGAAACTGATCGAGAGCGTTCGTTGCCTTGGAATTACTAATACATTCATTTCGTTTTTCCGCTTACAATGTTGCTTTGAAAAAGACATATTCATAATGTCGAAACAGATATCTGTCAGCTAAATTGTTTAACATCCTGTTGTTTTTTCTATAAAACTTTCTCACATATATATATATATATATATATATATATATATATTATTATTTATATTTCTGCTTGAAGGCAATTATAAATGCATGTATCGAATAAGATTCGATAATTATAGAAAATAATCTTGACAAGAAAATCCCGCAAAGGATGGCTCGCTATGCAGAACACCGTACAGACTGTTTCGACTTTATTAAGTCTCTTCAGCGATGTATACTAACGACTCCCCTCCGACAGGAATCGAAACCGGACTTCACAGGCATAGTCAGAGACCATATCCGTTCGGCCGCCGGTACATAGCGAACAATCCCTGCGAAATTAACCTTGTCAATGAAGATACTTTACACGCCCCTGCCATAGCAGGCAAGTAGACGTTTTTATTTAGTAAACAAACCCGGCCGTTTAGCTCTTCGGCGAAGTGAATAAGATTTTTGGATGTTTGTTTTTTTTATAGAAGCAAGTTGAATAAATTATTATTTATATTTCTGCTTGAAGGCAATTATAAATGCATGTATCGAATAAGATTCGATAATTATAGAAAATAATCTTGACAAGAAATCCGCAAAGGATGGCTCGCTATGCAGAACACCGTACAGACTGTTTCGACTTTATTAAGTCTCTTCAGCGATGTATACTAACGACTCCCCTCCGACAGGAATCGAAACCGGACTTCACAGCATAGTCAGAGACCATATCCGTTCGGCCGCCGGTACATAGCGAACAATCCTGCGAATTAACCTTGTCAATGAAGATACTTACACGCCCCTGCCAAGCAGGCAAGTAGACGTTTTTATTTAGTAAACAAACCCGGCGTTTAGCTCTTCGGCGAAGTGAATAAGATTTTGGATGTTTGTTTTTTTTTATAGAAGCAAGTTGAATAAATTATTATTTATATTTCTGCTTGAAGGCAATTATAAATGCATGTATCGAATAAGATTCGATAATTATAGAAAATAATCTTGACAAGAAAATCCCGCAAAGGATGGCTCGCTATGCAGAACACCGTACAGACTGTTTCGACTTTATTAAGTCTCTTCAGCGATGTATACAACGACTCCCCTCCGACAGGAATCGAAACCGGGACTTCACAGGCATAGTCAGAGACCATATCCGTTCGGCCGCCGGTACATAGCGAACAATCCCTGCGAAATTAACCTTGTCAATGAAGATACTTTACACGCCCTGCCATAGCAGGCAAGTAGACGTTTTTTATTTAGTAAAAAACCGGCCGTTTAGCTCTTCGGCGAAGTGAATAGATTTTTGGATGTTTGTTTTTTTTTATAGAAGCAAGTTGAATAAATTATTATTTATATTTCTGCTTGAAGGCAATTATAAATGCATGTATCGAATAAGATTCGATAATTATAGAAAATAATCTTGACAAGAAAATCCCGCAAAGGATGGCTCGCTATGCAGAACACCGTACAGACTGTTTCGACTTTATTAAGTCTCTTCAGCGATGTATACTAACGACTCCCCTCCGACAGGAATCGAAACCGGGACTTCACAGGCATAGTCAGAGACCATATATATATATATATGAAAAGTTTATCAGATATAAGCTAATTTCAACCTTTTTTACCCATTTCAAATCGTATATCAGAATAAATTAATATTACAGATTGTGGTGTTTTGAAAAAAGCGATCGTCACAAAATGGCGTATTTAAACCCCCCTGTTCTGTAATCTTTACCCATTCTGAAATCAGATTTGAAGAGGCTAAAAGAAGATGAAATAAATTTGGATCTATTAAACATATATTTTTCATTTATTTATCTATATTCTTCTATATATATTCCTATACGTAAATATATATGCGCACATTTATATTCATATGTGCGTATGTAAACTCTATATGTACGTTTGAGTTCTCTATTTCGGTTGAACCTATCACAGAAGTATCTGATGTTATTCACCTATATATATATATATATATATATATATATATATATATATTGTGGCTAAAAAGTCACTTTACCCAAACATTATTTATTTATTTTTATTCCAGACAAAAGTTACCTAACTCAAACATTATTAATGTATTTATTGTTTTTCCAGACAGGGCAGCTGCTAACTGACGATTTACAGTGGACCAAATATATTTTTTATCATTGGAAATTAGCTTGGAACTGGTAAAAACAGAATATACACAAAATTCCAAGAAATATTTCCTAATGCAATTTCACCCAGTTGTCAACCAACGTATGAACTACATAAACAGATTTCATGCAACAGGTTAAGTGATGGACGCTTCGCAGCAAGGAACACCAAATCATGTGAAAAAGCAGGAAAATTTTCAAAAAGATGCTTGGCTGGTTGGGAGGATTTTACGGCATGTCAACCCTTGGGTTATTTTATGCCGAAGACATTGAATAATGCCTAACAAGCTGTTTTCGCAGAACACGATTACAGATTAGTGAGATCCAGTTTGTGTAATCTTGCGTTAAAACTAAGTTAATCTTGGTAAATAACTATATCAAATGACAAAAAAGAAACACTGCTTACGAGGTTCTCTTTTTACATAACACATTTTGAATGTATAAATCCTTCAAAAAGCAAGCGTGTAAACCTTTTAGCGACATCAAACCCAGACGTCATTTTCTATCCAAGAACATTCTGAAATGGATACCTACAATAGTGGGTGACCCAAAATTTGATTATAATATCTTGTCTACGGTGGGGAGTTAAACTTAGAACAAAAGCGACATAAGCGTTTTGTGGAATACGTATAGCGGGAAATGAAAGATAATGTTTGTATTGAAATAAAAGAAAGAAGGAACGAAAAGAGAAAATATAAAGAATATAAGGAGAGAAATAGTTAGTTCCTTATTACTTTATTCATTATATATATATTTACCAACCCCTCCGCACGAGCAGGATGTGACACAAGGTCAATTTTTAAGCGGAGTTCAACAGGTTTTAATTCAGAGTTTTCCTTCTCCTAGACCGGTTGCCTGACCAAGTTAAAGAGCCCAGTCTGCCCTAATATTTATCCATAGCTGGAGGGAGAGTAGGATTCATACCTTTCCCAAGGGTATTAGCGCTAAATGAAATGCAATTACCAAGTCCAGGATTTGAACTCGGGGCAACGAGTCCATTTCCCATGACTTTAACCATTACACCACGCGCCTCCATACTTTATTCATTATTGTTGAGATTGTTGAGTATTGAATTTTTTAAAATTTATTTTTTAAACATATTCTTTAAACTTATTAACCCTATAGAATGAACCCTAACAGATACTACCACTCCGGGTCAGAGTCAGAGAATGCTAATGAAGATGTAATCCACACTTCCCAGATCTCCAGAAATGGAACCTGACAACTAAATGTAGTTTAACATTACAACCATGACTAATACCCTCAGTCATCGCCTTTTAGCACATATACGATAAAAACACGGTTGGAAATTTGCCATAAGGGTAATAGGGTCGATACAATCATATAGGTGCTAGAGCTTGATGTGTCCAGCCGATTGATCAGTGGGTCTCTCCGACTGCCCGTCTAGCATAAGCACCAAAGTGCAGTGTTACATGTCATAGATCGCTCAACTACCAGGATTCCATCCTTAGAGTCACCACCCACGGCTAACAGGTGCCCCCATTAAGGGAGAGGGTCTTACCCATCTGCAGAGATGCAGTCGGCGTATTCTTCCACCCAGTCCTACAGGTCAAATGTCCAAATAGTAAGAGATTTATTTTCCAACAGTTCCAAAAAGTAGCACATCTAATGAAATGGGCGTTGCGAGAACAAGTTCACTGAGAATTTCTTTGAAATAGGGTTGATTAAATTTATTCCAATATATATATATATATATATATATATATATATATATATATATAATATATATATATATACCAACATTCTGAGATATCTTATCAATATAGTATCTTCTATTGATTCCTGTGGGGGGTTCTCGTGGTATAGTGGTTACCGTGACCGCGACATCATAGGAAACGAGTTCGAACTCTATTCGCGCTTTTACGTTCACTTTTGAACTAATACCCTTGAGAAAGGTCTGAACTCCCTTATCCCCCACTTATGAGTTAGATAATACCTCTATTTTTCATCCACAAGGATGGCCTTGGCATAACTCATGAACCTTTATATGACATTGAACAAAGAAACCCAAACCCTGGTTGAGTAGGGTCATATTCCAAACCCTCGATTTCTTGGACGGAAAAAAAGAAGGTAAATAAAAAATGAAAAAATCTTTGCCTAAATAATTCATGAATTAATGTTATTATAAAGACTAGTACAAAATAGAAAAACACCCTCTGGGCGATGTAAAAATAGATTTTTAAAACATATTGCCTGGTGGGTGGGAGTAAAAAAATCAATGTCAGTGAGTTTGTACCCTAAGTAAGTAAAATCATCAAATTCATTAAAGGATTAAAAAATAAAACAATTTGAAATGTAAACTTTAAATATGTATTAAAATAAAACAAACTATATATAGATATATAATACCAGTCATGTATTTATTAAAACTTGTTTTAAAAAACAATGAGGACTGTCTAATGTTGCATGTTCAAATTTTGAGTGTATTTATTCTATGTTATGACGATTTGGGTAATGTGACGTAAGCAGTGACGTAATTTTTGTTACAGACAAAAACTAGAAGCGAATATCCATTATTAATAGATTTGTCCAAAATAAAACTGAATTTTTTCAAAGATAAATTGTATTAATTGCGATGAAGTCAACGATAGTGGTCTACCTCTTTATCTGCCACCAAAATACTCGGCGCGATGGGTAAATTGTCGCTATAGTAGATTATTAATTTCGCGCATACACTTTGTGTTCAGCCTACATACATACATACGTACATACACACATACATACATACATTGACTCTTCTCCGAATCTATTTCTTCCTTCCTTCCTTCCCACCCCAGGGCTCGACCTCTCTATGAACTCTGTGGATTACGTGACATGCGGCATGTACATCCCACCCCACCCCATCCCGATGCGTGCGTGACGAACAACACGTATCCACCTCCACCCCCACCCTATCCCGCGCATTTGGACAATTCATCAGTTCTTTCATAAAAAGACAACAACTCGTATATCTAGACTGCTCTCTGATACTTAATTCTTTTTTACCTAAGGTCTTTTCAGAACTTTAAAACTTTTCATCCCTTTTTATCACCCCTTTTGAATTGTTTGCTTGTGTTTTATGTTCAATGTATATCGGTAATCCTTAACCTGTTCCTCGTAAATTCCTAGCATAAAATAAACGGGACCCTTATTTTATGTCCGTGTTTTTGCAATAAATATTTTATTTTTCTTGCACCCGTTATTTCACAATACTAAATATATTTTATTCATTTATTTTAATATTCACTCCAATGTGTATATTCTAAAAGTTTTTATTTTGTGAGAATGGTTACTTTTAAAGTGGGGACTCGTTTTACAATTTAGGCATAAATTGAATCCTCCTTTTATGACCGTAATTTTGTTTTTTCGTCGACGATGATTAAAATCTGACGTTTCTATTTTAGAGTACCAAAGCAAAAAAAAAAAAAGAAAAGAAATAACAACAACAAAAGGTAATAACGGTGCAAGAAAAATAAAACATTTATTGCAAAAACACGGACATAAAGTGAGGGTTCAGTATATTTTATGGTAGGAATTTACGAGGAACAAGTTAAGGATTACCTGTATATCGTTCCTGTTAAATCTATTGTATTCAGTTTTCCCTTTTGTTGTTGTTTTCAATCAATTGTTTGATGTCCCCAAAGACTGCTTTGTTAAGCTATCTGTCCGACCTTCGTAAACAAGAGAAGGCAGAATAATTTGTTTGTTTCAGATTCTGTCTACTGTGCAGCAAACTAGAGTCACTTAGGCACTAGTCTGTGCGGAAAGCAGCATCATGACACAATTCACTTCTCTAGAGATTTCGAAACGGCATACTGTACTGCTTGTATTCACGCCGAAAGCTCCAATACGAATATTTGGGTGTCAATCTAAGGAGAGTTCAGAGGATTTAAAAAGAGTTGGAAGAGCCCAATGGTGATTGTGAAGGTAAGGCTGCTTGTAGGTCCTTTTAATAAGAAAATAACTCCTGATTTTTTTCTGAGATTTAGGCCCTGATTGACAGCAATCCCAGCAAATTAATCAGGTCGATATGTTATATAAAGTTATATACCCCTTATAACATATCGGGTATAAATAATGGAGAGAGAGAGAAACAGAGAGACATACAGAAAGAGAGAGAGAGAGACATACAGACAGAGACAGAGAGACATACAGACAGACATACAGACAGAGAGAGAGAGAGAGAGTCAGACAGACAGACAGAGAGGGACAGACAGAGACAGACAGACAGACTGACTGACAGACAGACAGAGAGAGAGACAGACAGACAGACAGACAGACAGAGAGACAGACAGACAGAGAGAAAGAGAGAAAAAGAGAGAGACAGAATAGAGAGAGAGAGAGAGAGGGAGAGAGACAGACAGACAGACAGACAGAGAGACAGAGAGAGAGACAGAGAGAGAGACAGACAGACAGACAGACAGAGACAGACAGACAGACAGAGACAGAGAGAGAGAGACAGACAGACAGAGAGACACAGAGAGAGAGAGAGAGAGAGAGAGAGAGAGAGAGAAAGAGAGAGACAAAATAGAGAGAGAGAGGGAGAGAGACAGACAGACAGACAGAGACACAGAGAGACAGAGAGAGAGACAGAGAGAGACAGACAGACAGACAGACAGATGGAGTAGAGATGGGATGATGGCTCTTCCTTGTTACTCTTCTGTTTCTTCGGCCGCTTAGTGTCTGCTGCTAATTCGGCCGCTAAGTTCTTCAGTTGACCCAGTGGGCTGCTTTCCCGGGTTTTTTTCTTCTTTATTTCTTCGGGATTATCATTTCTTGTTTA
>CM042142.1:97047347-97152347 GCA_023376005.1 Doryteuthis pealeii
TCTGTGCGGTAAAGTAAGGAGCTGATGGTAGGTGTGGCGCTCTGCCTTCGGACGCTAAAATAATCTCCTTGGTCTAGCACTAGTTAAAAGGGGATAGACTCCCTCGCTGTCTGGCTGATACCAACATTAGGCCGCCCCGACGACTTTACCTTTTATATGGTTTCAATTATGTATTTCTATTTAATAATAATAATTTATTTGCATGCAGTTATATAGTGTCGATTAACTAATAATAATACGTTGTAAACAATTACCACTTCCAGTAAGTATTCTCAATGCAACTAACATATCGTTATAGGTATCAAGTATTCTTATCTAATACAAATAATTTCAAACGTGTTTATCTGTCCAATAAATGGGATCCAAAATTGTACTAACACTCCGGGTCAGATTGGATGTGGAAGTATTGGCAATGAAGCGGTAACATCGTACTTCTCAGAGCTCTACATCATCGGATGCAGTTTGGTTTCATACTCAGAACACCCTCTTGGGGGGAGTCTTACCCCTCTACACAGGATCCAATCTAAGCCCCTGTCCACTAGGCATCATACTGGGAAAGAAGCAGTGGAAAATATTTAATTTAACCAATTATGCTCAAATATCCTTATTTGAGGACAGTTGAATATCTCATTAAATACATGATAGTTAATTTAATGTAAAAAAATAAAGTCGACAGAGTGGCGTATTGTCGGTATCAGCCAGGCAGAGAGGGAATCTATCCCCTTTTCACCAGCGCTAGACCAGGGAGATTGAGTTTGTGTCGGAGGTGGGGTGCTACACCTACCATCATTTTCCCACTTCACCGTACAAATCCAAGCTGTGCTACTCATGCGTTCAGTCTGTGAGAGCTGGTATCGAACTTGGAACTTTGTGTTTCCTAGACAAATAGGAAAATTAAAAAAATGAGTAAAAAAAAAACTAGTGCAGAATGAAACGAAAAATTCAGATAATAGCTATTTTCATCAGACAGAGTGACAAGAAATTTCGAACTCATAAACAATGTTCTACTATGGACTCCTACACACGGTATCCGACCAACAAAACCTTACATGCACCAGTTCTGTGCGGATTATTGATGCCGTCTAGAGAACCTATCAAGAAGGATATCCAATTGGACGAGAGAGAGAGAGAGAGAGAGAGAGAGAGAGAGAGAGAGAGAGAGAGAGAGAGAGGAGAGAGAGAGAGAGAGAGAGAGAGTCTTATGTGCCCTTCTAAATATATGATTTTGCCCATCTACTGTATATAAATTTCCATAAAGAACATTCATATAAAGTATATGAAACTTACTCTTCCCCTCTTAGCAGTTAAAAGTATTTCCTAGACTACTTTACATTAATAATACTTATTTCAATAAGCATTTATATTAATTTTATAATTTTAGTAGTTTTACACTTATTTAAAATTTGTTTGAAATGGCATCGAAAAACATGATCTCATTTTTTTCTTCTGGCATTTGTTGTAAAATGCGTTGTATTTGTTAGATTTGAAACTCCATAATATTTTATTCAAGTAAAAAGGAGTTTAACGAATATTTCAGTGGATTTATCTATCTATTTTTATGTATTTCTTCATAATAATTATTATACTAAAGCAGAGCGAATCAACTTTTGTCTACTAAAGGCTTTTTTAGTGTTTACTGTTTAAAATCACAAAAAATTATACTAAATAATTCCTTACCTTTATGATTGAATTATGTTTGAAAAAATCCATTTTAATTGTTTCTAATTCGTCGTAATTTTCAATGTAGTCAAAAACTGACCCATCCCTTATTTTACATTCTGCCTATCACTTTCCCCCTCTCTATGTATATCTTGATTACCTCCTCGTTATATATGTTAGTTTCTCTGGGAGAGTAGAAAAGAGAGAGAGAGAGAAGAGAGAGAGAGAGAGAAGAGAGAGAGAGAGAGAGAGAGAGAGAGAGAGAGAGAGAGAGGACTGTGTGTGTGTGAGAGAGAGAGAGAGATGAGAGAATTTGAAATGTATTTGAATATTTAATTTCATAAGCATCAAACTGTAGCTTAAATTTGGTAAAACGTTCCCTTTCTTAGAAATCTTACAAAAGTATTTTAATGTTTTGTCCGGTCGTATTTATTCTTTTAAAATTTAATTCGCTTTGCAAACTCATTTTTCTCTAATCTCTATTATCTACCCAGAGCTCAATGGGTGACCCAACGGCTAACATTTTGCCTAGTTTAAATAAATCGGGGAAAAAATAGACCAGAATGAAACGAAAAATTCAGATGATAGTTATTTTCATCAGACAGACTTAGAAGAAATTTCGAACTCATAAACAATGTTCTCTTATGAACTCCTATACATGGACACACTAGTATTATCCGACCAATAAAAACCTTACATGCACCAGTTCTGTGCGGATCATTGATGTCGTCTAGAGAACCTAGCAAGAACGATTGCCAATTGGGACGGAGAGAGAGAGAGAGAGAGAGAGAGAGAGAGAGAGAGAGAGGAGAAGAGAGAGAGAGAGAGAGAGTGCTAGGGTCTTATGTGCCTCTTCTAAATCTATGATATGTGCTTCCATCTACTGTATATCAATTTACACAAAGAAACATTCATATAAAATATAGGAAACTTGCTCTTCTGGACTCCTTGCAGTTAAAAATTAAGAAAGTAAAAATAATTGGAAATTGGTCACTTCACCCCACTTCACAACGATTTCACTCATTCAAGTCATTTTTATTAAAGTTGTGACAAAATTGAGGATATTTATCGCCCAATCGGGTATTTTCCGTTCATCAAGATTGTTGTATGTAGGTTGGAGGTAATTTTTATGTGAAATGTAACATTAAAGAGACAAGCAAAACAGTACAAGTAATAACAAAAAGTTTGTGTCGGAACAAAAAATGTCCTTTATATTTTGTATCAAATGAACAACAAAGGTTTGGTTTGGTTAATGAATTTTCCTTTTCACAAATTATTATTAGTGTTAAAGCTTACTTGTATTTTGTTCACCCGGTTAGTGGAGGGTTGGTATTCGTGACTTGTCTGTTCGCTGGCCACTGCATTTCTGTCCGTTCTACTGCTATCTCCCTTCTTTCTCCTCCTTCCCCGAATGTCCGTTAGGTCGCGGGAGTTTTGAATTTTGGCGTCGGTCAGTCTGGCTTTATCTATTTTTAGAATACGATACTTTTTTCTTTGTTCCATAAACCTAGTCTAACAAGAATCTACAGCTTATGAACCATTACAAGATCTCTGAATCTTTTCAACATATCTTCCTTCAGTGCCTGAAGATGAGAAGAATAGCAGTCTACATTCACATCTAATACAAATAAATGATTAACGTTGTTTTCTTCCAATATTTGAAAATATAATAACAGATAAAAGTTCCGACTTACTACATGGTTTTCATAACTT
Source organism: Doryteuthis pealeii (assembly GCA_023376005.1). Lineage (NCBI taxonomy): Eukaryota > Metazoa > Mollusca > Cephalopoda > Myopsida > Loliginidae > Doryteuthis > Doryteuthis pealeii. The sequence goes on from CM042142.1 coordinate 97,050,720, forward strand.
ACGATCTATTTGATAAATGCTATTGAATATTATATATTTTGCTTTAATAAGGTACACGTTACTTCCCTGCTGTTTCGTGGTTACTTCACTCAATTTCGTAAAATATCAGCGAGATACGCTAGAGATCAATGCAGATTATTTCATTAACTGATTTTTAGAATTCTAAACGGCCTTATTGGGTATAAGCAATTTCCTTTAAAGAGTCATCGAACTTTGGTATGTAAAAAAAGACACTCAAATTCTTGTTTATTTTCGTAGCAAAGCTGCTGAAATATACGTGTATTAAAAGGATCTTATCTTATCAACTGCATTGACGCATCATGTTATGGTCAGCTGATAAAGCCTTGTATTAGTGATGTACAAACTTTTTAGATATAAGTACATAAAAGAAGACAAATATTCAACAATTGGAGTAAATAAAATTGTGTATTTTTTATACAAATTGTACAATGTTAACAAGTTGTCAAAGTTCATAGACAGTAGTAGAGTTGAAATCACAGTTTTTATAATAAAAGAAAAAGTGTACTTAAAGAGTTCACGTGGTAGAGGAAAGTAATATTTTACAGGCTGTGTTAAAAGGAATCTTATGTTTGCCAACGTCGTATTATTATCAATAAGGAGTGGTGCAGTCTGTTGGCTCATGAACTCTTGGTAGTAGTAGGCAAAGCTGTCAAAGAGTTGTGTTGCGGAATCTGTCTACTTAGCCGAAAAGGTCTTATTTATGTTCGTCGGGTGGATCAAACAGGGCTCGGTCGAAAACATATTGTTTGGGCGCGAACGTTTCTGATTGGTCCATAATTCTTTTTTAAATAATAAAATGAAATTTTTATTTTTAATAATGCGCCGAGCCATGGACGTATAAACCAGTTTTTGTAATAATTGTTTTGAAGTCCACCGGGTGAACTTCCGGTTTTCTGTATTAACTTTCGTATTACTGCAATGTAATTTACCACTGAGATGCTTTCTAGACAAATATGTTGACGATGTATAATGCAGTGGATCGTAAAACAAGTTCGAAACTCCTTTTTTCAAATGGGATAAATATCTACGATGATGACCAATCATCGAAGGTGCAACATCAGTTGCACATGCAATGGTATTAGTCAGCGGAATTCTCCTTTCGTTGAAAAATTTTCAACCGTCTTAAAAATTGTTGAACATTTGGTGTCAATTTCCAGCTGTTAAGCAAAACAATCCCTCAATAATAGTCTGATTGATATTTATATAGCAATCCTAAGCTGTTAATAGGGAATCGTTGTCGCACAATATCGTCTCATCAACTTCTAAACAAGATTCAGTTGTCAAGTCATTGCTAAGTTTGATTTGAATGTCATTTGCCATTTCATCTATTCTAGCCGATACGGTACGTGGAATTAATATAGTTTGGTTTGGTTTGTTTTGTTTTATGGCATATCAACCTCACTGGCTCATTTAATGCCGATAAAGTTTTGAAATAAATCAATTAATGGATAATACAATTTTTTTATAAATACATTTTTCTATTTAACCCATAGATGGGACCCTCACAGGTACTACCACTCCGGGTCGGAGTGGACCAGGGAGCAAACCTCCAAAACTGGAACCTCACCATCAGATAGAGTTTAACGTCATTCCCAGGACATGTAGGCCAGCAGCCACCGCCTTCTAGCACCCATATGATAAAAAGGGGCTGGGGCTTGCTATCAGGGCAATAGGGTTGGGAAAATCATATAGGTGCTAGGGCTTGACGTGACCAGCCGATTGATCGGAGGGGGCCTCTCCGACCGCCCGTCTAGCCCAAGATAGGGCCAAAGTGGAGTATTGCACGTCATGAATTACTCATCCACCTGGGCTCTATCCTTAAGCATCACGGGTCGCCACCCACGGCCAACAGGTGGCCCCATTGGGGGAGTCTTACCCCTCTGCAGAGGTGCAGTCGATTCATTCTAACGCCCCAGCCGACAGGGCTGGAATTAATATAGATATGCCAGGTATATCTGTCATCATAGTATCAAAGTTTCTTTTACTGCTAGTAGATTAATCATTTCTCTAATATTATTATTATAAGCTTTCCACACTTGGCAATCAGCTTTGATATTTTGTAAGAGGTAATTGCTCCATTCTTAAGTTGGTTTCCTTGTTGTTTTCCTGTGAATGTACATCGGTGTTTGTTTGTTTTTTTTCAAGATACGCACTCCCGAAATTTTCAGTTTCTTTTTTTTAAAGAATTCTCCATTCAAATTAGCAGTAGGAGCCAGCACGCACGCTTTATTGATCTGGTTTTTTTCTCCCATCAGAATTCTTCAATAATTTTGTCTTACAATAAATCATTTTATGAATTTTTCAATTAGATATGTCTTATTTTCTAATAAATATATCTCAATGACCATTTGTTACGTAATGGGTCTTTGTCTTATTATGTGCGGGCTCGTTTCTTCTTGCGCAAATCGTTCCTTCAACTCAGTCCGTGGCAACCCATGTCGATTAAAAAACAACTCCGCCACTTCTTGTCAACAAATGTTTATTTTGGCCGTGAGAAATTCTAGTAGTCCTTGATGCAGAGAGATAGAAAGGATGTTACAATAACAGAGTCGCTTAAGTTAGATATGCTAATTGTGACATTCGCAAGTCAGCTGTCAACATGGAGAGAAAGAAAGAAAGAAAGAAAGATGGTTCTATTTTCGATAGGCTAATTCAGCCCGCGTCGTGGTGTCTGTCTTAATAGACCCTTCGTGGTGTGAGCTCGTTCTCCTCTTCTTCTCTCCTTGTTCTCTTTTGACTATTCACCCCATCTTTTATAATTACAAAATAATCAGCTGATTATTTTCTTACGTCATATCTTAATTTCATTGTATTGACATTTTGTATACAATCGAATTTTAGCCAAACAATCCAATATTCCTCTGACTCGACTGTTTAGAAATCTCCGAAAATATTCAACCCCATCAATTCTCTGGCGGAATTTCATCAAAGGAGTTTAATCAAACGCATTCCAAATAAATTCTTTCTTTCAAAATATTTAAAAAAAATATTCCTTCTTCTTCAATCACATTTTATTTTCACTAAAACTGATCCTTTTTTCGAACCTTAATTATCCAAGGCCCTTCTAATAACGTCAGACTTTTTAAAGACAATAAATTAACTTTTTTAACCATAATAAAATTGTAAAACTTTTTTTTTTACCAATGAATGACTTTTTAACAATGAACTGAAAATTAGAAAAAATTATTCAAGAATCCCGATGAAAAACAATATGTTTATTTTCCTAAAAAGAAGCAGATCAAAAGAGCGTAAGAGAGTGTCTCTTACTGTTAATTTGTAGGGAGCATTTCTTAAAAAAAACCCTGAAAAATTCGAACTTGTGTATCTTGAAGATAACCGGTGTGTTGAATCATAGAAATAGCTTAAATCCTTCTTTGCTTTGTCCGGGTACTTTGTATCTAAGCATTCAATCATTCTTGAAGGTTTCAGTCCTTCATTTGAGAAATTTTCCCACACATTAAACATTGTGGTAAATGTTCACTATTTATCGATAGAATAACTCGGTATTTCAAGTATTCACTTGAGTATTGACGACACATTCATTGGTCACTCATTCCGTGGCTTACAAACGATAATTAATAATTTTACTTCTATGTATATTTTTCGAACTGTCTTGAATATAAACATCTGAAAAAAAAAGAGCAAAGAATTAAAATGTTTAAAATGCTTTCACAAAAGGTTTGCTGGATAGGCAAATATTTTAGTTGAATAAGAAGGAAGTGTTGTTGCAATCAATTATTGTAGCTACTTTTTATCCACAGTTTTTTTCAGATGAATTGGGGCAACACACCTACCAGCAGCTCCCTATTAATAGTAAAGAAAAATGACAACTGCAGTTTGCAACATTTTTATCAAGTTTTTTGCAGCTGAAGTGGAACAACACACCTACCATCAGCTCCCTATTGAGAGTAAAGAAAAATGACAAGGCAGTTTGCAACATTTTTATCCGCAGTTTTTGCAACTGAAGTGGAACAACACACCTACCATCAGCTCCCCATTTTACCAACTGAGAAGTTGCAATATATTTTTATACATCATATTTTTAGCCTTTCAAAAGGTCGGTAAAATTCAAAGAAAGTTAACATTATTAACTTTCCTTGAAATAGACTACGTTGTCTTAAATGTTTTTCTTAAGACAAACGTAATCCATTTCAAAGAAATTCATTTTTTTGTTGCAACTCACGATTCTCCAGTTCTTCCTAAAACCTTAACCGTTTGAATTGGTCAAAACCATCCGACTTTCTTATCTCTTCTTTTTTTCTTTCTTTCTCTTTCTCACATATTTCACAACGCTTATTGACATAACCAACATAATATATACGGAGCATTTTCATTAAATACCATTATATCCTTTGCTCTCTCTAACATTACCCCCAGTACTAGAAACGACCCCCTCTCTCTCTCTCTCTCTCTTTCTCTCTCTCTCCCCTCCCTCTCTCTCTCTCTCTCACACACACAATAGTCGCTTATTTCCTATAACTCCAACCTACAAAAGCGGAACCACTCTGAATGAATTTTATAATTTATTTATTTATTGATCTACTAGGAAAAAAAAGACGGGGTTAGGGGTGAGGGTTAGTTTAATGGGAAAATAATGGGTAGATTAATTAGCAGATAAAATTAATTCAGAGTGGTTCCCCTTTTTTTAGGTTGGAGTTATAGGAAATAACCCAATAGTCTTACTATCCTGTTGGAATTATAGTGCCATTGAAAACCTACCAATCCCTGAGAGTCCCCGTAAACCTCCCCCTCTGCACCCCTGTGGACTTACTGCCCCCGGTGAGAGTTCGCAGCTCACCCCTTAAGAACCACTGCTCTATACATTGTCATCAACATCTAGGTTGGTAAGTGAGAATGTATATATCATAAACGACGTAGACTCTATATGAGCGAAATAGCGTCTAGATCTTTTGATTCTCAATTAGGGTCCCATTTCTCCGGGTCCGAGTGTACATGGGAGTTAGGTCAATGAAGAGGTACTACACATTTGCCAGAGCTCCAGAACTGGATCCTCATCACCAGCTGCAGTACAATTTTTGGGCGGTGGGGTCTTAACTCTCTCCAGGGAATCCAGTCTGGTTATTAAAATCCCCACTGATAGCGCTCTGTGTGTGAAGGAGGTGACACCTATAATGGAAAGATTATCTCACCGAAACACTTTTCTAGTTTGGTTAGTTTGACCCTTTTTGGGCATTTCTCATTTTAATACTGTGCCAGTCCCAGTGAAGCTTAGTAAGCAGTGATGCTTATAGCTTTTTGATCTAGTGCTTCCTGTGACGCGCATATTTGCTTTGAATGAGTCCCCGGGAAAATTTATGGGTCCCAACTAAAGTTTCTTAATAAATTGTAGGGTTTGTATTCATGATCTAGGGAAACAACTAAAGCCGTCCAACTCCTACCTTGTAACCTATCCTGTGTAATTCGTTTCTAAGTAACTATTGAAATATATACAGTTAGCTTGAAATTGTGAGGGAAGAAAAAAGAAAAACACTGGGACGCATGGATACATTTTTACTGCATTCTTCTGATTTTTGTGCATCTGGAACGCAGGATGCGTACCTATCAGCATCTCTGGTAAGAAAAGAAATGCAGGTTACATACTTTTGTATCACGAATACATATGCTGAATTGTATGATATATAGACGAATTGGAAGATTTGTACAACACAATCTTCCTAACTCTTGTCTGCTTTTCCTCTGGACTAAGCTAAGTTTGTTTAATTTCTACCGTTTTTCTGCTTAGTGGTTGAGGTAGTCGCATATTTTTTATCATTACAACTTGTCAGTGTTCGAGTTCTGCTTAAAATTAGGGCTTCGTGTGCTGATTTGTAAAGCGGTCAGAGTTCCCCGCCCCTCGACCTGCGATTGGCGCCACACAATCTATGTCACCCAGTAACGGACGAGACTGGGCTTAGTAAATATCTTGACGTACACATGACCTTGATTTGCACGAAGCTTGGTGCGCACACACAGACACAGCAGCTGCGCACTCTTTACCCCCGCTTGCCACCCGCCAAGAGAGAGAGAGAGAGAGAGAGGGAGAGAAAGAGTGTTTGTGTGTGTGTGTGTGTGTGTGTGTGAGAGAGAGAGAGAGAGAGAGAGAGAGAGAGAGAGAGAGGAGAGAGAGGGAGAGAGGGCAATAACCTGCCCCACCCACGTACGTCATTTATCTGTGTGCAGCAAGTTTCCATTCACAAAAACAAAACTCTGTTACACGCAGTTCCCGCTTACGTGCATTCACCTGCACGTGGCGGTTATGCCATTCATAAAATGTTTCTACTATTCTGTGCAAAAGAGATAAGCGTCTTTTTTTTTACAAATATTACACGGAACGGGTTAAAATAAGCGACCCCCGACAGTACTAAAAAAAGTGAAAAATTCGGTTTACTTTTTTAAAAAAAATTTAGTTATAAAATGGTATTTTAAATAACTTTTTCAATTTAATTTTTATCTTACTAATTTCTTTGAAATAGCGGTCCATAATTTTATTGATGCTTCTATTTAACAATGATTAAAGTGATTCTAATTAGCATTTCATGGTTATTAGATATCCATGATAAAAATTAGTGAAATAGATCACTGATTAGGACTGGGCCTAGTCCAGTAGTGACCACCCCAAGCGGATTTAACAGGTTTGAATTCATAGTTTTCCTTCTCCTAGACTGGTTGCCTAACCAAGGTTAAAGAGCCCAGTCTTCCCTATAATTTTACCCATAGCTGGAGGGAGAATATTTGGATCCATACCTTTCCCAAGGGTATTAGCGCTATGTGAACTGTAGTTTCGTCAAGCATCTTGTCTCGGGTCGACGAGTTCCATGTCCGACGACTCTAACCATTACACCACGCACTTCCAACAATAATATAGATGTTCTCTTTCGGAAGGATTACTCGAATTCTAATTAGTATTTCAGAGTTATATTGAGAATTTGGATAATTAGAAAAAGGCGTTTAACGTGAACAACAACTTCACAAAAGTATTCATTTACAAATTGGAGTGGAAATTGCATTATTCTCTTACGGTTGAGCATTTTAAGTTTATTAGTCTTCTTTAAAAATCACTATACAAATATAAATCGCCTTGTCGGCGGGACTTAGAATACGTTGACTGTAGACCCTGCACAGAGAGAGAGAGAGAGAGAGAGAGAGAGAGAGAGAGAGAGAGAGAGAGAGAGGGCAATAACCTACTCCCACCACGTACGTCATTTATCTGTGTGCAGCAAGAGGGAGTGAGTGAGTGAGTGAGTAAGTGAGTGTGTGTGTGTGTGTGTGTGTGTGTGAGAGAGAGAGAGAGAGAGGGGGGAGCAATAACCTAACCTACTCCCACCCACGTCCTTATTTATCTGTGTGCAGCAAGAGAGAGAGAGAGTGAGTGAGTAAGTGAGTGAGTGAGTGGGTGAGTGTGTGTGTGTGTGTGAGAGAGAGAGAGAGAGAGAGAGAGAGGGAGACGGGGAGAGGGAGAGGGGGAGAGGGAGGGGGTAATAACCTGCCCCACCCACGTACATCATTTATCTGTGTGCAGCAAGTTTTCATTCACAAAAAACAAAACTCTGTTACACGCAGTTCCCGCTTACGTGCATTCACCTGCACGTGACCGTTGCGCCATTCATAAAATCTACCAAAAATGGTGTGGCCTGAGCAGGACACTAAATGGTGTCCTACTCAGTAATGGTGAGGTTTCAATTATGGATCTCGAGGAAGTGTGATGTACTTCTTCACTGACATTTCGCCCAGATCCACTCTGACCTGGGTGATTCTACCTGTTAAGGTCCCATTTATTGGTTAAATAGATATGTTTACAAATCATTGGTGTTCAATAGGAATGCTTGATAACATACAACTGTGAATTATTTATGTTCGTAATAGTCACTTGAAACTATATTTGTTTACAAAAGATTATGGAAAGTTACGTGAAACCATACAGCTATGTGCAAATTATTAGTATTAGCAGAACCTGTGGATATACCACAGTATGATAATTTAATTATTACATTTGATTTGTTTACTTAAGAACTCAATAGTTCAATATGAAATAATATGATAATCTTGATTTAACTCTCTCTCTCTGTCTCTCTCTGTCTGTCTGTCTGTCTGTCTGTCTGTCTCTGTCTCTCTCTCTCTCTCTCTCTCTCTCTCTCACACACACACACACATACATTTTCTTTTTTTATTTCCTTCGTTTCATTATGTTCGATTGAAAGAGATTAGCGACATCATCTGCTCTCTCTCTCTCTCTCTCTCTCTCTCTCTCTCTCTCTCTCTCTCTCTGTTTCCTCTACTCCCTTTCTTTCTTTCTTTTTCCTTTCTTTCTCTCTTTCTTTTTTATCATAATTTTCTGTGTAGCATTTTCTTATTTCTTCCCTTTCTTTCTTTATAATAAAAACAGAATGGCCCATTATTTAGCTGAGGTGATGACACTCATAACAAATAAGAATTCGGTGGATAAACGACACCAGATAATCAGGATTTACATTTTTGCATTTCATCTTGGACGATTTGGACGGTCTGATTTTTAACCATGATGATCACGGACGGAAGATTTAGGAACGCCAGTATTAATTTAGAAATACTTTAAATATTTCTCTGAATGTTTGAGATGAGGCTTGATGATTAGTATTATCTGCGTTATTCGGACTATTGTCCTCATCTTCATTGTTATCTGTACAACGTTTCGGCCGATATGTCCTCCGGCCTTTTTCAGGTATTTCTTGTTGGACACATGGCCTAGTGGATAAGGTAGTTAGGTTAAGACGGTTCTAAGTGATAGTTATCTCTGGATTCCAGGTTCAATCCTGACAGGCGGCAGTTACATAGAAAAATAATTAACACAGCTCCTACCCCAGCTATGAATAAAGGGTTAGGTTTAAAGTTCCGTGATGGCTCCCGTTTACGACAAGAAGGTTCCCGACTACGACAAGAAAGTTCCGAGTTCGAAAAGAAGGTTCTCGAGTCCGAAAAGGTTCCCGAGTTCGACAAGAAATACCTGAAGAAGGCCGGAGATATCGGCCGAAACGTTGTACAGATAACAATGACGATGAGTACAATAGTCCGAATAACGCAGATAATACTTTAAATATAACTGCAAATTATTTGTATTAAGAATAGTTACTTGAAGCTATAATTGTTTACTAAGGATTATTATTAGTTACTTGGAACCATATAAGTAAAAGCTCACGTCGGCGGAGTGGCCTACTGTCGATATCTGCCGAACAGCGAGGGAGTCTATCCTCTTTTCGCTAGCGCTAGACCTGGAATATTGATTTTGCAGAAGTGGTACGCCACACCTACCATCAGATGCTATGTTGCATAGATCAGATTACCAAATGTTTGCTACACATGTACAGAGTTAGCGAGGGCTGGTATCGAACCAGGAACCGATCCTTAACTGTGTGCACGTGTGTTGGAATTTTAATTGTGGTGATTTTAGTTAATGTTCTCTTAAAAGTGTAATTTCAAAATATTAATTCAACTAGCTAAAAAAAACACCCTCCTGGCGGTGTAAAAATTAACTTTTGAAAGATATTGTCTACGGGGGAGGTTGTTTTGTTTTAATATGGAATATATATATATATATATATATATATATATATATATATATATATATATATAAAGGAATTACATCGACATAGTTAAAGTAGGGTAGGGTCTTGAAGAAATCATTTCAATTTGATTGAAACAATGGTAGACCCTTTATTTTTTTTCTAATAATATTATTATTAGTATATATATATTATATATATATATATATATATATATATATATATATATATATATATATATATACGAGAGGTAAATATGTAAGTAAATCCAACAGTACGTAGAAAAAAGAAAAAACAAATTATTCCCCCAAAATATAAATTCATTATAGAAGGTGAAGTCGACGTTAAAACGGTCTGGCTTTTATCAAATCTTCACCGGGGACTTAAGGATGGACAGAGTGTTGTATGAACAGTGACGGAAATCTTTCTTCTTTCCCGTTTTATTTTGAAAGATTTCCATCTCTGTTCAGAAACGTTTTAACGTCTACTTCACCATCTATAATAAATTTATATTTTAGGGAATATATTGTTTTTACTATTTTCGAATCAGGTCACCAATAGGCACACCAGCCAATATATAAGTTTTGAAAGAAACTGAATTTTGCTTTTCGCCGGTTGTTAGTAAACAAAATCAACATGCATTAGAATATCAAACAAAGCAAAGTCACGTTTTTATACTAAAACGAAATAACTAAAATGAAAAAACTAAAATGAAATAACTAAAATGAAATAACTAAAATAAAATACTAAAATGAAATACTAAAATGAAATAACTAAAATGAAGTAAATAAAATTAAATAATTAAAATGAAATAACTAAAATGAAATACTAAAATGAAAAATAAAATGAAAAACTAAAATGAAATAAAATGAAATAATTAAAATGAAATAACTAAAATGAAATAACTAAAATTAATTTTGCACCAAAGATAAACTAATATTGTTAATTTTTAAAATAAAACAAGTTTTATTTTAAAAATTAACAATATTAGTTCACGAAAGACACGTTTTTATATTAAACTAGTTTATATTTAATCAGAATATGAATCCAGTTGAAATCTCTGGCATCCAGGTATTAATTTAATGAATCAGAAGTTTTGCTTATAATCAGAAGTTGACGAATATTTTTCAACACTGACAATAATTCTTATTATGAAAAAAATCTTAATTCTTAATTTGATCACATTACACGTAATCAAATTAAAATTTAATACCGAAAATCTTTAAAATAAATCATTTATAATTTTAAACTCATATTGTTATTGTTTTTTTTTTTAATTATAAAACTTTAAACGTAAATAGTTTTTATTTACAAACTATTTTTTATGTTTATTTAAATGAAAGCATGTTGTTCAGAAATGGCATTTTACGAAATTTATAGAATTTATTTTTCATGTGTCTCTACGTGGATTCCTATCTGAAATAATATTATTATAATGTCAATAACAATATTAGTTTATTGTTAGTGGAAAATTATTTTTTTAACATATGTTAACAACACATGCTTTGGGATATACTCTTGCTTACTTTACGCAAAAAGGACATAGTGACTGTATAAGTAGAATAGAGGTATCTGCCCTGTGTCAAGGCTGAACAGGGTGATCTGCCCTTGATCACATACAATATAAATAGAGCCATGGTGGTAGCCATTTGCAATTCTAATCTTGACGTCTGAACAATACGGATCATGTCTTTCGTACTTTATAGTGACTTCTGAGAGAACACTAGTAAAGCAAGATAATGATTTTCTCTTATTCCAACAGAATTGCCATTATACATGCAGGCAAACACGTTGTATGCAGAGTCACTTGTCAGTTTCTGAAACATTTTAAACAATCTCTATTTCTCAGTACAACTTAAAATGAATAAGTAAATAAATATCTATAACACACACATACACACAAATATATGTATATATGTGTATATATATATATATATATGTATTTATATATATATGTGTGCGTGTGCATAAACAATAAACACACACACACACACACACATATATATATATATATATATATATATATATATATATACCGATATATATATATATATATATATATATATATATACCGATATATATATATATATATATATATATATATATATATATATATATATATATATATATATATATATATATATATATATATATATATATATATATATATATATATATATATATATATATATATATATATATATATATATACCGATATATATATATATATATATATATATATATATATATATATATATATATATATATATATATATATATATATATATATATATATACCGTATTTTTCGGACTATAAGGCGCACTTAAAATCGTTATATTTGCTAAAAAAATCGGCAGTGCACCCTATAATCCGGTGCGCCTTATGTATGAATCCTGGTTGTGCTTAGGCCTTGTTACCTCGCGCCAATTTCTATGTTCACACTGCTGTAATGGAATCACTTGCCTGTGCCAAGGTATCGGTCTCAAATATCGTCAAAGCTTTCACGAAGGCCGATATTACCACTGAACAGTCAAACAACAACAATGAGACTGAGTCAGACGCTGACGAAAGGGATTCAGGTTTGGTTGATGCTGCCATCGCCCAACTGTTAAACTCCGACACTGAAGATGAAGAATTTGACGGATTTGTAGAAGAGGAATGATTGAAATAGTGAGCGTATTTTTCTGTTCTTTGTGTCTTACAAGTGAACAATATTGATAGTTATTTTTAGTGACTTGAATAAATCTGACCTATCCAACTGCTTTGTTCTGCTTTATGCTCCTTATACTCCGGTGTACCTTATATATGAAAATAGATCCGTTCACTGATACTGCGTCTTATAATCCGGTGCGCCTTATAGTCCGAAAAATACGGTATATATATATTATTCAAATTGTCTTGCTGAGTTTATAGACCACCAATTTAATTTAATGCATTTAGTAGGTCCTCCTTAATATTCTGGGAGGGGGTAATTTATTTTTATTTTTATATTAAATTTCTTAATGTCGGAAAGTTAAAAAAATATTTTCTCTTTCTGCTTTGAAATCTGATTTAAACAGTTTCTTCCCTTCGGTATTATGGAATTTTAAATTTCCACCATTGCTGCCATTCTTCTCTTTTAGTGCAGCGATTTAGTCCAGTTAGAAGATTCTACTTCGTATCTAGGACCAATGATTACTATTTTTCATATATTACTTTTAATAGTGGACGGTTGTGGTTTTTTTATTCTTCCGGTTCTACACCATGCAACCTTTTTTTGCATTGTACGATAATATGCTGTATTCATTCATCCTTCGTTTATTTTATCCATATGTTTAATCTGTGAGCGGATTAAAGTAGGGAAAGAGTTAAAACAATTTACTCATTCACAATACATTCGAATATATTCGAGGGGTGCTGAAAATTTTTGGGGCTAACAAAGAAGGGAATGAACTTTTTATTGAATTGAAAGAGTTAAAGAAATATATTCCATGTTCCGTAAATGGGACATTACTTTCTAAGAATCATTTTAAAAATATCAACGAAAGATTCCATAATATTGCAAAGCATTTTTCTAATTTATTTTTTAAAATGCGCTTAAGTTTTGCGTCGAGTCATGTGATCATAGAGCACAACCTGTACGTATTTGGGGTCTTCAGGACGGTCCGAGTGGAGTTATCACCAGGTGAGGAAGCCTGAAGTAAGAAAAAAAAAAAAAAAGAAAGATTAATAACAAAAAAAAGAATAAACTTTGTTTTCCGTTGTTTGCTTTTTTGTTTTTTTTGTTTTTTTTGTGTTTTTCTTTTTTTGTTTGTTTTTTTTCGTTTTTTTCTTTTTGGTCAAATTATTTTAGTTCCCACCCCATCTCTCTCTCTCTCTCTCTCTCTCTCTCTCTCTCTCTCTCTCTCTCTCTCTCTCGTTTCTATTTCCTGATTTTACATAATTTTACACTTTCATTATATGAAAATCAATAAAATGATAATTATTAAACGTAATAATCGTTATGAAATTTCAGTCAAACTTCTGTCTGCAGGGATCAGAATTACGACGACTGCATCCCATTCAAGAGGTAAGAGAATGCCTTGGGTAGGACATGAAACTGCATCCCGCGGTGTATTTCCAGTTCTGGAGATCTCGCCAGTATGAGGTACCTCTTTACTGCCATTACTTCAATTACCTGTTAGGGTTCTATCTACAAGTCAAATAGATATGCTTTAAAAATATTAGTATTAGATAGTGTAGAGTAGAAATGGATTATCCCATTAATAATGGGGGCCTCTACAGGCAAGCATTGAACTACAAACGTTACCCCTTCCAGGATATAAAAGAGCCTAGCCACCAGAGGCCAAGGAAATTTGTATTCACGTTTGATACTGAATAAATTAATTAAGTATCAGTATTGCTAATCCTTGTGGTTACTTTACAGATGCTACCATATAGCTGTGTGTAAATTATTTGTTTTAAGAATAGTTACTTAAAGCCCAAATTATATAATAAGGGTTATTATTAATAGTTACTTGGAACCATACAATTGTTTGCAAACAAATTATTATTATAGAATAGAATCAGTTTCTTGAAACCATATAATCATTAGTATTAGATTGAAATACTCGAAAGCAGACACCTGTGTGCAAATTATTTATTATCAATTATGAATATTTGATATCTTCTTCTATTAATAATGGAGATTTCGCTTCTGGTTTTTGTCTGTAACAAAAATTACGTCACTGCTTACGTCACATTACCCAAAATCGTCATAACAGAATAAATACACTCAAAATTTGAACATGCAACATTAGACAGTCCTCATTGTTTTTTAAAACAAGTTTTAATAAATACATGACTGGTATTATATATCTATATATAGTTTGTTTTATTTTAATAAATATTTAAAGTTTACATTTCAAATTGTTTTATTTTTTAATCATTTAATGAATTTGATTATTTTACTTACTTAGGGTACAAACTCGCTGACATTGAATGTTTTACTCCCACCCCTCAGGCAATATGTTTCAAAAATCTTTTTTTTATTTTGTACTAGTATAATTGTAAAAAGACTTTTAAGAAGCAAAAACCCAAAATGAATAAATAAATAAGTAAACAAACAAACCCCACAAAAATTAAAATATAGACGTACAATGCGGGCAAATCTTTGGCATAAAATCATTGCCCATGGGTTGAAATTCCGTTAAAATCAATCAATTAGGTCAATGCGGATTTAAGATCTTATAATGATATAGAAAAGTATTTATACTGGAATATATAAAATATGATAATTTAAAACGTTCTTATTTATATGCAAACACGTTATGAGAATCAAATGGATGCTTTACGAAGATAAATAAAATAACAGAATGATCACTCAAAACAATTATTTATTCAATGCAAAGCAAACGATAGAAAATTTTGATCGAATAACAAAGTAGAAATGCAAGATTATTTATTTATCATTTTCATCTTTTCTGGTGAAAAGATGGAAATTATAAATAAATAATATCAAGCAGTCTATTGTCTGTAAAAAAAAAAGGCAACTTTAGAATTTTTTCCATCGTGATGAATTCAGAGTTAACAGTGTTTTAAAGTCATTATTTCGTATGAAGCAGCATCAAACAAGAAAGCAGCTGTACGGCCACATCTGCCTATCACAAAAATTATATAAGTAAGCCGAACACGTCATGCTGGAGAAACAAGAACGAACTCATAAGTAATGTTCTCCAGTGGAAATATACACATAGGCACACCAGTGTAGACCGACTAGCAATTTTAAGTTACTGATGATTTCTGATTTGCAAAATTTTAACTGATGTTGTAGCGTCGGTTCGGAGAAAAAAACAGACTGTCATTTTGGAACAAATAATGTTCAATATATGTGAAATGATAATAGAATTTTTTTTTTATCATATATTCATACCACATCGGAATATTGATCTTGCTATAAAAAATCAAATCATCAATAACTTAAAACTGGTCAACTTTAAGATTTTCTGATAGCATTTTTGATTTTCTTGTGCAAAAATGCTTTTATAAACCAATTTTTAGTAGTAGGGAAGATCTAGAACTAATTTTACAGACAAAAATAGATTACAAAAAGTCACCATTTTTCGCAAACCCCACCAAATTGGGAGAACTAAAAATCGACATAACACTGCAAGGTTTTGGAATTGGAAGCTCAAATTTTTGGGATTGTCTAACTTTAACATAGTCCATATCTGTACAAAATTTCAGAAAAATTGAACTGGGTGGGTGACTATTTTACTTTTTTTCTGGGGTGATTTGACATGGAATTACCCAGATGGCTTTTCACTGGAGTCTGAGTAACAACAAGTTTCCTCAGGTCTCCAGGACTCATCTAAGTATCCTGGTCGATTTTAGTAGTGCTCTGTTCTGGGTGGATTCGATTCTTCCTTTCATTCCCAGTTCATTGTGTCTTTTTTCCAGGTTCTTTGGGATTGTTCCAAGTGCCTCGCGTATAATTGGTATTACAGTCACCTTCATGTTCCTCTACTTTTTCAGCTTTTCGCCTTCTTTTAATAATTAAATGAATTAGGCGTGCATATCGGTTTAAATGTAAAGCGTAAACAAATCGAGAAAACGTCGATCTCTGTATGTACATTTCAGCCCATTAGGCCTTATCAGCTATCGCCATTTCAAACACATTGTTTGTTCACTTCATACTGTCGTGCCATAAGTCACCCAAAAAATGCGATATACACATCAATAAACGAGAAATTCTGGGGAAGCCAGCTAGTGTAGTGGTTAGAATGTCCGCCTGTCAGCCTGACAGGTAGGGTTCGAATCACGCACAAAGCACTGCCCTATCGATAACTCTGATGATGAGGACTAATGGGCTGAAATATACATACAGAGATCAACTTTTTCTTGATTTGTTTACGCTTTACATTTAAACCGATATGCACGCCTAATTCATTTAATTATAATTAATTAATTAAAAAATTAGGTATGACTTTAATTAAGCACATAATCTCCCAATATATATATATATATATATATATATATATATATTCCTTTTGTGCTAGTTTCTTGTATTCACTTACCATGCGAGTAATTATTTCATCTCTATATTATTATTATTATTATTATTATTATTATTATTATTATAAATTGTCGTTCCGTTCAATGTCAGGTTTTTATAAATGTCCAACATAGTGTCAAAAGTTGTTCTCGTTGAGAAATCGGTTACTTACAGTTGGGTCTGCTTCGAGAATTTTCCGGTCTCTCTTGTTTTTGAAAAGTAGCCCCTGTGTGTTTTCAGCGATGACTTGATAATTGGGAGTTGGGTTAGATGTAGACGTCTGGGTTTCCCAGTTGTAGAAGCTGTTGAAGACAGAAAAGAGTATATCTATCAATATATCTATCTATCAATCAATTAATCTATTTTTCTTTTTTTTTTTTTTTTTTTTTTTTACATTGTTGTGGAGATATTTTGGCTCCATTTCTCTTCATGATCTGCCTTTTTTTAATTTTTTTTTTTCAGAACAGTGCGGCATGTGTACCTTTCTCAAAACCTCTTAAATTTGGGAGGTTGTTCATTTTGTTTAACATTTGAGATTTAGTTTGACATAAAAAAAAAATTAAAAAATTAAAAGCACAAAAAATTCTGTTAAGACAATTCTCTTCACCTGTTCTGTTGCTGTTCGTTTTTTTTTTCGTTTTTGTTTTTAATTTTTTAATACTTTTTGTATTCAACAATTGATTTAAAAAAAAAACAACAAAAAACAAAACAAAACAAAACAAAAAAAAACAAAAGAAAAAAGTTTTTACACTGTCACAGAAAATGTTCTAAATTTGTATATTAATGAAATTTGAATTATTAGACACCTGAATTTGACTTTTCAAGGGCATGAATTTTAAATATTAATTTTCTCTATTTTCTTAAAAATAGAAAAGAGAAACTATCAATGAAACTAATGAAAGATAATGGTTCACACTAAAAAAAAAAGGCAACGAACAGACGTTATACCACAGAAACTATTACTGATACAGACTAAGCAAATAATTTAGCGCTTCTTGCAAAAAACACCGTTCAAGCCGAATTTCTGCTGCATAGCCTGGAACAGCTAGCAAGAGGCATTGGTCTCTACATGAACTCAGATAAAACAGAATTCATGTGTTTTAATCAAGATAGTGCTATCTCGTCATTAAATGTCATGCCTATGAAATTATTAGAACAGCTCATAACCTCGGTAGCATTATCTCATCTACTGAAAGCGATATCAACATACGCATAGGTAAAGCATGGATTGCTATTGACATATACATCTGATTTCTCTGATAAAATAAAACGGGAATTCTTCCAAGTTATAGCTACGCCAGTACTACTGTATGGTTGCACCACTTTAACTTAAATGACACGCTTGGGGATAAAGCTAAATGAGAAGGAACAAGAATGCTGCGTAATGTTTTGAAGGAATCCTGTAAGCAGCACTCCACAAAACAGCTGTACAGCTATTTACTTTCCATCTCAAAAACCATCCAAGTAAGACGAGCAAGACATGCTGGGCACTACTGGATAAATAAGGACGAACTCATAAGTGACGTTCTCCTATGAACTCCTACACATGGACACACCAGTGTTGGCCCACCAGCAGATATATTCATCACTTTTGTGCGAACACTAGATCACTTCCCAAGAGAGAGAGAGAGAGAGAGAGAGAGAGAGAGAGAGAGAGAGAGAGAGAGAGAGAGAGAGAGAGATTGAGAGAGAGAGTCAAAGGAAGCCACGCTGTTGGCACTCCTTGATGATGAGAACGTCATGAAGACAGGAGGAAACGGGTTAGCATTGCCGAGGTTTTTATGAACTTCAAATATTTTTAGATACATTGCCAAATTATCTCTGCTATTCAGTACTGATAAGAGCGGATAATAAATATTGGGCACAATCATCAGACACTGATCCTTTGAGTAAACCCATTCCTTCCTTACATCAGATTCATTCAGCTGAATGGCGAAGAGAAAATCCAGCTAAACTTTAAAATAAATCCTTGCAAATATGAAACCTGCTAACACCCACCTCGTACAAAAATAAAAATATCAAGTTTGTAAAGTAAACGTTATGAGCCAAAAAAAAAAAAAAGAAAAAAAAAAAAGAAAAAAAAAGAAAACAAATAGCCCAAGAGTGCAAATCATTGTAATATGTTTCTACCCTACCCACCCATAAATGTTCTTGTTAACGCCCGTATCAAGCGCCTGACATTTTTGGAATGGAAGTGAGCCTTCTTCTGGAGATGTAACTCAACGGAGATTTCGAGTTGGATTTGCAACCCCACCCACTGCCATGCAAATCATAAAAATGAGTAAGATAGGTTAAAAATCGGTGATATTTCAAATATTTTTTGTTGCCAAATTATCACGATTTATTGCAGCCAAGTGAAAAAGATGAGAGAAAAAAAACGGTAGAAACAAAAAACAAAACACACTGTATTTTTATGGAGTTGCTTAAGAGCCACTAGTGATCCTCTTTTTATTTTGAGATTATCAGTTTAATTCAATTTGTTTTCTTGCGTATATCTAATAAACCATCATCTTCATTTATATATATATATATATATATATATATATATATTATATATATATATATATATAATCCCGCCTAATTAATTAATTAATTATTAATTAATTAACTTTCATAAAATTAGGTTCGACTTCATTTAAACACATATTCTCCCATATATATATATATATATATATATATATATATATATATATATATATACAAGGTGTGTCATAATAGTATCGAGATTGAATCTGTATTTGCCAAGATAGAAATGAACAATGAATGGAACGTTAATTTTTCAGAATACAAGGCATGTCATAAAAGGGCCGAGTTTGAAGCTGTATTTACTAAGATAGAAATGAACAATGAATGAAACGT
Source organism: Doryteuthis pealeii (assembly GCA_023376005.1). Classification (NCBI taxonomy): domain Eukaryota; kingdom Metazoa; phylum Mollusca; class Cephalopoda; order Myopsida; family Loliginidae; genus Doryteuthis; species Doryteuthis pealeii. The sequence continues at coordinate 97,070,149 of CM042142.1, forward strand.
TAATTGTTTTCAGAATACAAGGTGTGTCAAAAAGTACAAAAAACTATACTTTTTTGAATCACACACACACACACACGCATATATATATATATATATATATATATATATATATATATATATATATATATATATATATATATATAGTTAGTTAGTTAGTTAGTTAGTTAGTCATCCACAGACACCGTGTTTCGACACATAACGTCCCTCGGCGTGGCTATAATTAGAAATTATTAGAATTAAAACCCGACCAATTTTTCATCAGCAAATGCGGGAGGGAGAATTTAAATTTATATATATATATATATATATATAATATATATATATATAATACATATATATTAATATATATATATATATATATATATATATATATATATATATATATATATATATATCAGAATACTACTTCAACGTTTTCGTTGTAGTTGTATTATGTCAATAAATTATCCAAGAGTATAAAGGAGAGCTTTGATAATGACAACTGTAAATAATTATGTGTCTACCGCGGTTTCGATCAGTTAATACTTCGTCAGGACCTTCCATCTTACTAGACAGATTTAAAATTACATGTAGTAATTTCAATTCAGTCCAGTAAAATGTAAGGTCCGAATGAGGTCTTATCTAACAATAATCATATATATATATATATATATATATATATATATATATATATATATATATATATATAATATTATCCAATTGCCGTTTTAACTTTTCCGTTGCAGTGGCATCAGTAAATAACCCAAAAGTGCTCAATATATTAAAAACATCGAGCAGTAATAATAATAAAAATAATATTAGTAGAGGTAAAATTAAGGGTCTACCATGGTTTCAATCAAAAGGATTTCATCAGGAACCTAACCTACATTTAACTAAGTCGATGTAATTTCTTAGTTAAATTCATCTATTTTTCGGATAATGACGGTTGATATATATTATATATATATATATATATATATATATATATATATATATATATTTATATTATATATCCACCTTCTATTGTTTTCATGAATTCTTTTCTCTTCTTTTAATCCATGAGGAAAAAAAAATATTTGATCTTTTTAAAGGTCTAATAAAAGTTTATATATAATATATATATATATATATATATATATATATATATATATATATATATTATATATATATATATATAAACAAGACAAATCGATACTCTCGGGGTAAGATTTTTAAAAATGTCTTTAATCCAGGAATATGTGAAACACAAAGGAAACACTCCTCTTCAGTTTTCTTTTTTTTTCTTTTTTTTTTTTTTCAAAATTAAGAAGCCTTGATCGAAATTTGAACAATTAAATGTTGCCGTATTTGAAAGAAACAAGATATTCCGATCGTCAAAAGTGTTTACTAGATTTATCCAAAACATACGAAATTCTACTAGCTGAAAAGTGTGTGCACTTAGTTAAAGAAAAAAATGTTATCATAAAAGAATAAAATTAAATTCGGATGAAAATGGCGAAAGTACAACAGATGCGTAAAAACTAAATGAATTCCAAAATATACTCAGATAAAAAAAAATCATTTAACAATTATAAAAAAAAGAAATAATTATCTATTTATTAAAATAAAATTCAAATGGCTAAAAGGTATGCACACTTAGTTTAAGAAAAAATGTTATCGTATAAAAAAAAAAGAAAAAAGAAATTAATATTAAATTCGGAATAAAATGGTGGGAGTGTAAAAGATACGTGTATTCATAAAACTAAATAGATTCCAAAATATACTCGAATAAAAAAAGACTCGTTTAACAATTATATAAAAACACTTATCTTTTTATTCAGAATAAAATGATAGACTAATGAATAATAAATCATATGCATATATATGAAAAAAATCTAACTTGTCCTGAAGATTTTGTCCTTCTCTTCTACTTTGTTGCAGGAAGAGAGGAAAGAAAGAAAACATAAATGGGGTGGCAGCTAAAAGTTCATGACAGTTATTTACAAAAAACAAAAAAAAAAAAAAAAAAAAAAAAACACTTCTCGGATTTAAAAATATTTAGACATTCATATTACAAATATATACGTAAAAAAATTACTGACAATATTAAAATATGAAAATACACTTTTAAAATTGCAAATATATGACTAATCTAAAAGACCTTTACAATTCTCCGAATTGCAACCTAAGATTTTAAGCTTCTATTCCCCTCTTTTGAAATTAATTGTAAATGATAGAACAAAAAACGTTAATTTCCTTTGAATTTCACCACTTGACATTCAATACATTTATTCCGGCTATTTTTCCATTGGTCGAAGCACCTCTTTTGATTTGGAAGCTGTGCTATTCTACTTTTAATGTCTCCCACTTTCTGAAATATTTCCCCGGAGATGGATTTTCAGATTCAATTGCACAAACTTGTGTTTCACCGAAAACAGTTGTTATCGAGACAGATTTCATGGCTATTATTGATTTTTTAGATCTTTTTAAGGAGGAAGGTTTCTTTTTGTTTTTTCTCTATGGTCTGGGGTTTTTTTTTTTGTTTTTTTTTTGGGGGGGGAGGTTATTCTCCAGTTCCTTTTTCAGTAATTTCGTAATGTTTTGTTGTTTTTTCGGGGGCGGGGGGTGGTTGTAGACTTTCTATTTTACTCGAATTTTTTCCCTAAATGGAAAACGAATTGAGATTTTACTGGGTATTATATTTGTTTGCCCATATGCTACTTCTTTTTATCCAGAGCCATTTTGCATTTTTTTTCGACAGTGTCAATAATTGATTTAATTAAACTTCTTCCCCACCCCCGACCAAACCGATGTCTGATAGACTTTTACAAACAGATATTTCCGTAAATCCTATTGAGCTCACTTCTATTGGTAGGTATGATGCTTTCCATTAGTTCGTCATACTTCAACTTCTTCCTTCCATGCGTTTCATCGATATATTCCTCCCATGGTACGGTAAATTCCCACATTTACAATAGTTTTTAATTTGTTAGAGAAGAATATTAAGTCTGGGCGCAAGGAAGTATTAATCCTGATTCTCCCAATCTGTTGCAGGTGACAGGATCTTTGGTTTGGGCTTTTTCGTATTATTGGGTTTCGTATTAAATGCTTTGCTAAAATTCAAATATATGATATTTCCATGAAATATTCATTTGTTATATCAATACTTTCCAAAATATTAGTGCTGACTTACAATTCAAGAAACCATATTGATTACACTTTATATCTTTCCATGTAAAATTTTATATGGTCTTTAATCAATTTTTCAAAAACCTTAAACAAAATGCATGTTAAATAGTAAAACTGGTCAGTAATTATCTTTAAATACATCGAACCTTTTTTTATGTAGTGGTATTGCTGTTTTCCAAATATAATGGATTAGTTCATATTCTATACATTTCTCAGGTAATTTACTTTTTGCAATGATAAAGTTTTCATTTAGTTAGAACTTTAAAATTTTAGGATGTATTTCATCAGGTCCCATATTTTTACAAACATTGTGTAACGTTACGGCTTTTTCACCGTTACTAAATTCGTATTTTCGTACGGTCGTCTGTTTACAAACACCGATCTAGCAGTCAGCCTTTTAGCCCCAAAATCCTTCCACACTTCTTTTGGTCAAGGGAAGATATCACTTACGCAGGCCGCGCGCCTTTCAGGTATCAAGTTTCACACCCGTGCGTCTTTTGTCACGGTCATTTTGAGTTTCTCCACGAGTGTCTAGTGGTCGTCCCCTTTACGATAGTATCTTTACTATTTTGTTTGTGGCAGAGTTCCCATTCATAAAACGGTTTCTTTCGTCGTAAATAGAGAAAATTAATAACACCGTGTTTACTTTTCAGAAGTTTATTATATTCAAAACTTCACTATAACTTTTGAGAGAGAGAGAGAGAGAGAGAGAGAGAGAGAGAGAGAGAGAGAGAGAGAGAGAGAGAGAGAGAGAGAGAGAGAGAGAGAGTCCCTAATAATATCTGCGCTTAATAAGAAGTGTATTTTAACTGGATTCAACTTAGGGTTTCTTAGTCCTTCGTAAATTTCTCGGTGACAAACTTTTCTTAATAATAATAACAGGCCGCCGCTTTTCGTCTCCAGCGACAACAGATTACAATTCCGTACGGCCTCGACTAACCCTCGATCACTGACTGGCCCCGATCTCTGACTGACTCCGACTCTCTCCGATCACAGACTGACTCTAACTCCAACTGCCTCTGATCCCTCACTGACTCCTTAATATAGTGTGTCTAAATCATCTTCCAGATTTTTCTGGTATTTTCGAGCTCGTTCTGGACATAATCGAAGATTCGATTCCTTCGAATCACTCTGGTCAACCAGAGTTCACGAGCCTAAGATCAAAAGGCTCTCTGTAATCACTAATCCTGTTTTTTCGTTAAACAGACTTATCGTCTCCTTTTTCTCGTTAAAAGATTTTATCTTTCTAACTCTTTTTCGGCGATTCTACAAAGACCACCCAGTAATACAAGAGAATCAGTAGTACATTTTTTTAAAGGTTTTTCTAAGTCTGGCACAAGGCCACAAATATAGGTGCTGGGCGGCGATTACGTAACAATTGAACTTGTGATAGTTTTGTCTTTATCTCCTATTTTTAATTCATCAATAAGTTTTATGGTACTCTCCTCATAAGCACTTTCCCCAAAGTGGACCAAACTCTTCCAAAGAATGAATAGATTGAAAAAGAATTGCTAGTACACGTGCTGTTTCAACTGGTGTGTTTATTAATTCCCCTTTTTATCATTTTTTACAGTACTAGCGTTTTGGGAAATTTTAGTTTTTAATTTTACAAATTTAAATAATGGTTTAAGATTATAAGGATTATTTTTATCAATTTTATTTTCATTTCTCAACTTTTCATTTATTTCCATTATTTTCGCATTCATTTTATTTACTTAAAGCATAAAAATCTATGCAACACCAAAAAGGAACTGTAGGCAAAGAAAACTGCATAATTTACCAAACAAAAAGAACGTCAGAAAGTTTTGCAGGAGATTCCGAAGTTTTTTGGAGACCGTGTTTAAAGCCAACGGAGAGTTCTCTGAATAAATTTGATCTATAATATTTCAAGATATTTTTATGCAATTCTGGTAAATATATCTGATAAGTGAGATGTCAATATTATTTTCATTTTTGCGTAATTTAGACGACAATTTATCCATCGCTCCCTGTATACATATGGGAGGGGTTTGTGTATGAATTCAGCGGAAAGGCTAAATTATGAAATACTATCACTCTCTTTTAGATTACTATCTTGTTTCAGTCCATGACACTTATTCTATTTACTACTTTAGTAGTAGTAGTAGTTGTTGTTGTTGCTGCTATTTTTCTTATAGTAATTCACTCTGCGGTTGGATACAGATATGAACAAAAATAGACAGGAATAATTATAGATAGATAGATAGAAATAGAGTGATACATATTGACAAACAGGCAGTCAGACATACATATAGATAGATAGATAGATAGATAGATAGATATGAAAAGACATACATGATTAAATGAGATATGTAGATAGATAGATAGATAGATAGATAGATATTCAGAGATACAGACAAATAGATATGTACGGACATACATGACTAAACTTAGATAGATAGATAGATAGATAGATAGATGAACAGACTGTGGTAGACAGGCAGATATGAAAATACATAAAATATACCGAAATTGAGATAGATGGATAACGAGTAAAATTAAGTAAAATATATCGTTTCTTGTATCCAATGTTTTACTGTGGATTTCATTATCCTTGTTGTCTGTTTCGTTTTCTTTACAAATGATTTTGTTTTCTGAAAACCTGGCCCTGAGTTGGATGTTTGCCCACTCTCTGGGTGCATTAAGATCAACGCTTTGAATTTGAGGGTAATGTCATTCTTAGATTCTCACTGCAATTGATTCTCGGTTTCTGGCACAAGAAATACTTTAGTGTCGTTGTTTTTAGTCCCAGTTTCCTTCTAAGAAATAACGCCTTATACATATGCAAAAGGTATCACGTTTGTTATCCGTAGCTTTGACAACAAGAAGGATAGACATGGAATAAGAAAATGGAATTAGGTGTAACACAGCCAATGTTGGCATAAGCTCAAATCCATCAGTCAGTAAAAAGTGAATTGCTCAGTAACGGCTTGCGAGACAGGCACTCTCTTTAGAGAATTGAAACTTGAAACGTTTTACCGCCATAAGAGACGTAGTATTTTACTCATGTTATACATTTTCTAATACTAGAATATATCTATTAATAATGGAGATTCGCTTCCGGTTTTTGTCTGTAACAAAAACTACGTCACTGTTTACATCACATTACCCAAAATCGTCAAAACATAGAATAAATACACTCAAAATTTGAACATGCAACATTAGACAGTCCTTATTGTTTTTTAAAACAAGTTTTAATAAATACATGACTGGTATTATACATCTATATATAATTTGTTTTATTTTAATATATATCTAAAGTTTACATTTCAAATTGTTTTATTTTTTAATCATTTAATGAATTTGATGATTTTACTTACTTAAGGTGCAAACTCGCTGACGTTGGATTTTTAACTACCATCCACCAATAAGTTTTATTTCTAAAATATCTATTTTTACATCACCCGCTAGTATAAGTAAATGAGTTATGCAGTCCTGACTTGATTCACATAGAATTCGCTGACTGTATTTCCTGCAGAAGAGTAAGACCCCCATCTCCACAAAAAGAGAAGACCTGTATATGACATCAAAATAGATCTGATTGTGAGGCTCCAGTTCTAGAAGTATGGAGAGTGTAGAATATCCCTTCATTGCCATTATTCCCAGCTCCACTTTGACTACAGTGGTAGTCCCAGTGGAGTCCCACCTATTAGTCAAATAGAAATGCTCAATTATTTACTAAGGATTAGGGCCGGTTTAGCTCAGTCGGTAGAGCGTCTGACTATGAACCACAAAGTTCCGAGTTCGATACCGGCCCTTACCAACTCAGCGTATGAGTAGCATAGGGATTTATGCGGTAAAGTGAGAAGCTGATCGTAGGTGTAGCCCTCCGCCTCAGACGCCAAAACAGCCTCCTAGCGCTAGTGAACAGGGGATAGAAGCCCTCGCTGTCTGGCTGATACTGACTTTCGGCCACCCCGATGACTTTACTTTTACTTATAATTAGCTACTTGAAACCATACAATTATGTGCAAATTTTTTATTATAAAACTTGATATTGTGTGCCAAAAAATCCTCTTAAAGAAACTACACAAAAGGGTAAACATGTATGTACAATGAACGTGATTCCCTAACCACTAGGCATAAAATAACCCTAGACGGGATTAAATGCCACTAAATCAATCAATTGATTCACATTGAGTTTAATTCATTTGCAGTAAAAAAACATAGTATCTTACAATATTTTTTCTTATACTAGGAAAATATTTTGTAAAATAAGCGGTCTATGGTACTATCATATGCATTATACGGTCCCAACAAAATCCACATACGTTCAATACTTTAAAGGATTTCATTGAAAATGTAATATCTTCTAATCATCCATTCATCAACTTCCTTTTTTTATCGTAACAAAGGAATCTCGCTACAGTGTCACAATAATGTCCTTGTACTGTTGTCGGGGTCTAGAATTACGCCGACCACACCCACTTCATAGAAATTAGACATCTCCTTGAAAAAGGGTATCTGGGTATGACACTGAACTATATCCAGTGGTGAGACTCCAGTTCTGGATTTCTAGGAAGTGTGGAGTTTGTAATTACCCAACCCCTCGTCTACGGGCAGGATGGGACGCAAGGTTATTTTAAGCGGATTATAGCTGGAATGAATTCAGTTTTCCTTCTCCTAGATTCGTTACCTTATCCAAGCTAAAGAATCAGTTTCTCCTATTATTTAACCATAATTAGAGGTAGAATAGATGGATTCATATCTTTCTGAAGAGCATTAACACGAAGTGAAACACAAACAATTTCGTCATAGATTTGAACTTGGCTTGCCGATTCAATTGCCTACTATTACACTAAGCATGTGTGGAGACAACCTTTCGTTGGCATTACTCCCAGGTCCACTCTGATCTAGAGTACCACTTATGGTCCAATCTGTGGGTCAAACAGATCTGATTGAATACTTGAAACCATATAACTGTAAAAACAAATAATAATTATGGGACCATATGACCTTTAGGCACCCCTTTTTGATCTCGATTAATAAAGGACACGTCAATATCCGGTTGTTTTAACAGACGATTTTTAGATTTTTTAAAATTATAAAACTAACTCCTAACCTTAACCTCTAACAAACAACCGGATATTGACGGTGTAAATGAAAAACATGTCCTTTCTTAATCGAGATCAAAAAGGGGTGCCTAAAGGTAATATGGTCCTAATTATGTTTTAAAAAGGTATAGTTACTTAAAACTATGTAACTCTTTGTAAATTGTCAATATCAAATAGGAACATAGATCATAATTGTATATAACTTATTTGTATTAACACTATTTACTAGAAGTTACAATTGTTTACTAAGGATTATCATTATTAGTTATTTGAAAATATAAATCGTAAACTCGGCAGAACAATTTAGATACTTTAACATCTCCACAGTAAACGATGTTAGTGCACGTATAGGAAAGGCATAGTCAGCTATAAATAAATTATGTCATATAGAAATCCAGTCTGTTTGTTGTCATATGCAGCACTTAGACACTAACGAAGCGACATTAGATGGGAGCTGCACATGAACAAGAATACGGCCACCTGCCACATATCACCCAAACCATCTGAGTAAGACGGACAAGACACACGGGACACTGCTGGAGAAGCAAGGACGAACTCATAAACGACGTCCTCCAGTGGAAGCCAGCATATGGGCACGCCAGTGTGGGCCGACCAACTCTGTGCGGATACAGGATGCTGCATAGAGGACCTCCCGAGAATGATGAGCGATAGGGACAGATGGAGAGAGATTGTCGTGGATATCCGTGCTAACAGCGTGACATGATGATGATGATGATATATATGTATACCAACCCATCCGCACGAGCAGGATTTGACACAAGGTCAGTTTCTTAAGCGGGGTTTAACAGGTTTGAATTCGGAGTTCTTTTATTCTCTTAAACTGGTTACCTAACCAAGGTTACTATTTATCCATAGCTGGAGGGAGAGTAGTTTGATTCATACCTTTCCCAATGATATTAGTGCATTGAAATGCAAACAGCGTCGACCAGGATTTGAACTCGGGTCGACGAGTCCATTTCCTACGACTCTAACCATTACACTACGCGCTTCTATAAATATTTATTTGTGTATAAGACGCGCAATTCTTTTCAGATTTATCAGCACAAAAATTAGGGGTACGTATTATACAGAGGATCTAAGTATTAACTTTTATCAGTCTCATTCATCACCATATTCAGGAGAACATGACCGAAAGTAAGTTATATCTATGGTCCAAAGTAACTAATGTGTAACAAATACTTCTGTTTTACACCGTTTCAGAGAAATACCGATTGGAATGCGTATTTGTTTATGATTTCTTTCTTCTATTGTGAACGTCTAAATTCTATGTAAATTTGTGTTTCGAAACATTTCATAAACTATTAAAATTATTATTTGTATACGATACAGACAAAAAGTTGAATAAATGTTAAATTTAGTTTTAAATTTAGCTGCTATAAATCTAAAAGTGCGTTGCATATTGTATATTAAAGTTTTTTTCCAGAATTTTGTAGACAAAAGTTAGGGATGTGTATAATATACGAATGCGTTAATTACAGTAATTGCTAGCAAAAAAGACTGTCATCAGTATTAAATAACTCAAAAAGGGGTAATTTGCCGTAAAATTAACCATCCAACCGGAAGTAATTTCACCATTGTCGATGTTCATTTTTTAACAACTACTAACTTTTATTTTCCTAAGCATAAAAATAAAAGTGATAATTAGAATTATTCTATGTTCACGTTCAAAGACTAAATCATCATGATCATCATCAAGGCATGAATTCACTTGACTCTCTTGCCATCAGTCCCTATTGTTAGCCCGAGGAATATTCTTCTAGACGGTATCCTGTGTTCATACAGAGCTGATGAATGTAAGTTTTTGCCAACACCTGTGTGTCCATAGGTGAACGTCGGTTATGAGTTCGTCCTTACTTACCCAGCAGTACCCAGCATGCATTCTTGTCTTACTTATATGGTTTGTGGGATTGGACGTAAGTGCTGCTGTTTAGTAAAGTGCTACATCCAGGATTTGTTCAAAACAGCACGCAGAATCCTTATGTAGTTCCCATCGAGCTTTATCTCCAAATATTTCGTTAAAGTCTATACAGACATGGCTACAACTTGAAAAAATTCTTGTTTTATTTTATCATAGTGATCAAATTTTCATATGGTCGATAACATTTCATTTGCAGTCCAAGCTTTACATATTTGTATACTGACATCTCTTTCAGTTGATGAGATATTGTTACCGAGGTATATTAACTGGTTTACTAGTTTCAGAGACTTGTCATTTAATAAGGAAATGATTAAAATACTGGAGCATGCAGCCAGATACATGGGTCTATACGTTAATTCAAATAAAACACAGTTCAAAGGGTAAAACGGGTAATACTTTTTTGGTACGATCAACTGCCACTCGCTCGAGTTCGGCCTATGACATCAGCTTTAGACACGCCCACAAATTTTGATGATAACAAATTTCTCTTCGCTTACAGTACAACCTCAATTATTTTACTTTTAAAACGTAATATTTCTAGCTTAGAAAATTGAAAGTTAAAAAAAAAAAAAAAAAAAAAACAACTTTGAATCATGTAAATTTCTGGTTCTACAAATATTTCTTCTCTAGTTACGAATTTTATTTTATTTACATTTTTATAGTGCGTTTAGAAGTAGAAATTTCCGTCATTTATTTATGTTTTGTTTCGCTTTTTTAGTAAAGTTTTCACTCAAAGATCTTCTTAAAATTTATCGAGTGAGGGGAAACATGAAATGATTGTTTGATTTCTAAAAAAAAAAGATGTAAAAATTCATGCATATTAAAATAATTGTAAATAAAAATTTATATAAAAATATAGAATCGTTTTATTTATAAATAAAAATATAAATAAAATAAAATTCGTAACTAAAGAAAAAATGTTTGTTGAACCAGAAATTTACATGATTCAAAGTTGTTTTCTTTATTTAAAACTTTCAATTTTCTAAGCTAAAAATATTACGTTCTAAAAGTTGGTCCTGGCTGTACTGTAAGCGAAGATTATTTTATTTTCATCAAGATTTGTGGGCGTGTCTAAAGCTGATATTATAGGCCGAACTCGAGCGAGTGGCAGTTGATCGTACCAAAAAAGTATTACCGGGTAAAACCGAATAGAAATTTATTCGGAAATGTGTAACTAAGTCACTCATGCCTTTGTACAGTAGAACACGAACTTATCATTCAACTTTCGTATATAAACGTATCTGTTTATGCAACCCCTGATATCACTGCTAGAATGTATCAGACAAAGATATGAAAGATAATTCACTCAACTGATTACATGGAAAGTGATACTATATATGAATTGTACATATGAAGGAAGCCATTAAATGGATCAACCAAAAAGTTGTGGTAAAAAAAAGATCAATAGTTTTAACAACGCTTGGAACATTGACAACAAATACTAAAAGCAATTGGCATCTGTTTATTTATATAAACAGATGCCAAAATTTACGTAGTACATTTAACATATAAATAGATACAGTGAATATATTATTAATAATTCAAAGAGTTGATCATTTTATGTTTATCGCTGTTATGCTAGAAAAGTAAGGCACAATTTGAAATTCAGACGCTAGGCTAGAGAGTACAAAGGAAAGTTTATGCTAGAAAAGTAAGACAAAATTTGAAATTTAGACGCTAGGCTAGAGAGTATAAAGGAGAGTTTATGCTAGAAAAGTAAGGCACAATTTGAAATTCAGACGCTAAGCTAGAGAGTAAAAAGGAAAGTTTATGCTAGAAAAGTAAGGCAACATTTTAAATTCAGACGCTAGGCTAGAGAGTACAAAGGAGAGTTTATGCTAGAAAAGTAAGGCAAAATTTTAAATTCAGACGCTAGGCTAGAGAGTAAAAAGGAAAGTTTATGCTAGAAAAGTAAGGCAACATTTGAAATTCAGACGCTAGGCTAGAGAGTACAAAGGAGAGTTTATGCTAGAAAAGTAAGGCAAAATTTGAAATTCAGACGCTAAGCTAGAGAGTAAAAAGGAAAGTTTATGCTAGAAAAGTAAGGCAACATTTGAAATTCAGACGCTAGGTTAGAGAGTATAAAGGAGAGTTTATGCTAGAAAAGTAATTATCTCAGCTATTTTACCATCGTTCAGATGTTGTCTGTAATTGTGTAATAGGGTTTTTTGTACAGCATTATGTACCTGATTGTCTTATTTTAAGAGGGAGGGTATAGTCACAATCCGCCATCTGAACCTACAAAGTCGTTTTTTCAGTAGTTCGATAAGATGTCACTTCCGGCAGCCTTTTAAGCTGTAAAAAATTACCAGAAATCCCTCCAATCTGCCCTATAGTGCTCCACCCCTAGCTGGTTATCTGTCTTCTAGACTTGTTGCCAACCAATGCTAGAGAACCTAATTAGTTCTACTATTTAGCTATAGATATAAGGTTAACGAAAATTAGGGTTCAGTTTATTAGATATTCCTTTTTAATTTTCGCTATTGACTTGATTGAAGTATATGCGGTATCGCCTAAAAATAAAATAAAACCTCCCAACAATTCTTATTAAAATGTTATAGTTATTAAAATATAAAAATACTAGGATTGTATTAATTCTAGTGGGATATTATTAGGTGCTATTTATGACCAAATTCCACAGCATTGAATCGCTGTAACCAGAAATACAATTTTATGCATATTTATATTTTTGGTTATAGTTTCAATGTTGTGGGCTGCGTTGATGAATAATACCTCGGTTTAGCATTGAAAAATGGACAGACTCCCTCTCTGTCCGGCTGATACCATCTATAGGCCACTCCAATTATTTAATTGACTATTTAATATCCGTTTTAATTGTATAATGTCCCAATAGAATTAATAAAATCCTAATATCTTTGGTTTAGAAAACAGTTATTTTTTAAATAATTGTTAGGTTTTACTTATTATAATTATGATTACTCATTATATATATATATATATATATATATATATATATATATATATATATATATATATATATATATATATATTAATAATTGTTAGGTTTTACTTATTATTATAAGGATTATTATTATATATATATATATATATATATATATATATATATACAGTATATGTATATATATTATATACATTATATGTATATATATATTATATACATTAATATATATTATATATATTAATATATTTATATATTATATTATATATATATATATATATATTATATATATAATATGTGTGTGTTGTTATCACGCCTAGTTGGCAGCTGATGAAGGCAGGGTATCGCACGTGCTATCACACGTTGTATGACGAAAAATTTAAAAAAAGGAAAAAGATTATCATATACATATACATTATATATATATTATATATATTATATATATATATATATATATATATATATATAATATATATTATATAATTGTTGGTAATTAGGAATTACTTAATATAAATATATATATTATTATAATATAATATATATATATGTTTATATTATATACATTATGTATATATATTATATATTAATATATATAACTATATACATTAATATTATTATCTTACAATATGTATATATACATTATATATATTATATTAAATAATATATTATATAATATATATAATATATATATTATATATAATATATATATATATATATATATATATATATATATATATATTATATACATCATATATATATTATATACATTATGTATATATATATACATATATATATTATATACATTATATATATATATTATATACATTTTATATATATATATTATTACATACAGTATATATATATATATATATAATATATTTGAAAACACACACATCTACCCGAAAATTAAAGATGACTGCCTCTTTTACCTAAGATATATTGACGATATATTCATGATATACACGGGCGGAGAGGACAAATTCAATAACTTTATAAACGACCTAAACATGACACACGACTCCATTAAATTTGACCATGAAAAAGATAAACAAGCAATAGCCTTTCTAGATATTCTAATATATATAGATGAAAACAGACAACTACAAACCACATTACACACTAAACCAACGCATACTCACAACTACCTTCACTACAAATCATCTCACCCAAAACACCTCAAAGACAGCCTCCCCTACTCACTAGCTATAAGACTGAGAAGAATCTGCACGACGACAATGAGCTAAGACAACAAATAAATAAACTAAGACAACAGTTCTCAGCACGTGGATACTCCCACACTTTAATAGATAGCCAGGTAGCCAAAGCTATCTCCATCCCTAGACAAGAAACCCTGAAATCAAAACACAAAAAGAAGACACATCGCATCCCCCTAATAACAACATTTAATAACACCCTCCCACCACTTAATCAAATAATAAAAAAACACTGGAACATCCTGAAAATAAACCCTGAACTAAGAGACATTTTCCAAGAACCCGGTATAGTGACCTATCGGCGACCTCATAACCTCAGAGAAATGATAGGAGGCAACAACATACTAAACAATAAAGTAGTCAACACGAGACCTATAATAAACTCCACAAAATTCTGCCGGCCCTGTAGTACAAAAAATAACCTATGCTGCAAAAAAATAAAACAACAGACACATTTACAAGCTCCACAACAAAACAAACTTTTAAAATCTACCATGAATCAAACTGCAAAAGCAAAAACGTGATTTATCTTCTAGACTGTACTAAATGCCAAAGACAATACGTTGGGAAATCTGAATGGGAATTTTACTTCAGACTTAACAACTACAGACACAGAATAAAAAATACAGACTATGATAAGCTCATTCCAATAGAACAACACTTCCGATTGGAAGATCACGATTTTAATAGAGACGCCAAGTTTACGCTCATTGAAAGAATTCTAACAAACACTGACACCAAAACGGTAATAGAGAAGCACGAATACAGATGGATACAAACATTAAAAACCTTTCATCCACACGGCTTTAATCATAAAACAAATCCTCTTTAACAGTGAATAATAAAACTGTCTACACCTACGAGGGTGGCCGAGGTCACCAAAATAAACAAGCACTGACCACCACACATCAAACATCAAACAAGCCACTCCTGACCCAATTAAAAATCTAGAAGTCACACGCACAGTACTGTGATACAGACACGCGCCCACACCCACACAGTATATGTAAACACACACATACATATACATGTATACACACACATACACACATACACACACACCCACACAGTATATGTAAACACACACATACATATACATATATACACATACAATCATATACATGTATACACATACAGTCATACACACAACGCCCATGAACCCCTCCCTCACATATATAAGAGCATCCAAAAACAAACTACCTCATAGAGGTTCTTCACAACGAATGAACATGCTACTATCAGACACACTCGCCTACACGGATTTTAACAGCATGTTAAACCCACTATAACACTTGAACATTTATAACTCTTCTATAATGCTCCCTTTCTAATAATGTATCAACAATTTCTTCAAATAATAAATTTTCTCCTGAAGATGACCGAAGGTCGAAACTAGTTGAGATTAAACAACAAGAAATATTCCTGATTGTCTTAAAATAATTTTTGTTCACACTATATATAATATATATATATATATATAATATTTTATATTATATATATATATATATTTGTATTATATATTTTAATAATTGTTAGATTTTACTTATTATTATTAGGATTACTTATTTTTGCGTGATCATGTATTTGTCAGTTAGTTTCACCATCTTTTGTCATCTCTCGTGCAACGTCAGAAACATTTTCAGATTTACATAAAAAATTACTGTCGGTGCCTTTGGCCGTCTTTCAGGGGAATGATTATTTTATTTTTAGTAGGAAGTTTGTGTCGCAATCCATTGTCTGAGCCTTCAAGGATGTTTTTTTATAAAATAATTATCATAGCATCCATATGAAACTTTAAAGATTCCCCTTCAATGTCATTACTCCTAGGTCCACTCTGGCCCAGAGTTAGGGTCACATCTATAGGTTAAAATAGATTTTTTTTAAATGAGTTTAAAAATGTGTTTTTAAAAAAATTAATGCCCAACAATAATTAATAAAACAAAAAAAAAACTTCGTCATAAAATATCCCAAGGGTTGACATGTCATAAAATCCAATTAACCAACCAACCAACCAGTTTTTCTTTTTGATGGACCAAATTAAGTTTCTTAAGAAGGTTTGTTTGGTGGTCGAGATAGTTATTCATTTCCAACCATGGTAAAAGCCAGAATTTCGAATGCTGATTTTAAAGGCAGGCAGACTCTTCTCCCTTAAAATATTGGTACAGCATAATCTTCCTACCCCCATCTGGCTTTGTGCCCTAAGCTTCGTAAATATCAAGACAGTTTAATTGATTAACAATTCAATTTAGGTTCGTCGTACAGATTCAAGTATTATTTATATTTGCGTAAACACACCTGGTAAATAGATTTTGGTTGAATAAGGCGCCGTTTGAAATTTATGAGGTCTGCGTCGGAGCAACAAGTAATCATGGGAACAGCTTCCTTTCTCTTATCTTGGCTGAGTGTAAGAAAATTTATGTACAAGCGTATTTGCTTGATTTGCAAGCGAGTACACATGTCCTCCTGCGAACGTAATACAGGACTCGTGTGGTTTCTTCAAATGTATTTTTCTGTTCCCCTTACAGATAAATAAATATAAACTGACATCTACATGGATCTTTTCCAGATATCACCGTTGGCCAGAGGAATATCTGGGACGGCTTACCGAACAGTTGAGGTTAGGTGTCCAATAATTTTAACAGTGGTCAAGATAGACTAGGAAAGGGGAGGTGAGCGCTTCCTTTTTTATTTTTATGTTTTTGGCTACTAAGTGCAAAATTTAGTCGCGTACAAGCTTGTAGAGGATTCGAGAACTCACCTATTAGGACGGGCGTGAGGGAGGAAAAATTAGTCGTTTGCGAGGCTGTGGTGGTGGTTTGAGGACACCAAGTTGAAGTACAGCTAAACAATGAGAAGTAAAGATCTTTTTATTATTAAAAAAGCAAACAATGGAATATGGTTTCCATCAGTCTGAGACTATTAATTATGTCTGAGGGTGAAGGGAGACTAGAATGTAGGGCAAATAGACTAATACTCATGCGGGATACGTGATTTACGAAGGAAGTAGAAAGAGGACGGTAAGGAATTCGAAAGTGGGAGATTGAGAGGAGTGGAAGAGAACAAGAAGAGATGATACAAGAATGGTTGAAGGAAGAAGACGGCATGATTAATTATGATACTCGTTAGAAGGAGAATAATGTGTACTTCTGGAGTTCAGATAGACGAATTAAGTGGTAACAAGGAAGAAGTAAAAGAATCAAGAGACTATGATTAAGAAAAAGAGTCAATTAAGGGTGAAATCAGAAGGGAAGAATTGAAGGATAAGGAATAGGTGCATTACGAAGGAAGAAAGAATAAGAAAAAAAATGGAACAGAAAGAAAGAAAGAAATAATATTCGGATGATGAAAGAAGAAAGACAGAAAGAAAGAAAGAAAGAAAGACAAAGCATACGCCTAGATAAACAAAGAAAGACTAAATGAAGAACGAATATTGGACATGAAGACAGAAGAAAAGAAAGAAATGAGGTATAAGGGGCACAAGATGAAAGTAATGAAATAGCGCGTGCAAGATCAACAAGGAAACGAAAGAAAGGAAAGAAAGAGAAGAAAAGAAGATGCGTTATGGAAACGCCAGATAAATCAGACAGAAAGACTGAAATTGATTGCGGAAATGAAAGCGAAATATAACTGAATAAGAAAAAGGAGCAAGATAAGAAAGAAAGAGATAGTAGCAGCGAGAAGAATGAAAAGTCAAGAATATACCGGTGCAGGAGATAAGAAAACGGGAGAAAGAAAGAAAGAAAGAAAGGGAGAACAGAAAAGCATTACGCCGTAGATAAGTAGGACAGAAAAGACTAAAACTGAATGGAAGCGAAAGTATATGAAAAAGAAAGAAAGAAAGAAAGAGTATATGCGAAAGCATGAAAGTAAGAATATCGAGGCACGTGACAGAGCAAAGAAAGAAGAGAAAGTAGATATGCAATAGAGTAGAGAGAGGAGAGAAAGCATAACTGATAGATACTATAGAAAGACTAATGAATGACAACGAATATAAGAAGAAAGGGAAAGGAAAAGAAAGAGTTATCGCGAGAGAATGAAAGTAAGATACGTGCAGTAAGAAAGAAAGAAAGAAAGAAAGAAAGAAAAGAAGTAGGCTAATCAGCGCCTCAGAATAAACAGAAAGAAAGATGCGAAATGATGAAAGTGAGAACATAGTGCATAGGAGAAAAGAAAGAGTCAGATGAAGAGATATAGCGAAGGATTTCGAAAGTAAGATACGTGCAGACAAATGGGCAAGAAAGCAAAAAAGAAAGGAAATTATATGTAAAGAAAAGAGAAAAGGCATATGCGCAGATTAACAAAGAAAGAATAGAGAGATATGGAATATCTTTCAGATAAGACAAAGAAAGACTCATGAGATGAACAGACAGAAAAAATGGAAGAAAATAGAACTGACTATAGCGGCCAAATACACAAAAAGGCAGCAGGGAACAACTTAATGAAGAACAAGTAATGGAAGTACAATATCAGTTAGTAAATAGAAGAGAGAAAAGTAAAGAAAGCTGACAAGAGATGAATATGTAAACAGGGCAGTAAATCTATTAGGTACAGAATGAAGAATAAAGACAGCGTGAAAATAAAATGGAGGAAAAAGAAGGACAGGTAGGTAAGGAATATACAGCAGGACAGTTTAAAAAACGAAGAGAGCAAAAATGAATAGTCGTGGTGAAGCGGTAAAAATAGATACAAGAATGAAGGTGAAAGAACGTGAAAGAGTAAGTAAATGTGAACTATGGGCAGATCAAAAATAATCCCGAGGAAAAAGAATTCTGGTATATACATAACGGACAGAAAGAACATGAGTTGGTAAAGGAACAGGACGTGAAAAAGACACAAACAGGCAATAGAATGAAGGGCATCAGCCACGAGCGGAAGAACTATTCTTCCTGAGATCCAAGATTGAAGACATATTTAAAAGACAGTAAGAATTGTGGATTCAGGTAGGGAGGACAGAATATCAGGCTTGATGAGTCTCTGGAGCCGTCGAGACGAGAAGAAGCCGTGAAGCGGCTAAGATAATTGATCATCACACCATGGGCATGCAGAGATCCGGATGGTGCTAGGGCAGTGTTTTTATTTCAATTTCATAAAATATTTATATCGTCGATGCGAGCCGAGCGCGGATAAAATAAACGGAAAGGCGGGAACGAGTAATCTTCGTCGAGTCTCATAACAACAGATTAATGCAGAAATACTCTTACTTATTAGCATTTTTTATGTGAGGTATGCGACTTCGCATGGGAGATAAAATGCAAAGAGAGAAGGAAGAGAGCGGTAGTGATCTCTTATATTTTTCGGTCTCGACTTAAAATGTTATAATTTCCTGAGAATTTTGTAGGTTTTGTTAGGATCTAGTATTAAGTGTATTACATGCTATTGTATTATGAATTCAATGTTAGTCACTATTGTTACCAAACGTTTATTATCTTCGAATTGCTCGATGTTTTGAGTCGTTGGATGCTTCAGACTGTGTGATTTTCTTGATCGTTACTCGGTCTACGTGAGGTTGCAGACTCCAGAGGCTAGAAGACGAACCTTGTCTTATTATGCAGAATATTAGAAAGAGAGTGGTGGGATGTGCAAATAATGATACAGAAATCAGTTCTGAGAGAGTACTTATGCATCCAGGATATAATGGTGCACTAGGGCGGGCAGTCACAGCGTACCCTTCACCGACTGAGGTAACTCATAAGATATGCGTAGTAGCAGATTATTTGATATATGTTATTAGTAATGAATACAATAAGAAGAAAAGCATCAGAGCGACGAAAAGTTTATTTCACAGTCTCTACAACTTTTATTTTATTTTATAATATATTTTTTATTTATTCTATATATTGACGATTTTAATAATTGTGATCGTATCATTGGACGTAGTTTTGTTTGGTTACCACTGACAAATTATGGAGACCGTGAATAATCCAGTATTAGTAGATCTAATTGTTTTTACAGCTATGGATTATGTATAAAGGTAGGATCGGCACAAAAGCATACATTGGAGGTAATACATACTACCTCATGATGACGAGTCACAGTTCGCTTATAGAGTTCTACCACATTTGTATATTTTTCACGCAGATCAAAACTAGAACGTAAACCCTTTTTTTAATGAAGTTAAACTATCAGCAGGTGCAAAACGTACTGTGGCGGTGGGGTTGATAACATTTTAATAGTTCACCTCCATATCTGAAACTGTTATTAACAACCATTTCCTCCATATCTCCATAGAAACTACGAACTTTTCGCAACGATGTTTAAAACTGATCATACGCTATTTGATACGCGAGTTTCATTGTCACAACACTAGGTAAGATGCACTAATACCATGGGCCCGGCCGGAGAGCTTGATGGCACTCAGCCACTCGATAGGACTAGATCATCCGCGGGAGGAACGGGTGGAGACGCTGGAAGAAATTCTAATCAGCTAGAAAATCATACTACAGTAGTGTTAACCCAAGGAATCGAAGAATAAAAATACGGAATTCTTGGGAAGTCATTGATAGATAATTAAGTAGAAAGTAAAACCGGCATCTGTTGCGCTGGTCTGCCATTGAAGGTATGCACACGTTGATGTAATTTTGGAATATAGCAGTCAGTTTTAAGATTTTTGAATAAAGCTCATTTCCGGCCGCTCCGGCACAGATTATCCTCTCATCGATTACGCACAATGCCCCGGACGCTCTTTCATATAATTTCTGGGGAGTTCCTCCTCGGTCTATTTACCCTCGTACGCTTATTCGTCGGTTGAATTGTGATTCGTGGCAGGAGACTGTAATCAGATTCTGACGTCTTTGTAAATAGAACCGAGAACTACCAGATTTGCAACCACACTCAATTCATCCACCCTTCGAAGATGCCACTTCGCAGTGCCGAAGTACTAAGGGATGAAAAGTTTGGTGTACTAATCAACAGATTGCGACCCGGGCGTAGGATGAATATTGCGCAGTAACATTTGGCCGCGATAGAAAACATGATGAAGGATCAAGAAAGAGGATAAGCTTCGTATTCTGATGCACAGACGACTAGTAATTCCAGTGTTCTTTGACGTTTAAGTAGCCGCGGATGGGCAGATTTCTCTGGAGAGGACGAAAGATATGGCGATTATAGAGAGGGAAAGAGGGAAAAGCGAACAGCTCTGGGACCAAAATAGTATGCGAATCATCAATGTCCATGGTGTTTTGGTTATTGAACACTAAGGAAGCGATTACTTCGAAGTCCTTAAGTGGAGCTTCGCTTCATCGCGAACGTAGGTGTCTCCAATAGGCTATGTCGTAAGGCAACGGGCGACAAATACAGATAAACTAGTGGTAGAGTAATAACGCTTATAACATAGCTTTAACTACGCTGTAGCCTCGGGTGCGAGGCATATGAGTGGTAAGCGGAGATGGAGAACGAGATCAGATGTCGGTGGACTTGAATAGAGAGAGGGGTTTGGTTTGAAGTTCCCTGGAGGCTTCCAATTACGACATGAAGGCTCCCAGTTCGACAAGGAGGTTCCCGAGTTCGATAAGAAACAACTGAAGAAGGCCGGAGAGCAAATCGGTCGAAACGTTCTGTATATAACAATAAAGATGAGGAAAACAACCCGAAAATCAAAATAACACAGACTATTTCTCTGAATGTTTCTCTGAATGTTTGAGATGATTAGTATTATCTGCGTTATTCGGACTATTGAAGATGAGGACAATAGTCCGAATAACGCAGATAATACTAATACAAACTATTTTATTTTATTCCATTTTTGTGATATCGTAACTCACGCCGTCAAATATATATATTCTTTTATTTGAATATCTGTGTGTAGCAGTGAAGGCACTGCAAAAACGGAAGGAAACCGTGTGAGACAACAATGATATGTCAAATGGTTAGATTAATTTTATTCAAGTGATCTGATCCAGGAAACATTTTCAGCCGAGCTAACTAGAATTTGGCGCCAAGTTTACAAAAGAAAACTGTTTCGACCAATCATTTTGCAGCATTTACAAACCCTATTTGAATCCACTTATTTGCATTTGATTCAAAACGTATTCCACGTTAATAATAGCAATTCACTCTGAGATAACATTGAGGTGCAGAAACCTAACACAACGTTCAAAAGAATTTATTTACGTGTGAAATTATCATGTTGCCGTAAACGTTGATTGAAAGAGATTATCTACAGTGCGAATATAAACTTCCGTAATGAACAACAATAGCTCTGGATTTTTACTCAATTATCTGGCTCGTATACAACCCCAACTCCCTGCTGGGTAAACAGGAAAATTTACACAGCCACGTAAATGCAGATGTATATTTTTTTCAATTTATAAACGTGTCAAACGTCTACAGATTAAAGAAAATGTATATCTTAGTTGATTTCCGAGATGCTTTATGAAGCATATCTTGTTACACCTAGCCCACTGGAAAATATGCTCAACTCTGTCAGTTCTTTTTTGTAAGTTATCTATTCGATCCCGGTACCATTTGCTTACAATGCTACAAATGCTAAGTAGTTGATTTAGTCTGTAGGTCTACTCAGAAACTTGTCAGATAATTTCAGATTGTATGCGGGAATATGGTAACCAATATCATATTCGCCTCATACAACTTGAAAATAACTGATAAAGAGTTTCTGTGTAAACCTGCAAACTAAATCAACCACCTAGCATTTGTAGCATTGTAAGCAAATGTTACCGGCAACGAATAGATAACTTTTAAAAAAGAACTGATAGAGTTCAGCATATTTTCTAGTGGGCTAGGTGTAACAAGATATGCTTCATAAAGCATCTCGGACCGGATCACCAGCTATGTCTATCTAAGTGAACAAAAGAAAAGGTGACGAGTTCAGCATATTTTCCAGTGGGATAGGTGTAACAAGATATGCTTCATAAAGCATCTCGGACAGGAAAACTAGCGGTGTTCATCTAAGTGAACCGCAATATATATAACGGATTTCGTGATTCAGTCTCTTTTGGTGGTTGTGGTGCGAGGAGACAAACGTTTGCGTGAACAGAGGACAAGCAACAAATCAAAGCTATGATAACTCCTGTTACTAGAAGAACCCAGCACGTTGTTATTCATTTCTTTCAGCTTCTATAGCCCCAAAGACTGAACGGTGAGAATAAAGCAACGAAGATCCGAACATTTAAGGGGATTTCCCTCCCAAATAGGCGATTAGCCATAATGGATATAGCAGTCAACGATGACTACGCTTACACAATCATATCTAAGACTACGTCTGCACATGTATTATTATCTTATAGTACCTAGATAATGAGAATGGAATCGTCTGTTTTTCCAATAAATAATGCTTGACGAAAAACAGAAAAACAACGAGATCTCACATGACTTGTTAATTCAACATAGCAACTGCTAATTACTCTGTTCTCCTTGTATCTTTGCTTTGGAAACATTTTTCCATATCCTTAATACTCGTTGGTTACATCCTATTATTTCTCTGTTAAATCTGATACTCGAGTTACAACAGTTGGCGACAAAAGCTATTGAAGTAAATGGCGGTTTCAGAAATTCAACGTACATCGAACATTATATGGAAAAGAAAATTATTTTTCGACCTCTAATCGCCGTTTCGTTTGTGGATAGATACATTTTTTTATAAAGGATTATTCGTATGAAAATAAAAAAAATGCTTTAAATATGATAAAGTTGGCCATAAAAGTTCACATTGCGAAGTAAAATTCAAAACAAATTTAAATTTCCGTGAATGTGGCATCCACAAATAGAAAGGTTTGAGATGAACCCAAAACAGAAAAGTTATGACTCCTAAGGGAGTTAAATCTCAAAAGGGAAGATGTCATATAGTATCTAAAGAATGAGAATGGAACCGTTTGTTTTCTCTATAAATAATGTATGTTGAAACCTCGGGAGAGAGAAACAACGAGAAATCACGGGACTTGTAATTCAATCTAGCAATTACTAATTACACTGTTCGCACGGGTTTGTGTGCGTGTATTATCACCGTTATAATTCATCACTTCCACACGACAGTCTACTTTATATATATACTAATATATATATATTATATATATATATATATAATATACTAAAGCGGCTACCCGGCGTTGCCTGGGTAGAAGTGGGGGGACAAAAAGTTTGTCTCGCAGATCTATTATTACTGAATCGTTAGTTGGATCGTAAAGAAAAAAGTGAATAGACACTCTGAAAAGAAAAAAAATAATGTCTCCTATTTAAAATATTAAATGAAAAAAACATACTGTTACTATTTAAATGTTTTTTAACTATCTTCACAAGTATAAATCAAATCATTATTTTTGGTCAAAAAGCCAGATCTTGTGATAGTGACTGCATATATATTATTTATTTTGTCGCTAATTGTTCTATTTCGGTAGTTTCCTCCGTACATATACATATATACATACATTATAGCAAACTCGTGTTCGAGTATTGCCATTGCTTGATATATATAAAAATAATAAAAGAAAAAAAAAAGAAAAGATAAAAGAAAGAAAGTTCAGAAGTTCAAAGAAAACAACGATGAGCTTTAAAAAAATCCAACAAGTTCAACGGTGAGCTGCGCGAATGTGACTTTTTAGTCCAGCTAAAGTCTTGCACATCTTCCTACATTCACAAGTTATTCCAGGGAGCACAGGGTATTTTATTGGTCCATTTCGGCGATGCACAGTTTGGTGACTCATCAGGCCAGCTCTGCTCAGACATGGCCTTCCGCATTGTTCACATAGTAGACCGATTTGAAGCCCTAGGTCATCTGTTTTATTAACGCTTCCCTTGCGAACATCTCGCTTTAATCGTTCATGGTCTCAAATTTCCTTGTGCCTTCCTGCAAGGTTTTTCTCTACTGCCCACGGTCCAAAGCTTTACTCTCCCATGTTTTACATACATACATACATACATTCATACATACACACCAACTGCCGTTTATATATGTATAGATTTGCCAGCAGCTAGTTGTTCCAATTTGCCAAGTAGACGTTCTCTGTTTCTTGTCATATATTTTAGTTAGACTTTTATTTTATATGAATGTTTGTTATCTCTGATTTCTTGTTGTTTAACGTTTATGAGATGAAATATGTTCAATTTATCACCGTGTACGATTTATGTCTATTTCATTAGCCTATCAGGATTGTGCCTCATTGCACATTGGGTAAGATACAGACGGTTGCTGTTGCTATCATCACTATCGGCCATTTTGTTCCAACTGTCCATTCTTCCTTAAACCGTTTCGGCTCGCACTCACAGAGCTGAACAAAAACAACTTTTAATACATCATCAATGGTGGTAAATCAATAAACTTAATATATCTACACTAGTTCACGTCTTACCCATTATTCCAACGCTAGTAACAAAAATCGCTGAAGCAGCCGGCAGAATATGTACTGTGTTTTAGATAGATGAAGATTTGATTGATTGATTTTAAAGGCATTTCGTCTTGTCTACACTTATTTTATACCTAGAGGTTAGAGAATTACATCCATTGTGTATTTGTGTTAACATTTTTGTATAGTTGTTTCTTGAGAGGTTTTTTTTATTATACAGTTATATGGTATAAAGTATTCATATCTAATACAGATAATGGTTAAACTTGCAAATCATCCTCAAAATTAAAACGGAAACTTATTTGGTGATCCCTGACAGCTTAACTACGTGTATGAATTAAAAATTTTTGCGAATTGGGTTTAGGGGTTTGGTGATTAAGGTTGTTTTTATATGTATTGCTTAAAAACAACAACAACAAAAAACCCAAATTATTATACATTTGATTAACCATTGAAATTAATTATTGAATCCAACTGTAGACACATTAGTCTCAATTGTTTGTGTTAGTATTGCAATGTATAATTTCAATTAAACTTGGTTTTTAAAAATATTTTTCAACATTAAATGTATAGTAATTTGGGTTTTTTGTTGTTTTTTAAGTAATACATAATTTAAAACAACCCTAACAACCCCTAAACCCAATTTGCAAAAACGTTCATTCATGCACTAGTTAAACTGTCATGGATTACCAAATAAGATTCCGTTTTAATTTTGAGGACGATTTGCATGTTTAATCCAAATGATTTGCTCACAGTTGTTTCAAGTATTCCTGATTAATACTAATAATTATACGATTTAAAGTAATTATTTCTATTAAATAATAGTCATTTTGATAATAATTCTAAGTAAACAAATATAGCTCCAAGTAAATATTCTTAATACAGATAATTTATAGTTATATAGCATCAAGAATTCCTATTGATACGAATATATATCAAGTAATCCTATGTAATACTAACAATTATATGGTTTCAAGTAATTATTTTACTAATAATAGTCATTTTTATCACACTTCTAAAATTTCAACTAATACTAATAATTGGTAAACAATTATAGCTTCAATTTAAAATAATTTACAGTTATATGTCATCAAGTAAGTAAAGTCGTCGGGGCGGCCTAACAGCCAGACAGCGAGGGAATCTATCCCCTTTTCATTAGCACTAGACCAAGGAGATTGTTTTTAGTGTGGAGCGACACACCTACCATCAGCTCCTCACTTTATCGCACAGATCCCTGTGCTACTCATTCGCTGAGTTGGCGAGGGCCGGTATCGAACCAAGAACCTTGTGATTCCTAGCCGAACACTCTACTGACTGAGCTAACCCGGCCCTTTGTCATCAAGTACTCCTATCAAATACGAATCATTTTTCAACAAATCTATTTAACTCAAAGATTTAACTATAACCAGTACTATCATTCCAGATAATAATAACAATGAAGGGGGTACTCCCATCATCAGATGCTGTTTAGTATCATACCCAGGACACCAAGTGGAATATTTTAACTATTACAATGTTTGATAATTATACTTAAGAGCTAAATAATTCAATATGTAAATGTTGGCATCCTTTCGTCTACTAAAGACGATGGCGTAGTGTCCACATTTTTAAAAAATCTGCAACTGCGTGAGTGGCTGAACAGACCAATTTTTGAATGGAATTCTCTGGTGCAATGACTGCAAACAAACAGTGATGCTTGCTGGAGTTGCTGTTGTCTCTCCTTCCTTCTGGCTCTCTTTTCTGTGGCGGCTTCTTTCCTCTCTTTTTCACACCCCTTCGCAGTTTCCACTCAATATGTAAAAAACAATTGTTTTGTGTAAAGAAGAATTTTCACAAATATCTTGCAAGTGTAGATCTTACATATCAGATGTTCACGATAGTCGTGGTCATAAAATAGCCAGTTAAAGACAGTTTCATTCTCTCTTTCATCCCCTTTCTATTTCGTCTCTCTCTCTCTCTCTCTCTCTCTCTCTCTCTCTCTCTCTCTCTGTGTGTGTGTGTGCGTTTCCTCTCTCTTTATTTCCCTTACCCTTTCTTTATCTTCCTTCTCTCGATCTCACTCTCTTTCTATCTCCCTCTGTCTATCTCTCTTTTCTCTCTCTATCTTTCCCACTTTATTTCTATCTATCTCACTCGCAGTCATCTCCCCCTCCCTCCTCTCTCTCTCTCTCTCTCTCTCCCTCTCTCTCTCTCTCTCTCTCGATCTTTCCCTTTCCCTCTATCTTTTCCCTTCTCTCTTTGCTTTCCTAACCTTCTCTCTGTCTGTATTTCACCCTCCCTATATATCTTTCCTCTCCGTCTCTCTCTATCTTCCCCTCACTCTATCTCTCCCCTCTCCCTCTCTGCCTCTCTCAATCCCTTTCTCTTTTTATCCCTCTCTTTTATTTTTATCCCCTTTCTTTCTCCACGATCAAAACGGAATGGTCCACTATTTACTTGAGATGAAGGAAGACAGGACGTGAAACACAAGTGTATCAATACATAGATAATGACTGACATAGCTTCATCTAAAAATGTACGAAAGAATAAATAAAAAAGTGAAAAAAAAGTAAGAAATTTAGAATAAAAAGATTTTGAAAAAGAATATTAAAATTTAAATAAGAATGAATGAGGTTTGACAACAACAAAAAAAACGACAAATTGGAAGAAAAAAAGAAAAGAAAAAAATTAGTGTCAAAAGAAAAGAAGTGGAGAACAAAAACGAAACGAAAAAAAGAAAAAAAAAAAAAAGAAAGAAAAAATAAAATACAGAAAAGGAAAAAGATTTAAAAAAAAGGCGAAAACATTGAAAGTTTTCAATGTGGAGATGAGAAGACAGTTAAA
Organism: Doryteuthis pealeii; assembly: GCA_023376005.1. Classification (NCBI taxonomy): domain Eukaryota; kingdom Metazoa; phylum Mollusca; class Cephalopoda; order Myopsida; family Loliginidae; genus Doryteuthis; species Doryteuthis pealeii. The sequence continues at coordinate 97,098,558 of CM042142.1, forward strand.
TGGATTTTAGCCCCCCCCCCCCCCCGAAAAAAGAAAAATGATAAAATTCCTGGAAAAAAAATCGAATAAAAACTTTTGTTATTTGGAAACGCCTTGTCAAGTCGAAAGCCCCCAAATTGAAGCAAATCGAGGTTACGAGGAAGTGACCTATTTACAATTCCGGCATTGGCGAGGGGGCGGAAGGGGGGTAAAAGTAGAAGCGAAAGGTGAAAACGCGAGGGAAGGGCAAATCATAAGGAGAAGAATCTAAGGGATAAAAATAGACATTAAATGGAGATGAAATACAAGAAGACAATCACGAATAAAAGAATTAAATTAATTAAGGAAGCAACAAATTAGATCTCCATCTTTTTCCCCCTTTTTTTTATAAAGATTTTGTTTAGGGTCACTTTTTTGATCTTTGTTTTTATTGAAGGATTTTTGGTTGCTTTTTCCGTTCTTTTTTTTTTTTCTCTCCTTTTTTTTTTTTTTTTTTTTGCTTCCATAGAAAAGAACAAAGTGAGATTAAAAATGAGAGTGAGAGAACTAAATGAAGACGATATTGGCAAATATGGCCCCGGGAAGGAAGGGCAAAAAGAAAGAAAGAGAAGAGCGAGGAAATGCTTTTGAATATTTGCAAGGAATTATTTTATTCTATATATTTGTCAGACTTGTCTTTATTTTTCCTATTTTTAACATGACGTCTCAGGCAATGCATTATTCGGAATACTGTTTACATGTTTGTAGTTTTTAATAGTTTTTAAGGTCAACAATGTCTTCCTATTGATTTACAATGGCTTCAAATCTAAGATTTTCTGGTAATTTTCACTTTTAGTTGTTAAAATTCCTAGCATAAAATTGTGCGTGCGCATCATCTGAAATGAACTTAAATGGCTACCGTTTTGTTTCAAAGTGAAAGTCATTTGGCTAAATTCGTAGCATAAAGTTATCTGAAATGAACTTAATTGTTATTAAGAACACATTTTATGATATTTTTCTGTTAAAGCATGCAGTTGTATTGTTTTCGAAACGATTCTAAGATTTGTATATTTCGCACGGACACAGTCAAAATGGCTACCGTCTTGTTTTAAAGTGAAAGTCAGTTGGCTAAATTCGTAGCATAAAATTATCTGAAATGAACTTAATTGTTATTAAGAACACATATTATGATATTTTTGTGTTAAAGCATGCAGTTGTATTGTTTTCGCACGGAGACTTTAAAAATAGCTACCGACTTAGTGAAAAGTGCAAGTCAAGGAAGGTTACTCTAATTACTCTACTTGGAATTTTAACAACTAACGGTGAAAATTACTGATAAAAAGTTGTAGGAGATCGCACTGGTAAAGAGAGCAACCCATACCTCCTCCTATACAAGAGTACCCTTCATTTAATTATCCAACAACACTCTCTTTTTTATGAAACTGGTGTTTAGATTCACAAAAACATAGTTTTGGGCCGTTTCTCTTATTTCAGGTCCTGGTATTTGAAATGATTCTTACAGTCCATTGTTGAAGGTGCGTGGTGTAATGGACTCGTCGACCTGAGTTCAAATCCTGGACAAAGCTACAGTTCACATAGCGCTAATACCCTTAGGAAAGGTATGAATTAACAACTACTCTCCCTTCATGTATGGGTAAATAGAAGGGCAGACTGGGCTCTTTAACCTTGGTTAGGCAATCAGTCTAGAAGGAAAACTCTGAATTCAAACCTGTTAAATCAGCTTGGGGTGGTCACTATGAGAATAGGCTCGGTCCTAATTAGGGATCTATTTTACTAATTAAAAAAAACACAGGCCTCAGTAACTGAGGAGGACCCCACATAAACAAAAAACAACTCGCATGTAACGTTACAATTATCATCATAGGATGCTAACTCTGTGATTCGAGTTTCACTTCGCGTTAATGTCATTGGGAAATGCATTAATCTATCTCTTCTTCTTCCATTTTCAATAGTAGGACAGACTGGGTATTTTTAGCCTTAGAAAAGGGGAAAACTCCGAATTCAACCAGCTTTGAGTTTGAGTTTTGTTTAACGGCATATCATCCTCTGTGGGTCATTTAATGCCAAAAAGGTTATTTTGGATTTCAGTATTTAAAGTAGTGGTTCTATGGAGATATTCGGTTATGTTCTGTTATATTTTGTTGAAAAGGTTGTTTTTGTTTTTTTTAGAAAATTTAAAATGTTTTCAGGGTTTGAACCAGCTTTAATCCGCTTTAAATTTGACCGTGCATCGCATTCTGACCTAGGTGGAGGGGTTGGGTAGATATATACAAAGAAAGACAAGGTTGGTTGGTTGGCTGGTTGGTTGGTTGATTGGATTTTACGGCATGTCAACCCTTGGGTTATTTAATGCCGAAGATGTTTTTGTTTTATTCATTCTTGTTGTGTATTCAATTTTTTTTTCGAACTCATTTTTTAACATATCTTTAAAACTAGTTTCTGGATCTAGTTAGCCCATAGATGAGACCCTAACAGGTACTGCCACTCCGGGTTAAAGTGAACCAGGAAGTAATTGCAATTAAGGGATAATCCAAACCCAGAGCTCCAGACTTGGAACCTCACCACTAGATGCAGTCATTCTAGCATATATATGATAAATAGGGTTGGAGGTTTGCCATAAGGACAATAGGACCGGACAATCTTATCGGTATTGGGGCTTGTCGTGGCAAGCCAATTGATCGGGGTTGGCTTCTCAAACCACCCGTCTAGTCCTATGACCAAAATGGAGTTTTGCTTATCATGGACTACTCAGTTACCAGGATTCCATTCTTAAGCATCACGGATCACCACCCACGGGTGGCCTCATTGGGGGAGGTCCTGTCCCTCTGTGGAGGTACGGTCGGTGATTCTACAGTCCCATCGACAGGGCTAAAGAAATACAAGTTTATGAATATTTCAATAGAAAGGAATTGCAATTTTATCGATTTTGGCATTATTATTAAAAGACAATGAAGTTAGTTTCCTTTTTGTGACAACTTTTCTTAGATAAATTTCCTGAACTTGTCTTTTATGTAGGTAGTCATATACTTTTATAATATACAGTATCGCCAATAGATAAGTACATCCTACCAGTTTTTTTTTAAGTTAATGTTTTTCTAAAGCAAAGACACCATGGTTCTAATTCAAGGTGTCTCATAAACGTATCGAGATTGAAGCTGTATTTACCAAGATAGAAATTAACAATGAATGGAACGTTAATATTTTCAGAATACAAGGTGTGTCAAAAAGTACAAAAAATCTCGATACTTTTTTGACACATCTTGTATTTCTATTAAAAAATGATTAATTCAAAACAAATACCATTTGTTATTATTTATGACCAAACTCGCCCGTAGGATTGAATCTGCAATCAGTTGATAAAAAATAAGTGTATTTCCACTAGAAATTTTTAAAATCCTCGTATCTTTGAGTTAGAAGAAAATTATTTGGCTGAACTTGTACAAAGGAGTCAAAATTATGGTGACCCAGAAAAAACAGAACCCACAAATTTCGTAATAAAACTGTTAATTTTAACTATGGGGGTTTAGGGTTTGGGTTTGGGTTTAGGGTTAGGGTTAGGGTTAGGGTTGGGGTTTAGGGTTAGTTTAATGGGAAAATTAATAAATAATTTTGGGTCTGTTTTTTCTGGGTCACCCTGTATACCGGTGACCCAGAAAAAAACAGAACCCACAAATTTTGTAATAATACTGTTAATTTTAACTAGGGGTTAGGGGTTAGGCTTAGGCTTAGAGGTTAGGGTTAGGGTTGGGGTTGGGGTTTAAGGTTAGTTTAATGGGAAAATAAATAAATAATTTGGGTTCTGTTTTTCTGGGTCACCCTAATTTTGACACCTTTGTGCAAGTTCAGCCAATTATTTTTTATTAAAAATTGTTAGAGGCATCAGTATGCTTGGTGCTATCTTTTAATATCTGAAAAGTTATGTTTACCACATAAAATTTCATCAAACATTGTTCAAACTTTTCTGCTGAATATCCCTTCGACGAGATATTCTTTTTTGGTAAAACTGGAAGTTTGTGTGAAGAGCAGTAGAAAAATGGTGTGTATTCCCTTGTGTGAGTCATAAAGTTGGTTAAGGGGTCTGAAATATTACCGGTAGCGTTTCCCTCGACAAGGAGTTCAACACTTTGATTAACAAAGCAAGCCAAGTACTCTGTAGATTGCGATCTCGAGCTCTGAATCAGCACAACACCCAACTGTTAAAAAGGTGAAAGTGGATGATTGCTATCTCTTGTCTTCTCGGTGGTTGTGAGATGCTGGAGGGCTTCCACGTGTGTAGCCTGAGTGCACATGGTGGCAACACAAGATCACAGAACTAGAGACATTAGACAGAACAAAGTCCCCAAGTATCATAGCCATTATTTTAAAAGCCCAGTTACGATGGACAATATCATAGACCTATAGATCTTGGACAGAGCAGTGTTCCCAAACATCGTAGCCATAATTTTAAAAGGCCTGTTTCGGTGGACAATATAACAGACCTAGAGATATTGGATAGGGCAGACACCCTAAACATCGTCGCTATCATCTTAAAGACTCAGTTTTGATGGACAAGTTCAACATTTTACATGCTGTTATCCTCCTCTCACAAATCAATTAGAATACTATATAGAGGATCAGACCAATTAAAGCACTGCATATGACACTGCACACTGACAATGCACGACAGAACAGTATTGTTGAGAATGGAAGGCAGCAGCTGTACATAATGAACTTAGACAGTTCAGTTTCCCTCACTGCGGATGACCATGCAGATCTAGATTCCACAGTTATATGTGTGGAATAATCACACTAAGTTCCAATTACCGTCAAATTGGTAAGACAATGCAACAAGTAGTCGTAACTGAATACGAATCTAATCTTGACGCAATACTACTGCAAAATGACAAGGTATTTATGAAGCCTCATAACATCATAGAAACCAAGCAGCCAATCAGGACTCAATCAGGAATGGAATCACCCAAAATACATGAATTGACTATTCTTGATTTCCATAAATACCAGCTATCTTGGGACACTGACTCAGTTGTACTTAGCCAGTTGCTGTTGTTCAAACCAACAGTATACTGACTGACTTCATAATATGCAAACATGTAAACACTTCGTACTTTAGTTACAATATCAATATTTTAAGAGCCAATGCATCAATGTAGTTCAAAATCATTTTTAAATACTATCTCAAATAACTCAGACTCATAAACAGAACATTAACAGATATTACCATTCCGAATCATGGTAGACCTGGGAGTAATGACAATGAAAGAGAGAGTCCACATTTTCCAGAGTTCCAGAACTGGAACCGCATTACTGGCTAATATCATACACAATACACATTGTCGTTATTTACCCAACATGTTCGCCATGAGTCGGATGTGATACAAAGTCGGAAGTATGGAGAATGCTAATCATTACACCACGATGAGGGGGGCTACATTACACATTGTATAGTTTTACATTCAAATCCCAGCTTAATATCCATATTCGACATATCGTGTTAGAGAATGTGTTCACCTCCACCCTTGATTTATGTGAAATTTTTATGTTTAACCTTACACAAGGTCAGAAGTATGGAGTATTGATGTTTCCATCAGTCGTACGATACATCTTATCGATGCGTACAGGGTGGTCGCCGATTACGGGTTCTTGTGCATCATATGGGCTCCTATAGCAACCCCAACTTGAATAACGGCATCTTCAAGTAGCCACCCTGTAAGCTACATGTTGCTAGCCTTGACATTCTTTGCTATGAGTGATCTACATACACACAAAAACTCGACCTCTTAAATCGAGAAACCCTCAGTATATTCTTCGATATTTCTAACATTTTCTAGTTTTATTATTGAATGTTTTTATTATTTCATGGATTTTTTACAAGCCCTATTTTTTTAAATTATTTTTTAAAATTGTTTATTATTTATTTTTTATTATTTCATGGATTTTTTACAAGCACTATTTTTTTTATTATTATTTATTTTTTATTATTTCATGAATTTTTTACAAGCACTATTTTCATCTTTTTGAAAATTTATTTCGGTTGATACATTCTTCTGTCTTCTTTAGAGTATTCTATAATTTTACAATTGAGTTTTTTCTCATTTTGTACATTTTTGGGATATTGTCTTCACTTTTAGAATTTAAAGGAACTTTTTATCTAAACGGAGAAAGACTTATTCATTAGCAAAAGTGTTTTCTCCTTATCCTAAATTTAGTATTGAACATTTTTTTAAGATAGCAACCTCTCCCTCACCTGCTGCATACCCAACCCCTTCACAACTAAAAATAGAAATTATGATAGAAGTCATCCACTGACGACAAAAAAAAAATGAATAAATAAAAAAATAAATAAATAAATAAACAATTATACGTCTTCGTTCCGTTGATACAGGGGAAAAAATGAAAATATGCTTGAGGAGACCGAGCATAATGATCCAAGTAAAAAATATAGGAATAATTGCATATCCCCAAAAAGAATGAAAAAACAGATAACAGCGTAACTAAAAATCAACATAAATACTCATGAGAGTCCTGGAGATATTGGATAGAGTTGTTATTACATAATATACAGCGACAACCATCAGATAAAAGGTAAAAACATATTGTAGCACTTCAGTAAAGTAAATATCATGAAACAAAAAATAAAATAAAATAAAATAAAAACAAGATTTTTGTGATACGAGCTAATCAACTAAAAACAACATGTCCTTGAGACTTGTTGAAAAATTGTCTATGCAAAAAAATAATAAATGAATAGATAAATAAAATACAGTAACATAAAATCACCATAGAATCAGAGGTATTACAACGGTGTTGAGGGAAACAGTTCCCCCTGTTAACAACATTCAAAAAATGATCATGTTATTATATGTTAACAAATGTACGAATCAACTTAGACGCTGATGGATTGATGGTCGTGGTGACACGGATCCCAAAAAGTAACTACTGCTGTACATATAATGATAATATGAAAAATAACTATGAGGTGCGTTACCTGAGAGCATTACGTGGTAAGATAGTCTTGTGAACTATTACAACTCTAGTGAGTTCGATCTTGTGTCATCCTTTTATAAGAAAGCTAAACGTCCAGAAGATTACAATAAAAACAACACTTACCTCAGATAATAATAATCAGCTAGAATACTCAGAAGAGTCCTGGAGACATTAGGAGACTTACTGTCACTCAGCCTCTTGTGAACCACCAGCTTAGGTGGGTGTGATAAACTCTCATGGATAGTACAAGACTAGGCACGACTGGGTGTGCAAGAAATTTAATTTTCACCATACAATTAAATGGTATATGCACAAGCCTGAATCTGTCCTAGAGAATGAGACACATAAAATTTTCTGGGATTTCGAGACACAGACGTATCACCTTATCCCGGCCAGGAGACCAGACTTAGTATTGATTAACAAGAAGAGAACCTGTCATGTCATGGGCTTTGCCTTCCCGGCCGAGTGAAAGTGAAAGAAAGCGAAAAGATAGACAAATACTTGGATCTTGCCAGAGTACTGAGAAAATTGTGGAACATGAAGATGAAGGCCGTACAAATTGTAATTGGTGTCCTTGAAACGATCCGCAAGGGCCTAGAAAATAATTTGGGTGAATTGGAAATCAGAGGAAGAATAAAGACCGTGTCAACTGGTGGACTTTGCGGTCCGAGCAGATCACAGGGTGAAGCTGAAGTAAAAATGAAAAGATGGATAAATACCTGGACCTTGCCAGAGAATTGAAAAAAAACTGGAACATGAGAGTGAAAGTGATACCAACTGTTGTTGGTACACTTGGAACGGTCCCAATAAAAGAGGGAAAAGACTGGAGGATCTGGAAATCAGAGGACGAATTGAGACCATCCAGACTACTGCACTGCTGCAATCGGCTAGAATACTCAGAAGAATCCTGGAGACCCGAGGGAACTTGTTGTCACTCAGACTCCAGTGAAATACCATCAGCTAACGCTGATGGGAAAAACTCAAAAGAAGTGAAAATAATAATAATAATAATAATAATAATAATAATAATAATGTGGGACTTTGAAGAACAGAGAGAATTCCAGACAACCCAACAAGAGATCCAGCTACCCACTACTCCGTTCCAGAATAGCCGATACCCAGATAGATTACCGTTAATCACCGGTGAGATCAGCAGATAAGTATTGAAATGAAATTACATACTCCTCAATTCGATGCAACGTTACATATATTCAATTTGAGTCCTAATGGCCATACACATATTCCTAATTGATACCGCAACGTAAATCGAAACCACACAGACAACAGCATTGTTGAAATCAGCTAGAATACTCAGAAGATGTTCTGGAAAACTGAGGTGACTTGCTGTCACTCAGACTCCAGTTAGAGATCATCAGCTAACATTGTTGAGAAAAACCGCGAGAACCTATATAATAACCATAATAATATGGTTAGCATAACACTTTAAATAAAACTACTGCTATTGTATTATAGTTTTTGTCTTTCGTGTTTTCTGAAATTTTGAGATGAATGGTTTCATTATTGCGTATTCTGATTGTACTTTTCAACTTTGTTGTTAATATTTTCGGTCGATACGTACATCGATCTTCTAAGAATTTTGGACGACCGTGTTCATTTCTAAAATGTAATATTTTAATGTTCTAAAATCTTAACAAAATATTTTTTGCCTTAGTCTAAGTTTGGGATAGGATTTTAATTCATTAAAAAACATCTCTCTCTCTCTCTCTCTCTCTCTCTCTCTCTCTCTCTCTCTCTCTCTCTCTCTCTCTCTCTCTCCTGCTTGCATGCGAGGCCTCCTTACAACAACACAAATCTGAAAATAATGACGAAAGCAAATATCTAAGGGACGACAAACCAATTATATTTTTCTTATTTCATAGTCACTGCAAAAAAAAAGGGGGAAATATAACCAAGGAAACAAATTATTTAGCGAAAGATTAGTATTTGATTTCTCTTCTTAAATGCATTGCTCCCGCTATGATTCTTTTTTTTTTCTTTTTTTTCTTCTTTTTTTTGATAATCGAAAAGTCATCATGGATTAAGTGTTTTAGATGTTGGATTAATTTGCAGATTGATACTACAATTTACTTTAATCCGTAGTTATTCTTTTTCATTATAATTCTTTATACAAACATCAAACTATGTTATTTCTATCGTGAACACGAATCAAATAAAGAAATATTAAAGATGCGTTTCAAAAATAATTAATGGCAACACTGAGACGTAGAATGTTGTGTTAAAAAAACATAAAACTAAACAACAACAACAACAAAATAATAATAATAATAATACTGGGACTTCGAGATAAAAACGAATCACCCAATCCCAGTCTAGAGACTATATAATAATAATAATAATAATAATAATAATAATAATAATAATAATAATAAAGGAAGAGCAAAGACAAACTACTTATGGTGGCCAACAATAGTAGAGGCTACCGATGGACAATCAGAAAAACAACAAAGACTAGAAAACAAAAATGGGAAGAAAAACAATTATATGGACGCTTCAAACGACAGATTGAAGAGGTTGCTCATGAAAAGACTTGGACATGGTTAAGAAAAGGAAACCTCAAAAGAGAAACGGAATCACTTATAATTGCTGCACAAAATAATGCCATAAGGACAAACTACATCAAAGCGAAAATCGATACGACCCAACAAAATAGTAAATGTAGACTTTGCGGGAATAGAGATGAGACTGTAAACCATATACTCTGCGAATGTAGCAAACTAGCACAACGAGAATACAAAACTAGACACGACTGGGTTGGGAAGGTGATCCACTGGGAATTATGCAAAAAATTTAATTTTGACCATGCAAAAAAATGGTATATGCATAAACCAGAATCTGTTCTTGAGAACGAAACGCATAAAATTCTCTGGGACTTTGAAATAAAAACGGATCACCTTATCCCAGCAAGAAGACCAGACCTAGTGTTGATTAACAAAAAAGAAAGAACTTGTCAACTGGTTGATTTTGCAGTGCCAGTAGATCACTGGGTGAAGCTAAATGAAAAAATAGACAAATATCTGGACCTTGCCAGAGAACTAAAAAAGATATGGAATATGAAAGTGAAGGTGATACCAATTGTAGTCGGTGCACAGTCCCAAAAGGATTGGAAAAGGGTCTGGAATGTTTGGAAATCAGAGGAAGGGTTGAAACCATTCAGAACACTGCACTGCTGCAATCTGCTAGAATACTCAGAAGAGTCCTGGAGACCTGAGGAGACTTGCTGTCACTCAGACTCCAGTGAAAGACCATCAGCTAATGCTGATGTGAAAACTCAAAAGGAGCAAATAATAATAATAATAATTCTCTGGAAGATTGTGATACAGACGGATCACCTAATGTTGGATAGGAGACCAGGCCTAGAGTTAATCAACAAGAGGATCAGTTATGTTCATTGTTATCTGTATAACGTTTCGGCCGATATGCCCTCTGGCCTTCTTCAGGTAGTAACATAGAAGAATAGTTAACACAGCTTAACGCCTCTACCCCAGCTAGGGTTAGCGGAATGAAAACAGGATACCCCCGTGGACTGAATAAAGGGTTAGGTTCAAAGTTCCGTGATGGCTTCCGATTACGACAAAAAGGTTCCCGGGTCCAATAAAGTTCCCAACAAGAAATACCCGAAGAAGACCGGAGGGCATATCGGCCGAAACGTTGTGAAGATGAAGACAATAGTCCGAATAACGCAGATAGTAGTAATCATCAAGCCTCATCTCAAACATTCAGAGAAATAGTAAATAAACATATCACCGCCATAGATCCGCGAATACCGAACAACCACTACTGAGCAAATATTACGAACTAGAGTTGGATGAAAAGTTCACCCACCTCGCTGGATGCCTGAATACACAAAATTATTGCACTAACTTCAGAAATTCCCAAAAGTTTACAAGTAATATTTTTTAATATTATAACTCGTCCAAGTTGTGACCGTGTCAGTATTACTGTATGGTTGGACTTTAATAAAAAGGATTGGAGAAAAGTTAGACACAAAGATGCTGCGTACTGTTTTGAACAAATCCTGAAAGCAGTACCCCACAAAATGACAGCTATACGCCCATTTACCGTCAATTTCACAAACTATTCGAGTTAAACAAATACATGCTGGCACGGCTGGGGAAGCAGCATCGAATTCATAAGCACTTTTCTCTAGTGGAGAACAAGGATCAGCAAGGACGTTCATCAATCAGCTCTGGGTGGATATTGGAGAGAAAGAGAGAAAGGGAGAGAAAGGGGGAGACGAGAGAGTGAGGGAGAGATAAAGAGAGGGAGAGAGGGGGAGATGAGATAGAGGGGAGATGAGAGAGAGAGAGGATGAGATGAGAGAGAAAGAGAGAGAGGGAGAGAGGGGAGATGAGATAGAGGGGGGAGATGAGATAGAGGGGGAGATGAGAGAGAGAGGATGAGGAGAGAGAAAAGAGAGAGAGGGAGAGAGGGGGGATATGAGATAGAGATAGAGGGGGAGATGAGAGAGGATGAGATGAGAGAGAAAGAGAGAGGGAGAGGGGGATGAGAGAGAGGGGGAGATGAGAGAGAGAAAAGAGAGAGAAAGAGAGAGAGAGGATGAGATGAGAGGGAAAGACAGAGGGAGAGAGGGGGATGAGAGAGAGAGAGGGGGAGATGAGAGAGAGAAAGAGAGAGAGAGAGGATGAGATGAGAGAGAGAGAGAGAGAGAGAGAGAGAGAGAGAGAGAGAGTAGTCAATCTTACCTCAGATCTGATGGTCGTGGGAGAAGTCTCTTCTTTCCCAAAAAGTATGGCTCAAAATCTTCCAACTTTAGGCGGTGCGCATAATCCACATAACCTGAGATTTCTTGTCCGCGGGAATTTTTGTCACGGATGAAAATAATTGTCTGTAAATGCAAAAAGATGGCGTAAATAAAGGCAGTGAAAAATATCCACTTTCTAATGTGCATCATTTTAATCATTTTTTCCTGACATACATGTTTTCTTTGGGGTTTTTTTTTCTGTATTTTGTTTGTTTTTTTGTTTTTTTACTAATTATCGCTATCAATTCATAGATGTTGTTGTTGTGAAGAAAGAAAGAAAAAAAAATGAAAACACGACAAAAAAAAAAAAAAGAAAAAAAAAAAAAACGAGGACAAAAAGAAATTAAAAAATGTACAAAGAAAAAACCCAACCAACACATGGCGCAACGGATATAAGGGTTGACAAATACAGTTCTAAGTGATAATCGATTGCAGGTTCAATCCTGACTACGGTCGAAAATAACAAAGAATATATAACATAGCTTGAGACTCATGGTTAACGGAATGAGAACAACCTACTCTAATGGGTTCGGTTCGAAGTTCTGCGAATGTTTACGAATTCAACAAGAACTTGCCCGAGTTCGACAAGAAACCCCTGAAAAAGGCTACAGGGTACTTCGACCGAAACGTTGTATACATAAAAATAAAGATGACAACAGTCCGAAAAATTTGAATAATACAATTTATCAAGCCTTACGATCACTGTAATAGCGAAGTAACCTATTTGACAAGTTCTTTTCATCTTGTCCACTACAAATCAATAGAAATATGTTTTTTTTTATTACATCATGTATATATTTACCAACATCTCCGCTCGAGCAGGATGTGACACAAGGTCAGTTTCTTAAGCGGAGTTCAACAAGTTTGAATTCAGAGTTTTCCTTCTCCTAGACCGGTTGCCTAACAAGGTTAAAGAGTCCAGTCTGTCCTACTATTTATCCATAGCTGGAGGGAGAGTAGGATTCTTACCTTTCCCAAGGATATTAGCGCTAACTGGCATTTGAACTCGGGTTGACGAGTCCATTTCCCAGGACTTTAACCATTACACCACGCGCTTCCTGAATTACATCATATAGTTTTACTAAATAGTTCTATCAATTTCACAACATGAATTATTAAATTTTAACACTGCGGCATGAATTTATGAACGCCTCGCATATATATATATATATATATATATATATATATATGTGTGTGTGTGTGTGGGGGGGGGTGCTTACATACGTGTGTTTGTGTATACGGGCGCGCGCGTGTGTGTACGGGCGCGTGTGTGTGTTTGTGTGCATTGATGTGTACACGCTGCTTGTGCGGACGTATGTATGTGCGATGAATAAGTACTGGTGTTCGACACGTGTAGTTGTTCACAGAACTCCCACTCTATACAAATAATCCTACCCATCTACACAAATAAATCTACCTTGTTTGGATTATTTCAAAAAATATCTCTTCTTGCCAAGATTTTTTTCCTGGACTTTTGCCGTGAGAAACAAACAGAACAAAGTACAAGTAAAACAACATTTCCAAACATATGAACAAGTCCAATATCAATTGTTTCATAAAAATAAGGACAACATTCAAATTTCTCTGAGGGCTTCAAATGTAAAAATCGTTTAAACACTGACTAGTGATATTTTACCAGTAGAGTGGATTTTACAAGTATACAAACACGCGACATTCAGTTGTTCAAATCTAAACTATCTTTTTATTAGACAAGTTGTATCATCATTAAGATTTTTAGTACAAATGCAAGAGATAATATCATTAGAATCGCATTCTATGTATAAATAGTATTAGATTACGGAAACTCCCGAAGTAGCCTAAGCCTAAGCCTAACACTAACCCTTACTCTAACCCTTATCCTAATCCTAAGCCTAACACTAACCATAACATTAACCCTAAAACTAACCTTAACCTTTACCCTAACTCTAATCCTAGCAGCTCAAAGGTTTCGGGTATTTCCTTATATAATGATATGCAATGAATGTAATGCTTTTTATATGTAATCTAATGGTATTATCTCTTGCACGCTATTCTGCATGAGTACCAGATTTTCATCATCATCATCATCATCATCATCATCATCATGAGGTTGCGCTTACAGCGCGGATATCCATGTCTCTTTCTCTCCAACCGTCATTATCGGTCATCGCCCGTGGAAGGTCAAATACGACTATTTTTCCTTTGATTCTGAAGATTGTCAGATTTTAACGGCATGTCAAAGTTTATGGAATCGCTTTCATTCTACATTTTTGTGTCTTAAGAGTTTTTTTTTTGTTTTTTTGCACACGGTCCTATCGAATTTGAATAATATTCAAACAAATCTATTCTAATGAAGCACACACACACACCAAAGCTCTAGAACTTGCGCCCCATCACCAGATGTAGTTTAGTGTCATACCAAGACATCCCTCAACAGGAGATACAGTCTGCGTATTCTAAACCCCACCGACATGGTGAGATTTTTTTAAAGTGAAAATTGAACGGTGAATTTTATTTCCACCTTTAATTTCATCTTTGAATTAGAATTTCTTTTTTTTTATAATATGTGTGAAATTCGTCGCAATTAAAATAGAATTTGAATAACTTTAGATGATTGTAAAAATTGTCATATTTGCTCTAATAATAAATAGATTAAGTAACCGAAAAACTTTTAATAATTAATAGCTAATAGTTATTTGGTTAATGGTATATCAACTTCTTATGGGTTATTTAATACCGAAATTTGATTCATTTGTAAATGTTTGATGCTCCAACCTAACTTCTACGGATGAAATATTTAATATTTAATATCCGTTAAAATCGATCAATCAATTAGGTTATATTAAAAGAATAAGAACAAGATAAAAACATTGCCAAGAGATGGTTAGCATCATTGAAGTGAAGTTAACCATAGCTGTCTCGTCCCTCGATCAGCCACCTATAGATTAAGAAAAAAAAGCTCCACCCTAACTGACCGTAGTTGTGTTATATTTTAATAAAGCTTTTGGGCTATTACCTCGTTTCTTTTTCCTTACACTGTTCAATTTTTTTATGCGTTTGCATATCATTTGAAAATCATTGTCCGAAAATGTTGCCTATTTTCTTTATTTAATGTGTATAATCAATAAACAAAACTGCGGTACAATTTGACTATTTTAATGCATTCTGCCTTGTTACAATGCTCTTTGAGAATGTTTGTTTAAAAATTTTAAAATATTTCTCTTTCTTGCTAAAATCCGTTACTCCTGGTTATTAACGTTACACGTGCTCTTTGAGAATTTTTGTTTAAGATTTAAAATATTCTCTTTTCTTAAAAGTCCGGTATGAGTTAATTCCACCACAAAACGGTCACAACTTTCATAAATTGTGTTCTTATCAACACAACATAACATGCTCTGATGAAGATTTTTAACAGATTGAAATATTGAAATATCTGCATAATAAAAAGTTTTTTACAGATTGAAATATTGAAATATCAGCATAATAAAAAGATTTTTAACAGATTGAAATATTGAAATATCAACATAATAAAAAAGATTTTTAACAGATTGAAATATTGCAATATCAGCATAATAAAGAAAAATCTTTATTTAAACAACATTTGTGTGTTTTTCATATTATCTTAGTCTTGTATAATCACGAGACAAGAAAAACCGACAGGCAGCTTATCAGTCATTTGACAACACAATTAAGTGACAGTGTCGGATTTTGTAAACAGACAATGTAACTTCTTTACACATAACAGCCACAAAACATTTTCATTATATCATCATCGGATTCTTCACTAATAATTTCTATTTTCTGTAAACTACATTAAGACTAAGTGGATTATCATAAGAGTGAGTCAAATGTTTTACAATATTTTGGTAACATGAATCACAATTCAGCAGCTTTTGCTAAGGTCTTGATATTTATCCAGTTTTTCGCATCCCTTTACTTTAACTCTGGAACAACGAAGTACACTAATTGAAAAGTTATTTTCTTTTTGTTGGTTACGACTAGATTTAATCTTCTTTGACCCGGAATAGTAATACGTGTTAGGGTCTCATCAAGAAATATGTTAGATAGGAATACTTGATATCACATAACTGTGAGCAAATAAAAGCACCCCCCCACACACAGTGTAAATATAAATGTATAATGAACGTAGTTCTCTAATATTTAGGCATAAAATAAATCTTGATGCCATTAAAATCAATCAATCATTCGCTGTTCCAAAGATCACATAGTGAAAGTAAAGGAAAGTGAAAAACTTCAAATACCAAGACTTTGCCAGAGAACTGAGGAAACAAGCTATGGAACACGAAGGTGACAGTGATATCAATCATATAAATATCGAAATAACACCAAAGACCTTGGAAAATATACTGGGGTGACATGCCGTTAAAATTAGTCAATGAATCTCTAATGATAGATGCGAATGTCAGTGTGTCACATTTTTTCAACTTTACTAGTAAAGGCTGTAGCCGAACATTTAACATTCAAGAATCAGGCCGACTTCATGAGCAAATTAAAAACATTCCAGGCCAAATCTGAACCTGCAATCCTGAAATTTTGGATTCCCAACTTTTAATTACTGCAATTGTTTTCAGCGATTTTTTTTTGTACGATAACAATTGTTATAACTCGGAAGTAAATTTGAGAATAACTAACTTAATTGCCGTACGATTTGATCTGTTTCGTAGATGAGGGAGTTGCTTATTTTTTATAATAATAATAATAATAATAATAATAATAATGTTTGGAAATCAGAGGAAGGGTTGAAACCATTCAGAACACTGCACTGCTGCAATCTGCCAGAATACTCAGAAGAGTCCTGGAGACCTGAGGAGACTTGCTGTTACTCAGACTCCAGTGAAAGACCATCAGCTAATGCTGATGTGAAAACTCAAGAGGAGCAAATAATAATAATAATAATAATCTAGACATGATTGGGTTGGAAAGGTAATCCACTGGTAATTATGCAAAAAACTTTTCACCATACAACAAAATCGTATATGCATAAACCAGAATCTGTCCTTGAAAAATAAACGCATAAAATTCTCTAGGACTTTGAGATAAAGACGGATTACCCTATCCCAGCCAAAAGATCAGACCTAGCAAAAAAGAACTTGTTAACTGGTAGATTTTGCAGTTTCCGGCAGATCACAGGGCGAAGATGAAAGAAAACGAAAATATAGACAAATACCTAGATCTTGCTGGAGAATTGAAAAAACTGTGGAATATGAGGTGAATGTAATAATTGGGTCACTTGGAACAGTCCTAAAGGAGGAACTGGAAATCAGAGGAAGGATTGAGACCATCCAGACAACAGCATTGCTGAAATCAGCTGGAATACTCAGGAGAGTCCTGGAGACCCGAGGAGACCTGTTGTCACTCAAACTCCAGTGAAAGACAATCAGCTAACGTTGGTGTGAAAAACCTGTAATAATGATAATACCATCACACTGAAATATGTAGTCTTTGTTCTTAGATCCGTAGTGATTGAATGAGCAAAGATATTAAAGATATTGGTAAAAAGAAAAAAAAAGAACTTCTGAGAAAAATTAGGGAAAAATTTGAGATTATTAAGTGGGGACTATTGGTCTACTTAACATGGAATAACCCGTTTCCAATCTACTCTCATCCTCATTGCTGTAGATTGACGGCTGTTACGATTTTTGTAGCCATCCTTCAGAGCGCTGTCCAGCGGAGATCCTTTGTGTTAAGTAGAGCGCGATGCTTAGTGGAGAATCCTGTGGCTGTTCCTTGGAGCTCCTCAGTCTTGCAGGTCCTTCGTCAATGAATGCAAATGGACGTCCTTCGTCAATGAATGCAAATGGACATCTGTTCATATCAGCCGATTAAGTAGTTAACCAGCCACGTATTCGTGCTGTTGATTGGCTGAGGTTTAAACCACATGACCTATACATTTGTGGTGTATTGCAGCACGGCTTATATACAAAATATTCCAACAACAGCCTGAGGGAATTGGGATTAAAAAAAGCTATAAGGATGAGAGTAATTGAAAAGAAATATATTTCATATATCTAGTGTTTACTAAAATATCATCCTCCTCATCAGAACATGTTGGCAGCATAGATTTCCATGACTATTTTACGACTCGTCCCTATCGGTCATAGCTCCTGGCATGTCATCCTCACGGCATCCGGTATCCGTACGTAGCTGATCAATGCAGGTTTTTGCTAGTCGGCCTACTTTGATGTGTCCATGTGTAGTTGTCCACAGGAAAGGGTCACTCATGATTTCGTCCTTATTTCTCCGCCAGTGTCCAGCATCCAGCATGACTTCTTCGGGTGGTTTGTGTGATGGAGGTAAGTGGCTGTACATTTTCTTTTTTGTGGGGTGCTGCTTCAGGGATTTGTTCAAGATAGCACGCAGCATCCGTATGCAATTCTCATCTAGTTTAATCTATATATATATATAAAGGGAAGTTGTATGTATATATGTAAGTATGTCCAGAGGAAACAACAAAAATAAAACAATTAATGAAAAAGTAAACATAGTTACACATTCACTATTAACAGATCTTGCTTATTGGGAAAAATAATGAAATTTGGTTATATTCGTGAAGATAATTAAAAAGTAAAATTTAAATGATAACAGCATGGAATGTTTTTTTTTTTTTTTTTTTTCATTTACTAATTTAAATTGTAGACAATAATTTTTCTTTTCAGTTTTTGTATGTTGGGATTTTAATGGGGCTTCCTGCGAGGATCCAATTCACGATTCAGTAATAATGGGTCGGCAAGACTTACTTTTAAAAATAAAATCCACCCTGTACCCAGGCGACGCCGGGTAGCCGCTTCTAGTAATCATATAAATCCATAGAAAAAATTTGGTTTGTAGCTAAAGTCTCATTTTCTGATTAGAATTAAATCCTCTGAATATAATCTTACTTTATCAAAACAGATCTTTTAAATTTGGAATGACAAGTTAAAAGATAGTGATATAATGGTTTTAGGTTTTGGTGATTGGCTGGTGGGGCGATATTTTCAACGAAACATTACCACGCCGCACAAAAACATTATTCGTTGTAGTATTGCCTCGACACACACACAAAAAAAAGTTGTATTTTTCTATACCCACACAAAGGAAGACGTAACATTTATTTGCTTGATGAAACAGACAGAAGTATAGATTTTATGGAAATAACTCTGAATATGATCTAATTTATTTATTTTTTAATTAGTAAAATAGATCACTAATTAAGACTGGTCCTATTCTAGTAGTGACCACCCCCACGCGGAGTTTAACAGGTTTGAATTTAGAGTTTTCCTTCTCCTAGACTGATTGCCTAAACCAAGGTTAAAGAGCCCAGTCTGCCCTACTATTTACCCATAGCTGGAGGGAGAATAGTTGGATTCATATCTTTCCCAAGAGTATTAGCGCTATATGAACTGTAGCTTCGTCAGGGATTGAAACTAATTGTCAGGTTTTTTTTTCAATGATATAAGAAAAACGTCTTACCGTCATTTTACCGCTTCTATTGGCTTCTTCTCTTTTAGCCAATTCTTTTAAAAAAGGATCTTTTAGTTCTTTGCCGGCGCTCGCCAAAGTTCTTGAAAAGGAAAAAGAAAAGAAATATGTACTTATCAGTGATAAAAACGAAAATACATGTGTGTTCATCTCTCTCTCTCTCTCTCTCTCTCTCTCTATATATATATATATATATATATATATATATATATATATATATATATATGTGTGTGTGTGTGTGTGTGTGTGTGTGTGTGTGGATTGATTGATTGATTGATTTTTTACGGAATGTCAACTAATCTTGGGTTATTTTATGCTTGGGCTTAGGGAATCACGTTCATATTCACATTTTTGTGCATTTATTTCTTTAGAGATTTTGCATAGAGTTATCTTGTTTGATTTGATTTCTTTGTCTTTGTTTAATGACATATCAAACTTCGTGGGTTATTCAATGCCAAATTCATCCTTGTAGAAAAATAATAGTAGATCACCAGTGGCTGAGTTATTTGTTGATATAGCTTTTAGTGATGCCCATATTTCATTACCAGGCCGGATAATTAAGTTTCATATATATATATATATATATATATATATATTAAATTTTTACTTGAAGGCACTTACAACGCATGTATCGCATAAAATTCGATACTTTTTCTTATAGAAAATGAACTTGACAAATGTAATCCCAGCAAAGGATGGCTCGATGTGTAGAATACCGTACAGACTGTTTCGACTTTATTAAGTCTCATCAGCGGAATATACTAACGATTTCCCTCCGACAGAAATCGAAACCGGGACTTCAGCAGACACAGTGAAACACTAGTGAAACACTTTTATCGCCTCGGCCACAGTACACAGCTGACCATCCTAGCGAAATTAAGCTTGTCAAATGATACTACACGCCTCTACCATAATAGGCAAGGGGGCGTTATTGAGAGAATAATAACAACAAACAGACCGTATGCCCTTCGGCGAAGTGAATAAGATTTTTGGATGTTTGTTTATTTAGAAACGTTGCTGAATAAAGTATATATTAAATTTTTACTTGAAGGCACTTACAACGCATGTATCGCATAAAATTCGATACTTTTTCTTATAGAAAATGAACTTGACAAGTGTAATCCCAGCAAAGGATGGCTCGATGTGTAGAATATATATATATATATATATATATATATATATATATATATATATATATGGAAAAAAAATTTGGTCAAAAGAATTTTACGTTGGTGCGTTGATATTGCATATCAGTATGCATGGGTCTTTGGTTTTTTTTTAATATGTAAATATGTAAGTGTATGGGTGCGGATACAGTGTGCATATGTATGTGCGCCAGCACGCACACATGCATCAACAAGAACACACATTGCGGATGTACAGGAGATTTTGATGATCTCAAATAGAATCATCCCCATACATACAAGTCAGTTGGATACTTTTACCTTATATATATATATATATATATATATATATATATATATATATATATATATATGAATGCTGAATAGTCAGAAGAATGGACGTGTTTTTTTCGCTGCACCAAGAAGTAACGATTTATGTTTTTAAAGCATATAAGGGAAGTGACAATTATTATATATATATTTTTTTTCATTTATTTATTTACTAGTTGAAACACATCAATTCATACGCGATTATATGCATTTGATTATGTGGAAAAGTTTACTGCTCATCATTGCGTTAATCTGTAATCTTACATTTCATAACATTATATATATATATATATATATATATATATATATATATATATATATATATAGTTTGTTATAGTCATAAAGTACTCACTATCAGTGATAGGGCATATATGAGTTAGAATAGCATAGATATAGAATCAATGCCGCTTGGTAATTTTTTGTTGTTTTTTTTTAGTTTGATTTATACCTTATCAGTATTGCGATAAATGCAAACAGACTCATCCAGGATTTGAACTTGAGTCGACGGACCCTTTTCCTACAACGATTAACGTTACACAACGAGCACCTCACAGAGGATATATAAGGCTTCCTCGGCAGGTCCTTTATTAAAGAGGCTAACCTCATCATTAGTGATGATAAAACAGGCACTTTAACAATCAATTGCATGAAATAGTCCGTGTTCTTTCACATAAGATGATGTATTGCCTAATCGTTGTTTTAAGATGTTATACAAGAAGCAGTTCAAGAGATGACACGCCGAGTCACGAAAATTAACTCCGGGTCTTAGAGGCACATCCGCCTTGCGTATTTTTAGAATATTATATACAAACGGATGTTTGTTATTCTGTTGTAAGTGCTGTCTTTTACTCCTTAGAAGTAAGATGATGCTTGTTCTTCTTTAGAATATAAGATTGCTTCCTTTCCCTTGACAAGGTATATCATTTACAAAGTTCAACTGAGCCAAGTTTTATTATTTTTTACTAAATTTTATTATTACTAAGTTTTAACACGAGCTCAAAGGTACGGGGCGCACAACGAGAATTGAATTCACTGTTAATAGTATGCAAGAATACCTCGTTAATCCTTACACTAACGCAACGTACTTTGATTCCCAAAACTAAGCATAGTTAAGATTTAACACAAGACCATGAGCTTGGGTTATCTAATCCGAAGGCTTGTTAACCATTACGCCACTATAAGGTGCCTTTTTGTAGACAAGGTTGGATTGCTTTCTTTTATTATTGTTTTTTTTTTAACTTACACAGGCTATATAGTGACATGGGTATGACACTAAACTGCACCCAGTTCTGGAGCTCTGGGGGGTGTAGAGTCACCCCTTCATTACTATTACCTCCAGATCAGCTCTAACCCGGAGTGGTAGATATTTTTTTAAAGTGAAAAATCGACCTACCCTAATGTGCAATCAGATAATAAACGCCAATTGTATCAAATTCATGTGTCTAGGAACTGATCATCAACAACTGACCGACAACAATATACTTAAATGTATGATTTCCAATGACATATGTCCCTAATATCTTAACCATAACTCAAGATCTGTATCACCTGCAGAGTGGTAAGATCGCGCCAAAATGGTTATTCTAGGTATGATAATAAATGGAACCCGGTGGTGAGGCTCCAGTTCAGAGCAGGATTTTCCCGTCATGAATAAATCTAAAATTAATCTAAATTGATCTATTAACGAAAAATCCCGTTTTTCGTTAATTACAATTTAATTATAATTCTATTCATTAAACATCTGTTACCATGGATACAGATTATTTCAAGAATCGTATTTTAATTTTACTTTTTCCTAATTTTTCTTTCTTTTTTAAATCTACATTTTATTCTTCTGATCAAATGATATTTTTTCTAAAGAAATCTCATAACGTCCGTCCAGCCAGTGGGACTCGGAATACGCTGAGTGTTTACCCTGTCGATGAGTAAGACCCCCACCCCCCAAAAAACTGTAGTCTTTTGGTTATGACATTAAACTGCATCTGCTGAAATTCTGGGGCTCTTGGGAGGGGGACATTCATTTCTATTACTCAAAGGTCCAGTCTCATCTTTGAGCTAAATAGATATATCAGTATTAGCATTAGTAATATTAGATACTTTATAACTGTGTGAAAACAAATGATTATCATTATTAAAAAGAACAGTTAGTTGAAACCATATAATTATTGATTTATTGATGGATTGATTTTAACGGTCAATTTTTACGCAGATCGATGCATTGATTGATTAATTTTAATGGCATGTCAACCTGTTAAGTGTTATTTTATGTCTAGAGGCTAGGGAACACGCTCATTGTACGTTCATATTTATATTTTTGTATAATTATTTCTTAAGAGTTTTTTTTTTGTGCCCGGTCCAAAATACGAATAATTTTTAAACAGATCTATTTGATCCAGAGATGGTACCCAAACATTTACTACCACTCCTGGTCTGAGTGGACTCGTGAATAATGACCATGAAGGTATGCTTCACATTACTTAGACCACCAGAGCTAGGTATTCACTATCAAATGCAGTTTAGTGTCATACTCAGGGCACCTCTTTTTTTTTAGGAGGGTCTAACTTCTCTGCATGATTTACGTACATATTGGGATGGTTTCTTTGCTTAATGGTATATCAACCTTCGTGGGCTATTTTAATGTAACCCAACGGTAGTGATACTATTTAGTCCATAGCTCGGGGATGGGTTTTAGTCCGAAAGTAAAAGTAATGGCCCGACTAAAGTTCGAACTCACTTTCTATGATGTCACTGTGCAGCACATTAGCCACTACGCTCCCCGTGTGTATTTTTTTAAATATTTATTGTATTACAACTGATTTGTATATATTCTTTTTCCGATTAGTCATTATATATATAGTGACGGCCACTTCTTTGCAGAAAAAAGCCATCTCCTCGATTGGCTAATAGTACCTTTGGGAGAGCGTATGACTCCACATGCCAAGTATATAATTGCAAGCCCTATTGTATATATTACTAACAAATTAGCTATTTTTATGCGTTGACACTGTTCCTGGAAACTCTCATATGACTTCCCAAACCGGCTGTAAACCCACATACTTTGTCATAGAATTGACACAAGTTACCTGTAGGTTTCTGCGAAAGGACTTGTGTAAAACGAGACTTTGATACATTGCTGTCATGAGATCTCATGACAAGCAGGTCCGGCCATGGACAACCAAACCGTGCTACACCTGTACCAAACATGTTTAGACTGTACAGTGATAGTATACAGTCAGTTGATTCTAACCTCTCTAACATGTCGGCGGTATATAATTGTGTCCAAATCATTAGTATTAGATGAATTTGGCGTCAAATAACCCAACAACCTGATCTCTGCAACTTTGATCTTCTTAAGGGGAGTTTGTTTCTTTTCTTCACGGGTTTTTTTTTTTCAGTTGATATTTTGATCCTTGAATATGATATATTATCTCCTTAACTGGAGCGAAACTTGCTCACCTTAGACTATTATGGCTCTCGTAAATTAGATCTTACTTTGTACCAAAACTTCGTCTTGGCACCTGTACAATGTGAGGTTATTAGAATACTAAACGAGTCTGTGTGATACTTTCTCTGTTTGCCTCCATTAGACAATTAGATCAGGTCCTTGTTGACTGTAAATGTATTGTCTATATAACTTTAAGAAATGACATTAACATTCCAAATATTGTTCGGACAATTGAACCCTTTCTTTGCATACCTGATGTTGTTAACACAACGTTTAAGCTAATGTATTCTTCAGACAACGGCTAACACCATTAATTAAGTCAACGAAGAAGAAGTCCATTTGTCCCAACAATACTTGGAATGTTAACGACTCTTCTAAAACTCATACACAATAAAAATTATTTTTATGCAAACCTGTTTTATATCAAGCCGGAATAAAAGGCAAACATTTTTGGTCCAACTGGCAGCGAACTCAACTCAGTAATAAACAAAAAATAACAAAATAAAGCTATTTATCCCTTATTGCATCTATCTATCTATCTATCTATCTCAGTTTGGTCAAATATATCTGTTTATATCTGTATATATCAGTCCGTTCATATCTGTCAATCTATCACAGTTAATTCTTATATGTATCTTTCTGACTCAGTCTGTTTCTCTACTTATGTCTGTTCATATTTGTGTACCTATCTGTCTATTTGGTCATATATATATATTTACCAACCGCTCCACACGGGCAGGATGTGACACAAGGTCAATTTATTAAGCGGAGTTCAACAGGTTTTGAATTCAGAGTTTTCCTTCTCCTAGACCGGTTGCCTAACCAAGAATAAAGAGCCCAGTCTACCCTACTATTTATCCATAGCTGGTGGGAGAGCAGGACTCATACCTTTCCCAAGGGTATTAGCGCTAAGTGAAATGCAATTACCACGCCCAGGATTTGAACTCGGGGCGACGAATCCATTTCCCATGACTTTAACCTTTACACCACGCGCTTTAAATTTGGTCATATACGTCTATCCATATCTTTTTGTCTGTATGTCTGACTATCCCAGACTGTTCCTATGTATGTATGTATGTATGTATGTATCTATCTATCTATCTATCTCAGTCTCTCTCTTTTTCTCTCTCTCTCTCTCTCTCTCTCTCTCTCTCTCTTTCTTTCTTTCTTTCTATCTCTCAGTATGATCAACTTTAGTCATTTACTAAACTTGGCTTACTTTGACAAGAAAGACAGAGGTATGGAGTACCAAACATGAATCGAACTCCCTAACAATGATCTACTACCCGAGGTGACCCTAAAAGCTGAGTTCATCGGGGATGTTACCAGTTATGACCAATAATAAATAGTATAAACAAATTGAAACTACTTCACAATCTTTTGACGCACTTTTGTTGTGTCCGTTTCGAGATTCTGCTTGCCTCAGCCGCCTGTTTTCTTGCCTCGAACTCTTCTCGTCTCAAAACTTCTCCACTTCCTCTGTAACCCAATTCAACAAGTTGACGGGCAAGTTCTTCATCCTTCAAAAAAAAAATGTATATATATCAAAATGTACACGGTTTATAGATTTTCACGAAAAGAAAAATAGAACTGAACCATCTACATTTCTTGAAAACTAGTTTATATATTTACAACTATTTCTCTGTACATATATGTTGATGAATTGGGTACCTCTGAACCAGATAGGACACTTGTTATATATATATATATATATATATATATATATATATATATATATATATATATATATATATATATATATATGTAAAACAGAGGTTTATTATCCGGGTTTAACCAATAGGATCATCAGAATCAGGGTTTCCCTTATAATCCTATAGTTGAAGCCCAGGTAGTAAGCTTCTGTTTTTATTAGGTTCTTTAACGGATTTACGTACATATTGGTTTGGTTTCTTTGCTTAATGGTATATCAACCTTCGTGGGATATTTTAATGTAACCCAACGGTAGTGATACTATTTAGTCCATAGCTCGGGGATGAGTTTTAGTTCGAAAGTAAAAGTAATGGCGCGACTAAAGTTCGAACTCTCTTTCTATTATGTCACTGTGCAGCACCTTAGCCACTACGCTCCCCGTATGTATTTTTTAAATATTTATTGTATTATAACGGATTTGTATATATTCTTTTTCCGGCCAGTCATTATATATATAGTGACTGCCACTTCTTTGCAGAAAAAAGCCATCTCCTCGATTGGCTAATAGTACCTTTGGGAGAGCGTATGACTCCACATGCCAAGTATATAATTGCAAGCCCTATGGCATATATTACTAACAAATTAGCTATTTTTATGCGTTGACACTGTTCCTGGAAACTCTCATATGACTTCCCAAACCGGCTGTAAACCCACATACTTTGTCATAGAATTGGCACAAGTTACCTGTAGGTTTCTGCGAAAGGACTTGTGTAAAACGAGACTTTGATACATTGCTGTCATGAGATCTCATGACAAGCAGGTCCGGCCATGGACAAACAAACCGTGCTACATCTGTACCAAACATGTTTTAGACTGCAGGGACCGAGAACAAGCCCTGTTTCGCTAATACGCGTTTCAGGGTTTACAGCGATCTAAGCATTTTCTTCCAAGTCCCCAATGTCTATACTGAGCTCGTTAGTGTTGTTTTTAAGAACATCCTTGAAACGTTTTTTAAACGTTTGCTTCGCTCTGTAAAATAGCTGCTTAGATAACCTAGCATCCTCGATCTCGTTAAGGTTCCCAACACAATGCATCTGATTGCGTGTGAGGAGCATACTGGATGTAATGTATCGCTGGAGAACAATGGTGTCTGGTATCAGATACTGCTATTTGATATTGAGGATCCACCTAAGACAAGGTTGATGGAATTTTTCCAGGAATTTGATGTAACGACGATATGTAGTCCAAGTTTCAAACCACATAAAAAAACAAATAAAATGCACTAAATTTGGTTTTGATGGTGATATTCCTGTCAGAACACACATGGATTTTGAGATTTCTAAATGCTCTGCTAGCTTTTGCGATGCTTAGATTTATTCAAGGGATCCATTTCTAGAGAGAGAGTGCTGCCAAAGTATACAAAAGATTCAACTACATCTTATTTTGTAGCCTGGTTAGACATATGGCTGGCCTGGAGGTTGAGTGAACATGCAATCTTGTTTTGTTTTTTTTGTTGTTTTTTTTTTTTTTAGATTGGTAATGCATGCATTGAAGAAGAGATACATTACAGTTTGCATATCATCTTCGGTGTGAGCAACAAGATCTGGATCATAAGCATAGAGGAGCTCCCGAGCGATGGTGTGGAAAGTTCGATTTTTCAGTGAAGCGTATGAAATCAAAGACTTTACATCTCTCTCTCTCTCTCTCTCTATATATATATATATATATATATATATGTGTGTGTGTGTGTGTGTGTGTGTGTGTGTGTTGTGTGTCTTTGGGCAGCATTCTTTCATTTATACATGTGGAATTAAACAAAAGGCACGTCTCCTGTTTAACAATTTTATTGATGATCTTTTCAAGCTTTCAGGCCAACTTTTTTATATTTCTATACACTAACTTGAAAAACCCCCCCAAAAAAAAAACTGTAACACATCATCCCTGATGATGGTACTTCTAAGTGCCAAGAGTACTCGGGATACGAACTTCGGTGGACTAATCCACGGATTCCATCCAAATATTTTTGAAAATTAGCTTGAAAAGATCATCAATAAAATTGTTAAACAGAAGATGTGCCTTTTGTTTAATTACAGATATATATATATATATATATATATATATATATATATATATATATATATATATATATATATATATATATATATAGTGTGTGTTTTGGTAGAAAGTTATTATTCAAGCAGGCTTTGTTAAAGACCACGGAATATTTCTTCCTTTGGAAGTTTTTTCGTAGTTGTTCGTCTATTTAATTTAGAGGGTCTATTGTAGGAGGAGTGTTAAGGTTAGTGCGTTAGTTATTAAAGATGTTTAGTATATTGGTGCCGATGTTAAATGCTGTTTTATTTATGTGAGGTTTTTATTTTTGATGTATATAAAAGAAATATTCCGTGGTCTTTAACAAAAGCTTTGAATGTTATTTATATGTACAGATATTTACTATACAAGGCTTAGTTTCGTACAAAGCTACGTGAAGTGTGTATCTAGTAGGAATCGAACTCACTACTTAGCACTTGTGAAATCAACCACATAGTTATTACTACGTCAGGGGGTCCCATCATGGTGTAATAGTTTTCAAGCTAGTCTCACATATCCATTACTACTGAATAGCGAGCTCGATCCTCGCTAGATGCCTCATACTTGTGACCTTGTGTCACATCCTACCCATGGCGAACGGGTTGGGTAAATACCAAGCCAACACCTACGCTACTGACAGGATATGACACAAAGTCAATTTTAAGCGGAGTGCAGCTGGTTTGAATTTAGAGTTTTTATTCTCCTATACTGGTTGCCTAACCAAGGCTAACAAACCGAAGTCTGCCCAACTATTTACCCATGGCTGGGGGAGGAGAGAAAATATGTATGGCTTTCCCAAAAATGAAACACAAACAACCTCGTCCAGGATTTGAACTCGTGTCACCGATTCCATTTCTAACGGAGATAACCGTTATTCTAAGCACGCTTTCAATGTAATCTCTAATATGATTAAACACAATTGCGTGTTGATTAAATAATCTTTCTTCAGATCGGCACTCCCGTAACGAAATAAATACCTCTTATCTTGAATCTAGATTTTAGCAACATCAATGTAATTGTTTTGAAAACTTGGTTTGCAGTAATAAGGAAATAGTACGGGCTTCGAGATAATTTTGTCACCTGGATATTCGAGACATAAAATCTTGGTACGTTGGCCATTAATGTCCATACGCACCTCCAATCGAACGTTCCTCACATTTACACGCCCACACAGGCTATTCATAAATCCCCGTGTTGGCAATATTTCCATTGATTTACCATAAAAATCAATCACTCATTTTATGATTTCATACAGTTATTGCCACATGTACAGACTTGCGCAGATACAAGCAATGTGACTGCCCTAAAAAAATAAAGATTCAATATCACAAATAACAAAATCACTTCTATTAATTTTTACTAGCGGGAAACGTGGATATACCACGGTATGATAATTTGACTATTACAACGATTTATATGTTTACTTAAGAGCTATTGCTAAATATTTCAACATGTAAAAAATATAATAATCTCTGGTGGTATTCTTTCTTTTTTTCCCTTTTTTTTTCGAACTTTCTTTTCTACTTTTTTTCTATTTAATTGAAACAGACGATAAGTGCTATCACTTCCTATCTCTCACCTTTATTTACTTATTTCTCTGACGTGTATCCCATTCTTTTTCTCCCCTTTATTTCCTTACAATTACAACAATATGATCTATTTTCTATCTAAGGTGATGACAGGGCATAACATTTGAACACATACATTCATATCTTATGTATCTAAAGGGAATGGTCCATTATTTATTTGAGATGAGGACGAGGTGTGACACAGGTAGGTAGGTACTAGCATATTAATTTATACATTAGTACAATGGTACCATGACTTACAAGTTTAATTCGTTTCGCTCGTAACTCAATTTACTCGTCTATCAAATCAGTTTTCCCCATTGAAATAAACCTAAATGCCATTAATCCCCACCAAAAAATTTTGTTACATTCTTTTTTTTCTTTTTTTTCTTTAGAAAAATAGCACTGTATTGTATAAAAACATAATAGAATATGTAAGGTATTATGTGCTGTAATGTGTTTTAATGTTCATTTTTCTTTCATGTAATATGTTTGGAAATTTAATGTTTTTAGTGAACTTATTATTCATAAGCCTATCTGAAGCTCGCTCGTACCTTTTTGGCACTCAACACAAAGCAAAATATCGACTGAGTGACATCTCGTAACTCGGAAAACTCGTAAGTCAAGGTACCACTGTATATAGTTTTTATGGCTTCCAAATAGGAGAATAATTTAAATTCAACAGTTTACCTTTATTTGTTTTATTTTATTTATTTATTTTTCATTTTTAGATCGGAAGAGTCAAAGAATTATGAGACAATAATATTTACTCAACACTTTTGTGTGTTAAGTAATTTTTTTATTTCGTGGATATTTTTGAATTGGTATACTTATTTATGAACGATACTATATATATATATATATATATAGTACATAAATAAGTATACCAATTAAAATATATATATATATATATATATATATATATATATAACCTACTATATATATATATATATATATATATATAACCTACTACCTAACCAGAACACAAAGATGTAAATTCATGCCTTTCCTAGTGATAGGAGTACGAATTAAACATGGTCTGCCAATTTCGTTTCCTGTACAGAAATACTCGTTCGAGCACGCATGCGCAAGTGCGCACACTTAGACATGCACTATACGTGTGCGTGTATGTATGTGTGTGTCTCTGTGTGTGTGGTTTGTTTCTTTGTTTAATGGCATATCAAACCTTTGTGGGTTATTTAATGCCAAAGCCATCCTTGTAAAACAACAGTAAAGATACTATTTAACCAGTTGCTGGGGAATGGATGGTTTCTTACTTTTCACTAGGATATTAATCTGAAAGTGAACGTTATATCGTGACTGCAGTTCGAACTTACAAAAAATGTCGCAGTCTAGCACGTTATCTACGGACACTCCCTACCCATGTATATGTGTGTGTGTGTGTGTGTGTGTGTGTGTGTGTGCGTCTCCAAAATGTAGATGTATTGGAGTGAATTGGATCGACGGGACACTGGACAAAATTCCTGTAGGTCAATGCATCTTTGGGATGGTGCCACCTAATTAATCCCTAGTCGGTACGATGATGATATGATTAGTTTCTTTATTTTGATTCTGTAATGTACAACTGATCAATCTACTACGATTTACATTTGTTGTAGATATATGTATATGTAATCAATTGCATAATCAAATGAATGATATTCTGTCTCTGTAATTTAATTTTTTTTAACTTGCTAACCAATTACAACTACTTTCCATTATTGGAAATTATCTTATTGGTTATTTGATTAACTAGTCTAGCTGTAAAAAAGTGTATTCAGTTTTATACAGGAATATTATATGTTACTCTTCTAATCATATTCATTAGTATAAAAGTTTTATTTTTCTCGGAAATGAACTGCTTAGCTAAATTAACTGCATAATATACTTTACGAGGGCGGGGTACTGAAAAGATCATATGATGACATCATATCTGCTACTGATGACCAATGGGATCCAAGCACTGCAATTTCGATGGAAAAAGTTTGTGGACCGCAAGGGAGGGGCTATATTGAAAAATAAACCTCATTTAGTCACATTCTGTGAGATGTTGATTAGTTGGATTTTACGGCATGCCAATCCTTGGGTTATTTTATGCCGAATGGTTTGTTTTTGTTATTTTTAGGTTTATTCATTCTTGCTGGGTATTCGATTTAAAAAAAATCATTTTTAAACACATTTTTCAAACTGATTTTTATCTATTTAACCCATAGATAGGAATCTAACATATACCATAGAGAGGACATTGGAGTAATAGCGATCTAGGGGTACTCCACACTCCCTAGAGCTCCAGAATTGGAAGCTCGCCAATATTACCCCTCCAGCTATGAGTAAATAGTAGGGCAAACTAACTGGGCAATCAATCTAGGAAAAGTAAAATGAATTCAAACCAGCTGAAGATCTGCTGAAAGATAAGCATCGCCAGGCTATTCCTGTCCCAAACCGGACTATATGAGTGCGCCCTTACGACCAAACCACAATACGGGACCAATCAAAAATTGAGAGATATTATAGATCAGATTATCTTTCTTCAATTAATATCATTAAACTATATAATTATATGCATATCATCTTCAATTGAAAAAAAATATTTACCGTGTGGGTAAGATTTGATACATTTAAAACCATTTGATTAGAGGAATTATTGATAGGGCCAGAAAGTTTGGGCATGATCTCTAAGGCAGCAACTGTTCTAGTTTTTTCATATACTAAGTTGTTAATTCCAAACGAACATCAGCACAAACTAAAAACTGCAGGTGTCCGTAAAACAAGAACAAGAATGTTGGTAACTTACAAAGATGATAACCACTCAATGAAAAGAACAATTAAATCAAAACACATCCCAATTCAATGCTGACATTGCTCAACCTAGAGTTTCATAGATGTTGACCAACACGAGTACCTTTATAGAAACCTCGACATTAGTTACTGTGCTTTACCTGGGTCAGAGAACATTGCCATTGAACCATGGAAAACTGGTGCTGTGTCATGTGCTCAGATTAGTCACGTCTCCAATTCTTTCAGGCAGATGGTCAAATTCATGTGCAGATACTGCATGTGACTATGGATCTAACCTGTCAGCAGGTGTTGCACAATCTGGTGATGACTGTGATGGTGTGGGATATCTTCTGTTAGAGTTCACTGGAGACAGTCATAACAGGTGTGATATATACAGATCATACTGCAGACCATTTGCACCTCTTTATACTTGCTATGTTTTCTGGTTGTGATTGTTTGTTTTTTTCCCAGCAAGATAATACAGTTCCTTTGTGCATGTATAACACAAAAGTGGTTCCAGTAATACTCAGCCAACTCTCATTGGCCTCATTCATCAGATTTTAACCCATTGACCATACATGGGATATATTGCAAGCCTCACTAAATTTTCCTTCAGTCACACCCATCTCAGGTATGAATAACTTAGAAATGTACCTCAATCAAGATACCTATACAACAAACCCAGCACTTTGTAGACTCCATGCAAACATAACACTGCCACAGTTATTCAGGCAAAGAGAGCAGCTGCACATTATTAAGAAACTTATTTTTTTAACAATTCAAGTTTTATATAAATGTACAACTTGAGTATTGTTTACTTTGTGTACAGAGCAAATATAAGTAATTTAGATATAAAGATATAATAGTGATTCTTCAAATGACATCAAACAAAAATTCAAATAATGCTTTTCTATTTTTATTTTAAGATGAAGTATTATATTTACTCATAGTTAGAGACTGATAAAATGAATAGTTCTAAAACCTCAATGCATTTGAGATAAAAGGGGACACACTCATTATGTTACATAGGCAGCTTATGAATTGTGTACGTACTGTAGTCAGATATTTTGAATCAGGGTTCGTTAGATTCAGAATAACGGGGCCCAGTGGAAAGTTATTTTTCTGAGGTCTTAATCTGCTCCTGTATATATACAATGCATATGTACGTTACAATGAAAGTATCAAATATACATACGCACACACACACACACACACACACACACACACATATATATATATATATATATATATATATATATATATTCATATCTATCTATCTCTCACTCTCTCGTATATATATATATATATATATATATATATATATATATATATATATATATATATGATATTCAAATTATGAACTCTTTAAGTCCTTTATTTGAAGTATATATTTCTATTTGATGCTTGTGTGCTCCCAAAAAAACTTCAAAGCAAATACTTCAAGAGTACATAATTGGAATATTTTAAGTCTTTGGTGGGTTGACATACCATTAAAATCAATCAATCAAATACTATGGCAACCACCATCAATAAATAAGTTTATAGTATTAATAAAGCTGTTCTTTTCTATTCGACGTCGACTTGATATCTTTATCCGTTGAATATAGTACCCAAGTCATAAAAGATTTCTTAATTCTGTGTAAACACCAAACCCGCCACTTACAACTCCCGACCCACGTAACTGCCTTTGTTTAACATGGTAGAAAAATGGGTAATTTTCACCTTTAGTTGTCAAAATTCCTAGCAAATAAGCCAATTAGAGTAACCTCCCTTGACTTTCACTATGAAACAAGCCAGTAGCTATTTTGAAAGTTTCCGTGCGAAATAAACAAATCTTAGAAACTTTTTCGAAAACAATACAACTGCATGCTTTAACACAAAAATATCATAAAATGTGTTCTTAATAACAATTAAGTTCATTTCAGATAATTTTATACTAGGAACTTAGCCAACTGACTTTCGCTTTGAAACAAGCCGGTAGCCATTTTGAAAATCTTCGTGCGAAATACACAAATCTTAGAAACTTTTCAAAAACAATACAACTACATGCTTTAACAGAAAAATATCATAAAATATGTTCTTAATAACAATTAAGTTCATTTTAGATAATATGCGCACGCACAATTTCATGCTAGGATTTTTGACAACTAAAGGTGAAAATTACCGAAAAATGTGTGCATTTATTTAAAACACTGCAATTTTCTTAGTTCAAAATGCCGTAGAATTTACATCACATGTTCATTTTGTCATCGCGTACAAACAAATCTTCAAATGAAAATATTTCTATTTTTAGATTGTTTAAAAATTTAATTGCTGTTACCAATTATGTAACAGGTTTTGGGGCAGATTTAATCTAACATCCAATACCGTATGTACTCGAGTAATGAACGACGACCCCTAATTTCTAGCCACCAAAATGTGTTTTTATCCTATATTGTGTTTAATGAACAACCACTTACATTTGGATATGCTAGCCTACAAAAGTATTTCTTCATAAAGAGAAAACATTAAAACATTTATTATAGTATTATTTGTATTATTCGGGCTATTGGCCTCATCTTCATTGTTATCTGTACAACGTTTCATCCGATGTGCCCTCCGACCTTCTTCGGGTATTTCTTGTCGGAAACCTTCTTTTCGAACTCATTCCGCTAACCATAGCTGGGGTACAGGTGTTAAGCTGTGTTAATTATTATTCGATGTTACTGCTACCCCTGACAAGGATTAAACCTGCAGTCTAGAGATAACTGTCACTTAGAACTGTCTTAACCTAACTCCTTTATCTACTACGCTATGTTTCCAGTTGGACAATACAGTGTGAATTTTGGGAACTTATAAACCTAATTTCTTGTTTTACCTAGAATATCTACCTATTTAGTTATGAGAAGTAAATACACAAGCGATGTGTTTATGATATGGCTTTTTTTTAGCCGACAATTTTTGGGAGAATATGTGCTTAATTGAAGTCGTACCTAATTTTGAAAGTTAATTAATTAATAATTAATTAATTAGGCGGGCATACCTATTTAAATGTAAGGCTAAACAAATCGTGAAAAATCAATCTCTGTATGTACATTTCGGCCTATTAGGCCTCATCAGCAGAGCTATAGATAGACCGCCTTGCGCGTGATTCGAAACCCGACTGTCAAGCTGACAGGCGAACACCGTAACCCCTACACCAACCGGACTTTCTATGTATGATTTTTTTTTACCAAGACTCATATTGGGTGTTTTTTCTCTTTCTTTTAATCTAATCTAGCCTTTTAAATTTATTTATACTTTTAAAGCTACTGTGTAATAGAATGAAAATCAATGCAATACTCTAAATAAACAATGTAAGCTACTGTTTACTTGAATATTCCAAACATAATATAACATCACCACTGATATACAACAACATTGCTAATATAGTTATTATGTAATTGATTGAGTACGCTTGGGGGCCATCGTTTACTGTTAAACAAAATCACACGAAATCGTCTCGAAAGCTCTAAACAAAGCCCAGCTGATAAATGAAGTTCGTATGTAACTTTCTTTACTATTAATAATATTTGTACATACGAGAGTTATTAAAAAAGTAATACTATTTTGTTTAGGACAGGTATAATCACTAACACAGGAATATGTATCATACATCAAAATGAAGCTGGTTCTCTGTGGATCACATCCCTACCTCTCCGCATAGTCACTGTTTCTCTCAATAGCAATGTACCTCTTTCGAATGAAAGCATGTACAAGAATTGATATTTAGAAGCTTTGAAATTTGTATGTCATCCCCTCTGGTATTATTTTATGTTAGAGGCTAGGGAATTGCGTATATTATATGAGGGTGAGTCAAAAAGTAATGCCATTTCGTTTAAGACAGGTATAATTACCAACACAGGAACATGTATTATACATCAAAATGAAGCTGGTCCTCTGTGAATAACATCCCTACCTCTCCGCAAAGTCACTGTTTCTCTCAATACCAATGTTCCACCTTTGAATGAGAGCATGTATCCCTGTCCCGTAAAATTCTGTTGACTGTTCTTTGAGCCACTTCTTCACTACAGATTTCACTTCCTCGTCACCGGGATAATGTTTGCCCCTCAAACCCTCTTTAATGGGGACGAAGAGATGATAATCTGAAGGTGCTAAATCTGGTGAGTATGGGGGATGCGGATCTGTAGTGAAGAAGTGTCTCAAAGAACAGTCAACAGACTAGAGTTTAATTCACATCAGCAATTAAAGGTACTAATCATTTACAAGGAACATCTGAAGAAGGTCGAAGGGTACATCGGCCGAAACGTTGTGTATGCATATTTAACAATAAAGATGAGGGCAACAGCCCGAAAAATAAAAAAAATAATACATACCAAGCCTCATCTAAAAAATTCAGACAAAGAATAGGGATTGATTATGCGTGTGATATATATATATATATATATATATATATATATATATATATATATATATATATATATATATATATATATATAATGTTGTTCTGGTTCCAACGGGAGAAAATTTAATATTTTATAAAAAGAAGAAGGTCCGCAAAATGTATTATGTTCTCAGAAAATTTTTTAAATTCTTTTTAACTTACATACGCGACACGTGTTTCTGATCTGTTGTCTTCTTCAGGCATTGAGTTATTATTTTGCCAGAATATGTCCGATATTTGATAGGTTGTGTGTGTTTCTGCAACTTTTCTATTATAATAATATATGTGTGTGTGGGTGTGTGTGTTTATGTGTGTGTGTGGGTGTGTGTGTACATGCTTGTCTGATGACTGAAATACTTCTGTACTTCCTGTTGGTGCTAGTATTCAAGTGAAAATAAAAGTCCATATTTTTTTTAATCATAAAAACCACTGAAAGATTTCTACCTCATTGTATCCCTCAATTTAGCCTTGTGCCACATTATTTCTATTCACATCCCCTCCGTTTCTTTGTCTATGTCCCTTAGATATACTGACATGGACAGACTCAGGCCTCATTTACCTTCATATCTTCAGGTGCAGTATATGACACATATATGACGAGGAGTCCTATATGCGTACACATGAGCAAGGCCTCAAACAGCCCAAATACTCAAGAGCACAATCATGCTAGCATCACACTAAAACGATACTTTCTTTTTGACGCAATGAGGAAGGTACTGTTGTAGGGCTAGAATCTCCAGCACCAGGCTCACATCGAATTTTACCGTGTCCTTTCCACATTCTGTCGAAGAACATACACTCTCTCTCCCCCCCTCTCTCTCTCTCTCTCTCTCTCTCTATATATATATATATATATATATACCCGGGGGGTGCATATATTTGCTAGTATATTATAATAGAAAAGTTGCAGAAACACACACAACCTATCAAATATCGGACATATTCTGCCAGAATCATAACTCAATGCCTGAAGAAGACAACAGATCAGAAACACGTGTCACGTATGTAAGATAAAAAGAATTTTAAATATATATATATATATATATATATATATATGTGAGGAAGAATGAATAAAGAAAAAAAAGAACAGAATGGATAATAAAAGATGAATTTAATCAATATCACTTACACATGTGTTTCGGTCTGTTACACATGTGTAAGTGATATTGATTAAATTCATCTTTTATTATCCATTCTGTTCTTTCTTTTCTTTATTCATTCTTCCTCATATTGTCGGATTCATTTCCAATTTCCATTTTTACACACACACACACACACACACACACACACACACATATATATATATATATATATATATATATATATATATATATATATATATATGTCAGCGTTGAGTACAATACCTACTTTTTTGAACTTACATGAAATCAAAAGAACGGAGAAGGTAATAAATCAAAGTGGAGCGATTTTTGCTACTAATGCAGAATAGCACGCAAGAGATAATATCATTAGTTCACGTATAAAAAGCATTAAATTTTACGGAAATACCCGAAACCTAGGACGCTAAACCGAAGACATTATGATTAAGTTTAGGGTTAGTTTAAGGGTTAGGGTTAATTTTAGGGTTAGTGTTAGGGTTAGGGTACTTGGGGAGTTTCCGTAATCTAATGCTGTTTATACGTAAATTGCGATTAAAATGATATTATCCCTTTCGCACTATTCTGTATTTGTACCTGTTTTTCTTCTTTAAATATAAGATATAAAACAATTAAGTGTGGATTTTTTTTCTCATTCACTTTTTTAAGTTGAGAGTCAAGTTTCACCAAAAGAACAGGCATGATAAAATTATTAGATTCTTTTTAAGTATAAAATATTTTTAGAATTTATGTAAAAATTGTTAGTCTAGTCATTTTTGTATGTTTATGGGTGGGGCACAATGTTGGAGAGTATACCATTCCGAGATATATTTTAAAATATCATCAAATGCTTCTCGGTGTGGGCGACCATGTTTTTACCTCCACGTAAATTCATCTAAACACAAATGTAAACAGTGTACACAAAACTGTGTGATGTCATAATTTGTTGTGTATAATATTTGCCTTGCTTTTCGTCTTTTGTACGGCGAATTAGTGAAAGGCTCCCGATCAGTTGTTAGACCACGCCTACGATTTAAAGATGTCTGCAGGAGAGTCATGAGGATATGCCATATTGACACAAACACGTGGGAGGTAGATGCAAAAAATAGAGCGGCCTTGGCGCCTTAACGTCAAGCAAGGCACGGAGAGGGATGAAGCGGGGAGGAGAGTAGCCTCGACAACAAAGAGAGCCAGAAAGAGGGAGAAAAGCCAGCAGCCCCAGAAAGCATCACAGTTTGTGTGCATTCGGTGCACCAAAGACTGTCACTCAAGAATTGGCCTGCAGAGTCACTTGAGCAGATGCAGATAATTCTTTTTGACACTACGCCATCGTCCTTAGTGGACGGAAAGGTGTCAACAAGAACCAACAAACACCAATTCTAATCTAGTACCTTTAATTGCTGATGTGAATTAAACTTTAGTTGGCCACCAAACAAATAGAATTTACCTGATAGATTAACTGAGATATAAACAAGAAAATATTTTAGCAAAATCGTTAAATAAGTTTGGTCAGGGATATCTATCCCAACCCATTAATTAAGGAAGTATTAGTATGGGACATGAACTCAGACTTTCTAAAAGATACTGCAAGACAACCACATAGCATAGGTACCAACAATTATGCCGTCATAAACGTATTTTACAAAATCAATTTACCCCCCCCCACACACTCCGATTAAAAAAATACCAAAAATCAGTGAATTATCCGATTTTAATGAAATTTTCAGTGTTGATTTATCAATGATTGAATTTTATAATGCATAAGTTATTTAATTTCAAAACTTTCAGATTTTTTTCAGGTCACTTAACTTTGATCCCTCCTTATATTTGGGGTACAAGATATCAGTGGGGTTTTATATAAAAGTGAAACTAATTACAATTTTAAAGTGAAAATCAGCGTTCATTTTGTTTGTACCTAAACATACATTTTGTTCAGTAATAGGGTGGTTGATTCTTAGAACAAACTATGAAAACAAACATGATTCGGTTATTTCCTATAAGTCTAATATGATCAAAGGGGAACCACTCTTGACTGATAAATTATTTATTTATTTTCCCATTAAACCAACCCTAAACCCGTCTTCTTTTTTCCTAGTAGATCAATAAATAAATAAATAAATAATTTATCAGTCAAGAGTGGTTCCCCTTTGATCATGTTAAACTTATAGGAAATAGCCCATGATTCGTTATTAAACACTTTTAAGTCTAAGTGGGATACAGTATGGGATAATCATAAGTACTCTACATAAATACATCTATCTCAGAATATATAGAAAATATTAGTGACCACAACAATGACCAGCAGACAGATCTTCAAACCTAGTAGATAAAGAAGATATCATTATTATTATTATTAATTATTATTACCTCCAAATAGTACAAATCCAGAGATGTTATTTGTGAGTCCAAAAAGTCTTCGTAAGTGTTGAACTCTGTGACAATGCTATCATTTCCCAATTGAATTTCCTCATCCATTTTGATGGGGGTTGTTAGCAAGTTAACCAAGTCAAAGGAAATAAACGTTGGGAAAATCAAAGGTAAATAATAAAAAAAAGAAAAGGTTGTTAACGTAAATTATAAACAAATAAAAAATAATGTTTTGAAATTGTTGTCATAGCGACGAGTATTTCCGGTTTGGTAGTTAGTTGTGAATAGTTGCTTTAAAGAAATAACCGGTTTAAAAATGATTGAAATATTCGTTTTTCATCAAATTTTATATTAGATTCAAAACGTATATCACTTTAAAGATGAAGATTACTATTCAATTTCTTTCCGAGATGTAAAAAAAGAAGAAGAAGAAAAAAAGAAAAAGAAAGCAAAATGAAAAGAAAATAACAAGTTTAGTAATCTAAGGGGACAAACTCTGTAAAAATCACCGAGATTAAGGTACAAAGGTAGACAACTGCATTGAACTAAAGTCTTTTTTTTTTTAGTTTCCAGTATTTACTTGACGTAAAACTTGACCTTGTGTCACATCGTGTCCGTAGCAGGGAGGGGGTGCGTAAATACAAACTAACATGGTTTCTTCTCCCCACATGAAAGCCAGAAAATTAGTCACCTGATTTCTAGACTGAAATAATCCTGTATATCCGCACCAGTGATAAGGTAGGGGTTCAAACTCACCTTTTCTCCACACTGAAGATTGGTAAAACACAATCACCCTTTCTCCTCTTTTGGTCATCTGTTGTACAAAGTTAAATTTGGAGGTACTCTAATGCTATGGGTAAATAGTAGGGCAGACACGGCCTTTTAGCCTTAATGGCAACCGGTCTAGGAGAAAGAAAACTCTGAATTAAAACCAACTGTACTCTGCTTAAAAATGATTTAATTGGTTTTAGCAGCATACTTTTCTGTCTGGGGTTATTTATATCTAGAGGTTAGGGAATTGTATACACTGTACGTTCATATTTACATTTTTTGTGTACTTTAAGAGTTTTTTTGCTCTCAGATGATATAATTCCTATTAAATACAATTTCTTTTTAAACATATCTATTTGATTCGTAGATGGGATCCTAATAGGGATTACCATTCTGGGTCGGAGTAGACCTGAGAGTAATCCCAGAGCTGGAGCAATATGACCAGATGCAGTTTAGTGTTATACCAAGGAAACCCCTAGATGGGCAGAGAGTCTTACTATTACATCGACCAGCATACTTGTGTCAAGAAGGGGATTTCAAACCCCTTTTGAAGGGGTCTTACCCCTCTGTAAAGGATATAGACAGTGCACAAGGACACACTAGTGTAGGTCAGTCAGGAAAAAACTACATTGATCAGCTCTGCATGGATACTGGATGCTGTGCAGTGGACCTTCCAG
Organism: Doryteuthis pealeii; assembly: GCA_023376005.1. Classification (NCBI taxonomy): domain Eukaryota; kingdom Metazoa; phylum Mollusca; class Cephalopoda; order Myopsida; family Loliginidae; genus Doryteuthis; species Doryteuthis pealeii. Next base: position 97,140,083 of record CM042142.1, read on the forward strand.
GGATAATGGCTGTTAGGGATGGGTGGCAAGAAAGAGTCATAGAGATCTGTACTGTTGGCATGACTTTATAATGATAATTAGCAATGAAAGTGCAATATGCAATTATTTTTATTTTTTGTCGAAATAATTTTGGACGAAAAAAAAATTTAAGAATTGAATCAAACTTTTTTTCAGTTTTAAAGATTCTTTTTTCAAATAAAAACGTTCCAAGGATTTAATTGAAAGGAAAGACCTATATTTATCAGCTATACACAAATACTGGATGCTGTGCAGAGGACCTTCAAGGAGTGATGGCCAATAGGGATGAGTGGCAAAAAAGAGTCATGGAGATCTGTGCTGTCATCATGTCTTGATAATGATGATTAACAATAAAAGTGCAATATGAAATTTTTTTTTTTTGTTGAAATGATTTTGGATGAAAAAAAAATTATAAATTAAATTGAACTTTATCTTAGTTTTAAAGATTTTTTTTTCTTTTCATATTCCAATGATTTAATGAAAAGGAAATCATAAAGTTCTAAATTGTTTGAATCAAGAGATGTTGTAAAATATCCCAATTTATTTGAATGTCTGTTTATTAAATTGTGTGTGAGAGTTTGTATTGTTAAATTGAAAAAGAATAAAGACAAATTTTCCATTGAGCAAATCTGCATATTTTGACCAGAAATCTTTTGCTTTTAATCTGAAATTGCTAGAATTTTATCAATTTCTATTTCTATTGATCTGATTAAATAAAATTCTTAATTTGTTTAGCCTAGTTAAGTGGGGGTTTTACCCTGGTTTCCTAACAATTTGATGTTTCAGCTGCTGTAACCCTAGCCTTCCTCAAGCAGCAAAATGTCTGAAACACAGTGATAACAAAATCAGACTCGTCCATATGAATCAAATAATAATAGAAACAAAAAAACACAAAAAAAAAACACAACCCAAAAAATTCATTTTTTTTATTATCATTATTTTAATGAACTGTATAGATGATGCATTTGTATCAGCATGAATGAGCATGACTCAAATTATCCAATATTCAAAACAGGATTTTGTAAAAATCCTTAACTTCTTTGGGCTTCATCTGATGTGAAACATTTGAGTGAGATCCAAGGGGAATAAAACCATTTCTAATTTGCCATTACTTTAGCCATCATTCAAACAATTAGTGAATTGATTTGTACGACGTTTGTATCTTAAATTGGTTCCCAGCTTCTTGGCAGAAAGACATTTTTTTTTCTAGGTTCATTATGAACTAGATAGAAAGATACTTCAATTAGCAGCAATGGTAGTAAAGATCTGTTCCAGCACAAAAAGGTTTCAGGCTTTTTTAAACCTGTGCTCAAGTTCATAGACACCAACTGACACAGAAGCATTTTCATCATAATCCGTCCAATCCTGGAAAAAAAAAGAGAGAAGATTAATCAAACTGTTTTAATCTTTGATGTTGATTTTAACATTTTTAGGTTAATTCCTATTACTCCAACATAAACCAAGGGGAACCACTCTTGACTGATAAATTATTTATTATTTTCCCATTAAACTAACCCTAAAACTAATCCGTTAACCCTGTCTTCTTTTTTCCTAGTAGATCAATAAATAAATTATCAGTCAAGAGTGGTTCCCCTTTGTTTATGTTGGCGTTATAGGAAATAACCCATTTTTATATACGAGCGTAATCCCAAAGGTAAAGTCTCCTCAATATTTAAAAATCACAGAAACAGTCATTGTTTATTCTCAGTGATGTTTACATCATTTTAAAGTTTGAACATCTCTTATTATAATGGAGATTGTGTGTGTGTCTGTGTGTATCCAAAAAATATCACTACTAAAGTCACGATTCCCTTAGTTATTTATGTCACATTCTCCATGATTTTATTTAAACCTAAATTATTAATAAAATTGTTTTACATTATCAATGCTGTTGGCCTTATCTACATACTAATAACATGCATAGTGTATTTATATATTCAACAAATAGCGGTTTAAGTGGAAGGCTAAAATGCATATTGACATTAAAAATTCCAATTTAATAAATATGTGCTTGGTATTATTGATTTCTAATTGTTTGGTTTTACCTTAATGAATATGAGGATAAATATTAAAAGCAATCCATTAACAAGAAGAAATAACTGTAATTTTATTCTTTACTTCCTATTTTAACTAAATGTTAAATTAGGAAAATTTAGCAATGAAAAACGAGAGCGAAGGAAGATTAAGTTTCAGTTGTTCTATTTTTGATTTACCCCCCTCTGTTTAAAATCTTTTTATCTGCATTCTTATTTAGTTTCATTCGTGTTTCTAAAATAATATTGTATTACATCAAAACTTAAATACTTCACCTGTAGGGTGCATATATTTGCTAGTGTATATAATATTTCTACATACATTTTGGTTGATGAATTTTTGGAGGTGCTGGGCAGTTTTTGTATGCTAGTGTCATATCAGCTTGCCACCATGACATTGAGGAAGTATTGAACCTTGCTGTTGTTGTAAATTCTCTACACCACTTGTGAATGTTTTTGTTATTCATGTATGACTCACTGTAGACTCAATTAATTGGTAACAAATTTCAATCAGTTTAATGACTTTGGTACTTTTGTGTTCTAAAACCAAATAACTGTGTGAAGTTCACACTTTGCAGCAAGGTATGTGCAGGCACATGCTCAACAAACATAACAGTATTGCCAATAGCCACATAAACAGTTTCCCTGTGTCACCAGTGCTTTGAAGATCTGAATTTTGGGATTACCCTCATATATATGGTAAAAAAAAAAGAAAAAAAGGAAAAAAAAAGAAAAAAAGGAAAAAAAAAAAAAAAAGAAAAAACAAATTAGTTTTTATTCTAAGAAACCCTATTTTTGTACATCGGTACTTTTAATTTAAATGCAACCATATCAGAGTTGTTTCTCTGTTTTAAAATTTGTTTTCAAGGGATTGTAATATGGTTTGTATTTACCCAACCCACTTGCAATGGGCAGGATACGACACAGTCAACTTTTAAGCAAAGTACAACTAGTTTGTTTTCCTTCTCCTAGACTGATTGCCCAACCCAGGCTAAAGAACCTCTTACTATTTACCCATAACTGGATGGAGAAAAAATGAATTCATACCTTTCCCAAGGGCATTAATGCAAATGAACCACAAACAGCCTTGTCCACGAATTAAATGACTTTAATGGCATGTCAACCTGTCTAGAGTTATTTCATGCCTAGAAGTAAGGAATCACTTCATATTTACATTTTTTGTGTTGTTGTTTAAGAGTTTTTTGTGGTGGGGTTTGTACATGGTCCTACGGAATACAAATAATTAAAAAAAAAAAAAATTTGTTTGTTGCATCGATGGAACCCGAACAGGTATTACTACTCCAGATCAGAGTGAACCTGGGTGTAACAGCAATGAAGGGATACTTCACACTCCCAAGAACTGGAGCCTCACCATCAGATGCAGTTTGGTGTCATACCCAAGACACCCCTTTTTTGGATGAGTGGGTAGTCTTACCTCTTTTCTAGGGGATAAAGTTAGTGTATTCTTAGCCTCATCAACAGGGCAGTCCAAGTTTTGAATTAAAGTTCATTCTTTTATAATGATAACCATTACACCATGCACCTCCAATTGCATTATTGTTACTCAGAATGTAATATTATCTTTATAGAAAGATATTTTTTTTTAAATTCCTGTTTTATGTATCAGCTGAAGTGCTGTTAGGTTTTATTTTTTTTATTGCCTATTTTGGTCCGTACCAATTCACAAGAATTTTCAATAATTCATTTAACTGCTATTTAGAATAATGAACAAAAGTTGACTCATTATCATTGAATAGAGCTGAAAGTCTTATCACCCCTACACATTGTTTTAACTTTCATTATTTTTTATTCTAATAATGTTATGTAATTATTATCACTCAATAAAAAAAAAAGTTTTAAAAATTATTTGATTAATTATTAATTACATTATTAGGCTTTAAAATTACAATTGGGTGAATTAAACTATTTTATAGAATTTCGGGTTGTATTATGTAATTATTTTACCTCTAGAAAAAAATATGTAAGGGGTGACATGACTTTCGGACGACCCTATAGAGTTCTTTGTGAATTCAGCTGTCACACAAGTCTGGTTAGAGAATAACTTTTCTAAGGGGAGGTAACTATGTTCTTCGGAAAAAATTTGAATTCAGAGAACTATCCAGAAAAATTTGATCATCATTAAGCAAATTTTATACTTACACCTTCAGCAAATGAAATATCTTTGAATGCCATGCCAGATTCAGAGCCTTCAGCAACAAAACCAACCTTAAGAAAAAAGAGAAAAAAAAGAATTAAAAGGATTTTGTTCTACAATTATTTTTTCTTTTAACTGAAAAGAAAGTATTAATCAACCCCTCATAAAGAAAATCACATTCTGTTAAAATAAAAAGTCACATACACTTTGGGAGAAGATTTTGAAATACTTTATTAGGGATTTCTTTTTATGAATCCACACAAGATCTTTTATTATACATTAGGATAGGTTTCTTCAAGTGAAAATATCTGAAAACAATTCACATACTTAGGTAGTAATATCTCATCCACAGAAAGCGATGTTAATGCATGAATAGGGAAGGCATGGTCGGCTATAAACATATCAGTCATATGGAAATCCGATCTCACAAGTCAAAATGACAATTCTTCCAAGCTGTGGTCGTGTCAGCTGTATGGCTGCACCACTTGGACCCTAACAAGGTGTCTGGAGAATAAGCTAATGGCAGTTGCACAAGAATGCTGCGTGCAATCTTGAACAAGTCATGAAAACAACATCCCACCAGGAAGCAGCTGTACAGTCACTTGCCCACTATCTCACAAAGAGTGAGATGAACAAGACAGGCAGGATACTGCTGGAGAAGCAAGGACGAACTCATAAGCGACATTCTCCTGTGGAAACCAGAACATTAACATGCTAATGTGGGCTGCCCAACAAGGACCTACATTGACCGGCTCTGCATGGATACTTAATGCTGTGCAGAGGACCTCCCAGAGGCAATAAATGATAGGGATAGTTGGCAAGACATTTTCATGGATATCCATGCTAATTGCGCAACATGATAATGATGATACAATGCAAAAATTTTTTATGACAATTTATGATTGACTGATTGATTTTAATGACAGGTCAACCTGTCTAGCATTAATTTATGCCAAGAGGTTAGAGAATCGTTTTCATATTTTTGTGTAATTGTTTTAAGAGTTTTTTGGGGAGAGGAAATCTATTTGATCCATAGATGGGATCCTAAATGGCACTACTACTACAGGTCAGAGTGGACCTGGGAGTAATGGCAATGACGAGGTACTCCACACTCCCAGATTTCCAAAACAAGAGCCTCGCTATCAGATGCAGTTTAGTGTTATTCCTAGGACATATCGATTGATTCATACAAGGGTCATTCAAAAAGTTCTAAGCCTTTATAAGGAAACAGACATGGGATAATATAATGTAAGTATTGTAGTAAATGTCCTGATATTACTTACTGTTGGTTGGAAATCAACAGGTTCCACTCCTCTACAATCAAATTTGACTATGGTTACAAATTTGCCATCATTTTCAATGTTGTAAGATCCAATGGAGTCTGGAATGATATCTAACAAAAAGGAAAACAAATAATGTGAGAAAAAGGAGGTGAACAGAAATATGTACTTGGCTTTTTTATTCAATGAAAAAACTAAAGAAAAAAAAAAAAGAAGGAGAAAAAACGATCATAAAAAAGAAATGAAGAAAAAAAGATCAATAAAAAGAGAACGAGGAAAAAAATGATCAAAAAAAATAATGAAAAAGAGAATGAAAAAAATGATAAAAAGAAGAAAAAGAAAGAAAAGAGAATAAAGAAGAAAAAAAAATGAAAAACTGAAATTAGAAAAAAAAAAAAAAAAAGCAGTATAAAAATTGGAAAAAACAAAACTTGGTCAAGTTTAAAAATGAAATTTTTCTGATCATCACATGGTAATTTATTCAAACAAATATTCTCATTTTTAAAATCTTCAACATGTTTAGCAGATCTACTTTCCATCCATAATCAGGTGAGAGTCAGAATTGGTAATTTACAGCTATAACAACCATATTAGTATTACAGTATTCACAACTATAACAAAGCAGTATTGGTTAAACTAGCAAAAATATGCACATGTATTTAATTTTTAATGTAATGAAATATAACAAATAAGAATGCAGATAAAATGATTTAAAATGGGTAAAAATGAAAAATCAAACAACTTTAAAACTAACTCTTCCATCATTTTTCATCACTCCATCTTTCATTGTAAAATATTCCTAATTTAGTAATGCAATATTTATTTATTTAATCTAATGCATATTGATATAAAAAATTTGATTTTAATAAATATGTGCTTTAGGGATTTTTAATTGTTTGGTTTTATATTAATGAATATGAGCAAAAATCTCTTCAATAAATCTTAAATGAAATTCATTAACAAGAAGAAATAACTGCTATTTTATTCTTTACTTCCTATTTTAACTAAATAGTTAAATTAGGAAAATTTATCAATGAAAGATGGGAGTGATGGAAGAGTAAGTTTCAGTTGTTCTATTTTTCTATTATAACCCCCTCTATTTCAAATGTTTTTATCTGCATTTTTATTTAGTTTCATTTGCCTTTCTAATGTAATATAATATCTTATTACATTAAATACTTGCACCCGGAGGGTGCATATATTTACTAGTTTATTAAAATAAACAGTTAGGGACTTCAGTCGTAGCGTGGGTTCTTTTTGAGCAGGCACCGCCTAGCGTTTTTTTAGGTCAGCAGGCCAGGACACATTTATGTGAAGATCCCATAAACTAAAAGGATATCCAGGATACATTAAAGATGAAAGATTACTTACCCATGGAATTATCACGGCTGCAAAGTTGGCATTTAATCACTAAGTTAGCTGAACCACGACTTCCTTTCATTGGAGTAGATTCCTGAAAAGAATTAAAAAAAAAAAAATGAAAATGTTTTCTAGAAATTTTTTATTGAAATGTTCCACTATTTCAAAAGCTGGTGTGGCCATATATGATGATATGAAGAGATGAAAACAAATTCAAATCAAGAAAGAAAAAAGTCAGACATGCGGTCATGGAAAAAATCCCACTCACTTTATTTGTAAGTTCTCTCTGGGCCAGATCTAAAAAAAAGAGAGATGTGACATGGTATTCTTGGGTTGGTGTAGGAAAGATCTATTGTCTGAAAATCATACCCACCCCACCCCAAACAGTTTTGCTAGCCCAAAATTTAGGTTGTTACTTGTCATTCTGCCACTAGCCAAGTGACTGATCCTTTTGAAAAATCCCAACTCTTATGTGTGATCGTTTCTCACACCTACCACAAGAGTTCTCATAATTAACCCTATGTTGTTGAGCAGGTACCAGATTCACTGTTGGTTTGGTTTCTTTGTTTAATGGTATATCACTCCTCATGGGTTATTTAATGCCAAAGCCATCCATGTAGAAGCACAGTAGTGGTACTATTTAACTCTTAACATCCGTTCAGAATTTTCCAAGTCCAGAGCCCCATTTCTATAAGGATTTATCAAAAATGGCCTTTTCATTTAAAGTTACCAGGGATATTTCCTTTAAATCAAAGACTTCTAAATATGTCTAATATTACATTTAAACAAAGGCTATTGTTTGGGGCAGATTAGGAAATGTGACTTCTGGCTGGGTGAAATGAGGCGGTAGAGTTAAGAGGGATGTTAAGATTTAATCCATAGTTGGAGGAATGAGAGAAGTTCACACCTTTCCCAAAAGTATTAGTCTGGAAGTGAATGTAATAGCGTGATTGGTCTTTGAATTCACATATTATGATGTCATCGTCCAGTACATTCACTAAGAAGCTAAGAATTATCACTTCTTTGTCATGGTACAAGAATTGATATTTAGAAGCTTTGAAATTTGTATGTCATCCCCTCAGGGGTTATTTTATGTTAGAGGCTAGGGAATTGCGTATATTAATGAGGGGGTGTCAAAAAGTAATGCCATTTTGTTTAAGACAGGTATAATTACCAACACAGAAACATGTATTGGCTGAACTTGCAAATCAGTCGAAAAATTAAAACTGGTGAACCAGAAAAAACAGAACCCAAATATATATTTTCCCATTAAACTAACTCTAAACCCCAACCCTAACCCCCCCTAGTTAAAATTAACAGTTTTATTACAAAATTTGTGGGTTCTGTTTTTTTCTGGATCACCCTTACATAGAGACCCAGAAAAAACAGAATCCAAATTATTTATTTTCCCATTAAACTAATCCTAAATCCCAACCCCAACCCTAAACCCCCCTAGTTAAAATTAACAGTTTTATTACAAAATTTGTGGGTTCTGTTTTTTCTGGGTCACCCTAATTTTCCGACTGATTTGCAAGTTTAGCCCATGTATCATATATCAAAATGAAGCTAGTCCTCTGTGGATCACATCCCAATTTCTCCACATAGTCACTGTTTCTCAATAGCAATGTTCCACCTTCGAATGAGGGCATGTATAAATACTGTGTCTAATTCTTTTGACTGTTCTTTGAGTCACTTCTTCACACAGATTTCACTTCCTCATCACTGGAAAATCACTATCATTTCTTTGACCCCATGAAAGAGGGTTTGAGAGGCAAACATTCCGTACATACAAAACTTCCTTTTATATATATAGAAATTGTGGTATTCAGCACACCTTATACCTCAAAATAATCAAACACAGTAAAAAGGTTTAAAGTAATAAGATGTTTTTTTTTAAGTTCAAAATAAAACTGACTAAACAATTCTTACCTCTAAACACAAATATACAAATCTGTCAGTGACTTCACCACAATTGGCACATTTCACCTGAAAATTAAATCAAAAATATTTTATGAGAATTGAAAACCAATGTAACAACAAATTAAGAAAATTTGTAATCATACATACATATATTTCTAAATCTCAATGCACAATATCAGTGATGCTGATAGCTTTTTGATTTAGTGTGTCCTGGGATGCAAATATTTGCTTTGAATAAGTCCCTGGGAAAATTAATAGGTCCCAACTAAAGTTTCTTAATAGACTGTAGGGTCTTTATTTATGATCTGGGAAAACAACCAAAGCCGGCTTGTTAAGTTTTTAAGGGCCATTCCTTGGCCTTATAGCAGAAGCGCTTATCTGGTGGAATCCTTGATAAAGAGTCGGTCTACAATGTGAATCCTTTGGTTACTAAAGTGTCCTGAGTTACTGGTATCAAGTCCTTCGTGAGTATTGGTAAAAATACCGGCAATCCTATGTGCATCCTCCAACGGTGCAATTTGAATTATGACCAATATTAAGTATCTTATCAGGCCAGTAGTACTGCCAGTGATTGGTTAGAAGAGTCAATCACGTGACCTTGGCCAGTCTATAAGTATAGGTGGGGAACTAGCACACACCTTATATACAGAAAACTGCAACATGGCAAACTTCTGCCTTGTAACCTATGATGTGTAATTTCATTTACAGTTAACTTGAAATGGTGAAGGAAGAAAAAAGAAAAACATATTTTTATTTTATATTTTTGTGTGTCAAGGATGCAGGATGTGTACCTACCAGCATCTCTGAACATACAGATGGTTTTAAAATGATAATAAAGATAAAAAAGGAAATTATTATATACAGTGCTCAGGTGCACTACAACTCCCATTTATAATACAGAGTCTTTTTTTGTAGTTAGCAGATTGGCCTACTGTTGGTATCAACCAAACAGTGCAAGAGTCTACCCCCTTTTCTTTAGCACTAAACCAGGGAAAAAGTTTTTCTGAGGTGGATCACTAAAGCTAATATCAACTCCCAGATACTTTACTGCACAAAACAGATTATTTAAGCTGGTGCTACTTATGCACTAAGTTAGCGAGCACTACTATTGAACCCAGAAGCTTGCAATTCCTAAGTGGATGCTTCACTGACGGAACAAAACAGGACCCCTTGAACAGTTATGAGTCATGCTATACATGTGAGTGTGTGTATTAAGGATGTATATCAGGTATAGTGTTGGCAAACTGCAGGAAGTATGGAGGTTTTAAAGGATGCAGTGTCTCAACAGCTACCAACTGATGTAGACAATTTGTGCCATGCTTCAGCTACTCCAAGTGTGAAAAAATGTTTCCGAAAATTTAGCAAAAAAACAATTGAATGACAAATAAACTAAAAAAATATTGTTACTAGTCAAGTGCTGCAAACAGTATAAAGCTTTTATAGATGTAATTTCATATGTTAATTTATTTAAGATTGATTTTAATGGTATATCAACCCATCTAAGTATTTTTTATGCATAGAGGTTAGGGAATTACATTCATTGTATGTTCATATTTATATTCTTTGTGAGGTTGTTTCTGAAGAGGTTGGTATTTTTTTTGCACATGGGCATATCAAATATGAACAATTTTTAAATACCCTAACAGGTACTACCACTCCAGGTCAGAGTGAACCTAGAAGTAATGGCATAAAAGGATACTTCATGCTCCCTAGATCTTCAGAACTTGAGTCTCACCATTAGATGCAATTTGGCATCATACCCGGGACACAGGTGGGGGTGAGGTTAACCCTTCTGCAAGGGATGCAGTAAGCATATTCTAAGCCCTGCCAACAGGGCATGTAAGTGTTCAAGAGAGAGAGAGAGAGAGAGAGGGGGGAATTAAAATGATGCCTTAGTTTTTTGTTTGTGCTTTTTTTAAGCCACAGAAACAATATGATTTGTATCTTCTCCAAAAATCTCATCTCTCCACATCTTTTTGGTTTTGAGTTGAAACAGTCAAAATTCAATCCTATATTAACAATGAATGTGTCCATTGCCATCAAATTGTAAGTCATAACCCATAAATTAAAGTCTTTTTGAAATAAATGTTTAAATTGACAACAAACAACACTTACCTTTATATACCATCGGAAGTCATCACCTTCTGGCTTTAGTTTTGTAAGGTTTTCTAATGTTGCTTTGATCTGGAGGGATATTTTCTGAAATTGAGAAATAAAAATGTTTTCATTCAATTTAAGCAACCTTCAGGATGTGTAATATTAGTTTATAGAAAAAAAAACTTAATTGTAAAAGTACATTGCTCAGTGTTTTAACAAATCCTGTCCATTGGAACAATTTGATAACAAAATAATCTTCCAAACTTTCTCCACCAGATAAAAAAAAAAAACAAATAAAGCAGGTTATTTCCCTTGACAATCAGAAAGAATAAACAAATTACCTCCCTTTTTTTTTTTTAACTAATGCTTGTAGTTACTAAACCACATACTTTAATTAAAAAAAAAACAAACTGGGGGGGGGGAATAAAAAAAAAAAAGGGATATTTTGGTCCAGATTTCAAAAAATTTCCTTACAAAAAAAAAAAAAAAATAATCAAACAGTTCATGCAATATCGGATCTAGACAGTTCCAAAAAATGGTTATTGTGTTGAAATCGGTACTAGCTTGATTTTTTGCACCTGGTTGAGAAGTCATCATATGCTGCCTCCTTCAACATCCCCCACTAAACTAAGCTGATCAAATTGATGCAGGAGATCGTTTTATGTCAATCTTCCAAAGCGGACAAGATCGAACCACAGCATCTGACAAGAGTGGGATATATGCAACTGTTTCAGTTACTGGACATGCTACTTATTTTGATTGATTGATTTTAATGGCATGCCAAGCTGTCTATGTTTTTCTATTCATCCATAGATGGGACCCTAACAGGTACTACCATTCTGGTCAGAGTGGACCAGGGAACAATGGTGATGAAGGGGTGCTCCACATTCCCCAAACCTCCAGAACTGAACCTCATCATCAGATAGTTTAACGTCATTCCCAGGACATGTAGACCCTCAGCCACTGCCTTCTAGCACCCATATAATAAGAAGGATTGGTGGTTGCCATAAGAGCAATAGTGCTGGGGCAATCATATAGATGCTAGGGCTTGACGTAACCAGCCGATTGATCGGAGGGAGCCTCTCCGTCCGCCCGTCTAGCCCAAGAAAAGTCTAAAGTGCAATATTGCAAGTCATGGACTGCTCAGCCACCTGGGTTCTATCCTTAAGCATCATGGGTCGCCACACACGGCCAACAGGTGGCCCCATTAGGGGAGTCTTATCCCTCTGCAGAGGTGCATTCTAATGCCCCAGACAGGGTGGTTTTATTTATTACTGACTTGTTTGATCACATATCTTTTCACTGATACGTTTGGAATATAGTTGATACCAGGGCTTGAAATTAACACCGTCCTGTCGTCCCGGGGACACTAAAAATTTTTCCTAAAAGTTAGTACTACATTC
>CM042142.1:97157347-97174847 GCA_023376005.1 Doryteuthis pealeii
TTCTGGGTCTGAGGTGGAGCACCACACCTACCAGCAGCTCCTTACTTTACCACACAGCTTCCTGTGCTACTCATATGCTGAGTCGGCGAAGGTCGGTATTGAACCAGGAACCTTGTGGTTCCTAGTCAGACACTCTACCGACTGAGTATATATATATATATATATATATATATATATTTATATTTCTGAAATACTAAATATAGAATAAATCATATCATACTCTTTCTGACTTGTTGGTGAAAATCTTTCTATGTTAAATCTGTTATTTTCATCAGTTTGTTTGACTGCTTAGGTTTCATTTCAATTTTAAAGGTTGACTAGGTTTTTTTTAATTTCCTGTTGTGAATTGAAATCTCTGACCAAAAGTTGTTATAAAAATATTTATGGGATTTTCATCAGGAAATCAGTCTTAATGATACATAAAACATTTCACCATGGCAGTTATTTATTAAACTTAACTAAGACTGGCACAAGGCAATACTAGATGAAATGGATACATGCACAAGATATTTAGGGTATTCAATTGTGGTGTAATGGTTAGCAAGCAAGTCTTGCAGATCCATTACTACTGAATAGCAAGTTTGATACTCTCTGGATGCCCCATACTTGTAACCTTGTGTCGCATTCTGCCTGTTGTGAAGGGTTGGGAAGCTTAAGGTGTCCCATCATGGTGTAATTATTAGCAAGATAGTCTTGCAGATCTATTACTGAATAGCGAGTTTGATCCTCACCGGATGCCTCATACTTCTGACCTTGTGTCACATCCTACTCATAGCAAATGAGTTAGGTAAATACCTACATGCATTCATTGTACGTTCATATTTGTATTTTTTGTGCAGTTGTTTTTTAAGTGACTTTTTTGCACACAGTCCTATCGAATCTGAATAATTTTTAAACAGGTCTATTTGACACATAGATGGGACCCTAACAGCTACTACCACTCAAAGTTAAAGTGGATCTGAGAGTAAAGGCAATGAAGAGGTGTTCCACACTGCCCAGATTTCCAGAACTGGAGTCTCATCATCAGATGGAGTTTAGTGTCATTGCCAAGACACACCCTTTTTGGAGGGTGTGGGTATTACCCCCTCTACAGGAGATACATTTAGTACATTCTAAGCCTCGCCAACAGGGCGTTGATTCTGATCTCATCTCTCAATGTCTTGTTGATAACACTCTCCATTGGTTTGAAATTACATTATTCTATATAATTAAAAAAGAAACTTTTTTGGGGAAATATAACAGATTTGCCTTAATCTGATTTTTATTGCACATAAAACCTAAAATATCATAACTATACATCTTATATTTGTTATCCGTCTGTTTGTAACCAAAACTATGTCACTGCTTACATCACAATACTCCCAGAGTAGGTTTATTAATGAGTATTGAATTTAAAGTCAAAATCCTGAAAGACATAGAATAAATCTTATTTATTAATTATGTCTATATGAAAATCTGAGTTTGATTTGCCTCAAAACCGCCCATATTATTAGTACATTTAAAATCCTGCAATGTGTCTTATATATCACTAAGAAATAAAGGTTTACATAATATATGGTGTACTTAATTTGCATATTAGTTTTAAGAAAATCGGGTTTAATAAATAATTACTTGGTGTTTTTTATCTCTAATATTATTGTTTTATTCTCCAACTTATTTAAATCAATCCTATGAATGTTTTTAATAGAAACCAATTAAAATATAATTAAAATAATTGTAATATTTTTATGCATTCTTATTTAATATTGTTAGTCTTTCTAATTGAATATATTTCATGACATTAAAACTTAAATACTTACACCTGGAAGGCACATATTCTTGCAAGTGCATATAAAATTTGGATTTCTTCACATGTAATTTTAGATATTTTATAATTCATGATAAATGAAAACCATATAACCATACATAAATACAATCTTTGCTCGCTGATTTAATAAACAAAAAAAAAAAATTTCTAAAGCCTTGAAATGTAAAAAGCAATCATCTATTATATATACTAGCAAATATATGCACCCTCCGGGTGCAAGTATTTAAGTTTTAATGTAATAAAATATTGTATTAAATTAGAAAGGCTAATGAAACTAAATAAGAATACAGATAAAAAGATTTGAACCAGAGGGAGTATAATAAAAGATTTGAAACAGAGGGAGTATAATAAAAAATGGAACAACTGAAACTTACTTTTCCATCACTCTCATCTTTCATTGTTATTTTTCTAATTTAAGTATTTAGTTATAAGAGGAAGTAAAGAATAAAATGGCAGTTATTTTATCTTGTTAATGGATTTCATTTAAGATTCATTGAAGAGATTTTTGCTTATATTCATTAAAATAAAACCAAACAGTTAGAAATCAATAATACTAAGCACATAATTATTAAATTCGATTTTTTAATATTAATATGCAAATTAGCCTTCCCGTTCACACTGTAAACCGCTATTTTTTTGTATATATAAATGCAATTGCATGTTGTTAGTATGTAGACATAGTTAACAGTATTAATAATGTAAGACAATTTTATTAATAATTGAGGTTTAGATAAAAATAAAATCATGGAGAATGTGATGTCAATAACTAAGAGAATTGTGACTTGAGTAGGAATATAGTTTCGGTTACAGACAGAAAATCACACAATCTCCATTATAATAAGATATATATATATATATATATATATATATATATAGGTTAAATATTGGTTAGATAGAATAGAATATAATAAATCTAGCAGAATCTATAAGTACAATTTTTGATAAAAATTAGGTTTATTCTAACATTCTAAATCCAAAACACATATACACATATGTAAATGTATATGAACAAGACACACACACAAACAAAACATATCCACTTAACAAACACATACACACATACAAATAACACACATACACATACACACACACTCACACACACACACACACACATGGTGTTGGGACTTAAGAACACACACATACACACCATACACACACACACACACACACACACACACACTGAAGCAAAACCTGCACAGAACAACAGAGGATTTTGATGGGCATGAAAATTACACACCCATAAATAAACAAACAGACCACCAATAACAAAAAAAAAAAATGGGGTAGGCTAAATCTGGAATGATAAAATGATAATCAGACACACACACACACACACACACACACACACATAAAAAAAAGGAAAAAAAAAGAGAATCAGATGATCCTGTTAATAAACAAAAAAGTTTATACTTAGAGGATGAGCCAGGCCTGGAATTATAATCAGACACTATTGAACAGGCACACACAAATAAGCATGCACACACATAAACACACACATAAAACAAACACCCACATGCACCCACCCACACACATTCACACACACACACATGCGTGCAGAGAGTTTGGAACAAAACCGAATGGACAGCCACTAGCAACAATTTCAGTTTCGGAGATCTTCTGTAGATGAGATTTTTATCTCGAAATATTAAGAATTTTTTAAAATAAAGAAATTAAAGGTTAACAGACAACACCATAGTTAACTTATTTTTCTTTATACTTGCATTGTGATAGCCTTCAAAACCAACCACCAAACCAATATAAACACAATGCTTCGAGCGAATTATAAAACCTTTATATATATATATATATATATAGATATATATATGTGTGTGTGTGTGTGTGTGTGTGTGCTTGCGTGTGCGTGCATGTATATATATATACACATATATATACTCATATAAGTAAACATTTATTAAGATCATTCCTTGAGGGCTCAATGTACTTATATAATAATAATAATGATAATAATAATATATTATCATATATATATATATATATATATATATATATATATATATATATACATATGTGTGTGTTTGTGTGTGTGTGTGATCCACAGATACCGTGTTCACGACATTTCACCTATCTCTGATCAGGAGCGAAACCCGACTATCTTTTTATCAGCCTGATTTGTTAACCTCTCGGCCATTTGACAGCTGCCATTAAGGAGTGGTGTTTAAACTATTAAATACATACATTTTTAATAAATTTCACAATCACCAGAGAGATCTAGTCTGTAAACAACAGATGATCATTGCTTTATGCTGGCGATGAAAGTTAATTCAAGTCGCCTCTAGAGAGCTTTACTGGATTTTGGGAGCTTAAAGTAAGCTATCCACAGACACCATGTTTCGACGCTTTACGTCTCTTCAGTGTGGCTAGACACAGCAACTACCTCCGACCAGGAGCAAAACCCAACTGAGTTTTCATATATATATATATATATATATATATATATATACACGAGGGTTGGCTGAAAAGTCCATATGATGATCGCATATCTGTTGTTGATGACAGTTTTGATCAGTGGGGTCTAAGCTCTGTAACACTGATGGAAGAAGTGTCTGAACTGCAAGGAGAGGGAACTATGTTGAAAAATAAACCTCATTTTGTCACTTTCCATGAGAGTATCTTGGTTATCCTATGATCTTTTGTGCATCTATATATATATATATATATATATATATATATATATATAAAACACATTGTTAAACAGATTTGTTAATGAATCTATGAACGAAAATAAATCCATTATTTTAAAAGTTTCAAAATAACATTTAAATTGCCAAAGGCAGAAAACAAAAAAAGGAAAAAAAAGAAACAAGGGAGGTAACTTTCAAAGAACAAAAGAAAATTACTTCCCTTGAAGTCTTTTGCAGTGAGCTGGTCTCAGAACAAATGTAACAGTTTCAATCTTCACTGAATTCCCCACTGTTTTGTTTTGTTTTGTTCAACGGCATACAAACTCTGTGGGTTATTTAATGGCAAATCTTTCTTTTTTTTATATATATAATTTGTAATGGAATATTTTGTTGGTAAATAATTTTTAAACAAATCTTTAGTACTTTACAGGTATATTTTTGTAGATAGATTGTTTGGTTAGATTTTACGGCATGTCAACCCTTGGGTTATTTTACGACGAATATGCTTTTGTTTTATTCATTCTTGTTGACTATTCAATCTTTTTTAAAACTATTTTTTTTAAAACACTGTTTTTGAAGCTCATTTTTTAAAATCAATTTAACCCATGGATGGGACCCTAACAGTTACTACTACTCCGGCTCAGAGTGGGCCTGGAAGTAATACCGATGAAGGGTTACTCCTCACTCATCATAGCTCCAGAATGGAGACTTCACCACTATATGCAGTTTAACGTGATATCCAGGAGACTAAAATATCAGCAATGCCCTTATTCATTACAACCAGATGGTGAGTCTATTTGTGTGGATTAAAATAAAATAAAATAAACAAAATAACAAACTACCATAAACCTTCACATCGGAAGAACCCTCCGCGCATGTGCTGGAAAAAGGACCCACTTCCGCCCCCCAAAATAATCTCTTGGCGATTCTGACATAGGCCTGAACTCGGACAAGACACTACTACCGGTCAGGAAGAAATATCCTTGTCACGTGATAGATATGACCCGCGAATAAAATCATAAAACTACCTTTTGTCTTTGTCTCTTTTTTTTTTCTGTGCTTGAATTCCTTTTTCAGCGCGACCACCAAATAAGATGGGGTTAAAAGCAGACGATTGGAATACGCACCAAGAATAACCAGCTACCTGTTAACCTAAAACATTAAACCCCTGCCACCTCGCATATTCAGGTACCCACCGATGAGGCTCTAACAGTGGTACGGAATAAGCTAGTTGCATATCCCTCGTTGGAAGAACGCACGCATATCCCAATAGATAATCTGATGGAGATGTTGACTTTCTGTGTAGAAACAACTATAAAATGAGAAATGTTCTTATAATATGGTGAAGGTTCAAAGTAATCTTCCATTATGGGTACATATGTGTGCAGGAATTAATCCGACAAAGAAGTTATATATAATAACAAACATAGACTTTATTTAGTGAGAACGTGGAGAAATACATACATGACAGATATACACATACTCATGACAAGGTACAGTAAGGTATATTGAACAGATACATAAATATACATAATGGGTATAGGACTAAATCCTAAAGAGTGATAAAGAGTTACATGTAGAAATTAGTCACTGATAGTTTGCTGGGGGCAAAGCCCCCGCCCATTTAAGGGGCAGAGGTACCAAGCACCAAGCCCATGTGCATTAGTAGCCGGACCCAGAGAAAGAGAGTGATCTTTTCCCAGGCTCCTGCATAAATACTCTAGCCACCTATCGGCAAATACCTGCAGCAAGGGAAGATAACCCAAATAGTCTCATGTCCATTCCAACACAACAAACTTCGGGATGGGGTCTGACCTACACCGACTAGAAGATGACCTGACTATGGGATCACCATTGTCCGTATACTAAAAGTAATACTAGACGAACACAGAAATGCTGTGGTACGAGAGGAAATAGAAAAGTTGAGTATGGCTGACTATATATAGAACGAAAAGGGAAACCATCCGCCTTTATGGGATGAAGTTAAGATAATAGATAGGGTAGAACATTGGAGGAAAAAAAACGTCTCAAAGAATCAGCTCATGTTAGGCTGTAGTAACCTCTTAAGTAGACCAAGTATAGACATGTATACAGCATGGGAACCAATAATAATAAGGCTAGATAAGATTTTTTTAATAGTTGCAATATGAGTCAAGGTAAACAAATCATACATATGTATACAGGCAAACATTCTAGGTAAAGGAACATTAGGCTTATAAGTTCTATAAAAAATTAAATCTGGATTTTCCGGCTGGACACATGGTGCAACGGATATAGAGGTTGAGTTGATACAGTTTTAAGTGACATTCATTTGCAGCAGGTTCAATCCTAACCACTGGCGATAATAACATATCTTATTATAATGGAGATTATGTGTTTTTCTGTCTGTAACCGAAACTATATTACTAATCGAGTCAAAATTCATATAGTTATTTACATCACATTCTCCATGATTTTATTTTTATTCAAACCTCAATTATTAATAAAATTGTTTTACATTATTAATACTGTTGACCATATCTACATATAGTATTTACCGCGTACCCCACTTGTACGGGTCAGGCACAAAGTCCCTATTAACGTGGGACCACCCACAAGCCGAGACTCATGGAGTGGCAGGTGAAAAATTGCGTCGATCCCGTCGGCATTCCCCCTCAAGGGGGGCGCCTCAGGCGCTGGGCAATAAACCCAGCCCTGCCCCTTTAAACCAAGGGGGCAGGTGTTGCCTGGGGGGATGGCCCCCTGGGATCGACGCTATTAACTCGTAAAGATCCAGGGCCGAAGCCACTGGACCCCCGGTGTTGACCGGATCTACATATTATTAACATGCAATTATATTTATATATACAAAATATAGTGGTTTGCAGTGTGAAGGGGAAGGCTAATTTGCATATTGATATTAAAAATTTGATTTTAATAAATATGTGCTCAGTATTATTGATTTCTAATTGTTTGGTTTTATCTTAATGAATATGAGCAAAAATCTCTCCAATAAATCCATTAACAATATTAATAGTAATTCTATTATTTACTTCCTAATTTAACTAAATAGTTAACTTATGAAAATTTAGCAATGAAAGTCGGGAGTGAAGAAAAAGCAAGTTTTAGTTGTTCCCCCTCTGTTTCAAATCTTTTTATCGGCATCTTATTTAGTTCCATTACCCTTTCTAAGTTAACATAATATTTTATTACATTAAAACTTAAATACTTGCACCCGGAGGGTGCATATATTTGCTAGTAATACTTAACATAGCTTGACATTTGTACCCGGTTATGATTAGCGGAATGAGAACACTCTACTCCGGTGGATTGCATAAAAAGTTCGGTTTGGAAGTTTCATGAAAGGTTCCCAAATCAGACAAGAAACACCTGAAGAAGGCCGGAGTACACATTGGCCAAAACGTTGTGAATATAATGATAAAGACGAGAAGAGCATTCCTAAAAATCCAAAATAATACATTCAAACAAAAGGGTAATGTAAGTTATAATTGTCTAATAATTATTATGGTATAATTTCTTGCTACCCCACAACACCAACAAGGATTTCCACATTAAATAGCAAAAGGAAGACTGAAATGCTGGAAAACACACACACACACACATACACACACACACACACACACACACACACACACATATATATTATATATATATATATATATATATATATATATATATATATATATTAGTTATGTCTCCTTGGGCATCGATTTTTTTCTATCTTCCCACATCAGCATTTAACAAAAACAACCAAAATCAAAACAAAAACAAAAATAAAAAACAATCAATGCGATTTTCAAACCAAGCACGCTTAGTTTGAAAATTGCATAGGCGAGAAACTGACAGTTACTAAGTGCCATATACTTTATATCTACGGTATCCTATCATATATATATATATATGTATTCTATATCCTAACTTATATATGAGTTTGTGTATATGTGTGTATGTCTCTCTCTCTCTCTCTCTCTCTCTCTATATATATATATATTATATATATATATATATATATATATATATATATATGTAGGCGTATATGTACATGAGTATATATGTGTATGCAGAATACACACACACACACACACACACACACACATATATATATATATATATATATATATAGAATACATATACAAATATATGTATTCTATATATATATATATATATATATATATGTGTGTGTGTGTGTGTGTGTGTGTGTGTATTCTGCATACACATATATACTCATGTACATATACGCCTACATATATATATATATATATATATATATATATATATATATAATATATATATATAGAGAGAGAGAGAGAGAGAGAGAGACATACACACATATACACAAACTCACACACAAATAGTGGTTTTAAAAAGTTTTTTTTCAAAAGAGTTGAAATACCTCAGAAGAACCGACGAAAAATGTACTGGAGACGTAGCATATTCATTTGTCGAATAAAAAACATCTTCTACACCCACACACACACACACACACACACACACACCACACACACACACATATATATATATATATATATATATATATATATGCATGTACATATATATATATATAGTATGCATATATGTACCACTTTCTTACAATAAAAATTGAATTTAATCAATTGAAATTTTCAAAAAGATTATTAAAGAACAGAAAAAGATGAATATCACGTGACCTGCTTGAAGACGATTCTATTCTATGTTGATCACTGAGTAATTTCCATCTACTTACGGAGCCGAACTGTAAAGTCGTTTAATGCTCGATGTTGACCTTATACAACCTAAGTGACCCAGAAAAAACAACGTCGAACCATCTGTTAATCTGAAGGATATTTGTGTGCAAATTTAAAATAGATCTCTTTCTCTTTCTCTTTTTCTTCTTCTTCTTCAATTGGAATGTGTTACCCAAATTTTTTAAGACGATTATTCTTGTTTTTTTTTTTTATCGAGACAGCAATGACAAATAATGTTTGCTTAGATGATTTTTTTATGGACAAGACACGCAATTAGATCTCTTTATTTTTTTATCTGAATAAAACGTAACGCAAATATTGGAAATAAATTGAAAATCAGGAAGTAAAAGCATTATCACGAAGTAAACGTTATTAGCTCAGTCGGTAGAGCGACCGCTAGGGAACCACAAGGTTCCGGGTTCAATACCCGCCCTTACCAACTCAGTACTGGTGTTGCACATTTTGGATCTGTGCCGTAAAGTGGGGAGCTGATGGTAGCTTTCTGGTCTAACGCTAGTAAATAAAAAGGGGATAGATTCCCTCGCTGTTCGGCTGATACCGATAATAGGCCACCCCACCGACTTTACAGAATATAACTATATCTCGTATATTGATTTATTCGACCAATTCACCAAGAGCAGGATATGACACGCGATCATTTTTTAAGCGGAGTTGAACAGCTTTGGATTCAGGGTTTTTCTTTCTCCTAAACTGGTATCCATACCAAGATCAAAGAACTTAATTTTCCTTACTATTTACCAACAGCTGGAGAGAGAATAGTTAGATTCATACCTTTCCCAAAGATATTAGCACTGTGTGAAATACAAATAGCCTCGTCCTGGATTTGAACTCGGATCACTCACCATTTCCTGGAACGATAACGTTGTATCAAGAGTTATTACATATATGATGGTAATACATTGGTTTGAAAACATGGATTTTTTTTTTTGCTGCTTGTTTTTGAAAACTTTTGAAAAGAAAGTTTACTTTGTTTAAAACGGAAAAATTAAAAATGTTTTTGTGTTTGATAAACTTAAGTATTAAAAATTTGGGTAATAAAATATGGTTAAATCGAAATTAATGGACCTAAATTCCAATATCGTATGTCACCCCCGCCGAAAAAAAAAAATACCAATAATCAGGGAATTAACCGAATTTAATGAAATTTTCAGTGTTGATACATTAATGAATAAAAAATATAATGCATCAGTTATTTTATTTAAAAACTTTTACATTTTTCAGGTCAGTTAACTTTGAACCACGTATCTTTGATGCTAACTGCCTGGCTGACATGCGGGGATTCTAACCATTACACTAGCTGGTCTTCCTAGATTTCTCGTTTTGTTTATAAACTGATATATCCTACATTTTTGGAGACTTGCTGCACGACAGTATGAAAGTAGGCAAACAGTTAGTTGTCGAATCACACACAAAGCAGCTTCCAGTCTATAACTCTGCTGATGAGACATAATAGGCCGAAATGTACATACAGAGAATGACTTTTTCTCGATTTGTTTACGCTTTACATTTGAACAGATATATTCGCCTAATTCATTAATTATCAACTAATTAATTTTAAAATTAGGTATGACTTCAATTAATCATATATTCTCCCCCCCCAATATATATATATATATATATATTTGGGAGAATATGTGCTTAATTGAAGTATATATATATATATATATATATATATATATATATATATGGCATATGGTCTCCCCAAAGAAACTGCTGCCGCTATAATGATGCTCTACAAAGACACTAAGGCAATGGTACGCTCACCTGATGGCGATACGGATTTCTTTGACATCGTCGCAGGAGTCCTACAAGGAGATACATTGGCACCATATATATTTATAATATGCCTAGACTATGTACTCCGAACATCATTAGATACCATAAAAGAAAAAGGTTTTACACTAAGAAAGACAAGAAGCAGGAGATATCCTGCACAAACAGTCACAGATGCAGACTATGCTGATGACCTCGCACTTCTTGCTGATACACCGGCACAGGCTGATACACTACTACATAGCCTGGAGGAGGCAGCAAAAAACATCGGCCTACATGTGAACTCTGATAAAACAGAGTTCATGAGCTTCAAAAAGAAAGGAGACATCTCCACATTAGATGGTAAACCCCTTATGCCAGTAGAACAATTCACATACCTGGGGAGTAATATCTCATCCACAGATAACGTTATTAATGCACGAATAGGAAAGGCATGGATGGCCACGAACAAATTGTCTGTCAGATGGAAATATGATCTCACTGACAAGCTAAAGCGACATCTCTTCCAGGCTGTAGTCATATCAGTACTGCTGTATGGCTGCACCACCTGGACCCTAACGAGGCGCCTCGTGAATAAGCTAGATGGGAGCTGCACAAGAATGCTGCGAGCAGTTTTGAACAAGTCGTGGAAACAGCATCCCACAAGGGAGCAGCTGTATGGTCACCTGCCCCCTATCTCACAGACCATCCGAGTGAGACGGACTAGGCATGCAGGGCACTGCTGGAGAAACAAGGACGAACTCATAATCGATGTTCTCCTGTGGAAGCCAACACATGGACATGCTAGTGTGGGCCGCCCAGCAAGGACCTACATTGACCAGCTATGTAAAGATGCTGGCTGCAACGATGAAGAACTCCCTGGGGCGATGAATGATAGGGAAGGTTGGCGAGAGATTGTCATGGATATCCGTGCTGCCTGCACGACATGATGATGATAACACATATCGACAGACACATTAAAGAAGACCAGAACACACTCACAAATATTTGACAAATTCTAGTTGATAATACAAAAACATTACATCTCTGTTAATAATGGATATTAGGTCTGTATTTGTCTGTAATAATAACTACGTCACTGCTTACGTCACAATTAACAAAGCCATCAATACACAGAATAAAGAACAATTATTATTATAAAATAAATAAAAGCTGTTCCTTATAATTCAACACTTGAATCATATACATTATAATATAAATAGATAAACTATATATCATCTAGATAAATAAACTAAATAAACAAAGCAATTTATTAAAAAATTGTTTTACTTGAAATGGAAAAAAAATATTTGCAAAATTTGTAATCAATTTAAAAAATTCTTTCTTATACTCGCCCCTTTTTCAGTGACAAGAAGTTAACTAAAAGTTTACAAATAAATAAATACCTACGATTTTCTGTAAAATGGGTGTGTAAAATATTCAAAATAATTATTTGATTTATAATTAATAGATGTGTGCAACAATTTTATTTGAGGGGGACAGAACTAAGTTCCCATTTCAAATTGTTTTATTTTTTTTTACTCCTTTAATAAATTTGATAATTTTCCTTACTTATGATACAAACTCTCTGACATTGAATTTTTAACTCCCACCTCCCTAAGTCAATATCTTTTAAAAATTCAATTTTAGACCGCCCGGAGGGTGTTTTTTATTTTGCTAGTTGCTTTAATTGCAAAAAACGACTTCAAGTATTAGAAGCGATATTCATAAAGAATAGACAGCCGACTTTGAATAAAATCTTTGGGTGGTAGTCTTAAAATCTACACATCTCTACGCCTCGGTGGATTGACAGTTAAATGATCCTTAGTTGCTATCTCTACGCACTACAAACCAGCACCAATGGCCAACACGTTCACACATGACGTCACAATGACCTATAAATTCATTGAATACAAAATTAACCCTGTACTTCACAAAACAGGAGCACCTACGTTCTCGAAAATGACCAATAAGGGTCGAAAGTACATGTAATCGCACTACACTAACGGAAACATTGGACAATTTTTAAACTGCCCACAACCACAGTTGCTACATCTCCATCGCCAAACAGAACAGCTGAATAAAAAACTAAAAAACAAGTTCTTGTCTGTCATTTAAAACAAGCCAACAAGGCAATCTGCTGAACACACACACACACACACACACACACACACACACACACGATATATATATATATATATATATATATATATATGTGTGTGTGTGTGTGTGTGTGTGAGTGTGTGTGTGTGTGTGTGTGTGTCTATTTACTTGCTCAATAAGGAAAATATGAAAAAAGTATATTATATATATTTACCAACCCCTCCGCACGAGCAGGATGCAACACAAAGTCAATTTCTTAAGCGGAGTTCAACAGGTTTGTATTCAGAGTTTTCCTTCTCCTAGACTGGTTGCCTAACCAAGGTTAAAGAGCCCAGTCTGCCCTACTATTTACCCATAGCTAGAGGGAAAGTAAGATTCATACCTTTCCTAAGGGTATTAGCGCTAAGTGAAATGCAATTACCACGTCCAGGATTTGAACTCGGGGCGACGAGTCAATTTCCCATGACACACGCGCTTCATAAAAAAAAACTTATAAAAAGTATATTATAAAAGCGGTAGGTCTGTGGAAAAATAATAGATACCGAATAATAATGGTCACACTAAGACATAAAGAAAATGCCAAATTTCTACAAAAGAAAAGAAAAGAAATGAAAGATAAAAAAGAACATTAAAAATAAGACAACTGAAAATCAAAACAAAGAAAATGCTATTAAACGTAGATGAAAATTTAAACGAGTAAAGAACATTTGAAAGTATTTATACAAACGTTAATTTGTCAAGAAACAAAATAATAGAACAAAAATTGCTTGCTAAAAATATAAAATAGATTCTATTACAGAAATACATTTATCTGCGGAAAATGTAAAAGAAGCAGAAATAGAAATACCAAATCGTGAATTATTATTAGAAGGTAGAAAAATAATACAAATTTTAGAGGGACTTATTTATTTATGTACATCATAAAACTTTCTAAAATACCGAAATTAAATTGGTTCGCCCCCATCTTTGGCTTTCAAAATAACTGATTCTGATAACGAATTTTGTTTTTATACATTATGTACATACAGATCACTAAATCTGAGTAAAGAAGACGATTATAAACTGCTAGAACAATTGAATGAGGTACCTTTAACATGGTCGAAGATTTCAATTTATATGAGTAATGTCTCCTGTAAATTCAATTAGTCAACATTTTAGATTACAAAACGAATATTTTGATCTGTTTACAACATATGATTGTATTGGTTTATAGACAAATATACAAGATGTAAACTAGTAGGTAATAGATTAGAGAAACCTATATTAGATCGGTTGTTATGTTTTTAATAATGAATGTTTAATAGGATATATAAGTTTAATGTCTCCTTTGGGTAAGTCTGACCATGCATTTATTGAGATAGAAGTTGAGAAAGAAGTTAAAGTCAAACTTGATTTGATTATATAAAAAAAACAGAATAAAACTAGCCAAAGGTTACAGAAGATTTAGTATCGGAAAATGCAGATAATATTTAATGTATTTACAGTTTTAGTACTCCAAATGTTAATAAAATGTGGGAAGAAATAAATAGACAGTCAACAATGAAAAATATTCCTGAAATTATTATAAACTTTTCAAAACCACGAGATCTATTGGGAAAAATGTATGCGACAGTAATCAGCTATCTTGTAAAAGTAAAGAGAAGAGAAGAAAAGAAATTTAAAAGCTAAAACTTGGAAAGATTTTGGAATGATACCTAGTATAGCAAATTATCAAAATGCTTTAAGTGAGCAAACTGAATATGAAAAAATCAAATAAATGAAAAGTTGAAAACTAAAAAGAAAATTGTTTAGATATTAAATACAATTGTAAATTATGATTTACATACGTAAGATCAAAGTTAAAATTCACAAAATGTTAGTTCAGTAAATAATGATATGTAAATACAACAGGTGAATTAACGGACACACCAGTTAAATATCAGGTATACGAGTAAACCTTTTTCAATCTGTTCATTCTTTGAAAGAATCTGGTCCACAACAGGAAAGTTGTTATAAAGCGGGAACCAAAAATTATGGAGAAGCTAAAAATAGGAGCTAAATTTTGAAGTATTTATCATCAAATAAAAACTTTATCAATCAATAAGTAAACTGTTTGAGAAATGTAAGAATATGAAATGATTCATTTGGAAAACATGAATTGTAATATTCCTACATAGAAAATATTTGATACGTTTGAAAAATAATTAGCAACCGAGTTTCTCTAACATGTATCTTGTGTAATGTGATTAGAAAATCACATATTAAATTTTATAGGAAGTTAGAAATTGTAATCAACATAGTTTTGTAAATGGTAAATCAACGCTATCTAATATAAAGTAAAGTCATCAGGGTGGCTAATGTTGATATCAGCCAAACAGCGAGGGAGTCTATCCCCTTTTCATTTGCGCTAGACCAAGGAGATTGTATTTTAGCGTCTGAGGTGGAGCGCCACACCTACCATCAGCTCCCCACTTTACCGCCATACCCCTGTGCGATTTAGCTCAGTCGGTAGAGCGTTCGGCTAGGAATCCAAGATTCCTGGTTTGATCGGCCCTCGTCAACTATCTAATATATTGGATAGTATTGATATAAATGAATATTTGATGGAAAGGCATATTACGGATATTGTATATTTGGATTTTAGCAAGACATTTGATACGGTATCTCATCGTTTACAAGTGAAAAAGAAAGATTTAGGTGTTTCTAAAAAGAAAAATAAGTAAACATTGTGAAATATTTTTGGTAGAATTATGAAAGTGAAAATTGGTGACAATTATTCTGAAACGTAGTACACCGTCCAGTTTTTCTTGAGTACTGAAACCTTTGGTATTTTTAATATTCATAAATAACTTACCTAATGATATAAAATCAGAAATTGAACTATTTGCTGACGATATTAAACAACTTGCTAGAGCATTATCAAAAGAAATCACTCTAATGGGTCTAAATAAATTGTCATTTTGGGAAGATTTTTTGACAATTAAAATTTAACATAGAAAAATGTAAAGTATTACATATTGTTATATAGCTGTCTCTTTACTTAGACGATTTATATACCATGAAAAAAAAGAACCGTGGTTGCATTTCTCATACTTAATCTTAATCTTTACTTATCTTTTCCGAGTCGACGTTTCTGTTCTTACTGTAGCTTCTTGTTTCTGAGAAGCAAGTTTTCTTACTTGAGCTAATTTCTGGCTGTATAACGGTCGACTCTCTGTTATCCGACCGGTCCGTCTTCTTAATTTCTTGAAATCTTCTTCTTAAGGTGTTGTTGAAATGCCCTGGTTATTAGTTTGTTTTTTATTAACAACTCGATACATTTTACTTAAGCTCTTTGTTGAGCCTATATCTTCAACCGAGGTAAGAACTGGCCAACTTCGTCTTAATCGGTCGGCGGCTAACCAGAAACTGACAGACTAACTATCTCTTTCCCAGGAAGAGAGGGTCAAAACTAGGGTTACAAGTTGTCAGTCAAAATCCCCAACCATCTAGATTTGAAATCAAATAATTGAAACACAAACTGCGCAAACCAATTGTGCAACAATATTGAATCCAAAAACATAGCTGGTAGAGGCGTTAGGCTGTTAATTATTATTCTATGCTACTGCTGCCTTGACCAGAATTGAACATGCGATCCAGAGATAACTGTGATTTAGAACTGTCTTAACCTAACTCCTTCATCCACTAAGCCATGTGTCCAATTACTTAGCGGAATGAGAACAGGATACACCCATGGACTGAATAATTTTCCGTGATGGTTCCCGATTACGACAAGAAGGTTCCCAAGTTCGAAGAAGGTTCCCGAGTCCGAAAAGAAGGTTCCTGGGTTCCCAAGAAGATTCCCGAGTCCAAAAGAAATACCTGAAGAAGGTCGGAGGGCATACCGTCCGAAACGTTGTATAGATAACAATGAAGATGAGGACAATAGTCCGAATAACGCAGATAATACTAATCATTAAACCTCATCTCAAACATTCAGAGAAATAAATTAAGCAAGAGGAAAATAGAAAAAATGAGAACGCGATATCGGGTTGATTTGATGTTACTTCTAAAGCTGAAATTATGTTGTCAATTATATCGAAGGCAAATAGAATGATTGACTGGATGGTTATAATTTTTGAAGGCAAACGTCATTTTTAAAATATGTAAAACCCTAATAAGACCCCACATAGAATATTGTTCTCTGGCCTGGACTCCAGTGACTAGAAATGGAAATTGGAGTGTAATATTGAGATTGGAGAGAATACATAAAGAGTGACAAAAATAAAAAAAGAGAGTAAATATTAAAATTACAGCGAGAGATTAGAAAATTAGAATTAACTATTTTACTGTAAAGAAGGATGAGACGTGATGTAATTGAAACTTTCAAAATAATAAATGGAATCTCTATTTATGTTTGACATCTTTTTAATATTTTTTCTCGAAGTGGAAATCTACTATCAATGTAGATTTCAAAAACTAAATCTATTACC
>CM042142.1:97179847-97182347 GCA_023376005.1 Doryteuthis pealeii
TATCTATTTCAGTTTGTTAACATCTATCTATCTATCTCTCTATCTCTCTATCTATCTGTCTATCTATCTTCAATGCTGTACTATTTGGTAATAATTCTTAATAATAAACCTTTTGATATATATTGTTTCCTTAGAAATAATAAAATCATCTTTAATTTAGAAGAAAATTAATATTTTATAAAAAATGTATTAGTACCAAGATTTTATTATTTGTAATGGAACATTATACAATCAAAAAAGATATCATTAGGTATATTTTATACCAAACTCTAGTGTATCATTGATTTAGAAGAAAATACTTATTCATGGGTGATATGGTATCTATCTATCTATCTATCTATCTATCTCAGTCTATACATAGCTATGTATATGTATATCTATCTATCCCTGCCTGTTCATCTCTCTCTCTCTCTCTCTCTCTCTCTCTCTCTATATATATATATATATATATATATATCATCATCATCATCATCATGTCGCGCTATTAGCACGGATATCCATGACAATCTCTCGCCAACCTTTCCTATCATTCATTTTCCCAGGGAGGTCCTCTGTGCAGCAACCTGCATCTTTGCTTAGTTGGTCAATGTAGGTCCTTGATGGGCGGCCCACACTAGCATGTCCGTGTGTTGGCTTCCACAGAAGAACGTCACTTATGAGCTCATCCTTGCTTCTCCAGCAGTGCCCGGCATGTCTTGTCCGTCTCACTTGTATGGTTTGTGAGATGGGGGGCAGGTGGCCATATAGCTGTTTCCTCGTGGGGTGCTGCTTCCACGATTTATTCAGGACTGCACGCAGCATTCTTGTGCAGCTCCCGTCCAGCTTATTCTCAAGGCGCCTCGTTAGGGTCCAAGTGGTGCATCCGTACAGCAACACTGATACAACCACCGCCTGGAAGAAATGTCGCTTTAGCTTGTCAGCGAGATCGGATTTCCATATTATTGATAATTTGTTTGTGGCCGACCACGCTTTTCCTATTCGTGTATTTACATTGTGGATAAGATATTACTACCTAGGTATGTGAATTGTTCTACTGGCTTAAGTGGCTTACCGTTGAGTGTGGTTATGTCTCCTTTCCTTTTGAAACATATGTACTCTGTTTTATCGGAGTTTACATGAAGGCCAATATTATTTGCTGCCTTCTCTAGGCTATGCAGTAGTGACTCGGCCTGTGGTGGTGTATCCGCAAGGAGTGCAAGGTCATCAGCGTAGTCCGCATCTGTGACTTTCTGTGCGGGATATCGCCTGCTTCTTGCCTTTTTTAGTGATACATCCATCATATATATATATATATATATATATATATATATATATATATATATATATATATCAAATTCAAATATATCAGATGATAATCATTTATTCCCTTATATCTATAAAGAAATCACTATCTCACAGATAATTTCATATAGATATACATGTCTGTACTTTTAGAGTATTGGAATTATTGTAGTGGCGAATTTTTAACTTAAAAAATAGTATGGAACCTTCCAAAAATAACGTGGACACAATTTAAGACTGGTACAACTATTTATTATATATAAAACCCCCCCCCAGAACAACAACAAAAAACAAGTTCGATTCCGTTTATCGTATGGGGAGAAAATAATTAATTGTTTCTCGTGGAGAATGGGCGTGAAAATCACAGAAATCCATTTTCGTCCCCTTTTGCCTCTGTTCTTTGAACAGTAGAGACGTCGTCTTTTGTCCGATCATTGAACAGTAAAGCCAGCATGGCGATGATTATTTTACAGTCCATCAATCTCAAGTAAGCCTTTTTCTGTTTCTATATCCCTTTCATATATTGCTTGTTCTTAGAACAACATGTTTATATTGTATCTATTGAGACACATTTGCATATTCTTTTCATTTCTACTTGTATGCATATTGTTTTATATATGATTGATTGATTGATTGGTTTTTTAACGGCATGTCGGGTTATTTTATGCCTCAAGGTTGGGAAATCATGTTCATTGTACGTTCATGCTTACATTTGTTTGTATAGTAGTTTTGTAAAAGTGTTTTTTTAGCTTACGCTCCTATTAAATACGAATCATTTTTAAACATATCTCTTTGATTCATAGATGAGACCCTAACAAGTACTACCAACCCTTGTCTTTCTGTCCATTTATTCATTGTTAGTATATCACGGATATAATAATGCCAAAATATGTTCTTGGGACACGACAGAATATCTTCCCTACCTCTAAACCATCCAATATGGGTTTTAAAATGTAGATATAGCATTTTGTGTAAATGTCCCCTAAATAGGAGGATGGTGTCTATTCAGCTAATTTCAGTCTTTTTTTCAATAACGTTTTTCAAAATGTCACCTGGAGAATGCTGATATGAATGTCAAAGCTCATCAAAAATCTGGCGTATTACTTACTGTTTGTAGCATAATAATCGCCTTTGTAGTTAATATATATATATATATATATATATATATATATATATATATATATATATATATATATATATATATATATTTCAGCAATTC
>CM042142.1:97184847-97229847 GCA_023376005.1 Doryteuthis pealeii
ACTATTTATCTATAGTTAGAACGAGGATATTAGTGCCATTTGAAATGCAACAAGCTTCGTCCAGGATTTGAACTCGTATTGCCGTGTCCATTTCCTTCGACGACAACCATTACACCACATACATATGTATGTTTAGTTAAAACGTTTAGCGATGAAAGCATGTACAGCTTTTTTAAAGAATCATTTTTGTCTATAAACAAATGAATGCAATTCCGCATCGAAGGAACACAGAAATTGGGACCATATGAAATTTAGGCACCCTTTGTTGATCTCGATTCAAAGGACATGTTTTTCATTTACATCGTCCATATCCGATTGTTTGTTAACAGACGATTTTTAGAGTTTAAACAAAAATGATAAAACTAACCCCTAGCCCTAACCCCTAACCCTTACCCCTAACAAACAACCGGATATTGACGGTGTAAATGAAAAACATGTCCTTCTAAATCGAGATCAAAAAGGGGTGCCTAAAGGTCATATGGTCCAGAAATTGTCGAAAAGACTCAGGGTTTCAAACACTTTCGACTGTGTCTTTAGCCATTTTCCAGAATGGAAGCTTATTTTTATGAAATTTAGACGAGGTTAATTTTCATTGTTTCAAGAATGGTGTAAAGTGTTTTTTTTTCCTGTTTGATTTAAACGAAGTTGTCGTGTGCCACTGAAGTATCAGTTAACATCGTGATATAATCACAGCTCAAATGTAAATGGTATTAGTCGGTGTGGCGCCAGTTGATGTCACGTGCCAATTTTAGAAGGGGGTGGATTTAAAATAAATAATTAGATCTATTTCTCTGAATGTTTGAGAGGAGGCTTGATGATTAGTATTATCTGCGTTATTCGGACTATTGTCCTCATCTTCATTGTTATATGTACAACGTTTCGGCCTATGTGCCCTCCGGCCGTCTTCAGGTATTTCTTGTCGGACTCGGGAACCTTCTCGGATTGGGAACCTTCTTGTCCTAATCGGTTAGGTTCAAAGTTCCATGATGGCTCCCGATTACGACAAGAAGGTTCCCGATTACGACAAGAAGGTTCCTGAGTTCGAAAAGAAGGTTCACGAGTCCGACAAGAAATACCCGAAAAAGGCCGGAGGGCTCATCAGCGAAAACGCTGTACAGATAACAATGAAGATGAGGACAATAGTCCGAATAACGCAGATAATACAATTAGATCTCCCTGTCTATGTTTGAAGAAGATCTTGTTGAAGGGTTGGGTTTTTGACTTTATAGTCAAGGCCTCAAGAATTTTGAGTCTTTTTTTTCTATTGTTTCTGTATGATATCGATGTTGTTGGTTTTTTTTTCAATAAGAAAGTGGCATATTGAAATTTCAAGTGGTATGTGTTTGTTGATATGATTTCTGATGGTGCACTGGTCTGATAAGTACCAACATTTTGTGTTGGCATCCTTCCGTCTACGAGAAACGATGGAGTAGTGTCCAAATTTGTTTTGAACTACGTAGCCTGGGTGGGTTCATATGAAGGATGAGCTGTTTGCCTAGACAGCAAATCCCCCCTCTCGACACTGCCGCTGTGACACAAAGGAAAGATAAGTATTGAAGTCAGTTAGTCTACTGTTGGTTTGAATAACAGCAGCTAGCTAAGCACAACTGAAGCAGTGTCCAAGACAGTTGATATTTATAGAAATCAATAATGATCCATTCATGCATTTGGGTGATTCCATTCCTTGAGTTCTGATTGGCTGCTTGGTTTCAATGATATTGTGGAGTATTATAAATACCCTGTCATTCTGCAGTAGAATTGCAACAAGACGGGTTTGTATTAAGTTACAATCGCTTGTTGCCGTGTCTTACCAATTCGACGGTAATTGGATCTTAGTTTGATTATTCTTCCGTAAGGAACGAAAGCAGTTTGTCAACGGTAGTGTCGCAGGAGTTGATGGGTAGCACTGGATTTCAGTATCACACCACCTTAGGGACTTCGGCTCCTGATTTGTTTTACCAACTAAGGTATCTAGATAGGGTAGAAGTAGTTTGTCTGATATAGGAAATCAATGATTGTTTTTGGATATGAGAGGCATAAGGATCAAGGGAATTGATACACAACATTTGTTTGACGTGTAGGTACTGTTATTATTTTGCCAGAGCGGGCTCTTGCTGAGGTTTTCTTTTTTTTTTTTAGAGAATATGCTTTTTTTTTATATATTTTTTTCAAGGTCGATTGGATTAGTGCAGTGACATGTAATACATTTTAATGCACATTCATCATGTTTGTAGTTGGTGTGAATCAGATTACAATAAAATAGATTAATGGTCTTATTATTTTGGTTATTGCTATCTATATTTTTGTGTTCTGTTTTTCAAGGGCTTTGTGGATTTTGTTGTCGACGCCAAAACCAACGCCTCAATAACCAGCGTCAACATCATTTAAAAACAAATAAGTAAAAAGCCAGTTCGCAAAATGACACACACACACACATATATATATATACATATATGTATGTATATGTGTGTGCATCCATGCGTGTGTGTGTGTGTGTGTGTATAATGGCTTTTTATATATTTGCTTTTATGCTATTTAAACAAAGGTTAAACAAATAAGTAAAAAAACAATTCGCAAAATGACACACACACACACACACACACACACACATATATATATATATATATATATATATATATATATGTGTGTGTGTGTGTGTGTGTGTACGGGCTTTTTACATATTTGGCTTTATGCTATTTAAACAAAGTTAACATTGGCCACTGAAGCGTTGGTCGACTTTGTTGTCGGTGGGCACCAAATGACTTCACACTGAAATTCCGATTGTTAAATATATCTAGAATTGAGGAAAAATGAGTAAAGAAAAGAAATGTAGATGGATAAAAATGAATTTTATCGATATCACTTTTAATCGATATCACTGACACATGTGTTTGGGTCTGTTTATCAAAATGTATACGGATTTACGTTATTATTATTATTAAAATAATCAGATGGAGTTGAAATGATGATGATAATAATAATAGGAAAAATGCATAACATTTTCCGTACACAGATTTTGCCGTATAATTTTTATTTTTTGAGTTGGAGATAAGAATGATAAAAAATATACTCTGATGAAGGTCGGCAAAATGTGTACGGAAAATGTTATGCATTTTCCTATTATTGTTATCATCATCATTTCAACTTCATCTGATTATTTTAATAATAATAATAACGTAAATCCGTATACATTTTGATAAACAGACCGAAACATATGTCAGTGATATCGATTAAAAGTGATATCGATAAAATTCATTTTTATCCATCTACATTTCTTTTCTTCCTCATATTGTCGGATTAATTTCCCATTCTCACATATCTAGAATTCCATGTTCTTGTCCAAATAAAAAAAAATTGAGATTTGTATCTTTATATTTCGATTTTTTTTTACCGTTGGTTTTGTGCAATATCGGGAATTTTCGACAAAAAATCTGTCCTAGGGGTGTGTTAACAAGTGCTATGTGATTATTTCTAATCTCACTTTGATTGGAGAAATGGCTGGTGAGGCGTCTTTGTCCGATATAAAAAATTAATTGTTTGTTTAAGAAAGGTTAGACATTCCATAAAAGAACAAGTGGATTCATATTAGAAAATCATTTAGCAAAAAGATGCTGTTATTCCTTTTTGCTAAGATTCTACGTTTTTATTTTTTAATTTTTTATTGTAAATGATTAGTTTTATACGTTTTTCAGGGTCGACTGGACAAGTATAAATACAAGCAATATGTTTAATTACACGTTCATTTTGTTTGTAGTTATCTTGAATATGATTACAATAAAAGAGATTAATGCTTTTATTGTGGTTATTGTTATGTATATTCTTTTTATCGATTTTTTCGAGGGCTTTGCGCATTTGCTTGTCAACGACAATTAGGGATGTCATTATTAATGCTTGTTTTATATTGGAAGGTTCTTTGATGGATATTGGACGTGGAGAAAAGACTTGCGTTTTGTTAATAAAAAAGTAAAGTTGTCGGGGCGGCCTAATGTCGGTATCGACCAGACAGCGAGGGAGTCCATCCCCTTTTCACTAGCGCTAGACCAAGGAGATTATTTGAGCATCTGAGGTGGAGCGCCACACCTACTATCAGCTCCTTACTTTACCGCACAGATCCCTGTGTTACTCATACGCGGAGTTGGCGGGGGCCAGTATCGAACCAAGAACCTAGCCGAATACTCTACCGACTAATAAAGTTTGTTATTTTACAACGTAAATCTTAAGGAGAGACACATTGGCACACTCACTGATAATTTTGATAGTTTAATCAACATTTATGCTATTAAAGTTTTAAAGGTAAGAATTCGGATTTTTAGTCTTTTTTTAATACAGGGAAGTGTTGAAAATTTTATCATTAGTGTTCACTAGGACATCAAGAAAGGGGAATTTATTGTTAGCATTTGGTTCGTAAAAGAATTTTAAGACGAAATTTAGTTTGACAGATTTCAGATTGATTATATCTTTTACATATATTTACCAACCCCTCCGCACGTGCAGGATGCGACACAAGGTCAATTTCTTAAGCGGAGTTCAACAGGTTTTAATTTTTTCCTTCTCCTAGAGTTTTCCTTCTCCTAGACCGGTTACCTAACCAAGGTTAAAGAGCCCGGTCTGCTCTACTATTTACCCATAGCTGGAGGGAGAGTAGGATTCATACCTTTCCCAAGGGTATTAACTATAAGTGAAATGCAATTACCACGTCCGGGATTTGAACTCGGGGCGACGACTCCATTTCCGATGACTTTAACCATTACACCACGCGCTCCTATATTATATCTTTTATATCAATTGATAAAATATATGTATTATTAATGTATCGAATTGTATGTTTTTGTGTCTTATCAAAAAATAAGTATGAGACATAAGATTTAGAAAATGTTGGAGCTGATGGATTACCCAAAATATTACCGTTGGTTAGATATTTAAATTATGATAGTGATGGGATACAAGAAATAATTATCTCACTTAGATAATTTACATGTCTGTTGAGGGCTTGTAGGGTGCTACATGACAGTCTCAGAAAACAATTCTCGATCTCTATTCGCCCTGTCCTTTGAATAGTTGAGACGTTGTCTCTGGTCCTGCTAAGAAACTAAAAAGCTACGTAGTGATATATATTTTTATCCTCATCATATAAGTATTTTTTGGTACCGTTTTCACATAAAGCTTTTTCATGGAACAATAATGTTTAACTTTTTCCTGAGATATGTTTATATATTTTTCTTTTAATACCACTGGTGTAATGTTCTTGTATGTATAAATAAGTTTATCTTGTTTTTCCTTCTATTGTATTCAGTGTTAATATATTAAGCATATACTAATGCTAATATTAGTCCTTGATGAGTGGAGACTCGATTGGATATTTTTCCTACCTCCAGTATACTAATAATCGTATAATGGAACTTGTATGCGTAGTAATTATTGAAGAATAGAGGCGTCAGCTTTTGGTGGTGATAGAGAGACACATTGGCACACACAGTTACTGATAATTTTGATAGTTTAATCAACAGAAACATTGGTAAATAGATTTTCGAACATCGAGCGACGCCAAAACTCTGCTTGAGAATTTGACTGTGTTTAATAATTGGATACATTCTAATGTAGGCTTTGCACTGTATTTTGAAGGTATGTATGTATAGAGTGATAATGTTATTGAGTGTATTGGCTAAGTGATAGATGGGTATGGGGATTTGTGAGATTATAGGCCTTGTAGTGGAACCCGGTTTGTGTATTTTTATATTACCGTATAAATATCCGGGAAAGTAATCCCACGTAATCCTTTTCAGTTGAGTAGATCTTATCTTGGCGTTGTTTGCAGAGATTATTTGATAATTTTTTTTAATGTGTCTGTGGTTTTCTACTTCAATTTGGTAAATTTAGTTTTTATCATCTTGTATATTTTGGAGATTTTTATAATATTTATGCCTGTTTGGAATAACGTATTTATTTGATTTGTCTGGTCGTTTTAATACTCTGTCAGGACAAATACCAAGTTGGTAGTTACTTTCAGTATGGAAAAGAAAAGAATCAATCTCTTCTACCACTGGCAAACTCGGCTCTTTAAGTTTTGGAAAGGAAATCGGTCTAAGAGAAAGAAAACTTACTTTAAAACGGGCAATCCACTTAAAAATTGACCTTGTGCTGCAGCCTATCCGTAGTGGAGGGTTAGGGTAAATACATACTTTCAGTCTGTTTATTAGAGTATCTATCATCATCATCATCATGCGTGCAATTAGCACGGATATTCATGACAATCTCTCACCAACCCTCCCTATGATTCATTGTGCCAGAGAGGTCCTCTGCACAGCATCCGGTATCCTCGCATAGTTGATCAATGTAGGTCCTTGGTGGCCGGGCCACGCTAGCATGTCCATGTGTTGACTTCCACAGGAAACGTCGCTTATGAGCTCCTTGCTTCTCCAGCATTGTCCAACATGCCTTGTCCGTTTCAGTCGGATGGTTTGTGAGGTGGGGTATGTGGCTGCTTCCTTGTGGGGTGCTGTTTCCACGACTTGTTCAAGACCTCACGCAGCATTCTTGTGCAGGTCCCATTTACCTTATTCTCAAGGCGCTTCGTTAGGGTCCAGGTGGTGCATCCATACAGCAGTATTGATATAACCACAGCCTGGAAGAATTGTCGCTTTAACTTGTTAGTGAGATCGGATTTCCATATGACTGAAAATTAAATTAAAGTTATAGGGATAAGATTAATAACTTACTTCTTTAGATATTTTGTCTGTCCATAACAGTCCCAGAAATCCATTATCTACCTCTATTTGCCCCTGTTCTTTAAGCCATTATCTCTGACTTTGTTTGACAGGGAACGGCAAAACCACCAGGCTATTTTTACTAGCCTTGTCAGGTAAGAATTTTGTACCCCTTACACATACTGCTTGTTCATGGAAAATTATGTGTATATTTTCTAGCTGTTGAGTCACGATTGTATATTATTACTTTTTTAATACGATTACTATGTCTATTGTATTTTTGAAATGCTGCATATTCATATTTTTGTTTATTGAATTTCAGTGCTGTAGAGTTTGATGATAAATAGTACATAATAATATTCGTTTAGACTGTAAAATTCCATTAGAATATGAACAAATATGTTTTACCAGATTAGTTTTTGTGAAGTTTCAATTTATAATAAGTTTACTTCTATATAAAAATAAGTAATAAGTAACAATAAGTACTAATTAGTTAACTTCAATATACTTATAGTTCAGTGGTGAAATGGACAACGTTGTTGGAAATGGATACAGCAAGACGAATTCAAATTCTGGACGAGGTTTTTCACATTTCACATAGCGCTAATACTTCGAGAAAGGTATGAATTCAACTATTCTCCATCCAGCTATGGGCAAATAGTAGGGCAGACTGGGTTATTTAATCTTGGTTAGGTATCTGTCGACAGTCGGTTATTGCCTACCGTGGTTACTACGGGTAATCAGGAAATCGAGGTTCGATTCCGGAGAGGGAGCATGGGAAACTGCTACCACATCAAATAAAGGCAGCTGGTGTGTAAATTACCAACTCCCGGCACAGGGAGATAGTGACGAAAAATAAGGGGAAGGAATTCAAACTCCGCATAAAAAAATTGACCTTGAGAAACATCCTACTCGTGCGGAGAGGTTGATATATATATATATATATATATATATATATATATATATATATATATATCTGATTAAAAATTGAGGAATAACGGATAAAACACAAACAACTTAAATGTTTTACCCATTATTCCTCAATTTTGTTTTTTGTTTTACCGATTATTCCCTCAATTTTTCATCCAATCTGTTACTCATCATATATATATATATATATATATATATATATATATATATATATATATATATATAATACATGTAAAATCAAGATTTGTAAAAGAGAATGAAATGATCTTAACAGTCTGTTTAACAATTTATACCACTGACTTTGTCTGATACATTTGAAGTTGAAAATATCTAATTTCAACTTTCCTGAATTCATCTTGAATTCGCTAGTGTGTAGAGATTTCTCCTTTATTCTCGTGGTGATTTTTTTTCTTTTTTTTTCGACTCCTTAGTTCAGTCCTGAACTTGACAGTTGTTTGGTATTTGTCCGTTTTTGTTGTTTCACATCGTGAATGTACTGCAAGATTTAAATTCTAGTCTTGCAAACAATATTCCAGTGACGAGTTGGTTTCTTTGGTTCTCCACCGCTGCCACCATGTTGTAATGAGAACTCGTGTAAACCATGACTGTCTTTTACAGTTTGTCTTTATTATCTGAGATTGTCATGACGTAGTTGCTACATCACATGCCAAGTATCGTAATGATCTCATAACAATTGATGGGGCACTTTAGTCAATGTATTGATTATTAAAAATACTAGTACAAAATAAAAAAACACCATCCGGGCGATGTAAAAATAGATTTTTGAAACATATTGCCTGAGGGGTGGGATCTTTAATCTTGGATAGGTGTCCAGCCTATGAGGAGGAAAACTCTGAATTCAAACCTCTTAGACTCCGCTTAAGAAATTGACCTTGTGTCGCATTCTGCTAGTGCGAAGGAGTTTGTTAAATATTCTAGTACAAAATACCCCCCCCCCCAGGCGATGTAAAAATAGATTTTTGAAACATATTGCCTGAGGGGTGGGATAAAGAATTCAATGTCAGCGAGTTTGTACCCTAAGTAAGTAAAATCATCAAATTCATTAAACGATTAAAAAATAAAACAATTTGAAATGTAAACTTTAAATATGTATTAAAATAAAATGAGGACTGTCTAATGTTGCATGTTCAAATTTTGAGTGTATTTATTCTATGTTATGACGCAATTTTGGGTAATGTGACGTAAACAGTGACGTAATTTTTGTTACAGACAAAAACCGGAAGCGAATCTCCATTATTAATAGATTTGTTATGTTAGTGTCGGTGTTGAATGCTACCAAAACAAATCATTTTAAATCTTTTAAAAATAAACTGCATATGTAATGATATTTTTCTTTTTTTAATGATGGTCATTATCATTGTAGACAAAAGTTTGAAAACAAGTATATCTATTGCCTGAGAGAACTTAATAGAAGTAGAATACAAATCATGATAGAAGATGAAAAGCTTATATATATGAGTATAGAATAAATATCCGTTAGGTAAAAAGTCTTTTATAGGTCAATTCTTGAAACAGCTGTTAAGAAAGTAAAGTATAGCACTTACATGTAGACCATGATCTCGCGTATCATGTTCTTTGGATAGTAGATTCAACTGGTGATTGTTCTTCTCTCGAGAATAGAAGGTAAACAAGGACCTTTGACTTTGGTCTCTCTTCTTTTATAAGGCTACTTGCAATGCCTCCTGGCGCCTCACTGTATGAATTGACACTAAGAAAAAAATAATGACATCTTAGGAAATAAAATTCAAGATTGGCATTAAAATTTTGAATTAAATAATAGATTGGCCGAATCTTTTATTTGGCACGAAGTACCACTACTGTTCTTCTAGAAGGATGGCTTTAACATTAAATGTTGTTTTTAATTTACTGATTTTCTTCTGTAAATGCTGAACGCTTGATAGTTTTTGATTTACTGCAAATCAACTTTTATGGGTTATTTAATACCAAAGCCATCCTTCTAGAAGAACAGTATTGGTACTATTAACCCATTTTTGGGGGATGAGAGGATTCATACCTTTTCAAAGGATATTAGTTCAAAAGCGAACGTAATACATATTTACCAACCCCTCCGCACGAGAAGGATGCGACACAAGGTCAATTTCTTAAGCGGAGTTCAACAGGTTTGAACTCAGAGTTTTCCTTCTCCTAGACCGGTTGCCTAACCAAGGTTAAAGAGCCCAGTCTTTCCTACTATTTACCCATAGCTGCAGGGAGAGTAGGATTCATACCTTTCCCAAGGGTATTATCGCTAAGTGAAATGCAATTACCACGTCCAGGATTTGAACTCGGGGCGACGAGTCCATTTCTCATGACTTTAACCATTACAACACTCGCTTCCTACGAATGTAATAGCACGACTGGAGTTCGAACAACGATGTCGCAATTCAGCACATTAACCAATACGCTATGGAGATTCCCTCTACCCAACCATTGCAATCTGCCCCCGTAAAAATTCTTATCATCAGAGGTGAACCAATTTTTCATCCCGGCTTATGATGACACCTAGTCTCCTCATCAGCCATTATTGTTACATAATCTATGCATAGATTATTGTCAAACCCCTGTATTTCTGAAGGGATGGTCCCTTTTCATATCACGGGCGGGACTTTCCATGGAATATTACAGAAAGCCCGCGAAATACGTGAAGTCACGTGGGACCTGGTTGGCTCTCAGTTTCAGCTTGCACGTCAGGCAGAGAAGATGTACTGCCTTAGCTGGGGCTTACTGCACACGCGCGTTGTGTTAGTTAGAGAAATATGTTTAGTTAAGTAAATAAAGGTTTAAATAAATAATATGGTTTTGTGGTTGATGAATGTCTTGGCAACAAGACTGACCTAGAAGAAGAAATGAATCGACGACCAACCAGCAAGACGAAGTCCAGAAGAACGTAAGATACCAAAGATGAGCAGAAGAATAATAGAAGTAAAGAAAGGGTATACAACATTATGGATACAAGAAACTACCGCGTTCTCTTATATAGTTCCAACGTTTCCAGCATCTGTATTATTTGGATTATTCAAACTATTGTCTTCATCTTTTTTTATTTACACAACGTTTCGGCTGATGTTCCGGCTTTCTTCAGGTATTTCTTGTCGAATTTGTCCGATTAATCCAAATAATACAAATTATCAAGCCTTCAATCAGTACTGCTGTATGGCTGCACCACCTGGACATTAACAAACGCCTTGAGAATAAGCTAGATGGACCTGCACAAGAATGCTGCGTGTAGTCTTGAACAAGTCGTGGAAACAGCACCCCACAATGAATCAGTTGTATGGCCACCTACACCCCATCTCACAACTATCCGAGTGAGACGGACAAGGCTTGCTGGACACTGCTGGAGAAGCAAGGACGAGCTCATAAGCGACGTTCTCCTGTGGAAGCCAACACATGGACATGCTAGTGTGGACTGGCCACCAAGGACCTACATTAACCAACTCTGCGAGGATGCTGGATGCTGCGCAGAGGACCTCTCTGGTACAATGAATGATAGGGATGGTTGGCGACAGATTGTCATGGATATCCGTGCTAATTGCGCGACATGATAATGATGATGATGATGATCTCAAAAATTCATAGAAATATTTTCTAGCATCGTTTCCAGCGCATTAAAGCCGACATTGGACTTTGTACACAGTTTCCTGGTTTCAATCTGTCGGTTTGCGTAGATGAGCAGATCGAGACGTTCTTCATTTCGCATGGTGACAGCTTCGCATTATCTATTTAGTCTCCGTAAACGTTCAATTAACCGTCGATGAATGTCATATGCCATTTTAGCAGACTGACGCTAGCTGCAAAAGCAAAGGCGGGAAGATTAAACCCCTACTGCTACACGACCAAAAATACGCCTCTAGTGTTATGGGACAACATAAAATAGGAGGGATTACTTAGGGAGTGACTTTAATCAAACGATATTGGGTCATGTATATATTTGCACATCTGTTTTTACGCTGGGCAGTTAAATTTGGTACGTTCGTACCAAATTTGGTGCTTTTCGTTGGTACGCTTGGCATCACACCCAAATATTTGGTACGGACTTTTTTTCTTTTTTTTTTTTTTTTTTTTTTTTTTTTTGCAAAGTGTTCTCGTTTACTTTATATTTTACCAATGATTACATTTAATCCCCCAAGTTTTTGTCCGTCAAAATTATACCAAGTTGTTGGCGCCCACCGCCGAAATACGATTAAATAACAGAGAAGTCTATTAGCGAGATTAGTGAGATTAAAGTGGCCGAGATGAAGGAAATGAAAAACGTAAATAAATATAAATAATTTGAATTATTATTGTTATCTGAGAAAT
The DNA here is from genome assembly GCA_023376005.1 of Doryteuthis pealeii. NCBI lineage: Eukaryota > Metazoa > Mollusca > Cephalopoda > Myopsida > Loliginidae > Doryteuthis > Doryteuthis pealeii. The sequence continues at coordinate 97,196,802 of CM042142.1, forward strand.
TAGATATCCATGCTTCGTCTAGTTATACGAACCTCACACGAAGTGGGTATTTTCATTTTTTTTTCTTTTATTCATCATCATCATCATCATCATCATCATCAAGCGTACCTACAACAAGGGTTTCTTTGATTCTCTCTCTCTCTCTCTCTCTCTCTATCTATCTATCTATCTATCTATCTATCTCTATTTCTTTCTCTATCCATCAGTAACGGCCATCACACTTGAAATGTCCTTTAGACAGAAATCCAGTGTCCGCACAGGGCTGTATTTGCTGGTTAACCAACACTGGCATGTTCATGTATAGAAATCCATAGGAGAACGTCACTTATGAGTTCGTCCCTACTTCCCCAGCAGTGCCCAGAATTTATTGGATGGTTTGCGAGATGTAGGTAAGTGGCCGTACAACTGCTGTTTTGTAGGGTGCTGCTGTAGACTTTGTTAAAAACAGCACGCAACATGTAATTCTCATTTAGTTTTTTCTCCAAGCGTTTTGTAATAGTTCAAGTGGTGCAATCATACAGTAGTACTGATACAATTCCCGTTTATTTCATCGTAGTAATCAGATTTCCATAAGGTCGATAACCTGTCAATAACTGCTAATATTTTACCTATGCGTATATTGACATAACTTTCAGTAAATGAGATATTGCTATAAAAACTACAACATTATAACCACTTTTGCGTGGGAAATACATATATCTACGAGGTTTTGCCACAACAATACATTTTAATTTGCACCACACTTTAACGAAACGCCTGGAGAAAAACCTTGAGGATAACTACAGAAGGAAGCTGCGTGCTGTTTTGAACAAATTCTGAAAGCATCACCCTACAACCAGTAGCTGTAAGGCGATTTGCCTCCCATCTCGCAAACCACACAGGAAAGATGAGCAATACATGTTGGCAGTGCTGGAGAACTAAGGACGAACGCATAAATGACGTTCTCCTATGAACTCCTACACATAGATACATCAGTATTGTCCAGCCAGCAAAAATTCATCAGCTCTGTGCGGACACTAAGTGCTGTCTAGAAGACTTTCTAAGAGCCTTATTCGATATATATATATGGTATTTGTGGAAAAGGTGACTTACCAGTGAAACAGGGCACAATGGTTAGTTGATGCAAGTTTCACAATGATAAGGCAGCGATATAACAAATATAAAGTGCTCAATATGTCGGTAGAGCAAATTTATGATGATAAAGGTACACGGTAATAACCTACTAGAGTTTCACCATAAGTATCTTCAGGGTTAAATCCACTGGATTAATTGCAGTTGATTGCACGTGCAATCAACTGCAATTAATCAATATCTTGATTTAACCCTGATCCTTATGATGAAACTCGAGTAGGTGTGCCTTTATCATAATATATATATATATATATATATATATATATATACATATATGAAGATAGGATGGTTGGAGTAAAATCCGACAGTATGAGGTAGGTCAAAGGATAGTGAACAAAAAATAATAACTCAAAAGAAATCTAAGAGTTGAAATATTTCGTCCTATTCATAAGGACATCTTCAGTCAAATGATTTTTATTCAAAGCAAAAATTACGTACATGTGATTGCATGAGGGTGTGAGTTAGTAGCGGAAATGAAGGGTAGGGAGGTTAGGGACGGAATAAGGGATGAGGATAACATGAATGAAGTGTAGGGAAAGTTTACAGGAAGCAGGGTGGAGGCTAGGAGCTAGATGGGCAAAGGGGTAGGTCGAGGGAGGAGGGTAAAGTTCATGGTAGTGGAGTTTTTGATGCAGGGAAAGATAAGGAGGAGGGGGGAGTTGAGTGACATTAGGTCGCTGGGTCAGTTTTATGGTAGATAGGGGGATTTTGAGTCATTGTGTGTGTGTGTGGGGGAGAAGCGGAAAGAAGCAGGGTCTATGTATGGGCAATTTATTTATTTATTTATTTATCCATTTTTTTCTTTAAATATATATATATATTGATTTCTTGCGTATCAACTTTGTTCTTGTGAACGTTTTTTTGGATATCATAAAGCATGGGAAATGAACAAGCGAAAAAAAAATCAGAACAAAAAAACAAAAAAAAACAAAACAAAAAAAACCTCAGACCACAACCACCCCCATATATACATAATGGCAGTTGTGAGGATTTAAGGTAAGGCAGTTCAAGCACCTCATCTTGAAGCGGCCTCTATGTAATCGGCACATGACGGATGGCATGGGCACATTTCCACATTTAAGAACGATCATATATGTAACCTGTGTGGCAGGGCCCGCCTGTCGAGGGCTAGGTCTCTCAGTCACGTACAGTCGCAGGAAGCCGACAAAGTGGTTCATGTGTGACAGGAAAAAAAAAATTGGACTACGTTCTCACAACCGAACTACTTGTAGAAATGGCCTTCTTCTGTGAAGAAGTGGCAATCACCATATATATATATATATATATATATATATATATATATATATATATATATATACCATGGACTTCCACACGTGAACACGATATTGTTTGTTAACCAGCAAAAACTTGCATTCATCAGCTCTATGTGGACGCACTGGTCAGAAGATCGTGAGAAACTGTCAGTTAGCAGGCGCCGTTGACTCCATGTCCACGCTACCTTAACTTAAATATAAAGTATAATGCTTTATTAATGATATTGAGCATTGTTTACTTATATATATAGCATCCATATATATATATATATATATATATATATATATATAATATATATAAAGTCATCCACAGACACCGTGTTTCGACGTTTCATGTCTCTTCAGTGTGCCTAGACACAGCAACTACCTCTAAACAGGAGCGAAACCCGACTGACTTTTCGTCCGCCCGATTCGTTAACCTCTCGGCCATTTGACAGCTGCTGTAAAGGGATGGTGTTTAAACTATTAAACACATACATTTGTTTATATTTTTTACGATCACCAGAGGATCCAGTCTGTAAACAGACGATTATTGCTTTAGGCTGGCAGTGAAAGTTAATTTAAATCACCCCTAGAGAGCTCTACCGGCTTTCGGGAGCATATATATATAGAGAGAGAGTGCCGGGTTAGCTCAGTCAGTAGAGCGTTCGGCTAGAAACCACAAGGTTCCTTCGTCTAGCGCTTGTAAAAAGGGATAAACTCCCTCGCTGACTGGCTGATACCGACTTCTCTCTCTCTTCTCTCTCTCTCTCTCTATATATATATATATATATATATATATATATATATATATAGTATATAATGAATAGAATGAATGAGAAAATGAGAAAAGTATTAGCATGAAAAGGTGCTCAATGCTAATAAAGCAGAGCAGATTTATAATCAATTGTAATATTATGGATTTGGACTCATAACTTAAAGTTTCATGGTTATGCAATCATCAGATGAGTCAAATGGTTCAGATCTTAAAAACCAGTAGTCAAATGGTTGAGATTTTTAAAAATAAATCTCAACCATTTGACTACTGGTTTTTAAGATCTGAACCATTTGACTCATCTGATGATTGCATAACCATGAAACTTTAAGTTATGAGTCCAAATCCATAATATTACAATTGATTATATATATATATATATATATATATATATATAGAGAGAGAGAGAGAGAGAGAGAAGGGGGAGAGAGAGAGAGAGATGAGGGAATCCGTGCTGTTAGTACGCCTTGATGGTGACGATTGCGTCAACCTAATCAAACATTACAAAATCTCTGTAATGAGATTAGAGAAAGAAAAAAAATTATATGAAGCAAAAGAAGTGGAATTTTTAATTATTCTTTTGCAATTTAGTATTAATGTTTGTATTTTTTTTCTAATTTCTAGTCAAAAGGGGGTGTACAGACTTATCATAATTATCACATTGCTTTATATGTAATTATATTAGAATGTATTTGGTAGTTTACGTTCGGTTTAAGCTGTGATATTAGCAGCTTTGCTAATTTTCTTTTGGCATGGCTGTTTTGACGACGTCTCGTTTCTTTGTTAATATCCCAAGGGTATATCAGAACAGTAGTGTAAACTGAAGCATCAAATGACTTGACCGGCGCCGACATCAAATCTAAATCATGCCGGGTATTAATAGGTTCGGGTGTAAGGGGACACATACCGACAGGAAATACTTTGCGCTTTCATTAAACTATACTCAAGCACGTGCACTAATATATATATATTATATATATATATATATATATATATATATTATATATATATATATATACGTGAACGTATGTATATATGTATATATATGAATATATTCATGTAGGTGTGTGTATGTATATATGTATATATATGTATATATTCATATATGCGTATATATATTATACGTATATATATGTATATATACTTGTGTATGTATATATATGTGTGTGTACACATATATGTATGTGTGTATATATACATGGATGTGTATATTGAATATGTATATATATGTATATTAGATACATATATATGTATATATAAGTACATATATACACACACGTATATATACACATGTATATATGTATACTTACACGCGCGTGCACGTGTGTGTGTGTGTGTGTTAGATGAAAAAAACTCATTTCGTTATATTAAAAGACCTTTTTCTTCTTTTTCTTTATTGAGCACCATAACCATTTTCTTTCACTATTTTTTAATCATTTTTCAGGCACAGTTCTTAATTCCATCCTCTCAGAACTTGTTTGGTATAGTTTAGACAACAATGACTGTCTCCCCTGCAAAGGAAGCCATAGTTTAGTTTGCTTTGGTTTGAGTTATTCTTTGATGACATATCAAACTTTGTGGGTTATTTAATGCCAAATCCATCCTTTTAGAAGAGTAGTAGTTGTAATATTTAACCCATAGCTTGTAGGGATAAGGGTATTAGTCTGGAAGTGAATACAATAGCATGGCTTAAGTCTAAAATTGCTTATTACGATGTCGCAGTCTGACACGTTACCTACTACGCCACAGGGACTCCCTTGGGAGTCCTTAGCATGACCCTAAACTGCATTTGACGGCGAGGCTCCTTTTTTGGAGATCTGGTTAGTGGGAATACCCCTTCATTGCCACTACTCCCAGCTCATCTCTGATCCGAAGTAGTCTTATCTGTTAGCGCATCGCATCTACAAATCAAATAGATCTATTTGAAAATCATTCGTATTGGATAGGAATGCGTTAAACCATGTAACTGTGCAAACAAATTATTTTTTATTAAATAGAATTCGTAATTTCTGATAGGAATACTTGACATACTATGCACATTATTTGTATCCAGCATAGTTATTTATTATATATATATAATTATTTATTAAAAATGATTATTGCCTACTTAAAACCATATAATTGCTTGCAAATTAGTGCTATTAGAAAAAATACTTGAAACCATATAGCTGTGTGCAAACAAATGAATAATATAGGAAACCTTATAATTGTGTATAAATTGTTAGTATTTGATAGAAATACTTGATACCATACAACTGTGAAAACAAATGATTATTATTCGAATACAAATCTATACTGCCTTGTCAAAATACGCTGGCTGTATCTTTTGCAGAGGTCACTCCCACCAAAAAAATGGATGTCCTGAGCATGACACTAAACTATCTGGTATATTTATTCAGATAATGTTTTAGAAGTAAATAAGAAGGCAGAAAAAAGGAGACAAAGAAAAACTATCGGTCAATAAATTATTGAAAGCGATGCACAATTTAGCTTGACCTGGCTCAAAACCAAAGAACTGGTCCAATAATTGACCACAGTAGCAATCAGAAGGTGATCAAATGAAGGCTCAAATCTCATCTCTCGGCTTTTCATCAAAAGGTTAAACTTTTTGGAGCAAGTCTCAATGTGCGAGCTGTATGAGTACTTGAAAGAGATACGCACTCACAAATCCACGGCGTATCAAATGTTGAACAGATGGGGGAAAAAACTGGAAAAATAATGAAAAAATAAATAAATATAAAATTGTTCCCCACTCCCCACAAAAAAAAGAGCTGAGTGTTCAACTTTTCAGACCACTGACGAATGTCATTGTACCCTTTCCCCACCCTGCGGCCTCGGTTTTATTCACCCTTCCCAACTCCTCTATTAGTTTACCATTTCTTCTAGCCCATCGTAACCACCATTCCTCCCTCGACTCTATTTTCCCGCCACTTCTACACCAACCCTCCAATCCGCACCAAAAAAACTGAACTGCAGACAAACATTTTCTTTTTCTTTTCTTTTCTTTCTTTCGTTTTTTTTATTTTTTAATTTTTTTTATAGTTTTTGCATCATTCATTTCAAGTGCAGTAGATTCACTGTGAGTGCCGTAGAACGTATATAGGAGTGTTTAAAAAACGCTACAGATAATCATAAGACCAGTTGATTTGTCAGGAAGATTATGTAGCGCCAATATATGGCATTTGGACAAGGTGACCCAGAAAAATATGTCAACTTCGACTGTCTCGATACATTATTTTTGTCTCTTTTCTAAATTTTAAATATATTTATTTTCCATTATTCACTAAGACTGTCTTTTATCCCCTACATAACAAAAAGAAATATACTAAAAATTTATGAGTTAATGAATTGTTTTGTTCATTTTTGGGAAACAACATATGTAGAGGCGCTGGTTGTGTAATGGTTATCGTCATAAGAAATGGACACGGCGAAGCGAGTTTAACAATTATAAAAATTTCACGTAGATGTGCCGCATTATTATATGATCAGAAAGTTTTAGCTATCTGTTAAATTCTTCTTGTGATTCTAAAGTTACATAGACAGTTGCTACTTTTAATACTTAATTAAAAATCGTAAATATATTTTATATATTTTTTAATAATTAGATCAACCAAAAAAATGTTGATTAAGTACAAGATAGATTATTCCATAAAATATCAGAATTGTTATCTTCATCCTAATTTCTTAACTCAACATTTTGACCTATATACAATTCGGTCTTTTTCCCAAGATGATCATCTAGATCCGGCATTTTTAAAGTAGGCGTTACCGCTCCCTAAAGGACGATTAGCAATTTTAAGGGATGGTAGTTTGATTTAGGGATATTCAATTCATTACTAATTTTATCAGATATTTTTGTACTAAATGCTATACTGTAGAAATATCTTGAGACTTTACGTTTAGGTAGGGCTATGGCATCTTGTGATCTTTCTAAGATAAGTCAAAATGGGAAGTGAGAAAAAAAAGAAGTTTGAAGATTTCTGTTCTATACAGTGGGCTTTCGAAAACTCTTATTATTTTTATGTTAACTTCACTGATGAATAACAAAGGCCCGAATAATATATGGGATAATGAAAATACTTTATTTCAGAATACAAAAAGAGGAAAACAATAGTCCGAATAAAATATGAAGAAAAACACGTAGAAATTCAGAAAACGCTATCAAGGATAAAACATGTATGGTGGAGAGAAATATTTTGGTGAAAAGATGACAAAAAACATAGTCCAAATAATAATAATAATAATAATAATAATAATAATAATAATAAATACATGACGTTAGAAGTTTAGGAAACCCTTGGATACTGGTGACTTATCGACTGAAACGTTGTGTTAAATACAAGAAAGATTAAAAGTCCTCATGATATACATGGCATTATTATTATCATCATCATCATAATACATGGAACAAGTCTATCTTCCTCTCTCCCCCTCTCTCTCTCTCTATATATATATATATATATATATATATATATATATATATATATAATATATTGAGGGTTATCATAGTGATCACCACTTCAATGGATGGAATGAAAGGAATAAAAAAAAATATTAGTAAAACAAGGGCCCTTTCGTCCGGTACTTGTCTAGTTATACACCCGGAATCGATTCTGGGTGTATAACTTGACAAGCACCGGACAAAAGGGCCCTTGTTTTACTAATAAACATTTTTTTAATTCCTTTCATTCCATCCATTGAAGTGGTGATCACTATGATAACCCTCAATATATTATATAAATTTGCATGTACTAAAAATTTATATATATATATATATATATATATATATATATATATATATATATATTATTGTGAAGGTATTCACGTTGGGGCGGTTGAGCCGTCTTCATTCAACGAGTTCCCCGTACCCTAAATGAACGAAATAGTGAACTTAGGAAAAGAGTAAGAAGGGAATAGGAAATTCACAAGCGGTTCACCAACCTCGAATGCATATCCCGGTCAGGGGATGGAGATACGCTTGTTTGCCATAAATTTTCCACAGACGCGGTAACAAGTATGCCAAAAGCCGTTGATTCCAGATGATAATGGAGACGCCCTTTGGATTTTCATCAGAGCCCCTTTAGCCGTGTTGTGGCTCTAATACAACTGGGTGACAGACCAATCCGCCTTTGGAGGCCCTATGAGGAACTTGGGTTCCGAACGGCATAGTTCTGATACTACCACGTTATCGCCGCCCTGCCATTGTAAGGAGGGGTTGGACTTTTTGGTGTTCTTCCATATACATAAGATCAACCATATTTATAAACGTCACGCCACAAGTTCCTCGATATCTGTCTATCTATCTATCTATCCATCTATCTGTGTGTGTGTGTGTGTGTTTGTGTGTGTGAGTGTATGTTTGTGTATGAGTGTGTGTACATGTGCGTATACATAAGTTCAACCATATTTTAAACGTCACGCCATAAGTTCCTCAATATCTATCTATCTGTGTGTATGTGTATACATGTGTGTAAGAGAGAGAGAGAGAGAGAGAGAGAGAGAGAGAGAGAGAGAGAGAGAGAAGTGTGTGTGTGTGTGTGTGTGTGTGAGTGTATGTGTGTGTATGAATGTGTGTGCATGTGTGTATACATAAGTTCAACCATATTTATAAACGTCACGCCATAAGTTCCTCGATATCTATCTCTCTATCTCTATCAATCTGTGTGTATGTGTATGCGTGTGTGTAAGAGAGCGAGCGAGATAGATAGATAGAGATAGATAGATAGAGAGAGAGAGAGAGAGAGAGAGAGAGAGAGAGAGAGAGAGAGATGGATTCATGCGTTTCATAATGACACTAGTACCCAGTGAAACGTAAACAACCTCGTCTCGAATTTGAACGGCTCTCCGGGTTCATTTTCTACAATGATAAGCATTTCATTTCCATACGCCTCCATATAATATTCGTATATACTAAGTAAGCCTTGGACTTTTCTCACGTTCAGCTTGTCATCGTTAAAAGTATAAGCAATATTTACGAACTACTTGATTCAACTTCCACGTATAGAAGGCCATTAGCGAAAAGTTTATTATGTCGATAATAATAGAAAGATTACTTTTCCGAATTATTCGTGGACAAAGGATAAAGAAGAAAGCAGAGAATGAAAGAAAGAAAAAAGGTGAAATTGTGATATTTAGAGACTGGAGGAAATAAGTAAACCCGGTAATGATAAAACAAAAAAGTAGAAAGGAGTAAATTCTTTAATTGATATTAACAGCATTCATATGATAGTTTATAGAATACAATTCTATATTCTTAAATAAATACACATACACATTTCTTTTCCCAAACTTAAGGGAAAGAAATTAAAACAAACACACAACACAATCATTTTCCCAAACTTAAGGAAAAGAGATTAAAGCAAACACACCAACACAACCCTTTTCCTAAATTTAAGGAAAAGTGATTAAACAAATGTTTACACAAAAATCAGAATCGATTGGCTAGGTTAGTATTGCTTTCTACTACGTCCGTGCGTTTGCGCCAAAAAGTTAATTACTTTTTGATCCGATCAAGTATCATAAAAGACGAAAATGAAATCAACAATTACACAGACTTCATCTCACATTCAAACCGGACACACCCGACGATTACAAACAAACACACGAATCTCGTCTCGCTGCCAGATAGAATGCGACCAAGTCAACACAATTGCTACTATTACCATCCACTCGTACCACCGCATTCGACATCAGGAATCCGTTTCAGCAGGTCGTGTATACAAACTTGATTCTCATTTCTGCCCACATCTAAACGAACTTTTCCAAACTTAACACAAGAACTTTTACATTTTACATTACACATATAATATCTACACTATTCCTTTTGAACATTTCACATGTTATTGCAAATTTATTCTCTGAATAAATTTATTTGTTATTTTATAATATATGCATTTGTTTTATCATTTCTCCGTGTTTTCTACCTAAACTTTTCATATTTTTATTCGTCATTCCTAATATTATTGAACACATTCTCATAACCCCTACAAGTTAAATGATATAAAGTATTCCTGTCTAGTATAAATAATTTGCACACACATGTATAGTTCAAGTATCTCTATATAATACTAATAATTATATGGTATCAGGTAATTATTTTCATATCATAATAATCATTTGTTTGAACACAGATTCAAGTAACTAATTATACTCCTTAGTAAACAATTATAGCTTCAAGTAACTATTATTTGATTTATTTTAACAGTATGACAGACCGTTAAAATCAATCTGAGGTTATTTTATGCCCAGAGGTTAGGGATTTACGTTCATTGTGTGTTCATGTGCACATGTTTTATGCAGAAGTTTCGGACCAAGTAACCAATTGGCATCTCAAATCCAACTTAATAAAAGGTTAATATTTTAACTCATCATCGGTAAGTTTGCTTTCAAATATTTGAAAATAAACGAATAGACGATTTTTGCAATTATATTGTATCTGACAAAAACAAATTTTACAAATTTTGTGATACTATTTCTGAACGACATCCTTTTATAAGCAAGCATAAAAATATTTTGTAAATAAAAACTGCATTTTTATTCAAGTAAACAAACATTCTCTTCCAATTAAGTAAAAACTATTCTAGTATAAAAACGTCCTTCGTCTTTTTTTAAATCATCATACGGGTTGAAAAATATTCATAAATTTCTGATTAAAAAGCATTTATTTGAAAAAAGGTTTTGCTATTGAATTTTAATTTGATTAAATGTACCAACCATCTATTTATTTAATTTATTGTGATGAACTCATAAACTTCTGATTAAAATCATTTGTTTACAAAAAATTGGAAGCGGAAGTTACCGGTGATGAGTTTAAATATGAACGTTTCATTAAGTTGATGATTTGGGGTGCTTATTGGTTACTTGGTCCGAAGTTTCTTAAGAGATTGTTGCACATATTTACCATCCCTTCCACACAAGTAGGATGTGATACAAGATCAATTTCTTAAAGGGAGTTTAACAGGTTATCATTCAGTATTTAGTATTTTCTTCTGTTAGAGTTGAGTCTACCTTACTATTTACCCATAGCCGAAGCAGGGATACTGGGATACATATCTTTCCCAATCCATATGGAATGCAAATAGCCTCATTCAGGATTTGAACTCAGGTTGCCGAGCACATTTCCTATGACGATAACCATTACACAATGCGCCTTCATATGATAGTTACATGATATAAAGTATTCATACCTAATATATATAATTTGCACACAGTTGTATGGTTTCAAGTATTCCTATATAATACTAATAATTATAAGGTAATTATTTTATATCATAATAATCATTTGTTTGAACACAGATTCAAGTAACTAATAATACTCCTTAGTGAGTAATTATAGCTTCAAGTAACTATTCTTGATAAAAAATAATTAACAGTTATATGACATCAAGTATTCCTATTGAATACGAATATTTTTAAAAAGAACTATTTGATTCATAGGTGGAACACTAACAGGTACTACCACTCCAGAACATCGTGAACATGGGAGTAATGGCAATGTAGGGGTACACCACACTCCCAGATATCTAAAACCTCCCATCAAATGTTATTTATATATCACTGTAAGAGTGCATGTGTTCGTGCGTCAGGGGATAACGTCAGTATATTCTAAGCCCCGCCAATAGGGCGTTGATAGGAGTAAAGTCGTGGAGCCGGAGAAAAGGGAAAGTGGTTAGACGAAGAGAGAGAGAGAGAGAGAGAGAGAGAGAGAGAGAGAGAGAGAGAGAGAGAGAGAGAGAGAGAGATGAGATGAGATGAAGAAGGAGAAAAAGAGAACACAAGAAAAAGAACGAAAAAGGAAATAAAAGCAACGGAAAAGATTGGAAAAAACGCGGATGTTATGTAGAAAAAGGAGAAACTTGGGAGGGGGGGGGTGGTGAATAAGAAAACGAAGAAGAATGAATGAAGTGAAGGAAACGAAGATGAAAAGCAGAAGAAGAAAGACTCTGAAATATAAAATGACAAATTTAATTTCAAAACAAACATTTTAAGGAAGTTGAATGAAGTAAGACCCGAAGGTCAGCGGAGAAAGCAACATGAATAACGATGATAAAAAATTAATAAAAAAAAAACAACAAAAATAAAAATTCCGCACACCCCACTCATGAACCCCACTTCCCCCACACGTCGAGTAACAAAAATGAACTCATTTCAAGTCTAGGGATGACTGAAAAGATGTCTCCTCAGCAAAAAACTTTCAAATTTTTCAGACTTTAGACAATGAGAGACATATTTAGCAGATGTGACGAATCAAATGTTTTCTCAGAGCAACTTATAAATTCGCCCAAATATATTTAAAAAAAAAAATCTGTTACACCGTCGGTCAAAGTCAGTCCTTTTCTTTCTTTTTTTATTTCCGCAAAAATGGCACGTTTTAAAGTTACCGTTGCAGATATCCACCAAGTTGGCAAGTTTCAAAACACGTTACATTTCTGTTAAGGAAATATGATTTTATTTTATTTTTGTTAATTTTTCTTATTTATTTTTTTTTTTTTATCAATTCTTACCTTTTTTTTAGTAGATTCCACTTTGTTTTTTTTCTTTTCATGTCCTCACGTGCTAGCTGACATTATCTTCCCCCACCAACAACTTTAACCCACGTCCATAATAGATATATTCAGATATTTGGAGTTCTAAGACACTTCAAACAGAATTGTTGATAGTAGTAAATAGCATGTGGACTTATACTAAGTCGTAACTTAGATAGGTAATCATGAACTTTAAGTGACAAAATTCCTACCATAGAATTGTACTTGCGCATTATTTGAAATTAATGTAATTATTATTTAAAATACATTTTATGATATTTTGAAGTTAAAAACATACATTAAAATGGATTTGAAAAGCGTCATATTTTCTCCGTGAAAATTACGTTGAATCAAAGATGGCTGCTATTGCTTACAAGCTTTTTGTCGGAAAAAGAACAAAGGGACTTAACTCTCATTGCTTTGAGAGTTAAGTCCTTTTAAGACTTACATGAAAGTTAAGTCCCTTTGATCTATTTCTACCCCTACACACACACACACACACACACACACACACACACACATATATATATATATATATATATATATATATATATTAATACTCATATTGGTAATATTGTTTGCTATATTTATTGTGGATAGAACATATGTATCTAAGTGTAGCGTGGATATGAAATCTACGGCGCTTGGTTACTGACAGTTTCTCGCCAGTGATATTTATATATATATATTAAAGGTGTATATTGAAATAACCTACTCGAGTTTCACCACTCGAAAATAGGTTATTTCAATACACACTATAATACTAAATCGGGTCACAGACATAGACACACACACATCTCTCTCCCCCTCCCCCTCTCTCTCTCTCTCTCTCTATATATATATATATATATATATATATATATATATATATATATATATATATCACTCTTATGTTTATTTAATCGTCTCTATCTGAGTACTAAATCATTCAACACAAGAGAGTTGTATCAAATCCTTGTGTTTCAAGTTGCTAAACAGAAGTGTCTATTAAATTTTTCCGGAATAGTTGAAGTGGTTGACCGTCTTCCAATCAGATAAACCGATGAAGAGACGAACTTTTGACACACATGTTATGTTCAGTCTGTTGATTCCCACACAAGCCGGAAACAACAAATGTTTTTAATGTTTTCAAATCTCCAAGGATGAACACTGCTTCATATTTCAGATCAACCAGCGCATTAAGTTGCACCTGATGATCCATTTCACAGACCTTTTCAAATGGAATTAATTCCCGGTTGGATTCGGAGCCGTTTATTCATAGATCTTTTGAGAAATTAAAACCAGGAAATTCGCATGATTTCAAGAGCCGCGAGAATCAAAAATTGGTATCAGTCTATCGTGAAGCAGAGTCGTGTAGCTAAATTCAAAGGCATCTGAGTCTTGTCATGAGTTCGCGCCTCGCTGCCTTCAGTTGTGCCAAGCTTTGCTGAGTAATTATCTTTGGGTTTTTTTATTTGGGTTTTTTGTTTAATGGTATATCAACATTCGTGGGTTATCTAATACGAAAGCCATCCTTGTAGATGAACATTAGTAGTAGTATGTAACCCAGAGCTGGGAGGATAAGGAGGTTCATACAAGGTTATGTCCTAATTATATATATATATATATATATATATATATATATATATATATATATATATATGAGGAAGAATGAATAAAGAAAAGAAAGAACAGAATGGATAATAAAAGATGAATTTAATCAATATCACTTACACATGTGTTTCGGTCAGTTCATCTGTTCATCCAGTTCATCCAAAATAAAATTTCACTCTGATGAAGGTCGAATCTTCTCTGTGTGCGGAATATTTTCACACAGATGAACTGACCGAAACACATGTGTAAGTGATATTGATTAAATTAATCTTTTATTATCCATTCTGTTCTTTCTTTTCTTTATACATTCTTCCTCATATTGTCGGATTCATTTCCAATTCCATTTTTACACACACACACACACATATATATATTATCTTATTATAATGGAGATTGTGGGGTTTTCCGCCTGTAGCCGAAACTATATTACTATACAAGTCACAGTTCCGTTTGTTATTTAGATCACATTCTCCATGATTTTATTTTTATTTAAACCTCAATTATTAATAAAATTGTTTTACATCATTAAGACTGTTGACTATATCTACAGACTAATAACACCTAATTATATTTTATATACAACAGAATAGCGGATTACAGTCTGAATGGGAAGACTAATTTGCATATTGATCTAAAAAAGTTGATTTTAATAAATATATGCTTAGTATTATTGATTTCTAATTGTTTGGTTTTATCTTATTGAATATGAGCAAAAATCTCGGGGATAAATCTTAAAAGAAATCTATTAACAAGAAGAAATATCTGTAATTTTATTCTTTACTTCCTGTTTTAACTGTAGTTAAATTAAGAAAATTTACCAATGAAAGACGGGAGTAATGGAAAATGATGGAAGAGTTAGTTTCAAATTGTTCTATTTTTCAATCATACCCCCTCTGTTCCAAATCTTTTTATCTGCATTTTTATTCAGTTTCATTAGCCTTTCTAATTTAATATAATATTATGATAAAACTTGAATACTTGGACCCGGAGGGTGCTTATATTTGCTAGTTTATATAAAGTTTCTACATATTGTGGTTGAGTCCTTTATTAGTTTCAGAACGGGTTGTTACTCTTAATTAATTGTAGTGGGGATCTGCTTGTCTTTAATAATATTTAATATTGGTAATATGACTGCTGCCATAAAGGTAGTTGAGCACGTTTTAAAACTCTTTTGACCTTTATCGTTGCTACTAGTAACATTTGCCCCTATGAAAAGTGTGTAAGCACGAAACTTAGAATTACGGGAATGTTGCACTGGGTCCATGTTATAACAACAGTTTTTAAAACCAGCTCTGCCATTTTTTACATACAGCAAGTTTTTTTTCAAAACAGGTTGTTCCTCTCAACTTATTGCTGAGGATGGGGATCGCTTGTTTACAATTACACACACACACACACACACACACACACACACACATATATATATATATATATATGTGTGTGTGTGTGTGTGTGAGTGTGTGTGTATTTGGGCAGCATACTTTCATTTATACATGTGGAAGCGCGTGGTGTAATGGTTAAAGTCATTGGAAATGGACTTGTCGCCCCCAAATCCTGGAAGTGATAACTGCATTTCACTTTGCACTAATACCCTTGGGAAAGGTATGAATCCTACTCTTCCTCCAGCTATGGTAAATAGTAGGGAAGACTAGGCTCTTTAACCTTGGTTAGGCAGCCGGTCTAGGAGAAGGAAAACTCTGAATTCAAACCTGTTAAACTCCACTTAAAAAATTGACCTTGTGTCAGATCCTGCTCGTGTGGAGGGGTTGGTAAATATATATACATGTGGAATTAAACAAAAGGCAGGTCTCCTGTTTAACAATTTTATTGGTGATCTTTTAAAGCTTTCTGGCAAATTTTTGTATATTTGAATTTAAACACTTGTATGATGCTTTAGTGATCAACCGACTGATGAAGCTGAGCTTTATGCTTAGTGAAATATATCACCTACATAAACTTGTTTGAGTTTTGTTCCTTTGTTCCACATATCTTTACTACATTGTTTGGATTTACTCCAATCCTCCTTCCTCATACACACACACACACACACACACACACATATATATATATATATATATATATATGCACACACACACACACACACACACATATATATATATATGTGTGTGTGTGTGTGTGTGCGCAGGCGCGCGCGTGTTGTTGTGAGTGTTTATAAACCCATTAGAAACAATTACTCGTCTATTTACAAAATGATTGGACCAGAAAATATTAGAACAATAAAGAGAATAGACTGAAGGAAATGCAATATTTTTGTGCTGTACATGAAATGAAAATATTTTTGAAAATAAATCCCTAGCTTTAAACATGAAAGCTTTTGAATTTTTCAAAAACAAATTTCCTAAATCATATTCCGGCGTCCCATGAGTAATAACAGAAAAAAAATATATGGACATAGCTGTCACCATCTTTAAGTTATTTGTTGACAGACAGACGGACAATAACAAATATATACATTTGTAAGTAAAATAATTTCAATGGTTTGTCAATGATTTTACAATAGAAATTCATTTAAAATCAACAAGAAAAGGGTTGTCAGAGGCCAGGAAATAATGAAAATGACGTATATATATATATATATATATATATATATATATATATATATATATATATATATATACCGAAACATCCTAACTGAAAATACACACATTCTGCACAAAGAAAAAAATAAACAAAAACTCCAAATACTAGAAACTTTATACATCAAACAATACAAACCATCCTTAAATAAAGTTAATTTTCAATGTATTACTCACATTTTAAAATGCCTATAACACTTTTCCCATATTCTCCTCCTTCCAGCCTCCACATCCATATAATATATATATATATATATATATATATATATATATATATATATATATATATATTATAAAGACACATTATATTTTATAGAAATACATGCTATAGCGTGTATTATCCAGTATTTTATTATAGGGATTGTCAGTGGTCAGGAACTGATGAAATCCTAACTGACCGAATATATATATAAATATATTTGCCAAAACCTCTTTCGCGAGCAGAATGCGACTCAAGATCAGTTTTTTAAGCGACGTTTAACAGGTTTGAATTCAGAGTTTTCCTTCTCCTTGAGTGGTTGCCATACAAATTGGAGATTTGAGAAGACATGTTATCACTCATTCACTGGTGATAATCCCTTGACATAATTTCAGATGCAGGAAAAAATGGGACTAAACAACGGCATGGATACAAACTAAGAAGATTTGCACACAAGATGATCTGGACAGGGCTAAGAAGTGGAAACCTTAACGGAGATACTAAATCTCTTTTAATAACAGCACAAAATAATGATGTGCGAACCAATTATGCCCAAACAAAAATCTATAATACACAGAAGAATAACAAGTGTATATATTTACCCAACCCCTCTGAGATGGAGGCGAAAGTAGGTCAGTTTTCAAGCTGAGTCTGTCAGGTTTGAATTCAGAGTTTTCCTTCTCCGACCGGTTGCCATTCCAATATCTCCTACTATTCACCAATAGCTGGATGGAAAATAGTTGGAATCATAATTTTCTCAATGGTATTAGCGCTATGTGAAATGCAAACAGCCTAGTCCAGGATTTGAACTCGTGCACCTGTATCCATTTCCCACGGTGATAACCATTATACACCAAGCGCCTCATCTATATATTAATACGCTTGTTCCTAAATCTTCCGTCAGTTATCATCCTGCAACACCTTCTGGGTAAAAATGACACCGTCCAAATTGAATGCCAAAATGTAAATTCTGATTATCTGGACTTGCTCATTCTTATTTCTTAAGATTGTCGCCACCTCAGATAAATAATAGACCCTTCCATTTTTATTATAAAGAAAGAAAATGCTACACAGAAAAAATATAATAGGAAAGAAAGAAAGAAAGAAAGAAAGAAAGAAAGATTGAAAGAGAAGGTGAGTGCACAGAAGCGATAATGCTAATCTCTTTCAATTAAACATAATGAAAAGAAGAAAAGAAGGACAGAATGAAAAAAAGAGTGGGAGGGGGGTAAATTAAGTTTATTGTACTTTTTACATATTAAATGTTTTGCAATAGCTCTTAAGTAAACATATCAAACGTTGTAATAATCAAATTATCATACTGTGGTATATCCACAGCTCCTGCTATTTCATGATTAAAATAAAAATAACAATTTGAATCAAATCAAGCACTAGGAAAATTATTCTCCTTCCAGTTTGAAATCTTGATCAAGTCATGATATTTTTCATTAAGAATCCGTTATAAATGCATTTTTTCATCGTCTGTTGTAATCATCCTTCGTGGTGTAAAGGTTAGCAAGCTTGTCTCGCAGATCCATTACTACTAAAAAACGAGTTTGATCCTCACTGGATGTCCCATAGTTGTGACATTGTGTCCACGGGTTGGGTAAACAATTTTTTAGGCGTCATGTCGAGGTGTAATGGTTAGCAAACTAATCTCTCAAATCCATTACTACTGAATAGCGGGTTCGATTCTCAGTTGATCACATGATAAACGAATGCAGCAACCATTCGAACCTGGTCTTGTACAGACCAGGTTCGAATGGTGGAAAAGGTGATCCACTGGGAATTGTGCAAGAGATTAGAATTTATCCATACAAACCAATGGTCTATGCATAAAGTAGATTCTGACTTAGAAAACGAGACGCATAAAATTCTTCGGAGTTTTGAGATACAAAGAGATCATCTAATTTAGCAAGAAGACCAAACCTAATGTTAATTCATAACGATGAAAGTATTTGTTATCTCGTGGATTTTACCGTCCCGGTGGATCCACAGAGAAAGCTATAGAATATGAAGTTAAAGGTCGTACCAATTGTAGTTGATTCCCTTGAGACGATTCCAAAGTGTTTAAAAAAGAGTCTGGATGAATTGAAATCAGAGGAAGAATCGAGACCATACCAAATCAACATTGTTAAGATCAGCTGGAATACACAGAAGAATCCTGGAAAACAGAGGAAACTTGTTATCACTCAGCCTCCAGTGAAAGACAACCAGCAATCGCTGGTGTGAACAACAACAACAATAATAATAATAATAATAATAATAATAATAATAATAATAATAATAATAGAAGGTGTTACTTTTCTCTTTTATAATCATTTGGCGGCTGGTATTTTGCCGGCTACTGGTAGGATGTTATCCAAAAAAGTGATAAGAACGTACGTGACTGCTGAAGTGTCACGTGATTTTGCCTGACTGTGCAGAAATTGTAATGGTTTATATGAAAATCAAGATTACTTGAGAACAGTGCATGATTGAATTAAGATTCGTCTCATTTCTTTTTCGGATTATCAGCACTCTCTATTTATCAGAGTCCAATTCTTTTTAGAATTTTTGATTTATTAAAATTGTTTTTGCTCAGAAAAAAAGGGGAAGAAAACAAAAAGAAAAACGAAAAGAAAAGAAAAAATTTCTTACCCTCCATGATCTTTTTTCTCTTTCTAATCTGGTTTTGCTTTTTGCTTTTGACTGAGAATCAATTATTGTATTGCTCTTAACTTCTTATTAAATTGTACTTTTCTTATTCTGTATTCTTGGACAATTCGTCTACTCTGTGGTCTCTTCTATGTTGTCATCTACACTATGTTGTGGTGTACTCTGTGACCTCTTCTATGCCGGTTGGGTCGTCTATCGTCTATCTGGATATCTGGTCTGGTTCTCTATGTTTTTCTGGTCTGCTCTCTTGGGATTTCTCGATGTATTCTTTCTGCATCTGTTGTTGTTCATAGTAACAAATACAAACATTTAAATATTTTTCTTAGACGTCTTTATTCAGCCCAAGTTAACTATTACGTCTAGGAAAAATAGCCATCACGTCTGCCCCCTTCTATTTCGAAATGAAATGACCAACCAGAGAACAGCCACAAGGTCAGCAAAAGAAAAGCTCTGTAGATTACTTTTTTTTAACATGATTCATAATTTCCGTTATTTCTAATTTCTCATCAACCGTACATAATTTATAGGCAACCTATAAAATTTATATATATAAATTATTCATACTAGCAATATATATGCATACTCCTGATACAAATATTTAAATGTTAATGTAATAAAATATTAAATTAAATTAGAAAAGCTAATTAAATTAAATAGGAATGCAGATAAAAAGATTTAAAACAGAGGAGGGATAATTAAAAAATAAAATAACTGAAACTTAATGTTCCATCACTCTTGACTTTTATTGCTGAATTTTTCTAATTTAATTATTTAGTTACCATAGGAAGTAAAGAATAAAATTACAGTTATTTCTTCTTGTTAATGGATTTCTTTTAAGATTTATTGAAAAGATTTTTGCTCATTCATTAAGATAAAACCAGACAATTAGAGACCAATAATGCTAAGTAAATATTTATTAAAATCATTTTTTTATATCAATATGCAAATTTGCCTTCTCGTTCACACTGAAAACCGCTATTTTGTTGTATACATGAATTCAATTGCATGTTAATAGATATGGTCAACAGTATTAATAATTTAAAACAATTTTATTTAATAATTGAAGTTTAAATAAAAATAAAATCGTGGAGAATTTGACATCAATAACTAAGGGAATTGTGACCTGAGTTGTAATATATTTTCGGTTTCAGACAGAAAAACACACAATCCCCATTATAATAAGATATAAATTATATTCATATAATAATTATTGGTAAAATTATTGAATTGCATTTGTAAATGAATATCGACATACCTTTTTAAAGAGAAAATGAGATAAAACTTCTAGATTAAGATTTTGATCTATTTCATTTCATTAATTGAAATCATTGTCTTATTAAATATTCGTATATTTCCTCTGTTTTTTTATCAATAAAGTTGGCAGAGTGGCTTATTGTCGGTATCAGCTGGACAGCGATGGAGTCTATCCCATTTTCGCTATCACTAGACCAGGGAGATTGTTTTTGCTGAGGAAGAGCTCTACACCTACCGTCACCCCTTTACCACACAGATCAGATCACTCAATTTATGCTACTCATACGCTGATTAGGCGGGAACCGGTATTGAACTAGGAACCTTCTGATTCTTATGTGGATGCTCTACCGACTGAGCTAAACCGGTCCTTAATTTGATCAATAAGAAATAATAATTAATTCCTAGAAAAATTAATAATTAATTCTTAGTAATAGCTATAGTTGATAATTAGCTTATTATTGGATATCACTAAAAATTCCCTTTCTAAAAAAAATTCTCAATGTTTGTAGGATAATAATTTCGTTTTGATAATAATCAAACATTTTTATCTAGTTTAGAATTTTACCATTTTGCTCATTAAACTTCGAAACTTACCTTAAGGGGAAGGCTATGATAAGTATTCAAAAATACAAAGTGTGTCAAAAAGTATCGAGATTTTTGTACTTTTTGACACACCTTGAATTCTGAAAAAAAAAAGTTCCATTCATTCTTCATTTCTACCTTGGTAAATACAGCTTTAAACTTGCTACTTTTTTGACACACCTTGCAAACTGAAAAAAAAATTAACATTTCATTCATATATTTTTTCAGAATACAAGGTGTGTCAAAAAGTACAAAAAATCTCGATGCTTTTTTGACACACCTTGTATACATTTGTATTTTAACATTTTGTGCTATCATTTCAAAGCTGAAAGAAAATTATGATGGAAGAGGAAAAGAAAAAAAGAAGATAATGATACCTGTAAAATAATCTGTTATCTTCTAGGTCAGATATATATTTACCAACACCTCCGCACGAGCAGGATGTGACACAAGGTCAATTTCTTGAAGCGGATTTCACTAGGTTTGAATTCAGAGTTTTCCTTCTCCTAGACCGGTTGCCTAACCAAGGTTAGAGCCAAGTCTGCCCTACTATTTATCCATAGCTGGAGGGCGAGTTGGATTCATACCTTTCCCAAGGGTATTAGCGCTAAGTGAAATGCAATTACCACATCCAGGATTTGAACTCGGGGCGACGAGTCCATTTCCCACGACTTTAACCATTACACCACGCACTTCCGATGGTCAGATAATCAAACATACAGAAATTAGATTTTTTTATTAATGCAGTTTCTACAGTATCACTATTGAATTGTAAATGAAACTGAAATATAATTTATCCTCTAGATAAGTACATTTTAACGTTACGATACCAACAAAAAATCTCACTACAATGGGTTGCTTTTGATGTGTTACATGCAATGCATCACATAATGTTAGGTGGTTGGATTTTACGGCATGTCAACCTTTGGGTTATTTTATGCCGAAGACATTTTGTTCTATTCATTCTTGTTGGGTATTCAAATTTTTTTAAAAACTCATTTTTACTCGTATCACCGTTTCCATTTCCTATGACGATCACCGTTACAGTAAGTACACCTCCACATATATTGCGTAAATTTGTGATGTCAAAATGCAGCCGTCAGTGAGTTGTCAAAAGCCAACCAATCCAGAGAACTCCAACGCTCCCTTTGTGTTTAAATGTATAAATAAATTATCACCATGTTGATTGGATATGAGCAAAAATAATCTCGGATTCAGATAAGAAATCTTTTCAACTATCAACAGCTGGTCAAATCGTCAGTAAGCATAGAAACATTCTTAAATCAGAGTTTTGAGTTTCACGGCAAATTGATGTGAAGTAGAGAACAAAAAGCAAAAATAACCATAAAAAACCCCAAAAAAAACAAAGCAAAAAAAAAAAAAAAAAAAAAGAAAGAAAAAAGAAAAGAAAAAAAAACAGTCCCCGACCCACAAGAAAACATTAAATGCTGCCTTTGCGAAGAAAAACATGTGACGATAAGCGACATTCACAATTGAATGCAGCAAGCTAGTTCAAAGAGAATTGAAAAACAGGCACGATAGATTAGAGAGTGTTATAGGGGTCAGAGAGTCCCCATGGCGTAGTGGCTAACATACTGGACAGTGACATCGTCGTTAGCGTGTTCGAACTCCAGTCGCGCTATTACGTTCACTTTCGAACAAATACTCTTAAGAAAGTTAGGACCCACCTTATCCCTCCAGCTATGGATTAAATAGTACCACTACTGTTCTTCTACTAGGATCGCTTGGCATTAAATAACCCATGAAAGTTGATATGTCATTAAACCTAGAAACCTAACCAATCTAAACCAGAGACTGTTATACAATAAGAATTGTGCAAGAAAATTCAGTTTGACTATATGAACACACAGTATCAGCATCAGACTAGAAACTTTTATAAGAATAAAAAAAAATTGTATTCTTGTCTTTTCTATGCTACGATCGCCCAGCTCCTCCCTGGTCGTCTTTCTCATAATGTCATTATCGTAACACCAAACTGTTTTAAGTTCTTCTTTACTGGAATGAATAATAGCGCAGTAACTTCTCTTGTGTGCACACATGACTTTATTTCTTTGGCAAATTACATTATGTTACATATTAATTGGATCCCTATTACTTTTTAAGGTAGTATAGAAATCCTTATGGCGATCAGTGCAGCTGATGGCCTTGAGAGTGAGTGACAATGCTTGACCTCACTCTGACCTTGCCTTGCGGAAAGGGACCGTGGGAATCGGAAGGCAATAGAAGCCCTTCCGGTTTAAGGTGTAAGGAACTCAGTAAGAGTTGCAGGTAGTTAGTTGCAGTAAGTCAGTTGCAGAGTTAGAAGCTAGCAAGATGTGACTCTTTGCGGGCATTTGTCTGGTCTTGGGGATCCAGAATAAACTAACATCCAAAGTAAATCGAAGTCTTGTTGTTATTACTAAAAGCTAACAATGACACAAGGCTTCTGATAAGAAATGGTCCCCAGCAGAACCAGACACGGAATCCCCATACAAGAAGACCAGACGAGACCTGTAGAAGATATACGAGACCATTAGAAGATAGAAGACTAGACAGAGAAGAAAAGAAAAGGCACTACGCAACAGTAATAGATATTTGGTGCCTTGAGACCAGTCACGCCATCAAGACGTGATCAGATTCGAACCTGGACAACGTGCCACTAGACAGAGAAGAAAAGAAAGGCAGAAAAATGAAGCAAAGGAAAAAGAAAGAAGAAGAAAAAAAAAACGTGATAGAACTTAAAAAGAAAAACGTAAGTAACGAACGCACACATACACACACATGTTTTTAGAAACAGACTATAGAAAAAGACAATAGAAAAAAAAGAGTGAACTAATATTCAAAGATCTATCTAGATTTGTCACAAAAAAAAAAAAAAAAAAAATTGAAGTCAAGATAGAATGTTGAAAAGAAAGAAAAAAGAAGACAAAAGGGACATTGTGTTAAGTACTTTCAGAAAGAAAAAAAAAGAAATCCGACTTAAAGTCTTGACTGAAGGAAAGAAGGAGAGACATTGTTTTTAAGAAAAAAGAAGAAAGAGACAATTAATTTGTGTTGTATAATTTTGAACTTTGCAGAAGTTTTTAGAATTGTTTAAAGAAAAAAAAAATGCCATTGAAAATTGTTAGTAGATTGTTTAAATTGTTTAAAATATAGAGAGAAAAAGAGAGACAGTTTGTATGCTATGAAAAAAAAAGGGAGAGACAAAGTGTATATGCCAAAGAAAGAGAAAAAGAGAAAGGGATATTTGTTTTGATATGTATAAGTTGAAATTTTGTGAGGAAAGACAGAGAGAGAAAGGAAAAAAAAAATTTTTTTGCTGTATGATTGAATTTGCCATTTAGGTCATTTGCCAATTTGAGATAAAAAAAAAGAGAGTGTATGCTATCGAGAAAAAAAGAGAGAGGACACTAGGAGGATACATTCCCCCTCCAAGCAGTGAGAGAGTGGGAGATACTGAATGTATGTGCCAGAGGTAGAGAGAGAGACAACGGATGTGTCCCCCCCCCGAGGGTAATTGTTGCATTCAAGCCAGCAGTAATTGTTAAGAAATGCACGTGCGCCATTCCTGACCATGGTGGAAGATTTTTTTTTGACCGGTGGAACACGTGGTGAATTTTAGAAGAAAAATTTCAGCCCGCCATTTTGGAATTTTTTCTTTTTGATTTTTTTTGTTTTTCGATTGAAGCTGTATTTTTTTTTTTTGAGATTACCCATGCATTTATGTCATTTGTACTCATAATGTTATGATGGATTTAAATAATTTTGTAATTCTAGTGAGTTTTTATCCGTGCAAGGAAAAAGTTAATTTTAAAGAAGTAATTTTGAAACTTTTAGTGAGAATGTAATTTTTTTTTATCTTGGATCACAATGCTGTTTTCATTCGGATTGAGGTCTGATTTTGAGTCAATTGTTGGAGATTCGGCTAAGTTGTATGTTTTGGATCTTTTTGGACTCACGGTAATGAAAGTAGTTTTTACAGAAAACTCGCCAATTCCAGAGATCCTGTTTTGGAAAATGTCCTAATTAGGCAATTCGATGGTTTTTTCGAAAGGCGTGGAAGCCTACATTTTCCTGTGTTTTTTGGAGTTTTGAATATGTCAGAATAAGAATAAATGGTGGTGCCCTGCTCCAGAGGTTTTTCGTGTTACTCTGCTCCGCACAATGTATATATGTTATATATTTTTATTTTTTTCTGGGAATACGATTGTGGTCGATTTCTTCAAATTTTTGATCTTTGATTGATGTCTTTGATTAACGCAGGTTGTGGGGTGAAGACATGCATTGTGATTTGAGAGATTAGAATTTTTCGTAGATAAACGGATAAATGAATAAACTCCAGAAAGAGCAAGTGCCTATTTTTTAGTTTGAATTTTAGAAGTACTAAGGTTTGTTACCCTGATTAATGGGATAATTTTAAGAAGCTGGTGAATTATTTGAATTTTGGAGGAAAAATAAAAATGGCGTATAATTGTAAAATCCTTTGGGGTTGATTTTGAGAGAAGAACCAACTTACCCCCCCCTCCTTGTCTCTCATTGGCTGAAGGATGAATGGAAAATTTTTTTTTTGAATAGCCAGTCACGTAGACATGGCCGCCATCTTTGAAATGAATGTTTTTTTGAGTCAAGCGGGTAATTTTCCCCACATGTTGGCCATTTTGAATGTTAAAATTTTTAGAAAAAAAAAGTCGGATTTAAATTTAATCAGAGTTTGTTGAAAATAAGTAACTTAGTAATTTTAATATTGATGAATTGTGGATTTTGACACTGGTGATTTTTGAAAAAAAAAACTTTGGTTTGATTTCGTGAGAAAAGCCTTGGAGGCTGATTGACAATATTTTAAAAGAAAGAAATTAATAATTGATTTTGTACTTTGCATTTTTTGTCAGTGACCAGTAATATAATTCGGTTTTTGAATTTTTTCCGAAAGTTTGACATAGTTAAAAAGTTGATTTTAGTGAGATTTATGAGTGCCAAATTTTTATTGATAGTTTTAAAAATGTTATTTGTGAATTTTGTGACCTTGCTGTAGTATGGATTGAGTTCTGGACTCATGCCTGACTATTTGGAGAAATTTTTTCCGGTGTTTTGGGAATCGGTGGAGATATGGTAATGAAAGTGGTCTATCGAGGGCCCACCATTCCACGTATTGAGATTCCCTGATGAGCGTCCCATGTGGTTACCGTAGTTACGGAAGGTTAATCCGCGCTTTTTGGGTTTTATTATTCCGACGGATTCGGAATGTTAGGGGTTCTGGAAGGGCAGAATAAGAAGAAAGCGAAGAGGCCGCCCTGTTTTATGTTAGATTGAATTTTGGGGGGAATTATGATCTTGGAATGTCTCCAGAACGTTTTGGCTGAGAGGGATGTCTCGAGTCTGGATACGGATAGCATGGTCAATGAATAATTATATGTTAAGAACAGACAAGTACCTACTTTTTGTGTTGGAGGGTTCCTGGAGAATTTGTAAGCCACTGGCAGTGACCGAGTGTGGAATCAGGATAAAACAGTTTTTCCCTCAAAGTGAAACTATTTGGCACAGTAATATATTTTTGTGAAGAAAATTTAAAATACTTAATGGTATTGTTGTGTTGTGTCGTGTATCCTATATTAAGAACTTATGAGTAACGCATAGCCGTTGTAGATTTTTTATTGTTGCGCGATAAAATTGTTGTTGTTTCTCCATGCATGTGATGTTTAATGTATTGTAGGGACCATGTGTGCAATGTTTTTGAATCTTTTTTCGGTATCATTGTATTTTTGATGTAAATTGCCTTCCCAGTCTCCAGGTAAGTGACCTGTGGAGCGGAAAGCTGGTGAATTGGTCATTGGAATCCAGGCGAATGTATTGCTGGAGTGACCAGGGTCACGTTGGTTTGTGACCAGGATTTTGGGACCAAGACGTTGGTCCAGTGTGTTTTGATTTTTGTCAGGATATTGTAAATGGCCCTGCAGTGTTGTTTTTTGTTGAAAACTTGTTATCATGTAGATTGATGTATGCATGGGGGGAACCAGACAACGCGCAGAAAGAGAGAATAGAATTCGAAGTAATCTAGAGAGTACCAGAATACGGTAGAGCCTCAAAATGAGAGGCAGTAAAAAGTAAATTCATAATTAAATTATGAATTTAAAATGTATGATTATGAGGGATGTTAACATATTAATTGGATCCCTATTACTTTTTAAATAGTATAGAAATCCTTATGGCGATCAGTGCAGCTGATGGCCTTGAGAGTGAGTGACAATGCTTGACCTCACTCTGACCTTGCCTTGCGGAAAGGGACCGTGGGAATCAGAAGGCAATAGAAGCCCTTCCGGTTTAAGGTGTAAGGAACTCAGTAAGAGTTGCAGGTAGTTAGTTGCAGTAAGTCAGTTGCAGAGTTAGAAGCTAGCAAGATGTGACTCTTTGCGCGCGCATTTGTTGGTCTTGGGGATCCAGAATAAACTAACATCCAAAGTAAATCGAAGTCTTGTTGTTATTACTAAAAGCTAACAATGACACAAGGCTTCTGATAAGAAATGGTCCCCAGCAGAACCAGACACGGAATCCCCATACAAGAAGACCAGACGAGACCTGTAGAAGATATACGAGACCATTAGAAGATAGAAGACTAGACAGAGAAGAAAAGAAAAGGCACTACGCAACAATTATACTGACTTCGTACTCAGGCCGAGAGTCAGAGATCGCAACATTGGCAGAAGTACGATTCGCTAGCTTCGGCGGTCTTTCGATGACTAAAGTAACGTTATAATCTATCTTTTAAAACTTTATAGAATCCTCCGATTACGTGACCTTCTCGTCCAATGCAAGCCAAGGTTTCCAAATGATCTCGTGGTCATTATTTGTTAATAAAACCTATTTGACTCATCGGTTTTCGCAATCGTTTTAAACTTAACTACACTGTATATCAATGACAGATACCGCCAGTTTATTTACCAGAAATATACTTTGCGACTGTCGAAAACAACGAAGATAAAACCTGCCTGATCGTTGAGCCCACCGAAGTACAAGATGAAAGTAAAAGCAAGCGAAAAATTGTAAACAATATCATGACCTTGAGAAAAGTGGGAAACTTAAAGGTTTAGGTCGTACTCATGATATATGGACCACTTGGAATTATATCTTAAATAATAGGGTTGAGATTAGATGAATTAGAAATTAGAGAAAGTGTTGAGGCTGTCGAGATTATTGTGTTGCCGGGTGTTTGAGAGCGTATTAAGAAAAACTTTGGATATTTGAGAAGACATGTTATCACTCATTCACTGGCAGCAACAACCTGACATCATGGTGTGATATTTCAGATGCAGGAGAAAATGGGCAAAAAATGACTACATGGGTACAAACTAAGGAAATTGCACACAAGATGACCTGGGCATGGTTAAGAGGGGGAAACCTCAGGGGAGAAACAGAATCTATTTTAATAGCAGCACAAAATAATGATGTTAAAACCAATTATGCTAAAGCGAAAAATGTATAATACGCAGAAGAATAGCGAGTGTATGTATTCACCCAACCCCTCTGCACAAGAAGTATGTGACACAACGTCAATTTTCCAGCAGAGTATCGTAGAGTCGGCGGGGTGGCCTAATAACGGTATCAGCCAGACAGCGAGGGAGCGTATCCTCTTTTCATAAGTGTTAGATCAAGGTGATTGTTTTTGCATCTGAGGGGGAGTGCCACTTCTACCATCAGCACCTCACCTTACCGCACAGATCCCTGTGTTACTCATGGGCTGAGTAGGTGAGGACCGGTATTGAATCTTGGGGTTCCTAGGCGAACGCTCTACCGACTGAATTGGTTTGAATTGAGAGTTTTCCTTCTCCTAGACTGGTTGCCATACAGAAATCAGTCTAAGATGGTTAACAAGCCAGTCTGCCCTACTATTTACTCATTGCTGGTGAAAGAATAGTTGGATTCATACCTTTCCCAAAGTATCAGCACGATAGGAAAATGCAAACAGTTTTGCTAAGTTAGGTTATGTAATGGCCATGTTAGCTCAGTCGGTAGTGCGTTCGGCTAGAAACCACAAGGTTTCAAGTTCAATACCGGCCCTCCCCAACTCAGCGTATGAGTAGCACATTGATCTATGCGGTAAAGTCGGGAGTTGATGGTAGGTGTGGCGCTCCACATCAGACGCAAAAACAATCTCCTTGGTCTAGTAGTACTGGATAGACTCCCTCGCTGATTGATACCGACTTTAGGCTGCCCCGACGACTTCTTTACTTATGTAATGGCAGAGATGAAGCGGTTAATCCAAATGCAGCAAACTGGCACAAAAGGAATACAAAATAAGGGACGACTGGTCGGGAAATATAAACCAGTGGTTATTCTGCAAGAAATTAATATTTGACCGTATTGATAAATGGTATATACACAAACCAGCATCTGTCCATAAAATTCTCAGATTCTTTTAGATACAAACGGATCATCTAATCCCGACCAGAAGACCAAACCTAGAGTTAGTTAACAAGAAAAAAGAATTTGTTATCTCCCGTGACAGCGAATTACAGAAGGAAAATAAACGAAAGCTAAAAAATAGACAAATACCTGGATATTTACAGAGAGCAAAATATGATTGGGACAGTGGTCCCAATTGAAGTTCTTGCTCATGGAACAAACCAAAAAAGCCCGGAAAAGAGACTGTGGGTACTGGTGATGAGAGGAAGAATCGAAAAATCTAGACCATAGTACTGTTAAAATCAGCTAGAATACTGGGAAGAGTCCTGGATATACGAGGAGACTTGTGATTCAAATTTCAATAAAAAGCTACTAGTTAAAGCTTGTGTTAAAAACTCGCAAGTAGAAATAAATAATAAGGATAATTATACACAACAACAACAATAACAACCACAATTATTATTATTATTATTATTATTATTATTATTATTATTATTTGGATAATGAAAGAGAAAAACTAGAACGGTGTCTTGTGTTTCTATTATTAATTGATATTTAATCCATATCTGGATGAGCGAGCATAGATCGCTTGGAATCAACACCAGTCTCTTGCTGAGAAACCGAAGCAGTAAAACTTTTGCAGACCATTTGGCACCAAAGTTTTATGAGAATCATAACCTCGATTTTAAAAATGCAGACACGTTCACCCATAACTTAAAACTGCACTCATTATATATATACTAGCAAATATATGCACCCTCCGGGTGCAAGTATTTAAGTTTTAATGTAATAAAATATTGTATTAAATTAGAAAGGCTAATGAAACTAAATAAGAATGCAGATAAAAAGATTTGAAACAGGGGGGTATAATCGAAAAATAGAACAACTGAAAATTTCACTTCTATCACTCTCGTCTTTCATTGTTATTTTTTCTAATTTAAGTATTTATTTAAAAAGGAAGTAAAGAATAGAATTACAGTTATTTCTTCTTGTTATGGATTTCATTTAGATTCATTGAAGAGATTTTTGCTTATATCATTAAAATAAAACCAAACAGTTAGAAATCAATAGTACTAACACATATTTATTAAAATCACATTTTAAATATCAATATGCAAATTAGCCTTCCGTTCACATGTAAACGTTATTTTGTTGTATATATAAATATAATTGCATGTTATTAATATGTGGATATGGTCAACAGCATTAATAATGTAAAACAATTATAATAATTGAGATTTAAATAAAAATAAAATCATTGAGATTGTGATGTCAATAACAAAGGAATTGTGACTGAGTAGTAATATAGTTCGGTTACAGACAGAAAAACACACAATCTCCATATATAATATATATATATATATATATATATATATATACGTGTTTGTGTATGTGTGTGTTTTGTGTGTGTGTGTAATAGTTATATATTTATCACCCTAGTAGCTGCTCGTAGTATCCATATCAATATTGGTTGTTTTTTTTTTTATCTATCTATCAATCTATCTATCTATGTAATTTGAACGCCTACCTTAGGTTAGCAAATTAATCTAGAAGACCATTAATACAGTATATTGTGTACGATCGTCTTTAAGCTCTCCGTTTTTCCGGTCTTGTACTAAACTAAAATAAACTTAGTAAATATATTTACACATATAGAAATAATTCAGATTAATTAGAACACAAGACTAAAGCAATTTGAATCATATTTCTCTTAAAGAAATTTAATGAAATAGGGTTAAGAAATGAGAGGAAAAAAACTAAAGAAAAACGAAAAAATAAACGCTGATCTTCAAAATTTGATGAATGCTTGTTTAGACTATAACATTTCGGAGCTTGTATATCTAAATTTCCCCAAGAAAACTGGGATTTGAATTAGTCTAAACTTGCTGAAAAGCAAACAAACAAACAAATAAATAAATAAATAAATAAATAAACAAGCACAAAAATAAAAGATGACCTCCCAAATTTGGGAGATTCTTGTTTTAATCCCATCCTCTAATAACTCGTCCAAATACGTGGCCTGTTTCATGCGAAATTTATGCAAAGTTCATGCGAAATTTATTTTAGCTCATACAGTCGAACACGTTCTGCAGAAAACAAAAAACAAAGAAAAAATACAAAAGAAAAAGAAAACAAAAGAAAAAACAACAACAATGACATTCTTTTTTTGTTTGACTCTAAACTAAAAATCCAGATTCTATTTCTTTAATATATTACTTTATGTTAAAATGATAAATTTATGTTAATTCCCACTTGGCAAATGTCACCGTTTACCGAGCTCGAACGTGGTTTGTGGCGCGTATATCACGTAACCGAAGTATTTTAACCGTAGAATGCACTTGCTGTGGTTGGTAGAATCGTGGTAGTTCGTGCGCTGAATATATATAGAATAAATCAATCATGAAAGCGCGTGGTGTAATGGTTAAAGTCATGGGAAATGGAGTCGCCGCCCCGAGTTCAAATCCTGGATGTGGTAATTGCATTTCACTTAGCGCTAATACCCTTACGAAAGGTATTAATCCTACTCTCCTTCCAGCTATGGATAAATACTAGGGCAGACTGGGCTCTTTAACCTTGGTTAGGCAACCAGTCTAGGAGAAGGAAAACTCTGAATTCAAACCTGTTGAACTCCGCTTATGTATATAGAATAAATCAATATATAATAATAACACCATGTCACAGAAATTCAATATTATTCAGGCCGGAGGATGTAATGACCGAAACGTTGTTGTAAAGACAACAAAGACGAGTGCACGTGTCTGATAGAATCAATGTATAATAGTAACCAACTTATCTTAGAAATTCTTGTCGGTGTAGCTTAGAATAAGCTCACTGTATCACCTGTAGAATTGTAAGATTCCTCTCCCCCCCCCCAAAAGGGTGTATCCTGGGTGACACAAAAATACACCTGATGGTGAGGCTCCAGCTTTGGACATCTGGGGAGTGTAAAATCAGTACCTGTTAGCATCCCATCTATTGGCTAAATAGATCTGTTAAACATGATTCGTGTTTGATAGGACCGTGAGCAAAAAAAAAAAAAAAAAAAAAAAAAAAAAAGAAAAAAGCTTTTAAGAAACTAAAAA
>CM042142.1:97232347-97242347 GCA_023376005.1 Doryteuthis pealeii
TGACGCGGCCGAGCCCAGCTTTGATCCAATACCAGCCTCATTATTATTATTTCACTCCATTCGAGTTTTTCACACCTGCAGAAGCCGGTGGTTCACTGGGGCTGAGTGACAGCAAGACTCCTCAGATCTCCAGGACTCTTCTGAGTATTCCAGCCGATCTCAATAATGCTGTAGTGTGTGTGGTCTCGATTCTTCCTCTGATTTTCAATTCATCCAGACTCTTTTCCAATTCCTTGAGGATTGTTCCAAGGGCCCCAATTACAATTGGTACGACCTTCACCCTCATGTTCCACAGTTTTCTCAGTTCTCTGGCAAGGTCCAAGTATTTGTCGATCTTTTCGCTTTCTTTCATTTCTTTCATCTTTACGTGACGGCAAAGTCCACGAGATGTCAAGTCTTCCTCTTTTTGTCAATCAAAACTATATCTGGTCTCCTGGCCGGGATTAGGTGATCCGTCTGTACCTCAAAGAATTTTGTGTGTCTCATTCTCCAGGACAGATTCAGCTTTGTGCATATATCATTTAGTTGAATGGTGAAAATTGAATTTCTTGTACAGTTCCCAATTATTATTATTATTATTATTATTATTATTAATAGTAATAATAATAATAATAATTTCCCAAACCTCGAAAGGTTCCTCACACCTACATGTCAACCTGTATGTCCACACAATGCCTCCATTGCCTCCTGTCTTTTGCCAGTCCTTCTACTGAGAGCAGAAGTAGTTTTCTGTCCTCTCTTATAATCACTCCATTGCTTTGATGGTCATCCTCCGGGTTTTCTGTTGATAAAGTCATCCTTGAATGAATAGCTGACATAGCTGTCATTGTCTTTGCATACTACTTAATCAGACCACTTTAATCTTTCTTCTAGATAATGTCAGGGATTCTATTTGGTATTTCAATATGTATTTCTTATATAATCGATTTTGATGTGATTAATGCAAGAAACTCTATTATCCTGAGGCAATCATTCACAAATACCCTCAATTCTCTGCTGTCTCCTTCACACCCCAAATTCCTGCAGCACAGATAACTACTGGGGGCTATTTGTGCATCGTATTGAGGAACCTTGATTGTCTTTGAGAGATATCCTCATCCTTTTCTGTTAGGCTAGCAAAGACTGGAGACGCTATCCTTCTACTTACATTAGATGAACTTCATGGTACCACCTATTCCAAATATAGAAATCACTGACCTTTTTGGCGATAACTTACTTTACAATGATGTTATCGTCATCCCAAAAGATTATGTTGCAAATCTGAGCATTTATCTTTATACCCCATTTCAAGCGTAACTTTTCCAGATAGAGAATTTTAGCTTCTGATAGTGAGCAGAGATTAGAGTAATTTGATGTTAAATAGACACAGGAAATGAATATGAAGTTGAAAGCATCGGGATTCAACCTAGCAATTGCTAATGACCCTTTTCACCTTGTATCTTTGCTTAGTAAACATTTTTTCACTATCTTTAATATTAGTTGTGTTTCTTCCTATTATTTCTCTGTTAACTGATACTCGAGTTAAAACACATACCAAGGAAAATAGTTTATGTAGCATCCTTATCCTTGACTTGCGTACTTCCAAAGTAAAAGTAAAAGTCGTCGGGGCGGCCTATAGTCGGTATCAGCCAATCAGTTCACTGTGAAAATTGACGTACATTTTGGAACAACGGATATTGTCACCATTGTTAGTTTGTTACTCTCTCTCTCTCTCTCTCTCTCTCTCTCTCTCTATCTATCTATCTATCTATATATAAGTAAAAGTAAAGTAGTCGGTATCAGCCAATCAGCGAGGGAGTCTATCCCCTTTTCACTTGCGCTAGATCAAGGAGATTATGTTAGCGTCTGAGGTGGAGCGCCATACCTACCGTCAGCTCCTTACTTTACCGCACAGATCCCTGTGCTACTCATACGCTGAGTTGGCGAGGACCGGTGTCGAACTAGGAACCTTGTGGTTTCTAGCCAAACGCTCTACCGACTCAGCTAATCCGGCAAATCTTAGGGATTTTCTTGATATCATCATTTCAGTCAACATTCTTATTTGCGTGTATTTAACATTTTATCCTTGATCATTGAAGGACGTGTCATCTGGCCGCCCTGTTGGTTTAGGCTGTAGAATACGTCGACCGCACCTCTGCAGAGGGAAATAAGATACAACTGGGCAACCTGTTGTCCATGGGGATGCGCCCCATGATACTTAAGGACGGAATCTTGATGACTGAGTAGTCCATGATATGCAGCACTCCACTTCGGCCCTTACTTGAGCTAGATGAGAGGTCAGAGAGCCCCCCCCCCAATCTATCGGCTCGTCATGTCAAGCTCTAACACCTATGATTTTCCCGACCCTATTGCTCTTATGGCAAACCCTCAATGCTTTTTTTTAATCATTGAAAGTGTGAGAAAGTGTCGGCTAAGGGTTTTAGTGTACTGCTGATGTCGTTAAATTGCATTTAGTGATGAGGTTCTTATTTTAGAGCTCTGGGGAGTTTGGAGCACCCTTTATCGCCATTACTTCCAGGCCCACTCTTGCCCGGAGTAGTAGTACCTGTTAGGGTCTCATGTATGGGTTAAATCAATGGTTCTCAACCGTTTTTTTTTTACACATGGTCCCCTTTTAACCCTATTTTATTCTGGTGGACCCTCCCATAGCCATTCGATGTTTAAAAATCCCATTGTAATTTTATAGTTAAATAAATTTTGCTTGCCTGTGTCCCAAAATATTTTATATGGTAACCGGGGGTCCATGTGGACCCCGGTTACCATATAAAGTTTAAAATGTTAATAAAAGTTTAAAAATGTTTAAAAAATCAGTTTTAAAAATTTGAATATCCAACAACAATGAATAAAACAAAAACTTGTTCAGCATAAAATAACCCATGCCGTAAAATCCAACCAACCAACAACAAGCAACCACCAACCAGTGTATCACCTGGATATCATCTGATAGGAAATCCAAGAAAAAAAAAAACTATCAATAAGATCAAAAGTTCAAAAGTTCAAAAGTTCAAAAAATCCGTCATGAATTCAACTCAGCGGATATTGATTCGGTCCACTCCTTATTAGCTACTCAAATGATGAGGTCAAAACTCAAAGAAAGAAAATGAACAAAGCTTTCAAGAAATACGGTGTTCAGAAGCTGATGGATTTTAAGTTGGATATTTGAGGACAACTACTGCTATTAGATCATACATTAATGACATTCAAGACCAACAACTACTAATAAAGTTTAAAAAGAATTAATTGAATATAAGAGACACAGTTGGTAGAAATATGTACTAAAATAAGTCATAGCAAAGCATGAATACATACAATATCCACAATATAAAACTGTTGGTTGTTTGGTTGTTTGGATTTTACAGCATGTCAACCCTTGTTGGGTTATTTTATGCCAAAACATTTATTTTTTTTCATTCTTTATGGATATTCAATTAAAAAAAACTCAATATTTTTTAAACACATTTTTCTATATATATATTTACCAACCCCTCCGCCCGAGCAGGATGCGACACAAGGTCAATTTCCTAAGCGGAGTTTAACAGGTTTGAATTCAGAGTTTTCCTTCTCCTAGACTGGTTACCTAGCCATGGTTAAAGAGTCCAGTCTGCCCTGCTATTTACCCATAGCTGGAGGGAGAATTGGATTTATACCTTTCCCAAGGGTATTAGCGCCATGTGAAATTCCAACAGCTTCGTCCACGAATTGAACTCGCGTTGACAAGTCCATTTCCTACGACTCTAACCATTAGACCACGCGCCTGCATTTTTCTATATAACCCTTAGATGGGATCCTAACAGGTACTACCATTCCGTGTCGAAGTGAACCTGCTAGTAATGGTGATGTAGGTGTACTCCACATTGTTCAGAGCTGAAGAATTGGTACTTCACAACTAGATGCAGTTATTGCAGGACACTAAGACCTAAATATTTTTGAGAGATTAAAATATTTTTTCTATAAATTATTTCCAAACAAAGCAGAGTTTATATTCCTAAAAAGAACCTTCTGTATTCCCGTCAACAGGAAATACGCCCGATTTGAATTGTTAATATTTATTCGTATTTTTTTTCGTTTTGTAACATTTGAGTTGTTGATATGTATCCAATTTACCTGATATATATTTCAAAAGCTGCAGCAATTATCTTTGACGTCCAGGTTACTCGGAGATGTTTGTAGCTAATATATTTGGTCCCTTTAAGGAAATATTGTGATTATATATGTATATTAAGTGTAACGTAGCTGTATATGGTCACGGTACCAAAACGGATATACGTAACGTTCTAATAGCGATATATACGTTGTATAGCGGGTCTTGTCAACGTGCCTCCAAATTCACGACACTAAAAGGGTGTTCGGCATGTAGCGGTCATCTTGTCGATAAAAAAGTACAACGCGAGAAATATATCGTCACTTATCTTTTATTTTCAGGCTCGTCTCGTGGGTTGTTTTGGAGAGGAGGAAAAGCAGAAATCAAAAAGAGACCGGTATTTTTCTTCGTCGTTCCACGTCACCACGTGATTCCGGTTCCGGTCAACACCCGAAACTTCCGGTTGGCTTTCAATTCTCCATTCGGGGATCCCGCCCCGGTCAAATTCCCGACAAACTGTTTTGTGTTCATCACTTTTTTTTTTAACCCTTTACTATCTCTTATTTCTTCTTCCTCCTTTTCTAATAGTAGTCCTCGCAAAACTCAGGATATTCACCATCTCGCTACATTAAGTCTGTATTTGTATGAGTGCAATTGGTGAATTATTTTTTAATCTATTTGGGTAGTAGCGAATTTATTACGTGTGTAGTACTAGGTTATTTATCAAAATAGTATCGGTACCCCTCTAAGAAGCCAATATCTGAATAAAGTCCATGTTTGTTTTTCATCAATATTATATAAAGACATACGTGGTACATACAATATATATGCAGAACTGATAATAACCAACATAGCACTGAAGGGAGAAAGAAAAGAAAAAGCAACCAGGTTGATAAATATTCTATAGTTCGCACCCCTATTTTATATAGCCATTGAACATAAATTGGGAATATCTTTTTCAAAATATTTAAAAAAAGTAATATAAAATATTCAATAAAAACACTGTGAAATTAAATTACAGTTGCATACCTAATGTTGCCGAAGACATAGGTAAAATCAACATTAGTAAATTGACTAAAAACCAAAATAACGGAAGTCCTCCATGCATTTGTAATAATAAAGAAACAAAGTGTTCTCTAAATGGTAAATACCAGAGCGATTGTATCTTATTTAAAGCTAGTGTACAGATTAATGAACACAGTAATAATAAAAAAGATCTACTTAAGTTCTA
The DNA here is from genome assembly GCA_023376005.1 of Doryteuthis pealeii. Lineage (NCBI taxonomy): Eukaryota > Metazoa > Mollusca > Cephalopoda > Myopsida > Loliginidae > Doryteuthis > Doryteuthis pealeii. The sequence continues at coordinate 97,237,660 of CM042142.1, forward strand.
CACAAGATACTTTCAAAAAAGATTTTACAACCATAAAACTAGCTTCACAAATATATAATACATGCATAGAAATATACCTGGGACATTAAAAATAAATTCAGCATAGATCCTATTATAAAGTGTGAAATTGTTAAAAGATCAGACAAATATAGACGGGTTATAAATTCAGTCAGTTATGTTTAGAAGAAAAATTAGCTATCGCAACCTATACTAATTCTAAAAAAATCATGAAACCAAAGATCGGAATATTTGAACGGATGTCGATATTAACGTAGATGACGTTTGACAGCTTAAAATAAAAACAAACACAGCGTTTCTCTCCGTACACTGCGGAACTACTTTTGTGTATTTTGTTTACATCCGTTTGTTTTAATCAAGTTTATTAATTCCGCACAGAATAGTTCTGAAAATCACCACGGTGTAACCCGGGTAGACATTTTCTGACAATATCGGTTTTCTAAACCAGCTCTACAAACGTATTGAGCAATTTTATATTCTTTCATAACTCAGACTTACTCGATTAATTATTATTATCAGCAGTCAAAATTGCGACTCACTCGATATTTTGCCTTTTCCGTTAAGTCATTACCTCTTCATATATATATATATATATATATATATATATATATATATATATATATATATATAATATGTATGTGTGTGTGTGTGTGTGTGTACATGTGGGTACGTGAGTGTGTGTCCGTATGTGTTTGTATGTGTGAGAGAGAGAGAGAGAGAGAGAGAGAGAGAGAGAGAGAGAGAGAGAGAGAGAGAGAGAGAGAGAGAAAGTACACACCAGTATATATTTGTGCAAGTAGTAAAAATAGCTTTGATAATCTCAAAAGAAATCTCATATACCCTGTCAGACTTCGATCTACATTTTGAGAAGATAATGAACGTAATTCTAGATATAGGCAATGAAAAGCTATTCATTCTCCAAGTTTAGCCATCAGATTCTAGTTAAGCGATGCTGAACTTGACCAGTTACATGAAACACTGCAATCCAAAGGTGAATGACCTTTTAGACAAGTGAAATATATACGCTTCGTGAAATCAATACAAAGGTTGGAAAAATACAAATTTGTTATGGCCTGATGTTAGTAGAAAATATAACTTATGAAGGGAATAATAAAAGACAAAGCCTGGCAGTTTTGTTCTATCAATCATGAATATCATATTCAAAGACAGAGGTCACTTGGATATCGCCTGATAAGAAATCCAAGAACAAAATTGACTCCATTATTTGTCAACAAAACTAAAAGTCAAACATCTATCATGTATCTAAGTCAGAAGATACTGATTCAGACGATTCCGTATAAACTGTTCCTATCCGTGATGCCGACAATCGAAGTAAGAAAAATGAACAAAGATCTCAAAGACGTAAGATGTTGACAAGCTGATGGATAAAGACAGTGCAAAGAGTTTTGAGATAAAGATTGCAGGGCCCTCATGTTTTTTTGCAGTCCAGCACGTTAGCCACTACACATGGGACTCCCCAATAATATTTATGATATCAACATAAGATCATGTTAGCATTGATTAAAATTTTAATTATCTTCAAGACATTAACCGTTTTTACGGCAATTTTCAGGCACAGTAGCCATTTTAAAACTTCAAATAAAATTGCTCATATGGTGATGCTTACAATCAAAGTAAGAAAAATGAAAAAAGATCTCCAAGATTTACGATGTTGACAAATATGATAGATAAAGCCATTGCAAAAAGTTTTCAGATAAAGATTGGAGGAAATTAGAAGACGCTCTGAACAACTAGTAAAGTAAGTGTAGTGGCCTATAGTCCGTATCAGACAGACAGCGATGGAGTCTATGCCCCTTTTGCTATGTATCTAAATCAGCAGATACGGATCAGATGATTCTGTATAAGGTGCTCACATGATGATGCTTACAATCAAAATAAGAAAAGTGAAAAAAGATGCCAAGAATACCATATTGACAAGTATGATGGATAAAGTCATTGCAAAGAGTTTTCAGATAAAGATTGGAGGACCCTCTTATATGCTTTAATACCAGTTTAAAACAATTATTAAGAAGATCACAAAAGAACTGGATAAATTTAAAAGACAGAAGGTGAAGAAATATGTGAACAAATAAGACAAGACAATGAGTGAATACATACAATATCTACGATCTAATTATCTTCAAGACATTAACCGTTTTTACGGCAATTTTCAGGGAGAGAAGCCATTTTAAAACTTCAAATAAAACTTGCTCGTATGGTGATGCTTAAAATCAAAGTAAGAAGAATGAACACAAATCTCCAAGACATACACTGTTGACAAGCTGATAGATTAAGTCGCAGTAAAGAGTTTTGAGATAAAGATTGGAGGAGATTAGAGGACGCTCTGAACAACTAGTAAATTAGGTGGAGTGGCCTATAGTCCGTATCAGACAGACAGCAATGGTGTCTATGCCCTTTTTGCTAGTGCTAGACCAGGGAGATTGTTTTTGTTCTGAGGTGGAGCACCACACCTACTATTAGCTATCTACTTTACTGCACAGATCCAAGCTGTGCTACACATGTGTTGAGTTGGCGAGGGTCACTATCGATCCCGGAACCTAGTGGTTCCTAGGAGGATGCTCTACCGACTGAGCTAAACCGGTCCCATGAGAGGTATTGATAATATTCTCTAAATATTGCTCAATAATCTATAGGAATATAAGTGTGTGGCTTACTGAATATTCCCTTTGCGTACAAAATTGGTCAAAATATACCAAGCGGGACTCATCTGAATCACAAGAGATCGGTTTGTTGATGTGCACATCAGAAACATCTAGAATTAACAAAGAAAACGAATGGAAAGAAACATAACTAAAATAAAGGTAATTCAAAAGCCAAAAACCGTCTTTAAAATAGTACACGAACTGGAGAGCAGACCAGTCCTTGTGATAAGTTCCATTATATTCAGAATTGGTTATTCCTAAAATAATATATGATAGAGGCTCGACTCTCAATCAACGTGCGAACGACCCTGTTTGTGCTGTTAGATATTTTCTTGAGTGTATGCAATAATAAAACTCATTTCCTTTGCAAGCAACGCCTAATCAATGTAACTGCAAGATTGTAGAACTGAAACTTTTATGAATTCTATCTTTGTTTTGAACAAACGTAGGAGGTTTCTGAACATTTATTGTTCGCCTTCAACTTCCTCCAAAATGTCATAAGCCATGTCGGCATAAATGTTATTTTGCACATGTTCCGTTATGATGACTCACAGGTTCATTGTTGGATTGAGGTCGAATGTATTTCCTTGCAACCTGCCAAATCCATGTTTAAAAAATGATAAAAGAAAATTATTACGTGCACCACAGTCAATACAGTCAACATTATTATGCATATGCATTTTATAGAAAAAAACGTCTAGGTTTTATTAAGAGATTCCCTACACCAATGATGTTTGTTTGTTTTGTTTTTGTTTTGTTTTACGGCATATCAACCTCAGTGGGTTATTTAATGCCGATAAAGTTTTGAAATAAATCAATTCTTAATGGATAATACAATTTTTAACAAATACATTTTCCTATTTAACCCATTGATGGCACCCTAACAGGTACTACTACTCCGAGTGGACCAGGGAGCAATGGTGATGAAGGGGTGTTCCACATTCCCCAAACCTCCAGATTTTGAACCTCACCATCAGATAGAGTTTAACGTCATTCCCAGATCATCGCCTTCTAGCACCCATATGATAAAAAGGTTTGTGGGTTGCCATAAGGGCAATAGGGCTGGGAAAATCATATAGGTGCTAGGGCTTGACGTGACCAGCCGATTGATCGGAGGGGGCCTCTCCGACCGCCCGTCTAGCCGAAGATAGGGCCAAATTGCAAGTCATGAACTGCTCATTCACCTGGGTTCTATCCTTAAGCATTACGGGTCGCCACACACGGCCAACAGGTGGCCCCATTGGGGGAGTCTTACCCTTCATCAGGGGTGCAGTTCGACACGGCGTAATGATGTTTGGTTTGATTTCTTTGTTTAATGTCATATCAACCTTTGTGGGCAATTTAATGTCAAATGTGGAGGCATCTGATTATCGTCGAAGGAAATGGACTCGACGACACGAGTTCAAATCCCGAACGAGGCTGTTTGTATATCCTATAGCACTAATACCCTTGGGAAAGGTATGAATCCAATTATTCTCTCTTCAGCTATGGGTAAATAGTAGGGTGGACTCCGCACTTTAACGTTGGCATTGGAGCAGGAAAATTCAAATTCAAAACCTGTTAAACTTAAAACCTGTTAAACTTCGCTTTAAAAATGAGCTTGTGTCGCATCCCGTTTGAGCGAATGGGTTTCGTAAATACGTTGTTAATATTAGAGCCATCCATGTAGAAAAGCAGTAGTTGTATTATTTATCCTATAGCTTAGGAATGAAGTTATTCATACCTTTCTCAAAAGTATGTCCTAAAGGGAATGTAATAGCGGGACTAGAATTCGAACTGTCTTACTACGATATTGCAGCCCTACACGTTAGCTACTACGCCACGGGGACTCCCTACTAACAATGTTTCCATTATCTAATTAATTCGAATAACTACTACTACTACTACTACTACTACTACTACTACTACCCGTGAAAAGTCATTGTTAGAAAAATGTTTTTATATATGCATAAAATAAACTAGACACTATATTAATGTGTTTATGTTTATTTACTGAATGAGTTCTTT
>CM042142.1:97249847-97257347 GCA_023376005.1 Doryteuthis pealeii
AACTTTTATTTCACATTTGGAAATATATTATCTCTAGAAGTAAGCGCAACTTTGCTTTTTGAATGAGTTAAAATTGGGACATAGTACAGATGAAATTGAGAGGAACTAATCATGGGAAAGCATTGGTTCCTGGTAATTCGCTTTAGATATTCAACAATATTCAAAATGAGACTCGACAAAGACATTTAATCAAGAATGTATAGTTTATTTGGTGGCAAGTAATATTGCCTATTGATAAGATCCAAGACTGATATAACTTAAAGAGCGTTAGATTAATCTTCGAAGTCGGTCGGTTGTGATTTTTTTGGAGTTAGGATGTTGAAAGCGTAAATATATCCCTGGCAGCAAGAAGTATGGAGTGTCTAATGAGATTCGAACTCACTAACAATGGTCTGGAAATTTAGCTTGGTAACACCACGTGAAGTGTCCCTATATATATATATATATATATATATATATATATATATATATATATATATATATATAAATAGATGAGTGAAAATCTTTAAATGATCTGATATAAATTTATTTCCACCTCATGGCTTTTTAAAAAACTGATTTTAAAATGGCCAAGGGTTACAGACCGTTGTGGGATATTAATAGATTAGCGCTTGAGTGTGAGAGATGTTATCAAATACGTTTTGCTTAAAATCATGTTCAAATCATGTTATTTTCACAAAGAGAGAGAGAGAGAGAGAGAGAGAGAGAGAGAGAGAGAGAGAGAGAGAGAGAGAGAGAGAGAGAGAGAGAGACGCCCAGGTTATATTCAACGGTCTCAAGAGTCTAAGGTGAAGTCCTAACAGTGTAACGCAAACTCCCCCAGGAAAAATTCAATTAGACCTCGAAATATCCCTCACTGCAATGCCACACAAAAAATAACGAATGACTGTGTCTAACAGATTAACAAAAATGAAATTTATTTAATCTTGTATATTGGATACAAAACAAGAAAAAAGCATGCTGGATTTTATATATGTATTTACCAAACCCCTCCACACAAGAAGGATGCATCACAAGGTTAATTTTTAAGCGGACTTTGAAATGTTTGAATTCAGAGTTTTCCTTCTCCTCAACCGGTTGCCGTAACAGTGCTTACCCATAGCTGCAGGGAGAATAGTTGGATGCATATCTTCCATATGGTTATTACTGCTATGTGTAATGCAAACACACACACACACATACATGCGTACGCGTGCACACACACACACATACATATACACACACACGCGCTCACACACACACACACACACACACACACACACACACATATATATATATATATATATATATATATATATATATGGTCATCCACAGAAACTTGTTTCGACTTATCTAGTCTCTTCAGTATGGCTAGACATTTTGTAAGCTACCTAGAGCCGGAATTGAAATCCGATCGGTTTGGGTGTCTGTCCCACACCTTAACCATTAGGCTGTCATTACTTACAGAATGGGAAGGGGATTTTAACTTTTTTTAATACACACATCGCTTTGTATGTAAAGGCCGTCATAGAGTGCTCCATTCCTTATATATAGAAGAGCATAATATATATATATATATTATATATATATATATATATATATAATGGATGGTGATATTATATATAAGACAGGCGAACCATCACAATTTGAGATATTGGTGAAACACAGTCTTCCTCTTCCCCATATTCTTCTTTTGTGTTGAATTAAATTCAACTTTGTTAATATCTATCTTTATTTATTATATTTATTATATGTAATTCATCGTTAGTCAATCAAGATTTCATGAACTGTCCTTCACGTCACTTATTTAAAGTTTTTGAAATTTCCTGTAATTCGGTCCACTTTTAAAGTCATCGGATTCATACAAGAGTAGCATTATGGGAAATGCAAACAGCCACGTCCAAGATTTGAATTCAGGTCGCTGTTTCCCTACAACCACAGTCATTACACAATAAGCGTAATCTATATATGTAGGAAAAATAGATGATCAGGAGCAAATCAGAAGGTTTAATTATTAACGAGGTAGTCTAGCAAATCCTTTTAGTAAGTTCGATGTTTTGGAGTGTCCCACACAAATGGCTTTAATTCAATAAATCGCATCAATAGATGACCAGCGTAATAGTGACCAGCATCCAAACCACCTTCCAAAGAAACCAACGCCTTCTGAACAGGATACAAACAATATCTAATTACTTGAAGAACCTGTGGATATACCACAGTATGAGAATTTACTTATTATAACGTTTGATATCTTTATTTAAGAGCTATTGCATATAGTTCGGTATGTAAAAAGTATAATAATCTTGATTTAACTCTCTCTCTCTCTCTCTCTCTCTCTCTCTCTCTCTCTCATTCTTTTCCTTTCTTTTCTTCTTTTTTATCTTCGATTGAAGCAGATTAGCGTTATTGTTTTCGCATCCTCCCTCCATTTCCATCTTCCTCCTACTCTCTTTCTTTCTTTCTTTTTTTACTCATTTCTTTCTTTCTTTCTTATTATACTTTTTCTGATTACATTGTATCTTTCTTTCTTTATAATAAAAACGGAATGGTCCATTATTTAGCTGAGGTGACGAAACTCATAAGAAATGAGAATTCGGTGGATAAGCGAAACCAAATAATCAGTATTTACTTTTTTGCTTTTCATCTCGGACGATTTGGACGGTCTCATTTTTAACCAGAGGGCAAGATGATAACGGATCGAAGATAAAGGAACACAAGTATTAATATGTAGATAGATGCATAAGCTTAGAAAACAATACAACAATAACTTAATGGGTCTTGTTCGGCAAGTTTGATATTTCTTCAACCGCTGGGTGTTTCTCTGTATCTACCGTCATGATTACCTGATCGATAAAAACGGAACCGAAAAGACATAACCATTTGTATCGATTTATTGATCACCCACGGAGTTCACAAGCACAAAGAAAGTCAATAAAAAGAAAACTGATCACTGGCTAACATTAATTATTTTCTTTCTGACAGACTTTTACATTGCAAACGTGTTTTCAACTGATTTTGATGCCAACTACCAAGAACGGATTTATAAATATTTCTAACAAAGAAGAATTGGGCAAAAATAACCTTTCAAAGATGAATGGAAATTTGACTTCATTGATTAGATTTCCTTTTCGTTCTATGAGGATCGACTGAAAAGTTCGTAGGCTGACCAACCAACTCTCATAGAAAGTGATCAAATAAGGTTTATTTTTCACCATAGCCCCCATCCCTTGCGGTCCACACTTTTTCTAACTGACAGTCACCAAGCGCCGTTGTCGCTGTTCAAACATAGATCTACATATACTCTATCATTGGTTTGGCTTGTTTTGGTTTGTTTTTGTTTTACGGCATATCAACCTCGGTGGGTCATTTAATGCCGACAAAGTTGTGAAATAAATTCATTCTTAATGGATAATAAAATTTTGTTTATAAACTCATGTTTTCTATTTAACCCATAGATGTGACCCTAACAGGTACTACCACTCCGGGTCAGAGTGGACCAGGGAGCAATGGTGATGAAGGGGTGCTACACATTCCCCAAACCTCGAAAACTGGAACCTTACCATCGGATAGAGTTTAACGTCATTCCCAGGACATGTAGACCCTCTGCCATCGCCTTCTAGCACCCATATGATAAGAATGATTGGGGGTTGCCATAAGGGCAATAGGGTTGGGGCAATCATATAGGTGATAGAGCTTGACATGGCCAGCCGATTGATCCGAGGGAGCCTCTCCGACCGCCCGTCTAGCCCAAGAAAAGCCTTAATTGGTATATTGCAATGGACTGCTCAGCAACCTGGGTTATATCCTTAAACATCACGGGTCGCCACCACGGCCAACAAACAGGTGGCCCCATTGGGGGAGTCCAGAGGTGCAGTCGGTGCATTCTAACGCCCAGCCAACAGGGCGGTCTATCATTGATATTGAGCAGTCTTTATTTATAAATATTATTTATGAATAATAATAGAAAGGCAATAATTAACGGTGTCAGAAAAAAGTAGTTAATTCTCTACTTTAATGGTTGGCAGCCTTCCGTCCACGAGAGACGATGGAGTAGTGTCAAGGTTTTTTTTGTTTAGTAGTGTCAGGTTTTTGAACTACATAGCATGGTGGATGAGCTGTTGCCCATGCAGCAAATCCTCCCTCTCTACACTGCCGCTGTGATCCAAAGGAACGGTAGGGGACTAATGCAGTTTGGCAACGGTAGTGTCGCAGGAGTTAATGGGTAACACTGGATTTCAGCATCACACCACCAGCTCCTGATTTATTTTCGGGGTTTACTACCCTAGCCTTCCATTCTCTGCCTTAATGAATAAGCTTTATTATGATTTTGTAACTTTAAATAACCGTTTTTAGAGCTAAAAAAGAGGACATAATTTGCGAGAAGGCGATAAGAAAACAGGAATTTTGGTAAATAATTTTTTATTCTATCGAATTATAACATCCGAAAATGTAGTCTTTAAAACTATTGATCCACCTAATTTGAAATGTAATTAAAAATACGGAATAGGTTAAGCCACAAATCCCGATTAAAGAAAAGGAGAAAAAGAAGAGGGAAAGAATAAAAATAAAATAAGAAAATAATGTACTCATACTAAGTTAAAACTTAAAGGTAAAAGACTTGAGTTTCTTTTTTTCTTTTAAAAACCTTTTAAAGAATTTTATGTAGACAAAACAATAGAATTTAGTTATAATGTGTTTTTATTATTATCTACTCTTTTAACCCGTAACGTAATATTGACCCTAGACCTAACCTTCACCAGAAGACATTATTTCTAGCCTTTTGGAATGGAAAAAAGAAATTGTAACCCATTATTTTCGTTTTAAAGAAAGTGAGACAAAAAAGCGAGAAGAGGAAAAGAAATTAGCGATAAAAGTTTCTTTTAGAAAACAGTAAACAACAAACATGAATTATGGGATGGCATATCCCATAATTCATGTTTGTCGTTTACTGTTGCATTATACAGTAATCATGGATTTTTCGTTTATAAAAAGGAAAAGAAATTAGAAAAAAGTTTTTAAAAAGTAGCTGGATTTTTTTTTTTGCTGATGGTGTCAGCAAAACAAAAACACCTCTCGGCAGTAAGAATAAAATGCATCACAACGATATATAAAAATTCACTCTTTAAGTGCATTAAAAAAATTGCTTAACAGATGTTGAAAGAGATTGTATCAAAGAACATATCCAAGGAAATGAAAGTGTAGCAATTGAAATGAATGCAGAAAATACATTAAAACAATTAAACAATGATTGTATGAAAACTGAAGTTTTCATACAATCATTGCATTAGAAAATGAATACAACAAATTAGAGAATTGTCAATCCCATTAAGAAAAACAGGTTATTTCCTATAAGTCGAACATGATCAAAGGGGAACCACTCTTGACTGATAAATTATTTATTTTCCCATTAAACTAACCCTAAACCCTAACCCTAACTCTAGTCCTAAACCCTAACCATAACCATAACCCTAACCCTAGCCCTGTCTTCTTTTTTCCTAGTAGATCAATAAATAAATAAATAATTTATCAGTCAAGGGTGGTTCCCCTTTAATCATGTTAGACTTATAGGAAATAACCGAAAAACAACACAAAACACAGAAAATAAGATTAAATCGACGAAGTGAAACAAAATATAGAGAATTTCGCTAAGGTAACTGTGGATTCCAAGATCTTTTTTTTTGGGGGTGGGGGGGTGCTGCGTTTCTGTTTTGGCAAAAAACTTGGTCAACATTATTCAACAAATTTATTCTTAAAAAGTGAAAAAACAGTTCCTTGTTGGCACAAAGAGCTATATTCCCTCCTTTTTCCTCCTCCCACTTTCCTTTCGCCTCATACTTCTACCTCCATTTCTCTTCCCTCATTCCCCTTCTCTGCTTCCTTCTTCTCTCACTGACGCCTGTTCACTGAATGAACAATTTTCTGCCCTCTGCGGGTAAGTGTCACATACAATGCACTGCACTTACACACAATACATTGCACTCTCCTATATGAAGCCAACACTCCTCGCCTATTGCTTCTCATTAGTTACAGCACACCAGTAACCATTCCACTACCACCTGCTCAGTTCCAGCATGTCAGTAAGTACTTTTTGACCACAGTAACTAATACTGATATGAAAGACAGAGCATCTCTAAAAAAAATGACAAACCAACGAAATGCAGATAAAGTTGGCAAAATATGGCATAGAAAATCTTCAACAATCTTTTTAATCAAATCTTACGCTTTTAAATAGCCAGCATACAAACAAAATAACTTTAATCAAAACCCTAATCAAAATTAAGGATTCAAAAAAAGAGGAATACAGAGGATATATGATAATACCTAGCAGTCCAAGCCAATATCATATACAAAAAATTGCACTATTAATGTGCGAGGAAAATTAACACCCAAAAGAGGTAGCATACCATTAAAAAAAAACAGAATAAAAAAAAAAAAAAACAAGCTACATAAATACACAGAATGTATATATTAATTACCTTCCCTCACCCTGCTTCTTGGGTAAAGATCTGGTGAAGGATTGGAGGTATTTACCCAATCGTTCGTCACAGATAGGATGTGATACAAGTATGGGGCATCCAGAGAGGATCGAACTCGCTATTAAGTAGTAATGGATCTGACAGACTAGCTTGCTAACCATTATAGCACGTTGGGATATCCCCACTCCCCGGTGAAGGATTGTAAGAAACCTAATGTAAAGCTGAAAATTATTATTATTATTATTATTATTATAATAATAATAATAATAATAATAATAATAATAATAATGAGACTTGCTGTCACTCAGCCTCCAGTGAACCACCGGCTATGGTAGGTGTAAAAACCTCACATAATTTTGATATACAGAAAGATCATCTTATCTCAGCCAGAAGACCGGACCTAGTATTGATAATCAAGAAAAGATGGTAGATATTGCAGTCCCAGCAGATCACAGGGTGAAGGTAAAAAAGAAAACGAAAAATAAACAAATACCAGGACCTTGCTAAAGAAGTAAAAAAAAAAAACTTTTGATTATGAGGGTGAAAGTGATACCAATTGTAGTTGTTGCCTTAAGGAAAAGTCTCTAAGAATGTGGAAAACAGTCGAGAGGAATTGGAAATAAGGAGAAGAATCGAGACCATCCAAACAACAGCATTGTCAAGATTGGCTAGAATACCAGAAGAGTCCAGGAAACCAGAGGAGACTTGCTGTCACTCAGGCTCCTGTGAAAGGCCATCAACTAACGCTGGTGTGAAAAGCTTGCACGGAGTGAAATAATAATGATAATAGATGGATAGATTGATAGATGGATGAACAGATTGAGATAGATATGAAGAGAGATAGATTGATATGAACTGAGATAGATATTTAAGGAGATAAGTAGAATCAACAACACCGAAGTGAATGAAGTGACCAACGAAAGGAGAACGTTAAGAGAAACGCACATCCCATTCATAAACAAGATGAATGTGATGCACTTAAGTAACTCTTATGAAGCAAAGGAACTACACCTCGGAACCACTCCAGTGAAGTAGCTCACTTTTT
>CM042142.1:97259847-97272347 GCA_023376005.1 Doryteuthis pealeii
AATGGTTCAGAAGAGGACAGAAAGTACTTGGCTTACCAATAACTAATGATTAACGCTTTTCAAGATAATAACATAAATAAATCTGTTAAAAACTTGAAAGAAAAAAAAACTTGAAAAACAACAAGGATTCTGTTATTTTTAACCAAATTTTTTTGAATTAAATGATCCTGCCCAAATATACCCATTTCATACACACACACTCACATATATATATATATATATGTGTGTGTGTGTGTGTGTGTGTGTGTGTGTGTGTGTTCTTGTGTGTGAGTGTGTGTGTGTGTTCAGGATTCTGCTTTTTACAATGATTCCAACACTTTCTGTGAATTAGTGCAAATTTTGTAACGTCAACAGCTACAAAGTATCACATGAATATTCTTTAAAAGATAAAAATATTGGATCTTTAAAATTTCTTTAATTTAAGACGTGTGCACAGCTGAGAATTTTGTATTATAAAGTTATAATACGTCTAGACATTTTTTCTATATTTCGTTCAAACGAGCCATTGGCAATTAGAAAAAATGAAAAGAAAGAATTTGATCGATTAATTTATTTTAAAGACATGTCAACCCGTATGGGTTTATTTTATGCCAAGAGGTTGAGAAATCATGTTCCTAGTAAGTTTATATTTACATTTTCTGTGTAGTTATTTCTCTAGAAGTTTTTAAACAGATCTATTTTACTCATAGATTATGATCCTAACAGGTACTACAACTCCTGGTCAGAGTGGACCTGTGAGTAATGGTAATGAAGGGGTACTCCACACTCCTCTCCAGAAAGATCTTGCCATCAGATTCAGTTTAGTGTCATATCCGGGACATATCTTTTTTTGGAAGTGGTCTTAACCATGGGATAAAGTTAACTTATTCTAAGCCCCGCTGCTACAGCAAATAATTGTGTGAATTTAAGAAAGAAAAATAAAAAAATGCGCAAACAGCCATGAAAATGAGACATAGCCCTTATATCAAATCACCAGGATATTAAAAGAATAAATAAATTGTGGTTTAAAAATGAATATAAAATATTTCCACCGTGACAAACGACTTTTTGAAATGTGTGTTAACACTATGTAAAGACTTTTGGGAGGATTCGAATTGTCCATGAAAACACTGAACCACATCGCCCCACGGCCATTAAGATTTGATCAACCACATTGCGATTGTGTAAGTTTGTACATATTCAAACAGTACATATGAAAACATGTGTTACAGCTTGAGCGTTTGGAACTGTTTTTTGCATCCGCTTTCACAAGAGCTTCTAAGTACACGGGAACACTCACACACTCATTTAATCAGACATTTTCTTTCTATTTCTAACATAGACGCACATACATACATACATACATACACGTATGGTTCACACTTTACTCCCCACCAAAAAAAAAAACAAAAAAAAAAAAAAAACAAAAACACCTCGCCCTGACAGATTCGTTTCCTTGCACTTCAAAAATTGAAGAATTGTCTTCCTAATTATTGACATTGTCTTCTTAGAAGTTCGCGTCTGACGTAAGTGAATGGTTTCACCTCCGCAATTAAAATCTTTGACAAAAAAACAAAAACAAAATAGCAAACCGCAAACACTGCAAATAACTTAATAATAATAATAATAATAATAATAATAATAATGATTAACATAATAATAATAATAATAATAATAATAATAATATAATAATAATAATAATAATAATAATTAACCACAAGACCAGACCTAGATAAAAAGAACTTGTAATTTAGTGAATTTTGCCATTCCGGCAGACCACAGAATGAAGATGAAAGAAACCCAAAAGATAAACAAATACTTGGATATTGTCAGAGAATTGAAAAAAAACCCCAAAAAACAAAAAAACAAACAACAACATGAGTGTGACAGTGATACCAATTGTAGTTGGTGCACTTGGAACGGCCACAAATGCTTGGAAAAAGACCGGAGGAATTGGAAATCAGAGGAATCGACACAATGTAGACAACAACCTTGTTAAGATCGGCTATGAAACCTAGAAGAGTCCTGGAGACCGGAGAAAACTTGCTGTCGCTCAAACTCCAGGGAAAGTCCACCATCTAACGCTGGTGAGAAAAAATCCTCAAAAGTGACCAATTGTTAATTAACAAGAAAAAGAAAACTTGTCATCCCATAGATTTTGCCGTCCCGGCCGATCACTGAGTGAAAATAAAATAATGCGAAAAAATAGACCTTGCCAGAGAACTAAAAACAAAACCTGTGAAACATGAAGGTAAAGGTTGTGTTAATTGTAATTGATGCCCTTGGATCGATCCCGAAGTGTCTAGAAAAGATTCCATGGGAATTGGAAATCAAGGTAGAATCGAGACCATCCAAACCACAACTGTATTAAGATCGGTTAGAATACCAGAAGAGTTCTACAGACCTGAGGAGACTTCTAGTGAACCACCGGCTAAGGTATGTGTGAAAAACTCGAATGGAATCACATAATAATAATAATGATAATAATAATAATAATAATAATAATGATAATAAATTCTCTGGGACTTTGAGATACAGGCGGGTCACCAAATCCCGATCAGAAGACCAGGTTTAGTTTTAATTAACTAAAAGCAAAGAACACTTTAAAGTCAGTTGGAATATTTAGAAGAGTCTTGGAGACCCAAGAAGGCTTGCTGTCACGCAGACTTCAGTAAAAAAAAAACACCATTTAAAACAGGATGAAAAACTCGCATAGAGTGAAAATAATAATAGTGAAAAGAAGAATAGATTGATTAAATTTTACCCATCATTATTGGGTCGCTTTGATTAGTATTGAGGAACCTAGCCAAAAAGAAAAAGAAAAAAAGTCTAACTACGCGATAAAGTATTCAGACGACAACGTTACTAGAGTCAACAATGAAGACTTATTGTATCTTTATCTTCAACAAGAGGAGTCAATATAAAAACCAATTACAAAAGGATAGCCAATTACTTTAACAAAAGGAAAAACAAAGTAAAGGATTTTCTTAACTTATGCCTGAGAAGAATAGCATAGAAATAGGTAGGCATGACTGAACTGGGAGGATGTTACATAGAGAACTATAGAAACACTTGCGTTTTGAATTTGTAAACTTATGATACATAAACAAACTGGGGTCTTAGAGGGTTAAAACATAAAATCCTCTGAGACTTTAAAATTTGCATGAATTAAACATTATAGAATACTATATCTAGTTATGGGGAACAATGTAAAAAAAAAAGGAGTTAGATTTTAGTATTCCAGTAGATCATGGAATAACATTGAAAGAAAGGAAAGAAACAATGGGGAAAATATTTAGGCTTTAATAGAGACTTGAAAATTATTATAAACCATGAAAGAGATAGTTGTATCTAGAATTACTGAAGCACTCGGAACAGTCTTAAAGATCCTCTGAAAATTACGGGAAAAATACGAGTAATTAACAGATGTTATTGAAATCAATCAAAATATGCAGAAGAGTATAAGAATAGTAAAGAATTCTGCTATCAACTGATATTTAGTGAAAGCAGTTTGTTACTCGTGCTGTAAACATTGAAAGGGTTTAAATAATAACATTAACTATGATATAAATAAGTTAATGAGTTCGACGACACTGTTGTGCTCATAGTAATATTACTTTGTTACAACTACAAAAATACTACTACTAATAATAAACCTTAGTAAAGAAATAGAATTCTTATGGGTAAAACCCAAAATAATCAGAAATGATTCTTTAAATTACAAGAAATACAACGCATAATAATAAATACTAGTAAAAAATAGAATATATAAGAAATTTGACCAAAATTAATTAGAAATGATTCTTTCAAATAAAAGATGTTTAAACTTAAAAGAAGACGTGAGCGCAGCTGAATAGCGTATAATAAATTGGTGATATCTAGGAGTCTAGATAGCAGTATAGACTATCCAAATCTCAATATATCTCATTAGCAGTCTCGATACATTTATTTAGCGGTTTTGGGGGAAACACAGGTTTGTGCAAGTACAGCAATCCCTATATTTTATAACTTAAAATTCATCTTAAGAGTAATACTATTGTGAAAAATATAAAAAGAAATACGACGAACTAACTGCACCTCAATTGTGAACTTTTTTCTTCCTTTTCTGAATCGCCAAAGATTGCGAAAAGACAACCAAAGCTTTGTATATTATCATGGGTACTATAAAGTGGAATAGTGATCAAAGGAGAGGTTTCGGTGATGCTTCGATCAGTGGAAAAACCGATGGAATAAAGGTGCTGAATGCCGAGGATACAATTTTAAAGAAAATGAACGCTTCTTTCTAGGCCATTTCTGTCATGGTAAACACAGTACGTATGGCCAAAATTTCGCAATTTTTTTACTCCCCATAAATTAAAATTCACCAAAACTCGGATAAATGAATGGAACTTAACGTATTGTTGTTGTATTATGAAGAGGAAGGCTTAAAAATACAATTATTTGTTTCACAGTCATTAAATGGGATAATTTTATAGATAAAACCCCTTTTTGTCAAAATGGCACATTTTGTCGCTTTTTTCTTTCTTGAAGATGTGTTCTTTTTAACGTGATTTATTTCATTGTGAAAATCAAGAAATTTATAGATTTTTTGGACCATATGACCTTTAGGCACCCCTTTTGCTTTGCTGATTCATAAGTACATTTTTTCATTTACACCGTCAACATCCGGTTGTTTGTTAACAGACGATTTTTAGAGTTTTTAAAAAAAATTATAAAACTAACCCTAACCCTAACCCTAACCACTAACAAACAACCGGATGTTGACGGTGTTAATGAAAAAAATGTACTTATGAATCAGCAAAGCAAAAGGGGTGCCTAAAGGTCATATGGTCCGATTTTTTATATGTAAGTTTAAGCTCTGTTCTTAAGGATAAAAATGACAATCTAAAATTTAACATTTATATAAATGCTTAAAGAAAGGGGAGGTGCTGCAGTACCGATTTTTTTACCATATCTATAAATACTACTTCAGTCTCCCTGTTTTTTGAGCCAACCTTGTATATTATAAGTAATATCAAACAGACAATGTTTTTTTGCTACTTCAATAGAAAACCTCAAACTTGTAGAGACAATTATAAGCAGCAATAATTGTAGTTGACCTTTGAAAAAATACTTTGAAAAATTCAAAACATACTTGTATTTGCCCTCTTCACTTCCTATCTCTTAGGTTTATTATTATTTATTTATTCTTACAGGAAATTAAGACAATTTCGTCGGAGATGAATTGGCGAATAAAGTAGTAATTTAGATTATTAGAGAGCATGTACAAGAATTAAACAAATCCCCCATGCAAAATATCCAGTATTTTTAATAATTAACAACAAAGATTTATTTAAAAATTATTTCACTAGCCAATAATATAAAACTTTTTCTACTCATCACAGACATAAATAAGCTTTTCTAAACGTATTTGTGAAACTGATACCAAATCTGGTTACATATTTTTCTAGCACGTATAGTTTTTTGAATTATTTGTTTTTTTATTCTATGGAAATCTACATTATTTTAGGAAAATTGTTGTATCGTCGAGGTGGAATGATACACATTGAAAAGAAAAGAACTAAGAGAAATTACGGGAGCGTTCCGAAACTAATGTCTCATATTTATTTCTAAAGAAACTACAACAAATACAGTAGGGATATCGTGAAATGGTATATCGTGAAATGGTTATCGTCTTAGGAAATGGAATCGACCCGAGTTCAAATCCTTGACGAGGCTGTTTGTATTTCACTTCTCATTAATGCCTTTGGAAAAGACATGGCTCCATCAATTCTCCCTCGAACTATGAATGAATAGTAGGACATACTAGTCTCTATTCTTTGTACAGCAACCGGTCTATAAGAAGGAAAACTTTGAATACAAACCGGCTAACACCCTTTTAAAAATGACCTTATCTATCGAGTGTTTTCTGTTTTTTTTTTTCTGCTAAGGACTGAAGTATCTGTAATTGTTTTTTGTAGCAGGTATTTGCTATCATAAATCAAATATTGGTAGAAATATTTTGATTTATGGGATATATTGGTTAATTTGCATTGGGATTAAATATAAAAAACTAAAGTCGGTGGGGCGGCCTAAAGTCGGTATAAGCCAGGCAGCGAGAGAATATATCCCCTTTTCATTTGCACTAGACTAATGAGATTATTTTAGTATCTGAGGTAGAGCGTCACACCTGCCATCAGCTCCCCACTTTACCGCACAGATCCCTGTGCTACTCATACACTAAGTCGGCGAGGGCCGGTATCAAACCCGGGACCTTGTGGTTCCTAGGCTGACGCTCTACCGACTGAGCTAAACCGACTCGGGATTAAATATATCTCGTAATATAATTAAAATTTTAAATATAATTAAAATTTTTAAAAGTTTAGCTCAGTCGGTAAAGCGTCAGCCTAGGAACCACAAGGTCCCGGGTTTGATACCAACCCTCTCAACGGAAAAGTGGAGAGATGATGGTAGGTGTGACGCTCTACCTCAGGCAAAACCCCCACCTCCCTGATCTTGCGCTTGTGAAAAGGGGGATAAGCTCTCTCGCTGTCCGGCTGATACCGACAATTGACCAATTCGCTGACTTTGCTTATTCACAATGATTTCGGTATATACACAAGTGTTCTTTTGTTTCAGAGAGAGAGAGAGAGAGAGAGAGAGAGAGAGAGAGAGAGAGAGAGAGAGAGAGAGAGAGAGAGGGGGGGGCAGATAGAGATGCATAAATTACTTTCTTTCTTCTTCGCTTGTTTGGCCATTCGATCGTCTTTGACTTCTATCTTGTTGGTTCTTCATTTCTTGATTCATTTTCTTTCTTGGTCGGTCTTCTTGCTAAGACATGCATCAACCAACAATGCCATGTTTCTTTTTAAAACTTTTATTCTTAACTAAGTTTCTTTTTTTACTAACTAAAACACAGCACACGTGCAGGTGAGTCCAACTAAACAAGAAACGTCTTTCTTGCTTAAGATCCTTGTTGGAACTGATGAGCTAACAAGATGTGACTTCACATGATTCGCGGGTTTTCCGCCTCTGGGGTCAAAGGTCCCCAACCGTCTGTAAATTTCCATTTGCGCTACACAGTGTTGTCAATAATCTATGTGTACCATAGATTATGCAACAATTGGCCAGAAAGTTGTGAACACATCAAAGATTTACAAGAGGCTGCATTTGGACATCATTTTCTATATGTATGATTTAGAATAGAAGAAGAATTTCAGCATATAACTACTTTTTTTCTAAATAAGTAAGTAAAGTCGTCGGGGTGGCCTAAAGCCGGTATCAGCCAATCATCGAGGGAGTCTATCCCCTTTTCACTAGCGCTAGATCAAGGAGATTGTTTTTGCATATGAGGTGGAGCGCCACACCTACCCTCAACTCCTTACTTTACCGCACAGATCCCTGTGCTACTCATACACTAAGTCGGCGAGGGCCGGTATCGAACTAGGAGCCTTGCGGTTTCTAGCCGAACGCTATACCGACTGAGCTAACCCAGCCCTTCCATCAAATCTCTGCGTTTTCACAGTTGATACATGGCAACTGACCATTCTATAAAAAAATAAACGAAAAAAGAAACACACACACACACACACACACACACACGTACGCATGCACAAAAGTATTTCTCTTTATCTGTAGTATAAAAAATTATGAATCAGATATAAAATACATCCATGAAACTATCTACAAAGTAACACCTGTAAAGGAAACTTGAGTACCAACTTTACACTCTAACAGTTTTAGAATTAAATAACCCACAGGGTTGATATGCCATTAAACAAAACAAAACAAACCAAACCAAACCAAACCAGTTCTTATCACATCAAACTACAGCTTTTGTTAAATGATGATTTTCTTTTTTCACCAGCTTGTAGTTAGGGAATGAGATCTCAGCAGCAAATAAACCATACAGTGGACTTTGAGGAGCGTTATACTGAGAAGTGCCAGTGGAACCTCCAATCGCGTGTGACTCTGGGCCATCCTTCTCCCATAAGAAAGGAGGAATCCAAGCAAATGATTTCTTCTCTTCAAATAATATTATATTTAAAATTTTGTGGTGGGAGTTCTTTTTTTTTTATCATTTGCTCTGGAGGAATTTTGTGTTTTACCCAGTTAAAGCGCCTATTCAGTCACTACTAGAACCTTTGATAGTAACTTCAATGTCTGGTTGAGCAGAAAAAAATGCAGTCTCACATACGCATACAGAAACACACACACAAGCACGCACTGAACATAAATGTAGCTCAAATCTTTTGAGCCTGATGTATAAGTAGATTTTCCTCATATAATATGATAAACAGAAAAACTATTTACTGCCAACATTTAGCAAGCTATATTATATTTTTGTATAACATTATTATGAATACTGTCCGAAAAAAAATGATTTAAATCAACATTTTAAGGCATGAAAAAGATATTCAAATTAGTGAGTAAAAAAAGACTGTGTAGCTGCAATCAATACTGATGTTGCACGTGTTGTAGTAATTCGCTGTAAGTTGATGTCTGACTTAACAGATAGATTTTTATATCATAGCTGCCACATTGTCAGAACAAGGTCTTTCAAATGAAAGCCAATTAGAAAAGTTTAATTGAAACTATTGGATATGTGAAACCATAGAAATTTTGATATTTCCTTTCTCTCTTTTTTCACTCCCGTTCAATTTATTGAACTGTGATTATTATTATTATTATTATTATTATTATTATTATTATTATTATTATTATTAGTTTTTCACATCAGCTGATGGTATTTCACTGGAGTCTGAGTGACAGTAAGTCTCCTCAGGTCTCCAGGACTCTTCTGAGTATTCTGGCAGATTGCAGCAGTGCAGTGTTCTGAATGGTTTCAATCCTTCCTCTGATATCCAAACTTTCCAAACCCTTTTCTAATCCTTTTGGGACTGTTCCAAGTGCACCAACTACAACTGGTATCACTTTCACTTTCATGTTCCATAACTTTTTCAGTTCTCTGGCAAGATCCAGATATTTGTCCATTATTATTATTATTATTATTATTATTATTATTATTATTATTATTATTGTATTCACTCTTGTGAGTTTTTCGCACCACCATTAGCTGATGGTCTTTCACTGGAGTATGAAAGAAAAATTCAGGTCTCCAGGACTCTATTGAGTATTCTAACCGATTTCAGCAATGCTGTTTTTGGATGGTCTCAGTTCCTCCTCTGATTTCCAGTTCTTCCAGTCTTTTTTCCAAGCTTTTTTTTAACTACAGTTGGTACCACTTTCACTCTCATATTCCATAGTTTTTTTCAATTCTCTGGCAAGGTCAAGGTATTTGTTTATCTTTTCGTTTTCCTTCATCTACACTCTATTATTATTATTATTATTATTATTATTATTATTATTATTATTATTATTATTATTATTATTTATGCCAGTTTTCATGCCAAGTGGTGGTCTTTCACTGGAGTATGAGTGACAGCAAGTCTCTCAGACACTTCTGAGTATTCGAGTCGATCTTAACAATATTGTCGTCTGCACGGTCTCGATTCTTCCTCTGATTTCTAATGCATCCAGGTTGTTTTTTTCTTAAATCCTTGAGGACCGTTCCAAGTGTTCCAACTACAATTGATATAACCTTTATCCTCCTGTTCTACAATTTTTCAGTTCTCTGTCAAGGTCCAATTTTCAATTAACACTAAGGCTGGTCTTCTGGCCGGCATTAGGTGATCTGTTTGTATCACAAAATCCCAGAGAATTTTATGTGTCTCATTTTCTTGGAGGGATACCGCTTTGTGAATATAACATTTGGATCTATGGTCAAATTTTAATCTATTGCACATTATTATTATTATTATTATTATTATTATTATTATTATTATTGGTGTTGTTTGTTGTTGTTCTTGTTGTTATTTCCTCCAGTATGTATCTTTTTGAAGTAAGACATAAAATATAATATCATGTAAAACATTTATAAATATTTCTTGGAAATCTATTAACATTTATGAAAGAATTGTACTGAATCCAATTATGTAACATCAAATGAATTCATCAAAAAACTTTATTTCCCCATTGGGTTTTCTTTTCTTCAAATTTTTCTTACGTATCAGCGGATTTGAAATATTCAATTAGATTTAAAAATTGCAACACAGACACACGTATATATATATATAATATATATATATATATATATATATATATATATATATGTGTGTGTGTGTGTGTGTCTGTATATATATAAAGTCGTCGGGGCGGCCTAAAGTCGGTATCAGCCAGTCAGCGAGAGAGTCTATTCCCTTTTCAATGGCGCTAGACCAAGGAGATTGTTTTGGTGTCTGAGGGGGAGCGTCACACCTACCATCAGCTCCTTACTTTACCACACAGATCCCTGTGCTACTCATACGCTGAGTTGACGAGGACCGGTATCGAACTAGGAACCTTGAGGTTTTCTAGCCGAACGCTCCACCGACTGAGCTAACCCGGCCTCTGTGGAGGAATGTAGACAAACACGGTATGTTGTAAAGAATGAATATTTATTCTTGCTGATAATGTCGTTTACGTTTCTGTCTTTATGACCTTCTTCAGGTCATATCGATTTGAGATTATGTATATAACTGTAGATAGATTTTGAGTTGAAGTTCGTTGAAGATTCAAAATCGTAAGGGATTAAATGGAAAGTTACCGTTAGCTGTTAGGGTTATTGACAACAGTTAACCTTTTGCTGACCTGTACACCGATTTCTGATTGGCTGAAAGAAAAGGGGTGTGAAAGGAAACTAGAGATGGCAGATTTCGGCTGTTAGTCAAGAGAAGCAGACGTTAGGGTCTTCGCTCCTAAGAAGCCGACTTCTCACCATGTGGTTAGAAACCCTTTTG
Organism: Doryteuthis pealeii; assembly: GCA_023376005.1. Lineage (NCBI taxonomy): Eukaryota > Metazoa > Mollusca > Cephalopoda > Myopsida > Loliginidae > Doryteuthis > Doryteuthis pealeii. The sequence goes on from CM042142.1 coordinate 97,270,644, forward strand.
AGCTGTGGGTTCTTGATAAAGAATAAATGCCCCCCACCAAAAAAAAAACACAGGCTTGCTCATTTATTATAAACAAGAAATGAGCACAGATGACCAGCCCATAGAAGAAATCAGCCCAAGGAAGAAAGAAGCCCAGGGGACAAGTAAGAAAATTAAGAGCCCATCTCATCTCTCTCTCTCTCTCTCTCTCTCTCTCTCTCTCTCTCTCTCTCTCTCTCACTCGATATTTATATACACGATATACAAAGGGGTATATAACATTATTTCATTTAAATAAAATTTGCTTTCTGTTTTACACTGATTGGTTTGTTTGTTTTGTTTTGTTTTACGGCATATCAACCTCAGTGGGTCATTTAATGCCGATAAAGTTTTGAAATAAATTAATTCTTAATGGATAATACAATTTTTTTATAAATACATTTTTCTATTTAAACCATAGATGGGACCCTAACAGGTACTACCACTCCGGGTCAGAGTGGATCAGGGAGCAAGGGTGATGAAGGGGTGTTCCACATTCCCCAAACCTCCAAAACTGGAACCTCACCATCAGATAGAGTTTAACGTCATTCCCAGGACATATAGACCCTCAGCCACCACCTTCTAGCACCCATATGATAAAAAGGATTTGGGGCTTGCCATAAGGGCAATAGGGTTGGGAAAATCATATAGGTGCTAGGGCTTGACGTGAGCAGCCGATTGATCGGAGGGGGCCTCTCAGACCGCCCGTCTAGCCCAAGATAGGGCCAAAGTGGAGTATTGCATGTCATGAACTGCTCATCCACCTGGGCTCTATCCTTAAGCATCAAGGGTCGCCACCCACGGCCAACAGGTAGCCCCATTGGGGGAGTCTTACCCCTCTGCAGAGATGCAGTCGGTGCATTCTAACGCCCCATCGACAGGGCGGGTTTTACACTGAACCACAAAAATATGCACTAAAATAAAGTCAATATGAAATATCAATTCGCTTGCCAATTAGATGTTATCCAGTAATGAAATCGCTGATTCATATATTGATCATGCGGATGAAACCTTTTCACGTAGATTAACCTGGCATGTATTCAACAATGGTGCTGTGAGAATTCACATCAATTAACATAATTCAAGGCTGTAATATTCAAAATGGTATTAGAAAAATCCACATCAATAATACAAACCTACATATAAGATACACACACTCAAAATTATGTTTATGCCCTGCCCTGGAAAATAATTAATGAAGGCAAGAAGAGCTAACGGAGAACGTCTCGGGCAATCTTATATATACTAGCAAATATAATGCATCCTCCGGGTGCAAGTATTTAAGTTTTAATGTAATAAAATATTATATTAAATTAGAAAGGCTAATGAAACTAAATAAGAATGCAGATAAAAGATTTTTGTGGGGGGTATAATCAGAAAATAGAACAAGTGAAACTTACTCTTCCTTCACTCCCGTCTTTCATTGCTAATTTTTTCTAATTTAACTATTAAGTTGAATTAGGAAGTAAAAAATCAAATTACAATTATTTCTTTTTATTAATGAATTTCTTGTAAGATTTATCCCCGCGATCTTTGCTCATATCTATGAAAATAAAACCAAACAATTAGAAATTAATAATACTTAACACATATTTACTAAAATTAATTTTTTGATAGCAATATGCAAATTAGCCTTCCCATTCACACTGTAATCCGCTATTTTGTTGTATATATAAATACTATTGC
>CM042142.1:97287347-97318041 GCA_023376005.1 Doryteuthis pealeii
TTTTGATCATACAACAAAATGGTATATGCATAAACCAGAATCTGTTCTTGAGAATGAAACGCATAAAATTCTTTGGGACTTTGAGATAAAAACAGATCACCTTATCCCAGCAAGAAGACCAGATCTAGTATTGATTAGCCAAAAAGAAAGAACTTATCAACTGGTGGAATTTGCAGTTCCAGCAGATCACAGGGTGAAGCTGAAGGAAAACGAAAAAATGGACAAATACCTGGACCTTGCCAGAGAACTGAAAAAGCTATGGAATATGAAAGTCAAAGTGATACCCATTGTAGTTGGTGCACTTGAAACGGTCCCAAAAGGTTTGGAAAAGGATTTGGAAAATCTGGAAATCAGAGGAAGGATTGATACCATCCAGAACACTGCATTGCTGCAATCTGCCAAAATACTCAGAAGAGTCCTGGAGACCTGAGGAGACTTGCTGTCACTCAGACTCCAGTGAAAGACCATCAGCTAATGCTGATGTGAAAACTCAAAAGGAGTAAAAAAAAAAATAATGGATAAATGAATAGATAAATAAAAACGCTTATACGCTAATAAATTATATATATATATATATGTGTGTGGTATTATCAATTCACCAACGTTTTAAAAGAGAAATCTATTATGGTATATTTAAGAATGTTATTTGTGTATTTAACGAACCTTTACGGCACGATCAGGATGTCACACACGGCCAATTTTTAAGTGTAATAATAGGAGGTAACAAGTAGGAATCAATTTTTATCATTTCAAAGTTGATATATATAAATAAAACCAAATCCAATACAACTTGTATATATGCGTATCAGTAAGTCAGAGATCGTTTCGACACCGCATTTACCTTGTAAACTGACTCCCTTAAAAAATCGATAAAAAATGAATGCTTTTCAAAACCGACGAATTATGCATTTACCCAACCCTTCGGAAATAGCAAGGTCAATTTGTAACGAGTTCAAAATGTTTGAATTCAGTTTTCATTCTTCTAGACTAAGGTTAAATAGCACAGTCTACCCTACACTTTACCCATAGCCGTAAGGAAAATAAATGGATTCATACCTTTTCCATGGGTATTAGCATTATGTGAAATACAAACAGCCTCGTGCAGGATTTGAACCCAGTCCGCCGTTCTCATTTCTCACGATAATCATTATACAACAGCACATCGAAATATTATTTATAGTTCAATTTCGTGTGGTGTCATGGTTAGCAAACTAGACTAGCAAACCACTTCCGGTGAGTTCGAGTCTCACTGGGTGCCTCATATATCCGGTCTTCTAACACAACTAAACAAAGCTTAGTAAATAATTATTGGTAGTTCAAATTCGTGCAATTATCATAATATTCCTCCAGTAAAGATAGTTACGTGATATTAGCCAATATTGATTCATATGTTATTACAGCCTCTATCAAATTGTTAGATAAGACTAGGCAGAAGCAGCCAAATCTATTCTATTCAGAGTCGACCTTGACAGGTTCAAATATTTCTATTACGCCATTATTATCCAAATTCCTTTCTCTCACACTCCATAACAACACTACCATTTTCATACAAATTTTCACCATTGTTCTCGCTTTTAAACTTCCTACTTCCTTGTTTTCTTTATTCATTGCTTCTCACTCCCAACCAATTTATAGCGCCACCTATTGTTTTGAGGCTCTTCACAAATTTGTTTTTTCCCAAGGAAAGTTCTTGTCGTTTCGAGAAAAGTTTCGTAAAAGGAGAAAACAAAATGTATGCAGAGAAACGTAAAACACATTTGATTGATCGATTTAAAAATGCTCGTATTAATGTTCATTTAAAGGGCACAATTTCCAGTGGACAACAGAATTATTAATTACGAGAGGAGGCTGAAAAGTTCTCAGCCCAACAAAGATGGGAAGGTTAAAAAAACAAAACAATTTTATTGAATTCTTTTGGAAAGAGTTAAAGAACTTGGGAAATGATGTGTCAACTGTGGTGAATTGCTTCATGACTCGAGGTCATTGCCTTTTTGTATTAGATAATCTATCGTTCTTCTTCTTCTTCTTCTTCTTCTTCTTCTTCTTCTTCTTCTTCTTCTTCTTCTTCTTCTTGTTTTTGTTCTTGCCCTTTTTCTTGTTGTTGTTGTTGTTGTTGTTCTTCTTCTTCTTCTTCTTCTTATTATTATTATTATTTGTCTCCTCCTCCTTTTTCTTGACCTTTTCCATTGTGACCCACCCAAGTCAGACCACACAAAATAAATGGCTATTTATCATACAATCCTGTGAATCTAACAAAATGAAACTTCTCTTGCCTATTATCAATTCACTGACAAAAGCCCATTTTATTCCAGATGGAACTCACAAATGACAACCAACTTCTTCTTTCCATTCGCCCATTCCAGCCGTGAAATGTTTGTCGTTTCAATCAAGAAGAATCTGATACTGATCCAAAGTCAGAGATAATTCTTTGACCCCCGACGAACTGAATCTTTTTTTTCTTTTTGTAGATAGGCTTTCAATTTGTACCCTGGAGTTATGACACGAATAAAGACAATTTTAGAAGAGGAGGACAAAGCAAATATTTTCTCGGAATTCCTTTTAGAGAGAAATTACTGCGTTTCAACAATACAGAATAAGAACAGGATACCCCCGTGGATTGAATAAAGGGTTGGATTCAAATTTCTCTGATGTCTCCCGATTACGAAAAGAAGGTTCCCGAATTCGAAAAGAAGGTTCCCGAGTTCGAGAAGGTCCCGAGTCCGACAAGAAATACCTGAAGAAGGCCGGAGGGTACATCGGCTGAAACGTTCTATAATAAAGATGAGGACAATAGTCCGAATAATCCAAATAATACTAATACAGAAATTGTTGGAATAATATATTAACTTAAAAGTTAAACTAAGACAGTCCTATTTCTCCACAGCATTCAGTGGTTTTCAACTTTTTCATACACCTCTCTCGATTATCTATACTTCAGAACGTCTTACATTAGCGAAATAGGTTAACATGTGGATGAATTCTCTATTCCCCTTGATCCCGTTTATACCCTTGATCCCCCGCTGTATTGTATAATCTTCGAAGATGTGTTATGTAGAAAAATCTGCCTATAAAAGTTAATGCTGGTGGTTCGTAGGAGGATGTGTAACAGCAAATCTCCTCAAGTCTCCAGGACTCTTTTGAGTATTCTATCCGATCATAGCAGTGCAGTTGTTTGGATGACTTCGATTCTTTCAAAGATTTTCATAGATTTTCTTTCATAGATTATCGGTTCCTTCAGACACTTTTTCCAAACCCTTGAGGACTGATCCAAGGGCCCCAATTATAATTGGTACGACCTTTATCTTCCACGGTTTTTCCAGCTATCTGACCAAGTATTTGTCTATCTATTTTCGATTTCCTTCAGCTTCATGCTATGATCCGCCCGGATGGCAAAATCCACGAGATGACATGTTCTGTTCTTGTTAATTATCCTTAAGTCTGGTCTCCTAAACGGAATTAGGTTACCCGTCCGTATCACAAAGTCGCAAAGGATTTTATGCGTCGCATTCTCGAGGACAGATTCCGTTTTGTGCATATACGATTTAGTAGCATGGTGACATTTTAATTTCTTGCACAATTCCCAGTTGATCACCTTTACCACCCATTCGTGCATAGTTTCGGACTAGTTTGCAACATTCGCTTATAATATCATAAACATTTTCGTCTTTGTCTCCCCACATTTTACACTTGCTATTCTTTTGTGTCTTATCAATTGCTTTAATGTAGTTTGTTCTTATGGCATTGTCTGGTGCTGCAATTATGAGAGATTCAGTTTTTCTTGTGATTTTCCCTTCTTAGCCATGCCCAAGTCTTCTCATGTGCGATCTCACTTTTTTTTCACATCAGCATCAGCTAGTGGTCATTCACTGGAGTCTGAGTCGCAGCAATTCTCCCCAGGTTTCCAGGATTCTTCTAGTATTCTTGAATAACTTTTTTTCCAAACTTTTGAGGGTTTCCTCCGAGGGCAGTAACCATTGAAACCCTCAGATTTACCAATTGGTAACACCCTCACCCTTGTTCCAAAATTGTTTGTTCTCTGGAATGACAAAATCCAATAGATACCAATTTCTTCTTTTCTTGTTAATTAACACTAGATCTGGTCTTCTGATCGGGATTACTATTATTATTATTATTATTATTATTATTATTATTATTATTATTATTATTATTATTATTATTTTACAACTTGAGAGATTTTTAAACCAACTCTTACTGGTGGTTTCCCTGACGTTTGAGTGACAGCATGACTCCTCAGATCTCCAGGACTCTCCTAAGTATTATTTCTGATCTTAACAGTGGTATATATGGTTTCGATTTTTCCTTTGATTTCCAGTTCCCCCAGACCCTTGGGAACAGTTTCAAGAGCACGAACTACTATTGGTATCATCATCACATTTACGTTCTACAGCTTCTTCACCTCTATGGCAAGATCCAGGTATTTGCTTATCTTTTCGCTTTCTTTTATTTTCACTCTGTGGTCTGCTGAAACAGCAAAAATCCACTAGATAATAGATTATTTTCTTCTAGTCGGTATTGGGTGATCCGTTTGTATTTCAATGTTTCAGATAATTTTCTCTGTCATTTTCAAGGACATGTTTTGGTTTGTTCATATACCATTTGTCAGCAAATGCACAATTCCCTATGGATTACCTTTCCCAGCCAGTCTTGCATAGAATTGTATTCCTTTTGTGCCAGTTTGCTGCAGTCGTAGAAGTGATTAACCGTTTCATCTGTCAACACATAATCTACACTTGCAATTCCTCTGTGTCTTATTTTGACGTAATTGGTCCTTATAGCATTATTTTGTGCTGCTATTAAAAGAGATTCAGTTTCTCACTTAGCGTTTTCCCTTCTTAGTCATGTACAGGTCATCTCGTGCGCAATTTCCTTTTAGTTTGTCGCTTGAAGTATCCATACTCTTATTTTACTTCCCATAGGATTAAAACTTAACGTTTTTTTTTCAGTGTTGTTAAGTTCTTTTGAGGCTGGGTTTTATAGACGCGATATCCATCTGTCTTCTTGATGTCATGTTATTAGATGTGTTTGTTACAGTCTTTTTCTCATTATCGTCAAAGTAACGTCTCTCTTAAAGTCGTGGTCTGTTAATCAGAAATGGTTTATGACAGAATCAGATTTAAACATTTTACATTATGAAAATCAACAACTCCTGTGCTGATACGAGGGTAATCCCAAAGGAAAGGCCTCAAAAATATTTAGAAATCACAGAAGCGTTTATTTTCAATGATGCTTACATAAATTTAAAGTTTGAACATGTACCTATTTTTTTTCTACATAATCGCCATTACGGTCGATGCAATTTTGTAGACGCCGTGGAAGTTTTTGTATGTCTATGTCATGCCAGCTCGCCGCCATGTCGTTGAGGAAGCGTTGAACCTTGTCGTTGTTTCAAACTCTATACACCACTTTCGAATGTTTTTGACACTCATGCACAACTCGCTTTACACTTCCATTGATTGGCGATGAGTTTCAACCGGTTTAACGCGTTTAAAAACCAAATAACTGCGTTAACTTCACACTTGCCAGTGGCGTTAATCGAGAGCTCCATCAGAAACGACTGCCAAGCCAAGATTGAACTTGGCAGCGATGCGTGCACAGAGACAGGGACAGGCACAGGTGCGTGCACAGAGACAGAGACAGGCACAGGTGCGTGTACAGAGGCAGGGACAGGCACAGGTGCGTGCACAGAGGCAGGGACAGGCACAGGTACATGCACAACAAAATGTCATCAATAGCCAAATGAACAGTCTCCCTGTGCCCTCAAAGCTGTGGAAATCTTACTTTTGTGATTGTTAGGATTTTTTACAGATACGCGGGACAGAAGTAATGAAAAAGTTATTATTAACTTTGATATGTTACTATTATTTTAGTCTTTTGGTTAAATAATAAATAATTGGTTGATTCATTTTAGCAGCATATCAACCCGTTTTGTAATATTCTATGCCTAGAGGTTAGGAAATTGTATTCATGGTACACAGAGCAATGACACAAACAATGTAATATTCACTTTTTTGTGTAGTTGTTTTTTAAAGTTTACACACACACACACACACACACACACACACACACACACACACACATATATATATATATATATATATTATACATATATATATAATTTAGGGAAGCGAAGATATGAAGTTAACAGTACTTGGTAACTGACAGTTTCTCTCCTGTGTGATTTTTAAACAAAGCTGCATTGAGTTCATGTTTTCGATACACTAACTTGGATTTACATTCTCTAGCAATGATATTGAACAGTCTTTACTTATGAATATAACAAACTATATTAGCAACATAACACACACACAGACATACACACACACACACACACACATATATATATATATATATATATATATATATATATATACATGGTTGGCAGCCTTCCATCTACGAGAGACGATGGAGTAGTGTCAAATCTTTTCATTTTTTTTCTTTGGACATAGCCTGGGCAGGTTCATATGGAGAATAAGCTGTTGCTCATGCAGCAAATCCCCCCTCTCCACACTGCCGCTGTGATCCAAAGGAAATGTAAGGTACCAATGTGGTTTGGCAACGGTAGTGTTGCAGGAGTTGATTGTTAGCACTGGATTTCAGCATCAAACCACCTTAGGGATTCCGGCTCCTGATTTGTTTTCGGGGTTTAAATTTATTTATATATATATAAACCTCTCTCTCTCTCTCTCTCTCTCTCTCTTCTCTATATATATATATATATATATATATATATATATATATATATATATAAATTCAACCGCTGATAACACAAATCCACTATTTTATTTTCAGATCCCATAAGAGTAGATAATGGTGACAAAATTCTTAACATTCTACTGGGAATATGAAAACACATTTGAAGTCCAAAGACAGTAGAGAAGAGACTTTCAATCAGACCCACCTACGCAGGTAAATATCTCTGCTATAAAATCAGCATCAATCACTGAACTGAGAGATTGAACAAGAATGCACTAAAACTTAATGAAGTGCTTCTTGCTGTTATTAATTCGATTACTTCCCATTGTAAACACTGTCTGGACCAGAATGGACATCAATTTGAAAACGGGCAATAGCAAAATTAAAAAAAGAATTACATTAAAGTGGATTCTGTTTTATACAAATCAAATTGAATCATTTAAATTATTTAAACATTTTTGGTTGTTTAAACGTATTAGAATTATGTCTGAAGATCATATTACTTTTGGATCAAGATGTGCATACTACCAAATATTACTTTTAGATATGTAAATGTTTTATTGAGACACCGGTGGTATCAGTGCTGCTGTATAGCTGTACCACTTGGATAGGAGTTAGAATGCTGCGTGTGATCTTGAACAAATCGTGGAAACAACACCCCTCAAGGAAGCAGCTGTACGGCCACTTGCCCCCTATCTCACAAACCATCCGAGTGAAACGAACAAAACATGCTGGACACTGCCGGAGAAGCAAGGACGAAATCATAAGCGAAATCAACACATGGACCGTCCAGCAAGGACCTACATTGACTAGCTCTGCGCGGATACTGGATGCCCACAGAGGAACTCCCGTGGACAATGAATAAAAGAGAAGGTTGGTAAGAGATTTTCATGGATATCCATGCTAATTGCGTGACATGATGATGAGGATGATATATATATATATATTATATATATATATATATATATATGAAGATAGGAGGATTGGAGTAAATCCGAAGGAATGTTGTAAGGATGACAGAAAAATGGACGAAAATGAATTTTTGTCCATTTTTCCCTTTATCCTTACCATATATATATATATATATATATATATATATATATATATATATATAATATATATATATGAATTTAACATTTTTAGAAAAACAAAAGATGTTATTAGTTTGCTGACAGAATCTGTTTCGACCATTTAATAGAGCGGTATTCATCAAGAGCAACATATGAATGAAAGACGGAATAAATAACCGTTAGATAGGAGGTACAAACGAACGCTAGTGATCGATGGTGGAATTTTAAAAATAAATTTTTGGACCTCCTATCTAACGGTTCTTTATTCAGTCTTTCATTCATATGTTGCTCTGGAAGAATACCGCTCTATTAAATGGTCGAAACAGATTCTGTCAGCAAACTAATAACATCTTCTGTTTTTTTTAAAATGTTAAATTCATACTGTCGGATTGACTTCCATTTACTTCATTCATATATATATATATATATATATATATATATATATATATATATATATATATATATATATATATATCTTATTATAATGGAGATTGTGTGTTTTTCTGTCTGTAACCGAAACTATATTATTACTCAAGTCACAATTCCCTTAATTATTTACATCAAATTCTCCATGATTTCATTCTTATAAACCTTCAGTTATTAATAAAAATTGTTTTACATTATTAATACTGTTGACCATATCTACGTATTAATAACATGCAATTGTATTTATATATATACAACAAAATAGCGGTTTACAGTTTGAATGAGAAGGCTAATTTGCATATTGATATTTAAAATTTTATTTTAATAAATATGTGCTTGATATTATTGATTTCTAATTATTTGGTTTTATCTTATTCTTATCTAAATATAAACAAAAATCTCGTGGATAAATCTTAAAAGAAATTTATTTACAAGAAGAAATAACTGTAATATTATCCTTTACTTCCTATTTTAACTAAATAGTTAAATTAGGAAAATTTACCAATGAAAGAGGGGAGTAATGGAAAATGATGGAATAGTTAGTTTCAAAGTTGTTCTATTTTTCGATTATACAAATCTTTTTATCTGCATTCTTAGTCAGTTTGATTAGCCTTTCTAATTTAATATGATTTTATTATATCAAAACTTAAATACTTGCACCCGGAGGGTGCATATATTTGCTAGTATATATATATATATATATATATATATATATATATATATATATATATATATATAAAACTTTGGAGTCGATTATAAAAGGACAAACAGAATATACTTAATGAACTATAGAAAATGTGAACCCATTATATTGTTGTACATTATCAGTAATGTATATGTGTATGTATGTGAATCTAAAAGAGTATGTTTCAACTTATTAGATCACTCTTAAATGGTTTGTTTAAGCTTCTTTGTTTAATGGAATATCCTTATGGGCTATCTAATGTGAAATTTGATTAGTTTCTAAATGGTTTATTACAATGCTAATATCAAGTATTATATCAAATGTTAATAATTCAATTTTTAAAACTCATTTTTAAAATCTATTTAACCTAACACTAAAATCTATTCTAACAGGTACTACCACTAAAAATTTATTAATAATTGAGGTTTAAATAAAAAATAAAATCATGGAGAATGTGATGTAAATAACAAAGGGAATTGTGACTTGTATTTTAATATAGTTTCGGTTATAGACAAACAATCTCCATTATAATAAGATTTTATTATGTTTTAAACAATACAGTGCTATTTGTCTTATTTAGGTTATTTCCTATAAGTCTAATATGATCAAAGGGTTAAATTTAAATACCATTAATCCGTTCCAGCACCCACCTCCAAAGAACAACTTTTTTTTTCGTTTTTAAATAAGGGTTATTTCCTATAAGTCTAACATGATCAAAGGGGAACCACTCTTACATTAAAATCTATTTAATCCATAGAGAGGATTCTAACAGGCACAAGACTGAATTGACCTAAGAATAATGACAATTAGGTGTACTCGAACTCCCCAGAGCTCCAGAATTGGAACCTCGCCACTAGATGCAGTTTACCGACATATAACCAGGATACCAGATAGATGCAACCCTAAAAGGCACTATTACCCCCCGGATCAGTATAGGCATGAGAGCAATGGCAATGAAGGTACTTCACAATCCCCAGAGCTCCAGAACTGGAGTTTCATCACCAGATTAATTTTAGTGTATCATTGTTTGCGTGTATGTGTGCGCGTGTGCTGATGTGAGTGTGTAATCTTCGCAGTGAATCTATAAGTATATGTAAGTTGAGTAAGGGTGGTAGTGTTGATGTAAGGGGTCCGCATTTGACAGGAAGAGATTCTTACTTAATAGGTGACACCCAGGTCGCATGTAAAGGTTAATTGGTGAAAACATCGCTCAAACAGGATAACGAAAATCTCAACACCTTCAGGGGCGTTTGGTTGACATTAGGATAACGTACATATGGCCGCGATCGGTAAATTGTCGTCTAAATTACACAAAAATATAAAATATACAAGAGCGAGTAAAAAATGTAATGCCGTTTTGTTTAAGACAGGTATAATTACGAACACAGAAACATGTATCATACTTCAAAATGAAGCTAGTACTCTGTGGATCACATCTCTACTTCTCCACATAGTCACTGTTTTTCTCAAACCCTTTTTTATGGGGTCGAGGAGATGATAGTCTGAGTCAAACATTATTCCAGTGAAGAGGAAGTAAAATATGTAGTGAAGAAGTGGCTCAAAGAACAGTCAACAGAATTTTCCGGATACATGCTCTCATGACGAAGGTGGAACATTGCTATTGAGAGAAATAGGACCAGCTACATTTTGATGTACGATACATGTTTCTGCGTTGGGAATTATACCTGTCCTAAACAAAATGGCCTTACTTTTGACTTGCCTCGTAATTATGAAAGTACATGAAAATATCTTGAAATACAATAGATTAAATCTACTCTTGTCAGTTTTCTCGCTGAAGAGTCGTAATCGAGAAAATATATTTTTCAGAAGACGAATCAAATATTCATAATGAACCTCCTTTTAAATGCCATTAAATTTATTCAAAGAAGACGCCGTTGACTTCAAACATGGTCTCTAGATTACTTTGGAATCTCCTGTAATCCTTACCGATGGTCCTCTTTGTTTAAATTGGTAATTGCTGCTGGTATCCTTGACTTCAATTCGTCTTTTGTAATGCACAGAGTTTTATTGGTCTCTTGCTCAACCATGCCACACATAATAATCAAGGGGATTGCAATTTGTATTATATATATATATATATATATATATATATATATATATATTATAATGGAGATTGTATGTTTTTCTGTCTGTAACCGAAACTATATTCCTACTCAAGTCACAATTCTCTTAGTTATTGACATCACATTCTCCATGATTTTATTTTCATCTAAACCTCAATTATTAATAAAATTGTCTTACATTATTAATACTCTTAACTATGTCTACGTACTGATAACATACAATTATATTTATATATACAACAAAATAGCAGTTTACAGTGTGAACAGGAAGGCTAATTTGCATATTGATATTAAAAAATCGAATTTAATAAATATGTGCTTAGTATTATTGATTTCTAACTGTTTGGTTTTATTTTAATGAATATAAGCAAACATCTCTTCAATGAATCTTAAATGAAATCCATTAACAAGAAAAAATAACTGTCATTTTATTCTTTACTTCCTCTTTTAACTCAATACTTAAATTAGAAAAAATAACAATGAAAGACGAGAGTGATGGAAGAGTAAGTTTCAGTTTTTCCATTGTTTATTATACTCCCTCTGTTTCAAATCTTTTAACGCCGAACCATATCCATTAAGCGAACCACCACGTAGCCATTAATGATTTTTCAGAATCCATCATTTATGACTAGGGTTCGGGAGATTTTTCCTTATACTAATACTAATGCGAAATTAACGCCGAACCATATCCATTAACCGAACCCCCACCGTAGCCGTTAATGATTTTTCAGAATCCATCATTTATGGCTAGGGTTCGGGAGATTTTTCCTTATACTAATACTAATGCGAAATTAACGCCGAACCATATCCATTAACCGAACCACCACGTAGCCATTAATGATTTTTCAGAATCCATCATTTATGGCTAGGGTTCGGGAGATTTTTCCTTATACTAATACTAATGCGAAATTAACGCCGAACCATATCCATTAACCGAACCCCACCGTAGCCGTTAATGATTTTTCAGAATCCATCATTTATGGCTAGGCTTCGGGAGATTTTTCCTTATACTAATACTAATGCGAAATTAACGCCGAACCATATCCATTAACCGAACCCCACCGTAGCCATTAATGATTTTTCAGAATCCATCATTTATGGCTAGGGTTCGGGAGATTTTTCCTTATACTAATACTAATGCGAAATAAACGCCGAACCATATCCATTAACCGTACCCCCACCGTAGCCGTTAATGATTTTTCAGAATCCATCATTTATGGTTAGGGTTCGGGAGATTTTTCCTTATACTAATACTAATGCGAAATTAACGCCGAACCATATCCATTAACCGAACCCCCACCGTAGCCGTTAATGATTTTTCAGAATCCATTATTTATGGCTAGGGTTCGGGAGATTTTTCCTTATACTAATACTAATGCGAAATTAAGGCCGAACCATATCCATTAACCGAACCCCACCGTAGCCGTTAATGATTTTTCAGAATCCATCATTTATGGCTAGGGTTCGGGAGATTTTTCCTATACTAATACTAATGCGAAATTAACGCCGAACCATATCCATTAACCGAACCCCCACCGTAGCCATTAATGATTTTTCAGAATCCATCATTTATGGCTAGGGTTCGGGAGATTTTTCCTTATACTAATACTAATGCGAAATTAACGCCGAACCATATCCATTAACCGAACCCTCACCGTAGCCGTTAATGATTTTTCAGAATCCATCATTTATGGCTAGGGTTCGGGAGATTTTTCCTTATACTAATACTAATGCGAAATTAACGCCGAACCATATCCATTAACCGAACCCCCACCGTAGCCGTTAATGATTTTTCAGAATCCATCATTTATGGCTAGAGTTCGGGAGATTTTTCCTTATACTAATACTAATGCGAAATTAACGCCGAACCATATCCATTAACCGAACCCCCACCGTAGCCGTTAATGATTTTTCAGAATCCATTATTTATGGCTAGGGTTCGGGAGATTTTTCCTTATACTAATACTAATGCGAAATTAACGCCGAACCATATCCATTAACCGAACCCCACCGTAGCCGTTAATGATTTTCAGAATCCATCATTTATGGCTAGGTTCGGGAGATTTTTCCTTATACTAATACTAATGCGAAATTAACGCCGAACCATATCCATTAACCGAACCCCACCGTAGCCGTTAATGATTTTTCAGAATCCATTATTTATGGCTAGGGTTCGGGAGATTTTTCCTTATACTAATACTAATGCGAAATTAACGCCGAACATATCCATTAACCGAACCCCCAGCGTAGCCGTTAATGATTTTTCAGAATCCATTATTTATGGCTAGGGTTCGGGAGATTTTTCCTTATACTAATACTAATGCGAAATTAACGCCGAACCATATCCATTAACCGAACCCCCACCGTAGCCGTTAATGATTTTTCAGAATCCATCATTTATGGCTAGGGTTCGGGAGATTTTTCCTTATACTAATACTAATGCGAAATTAACGCCGAACCATATCCATTAATCGAACCCCCACCGTAGCCGTTAATGATTTTTCAGAATCCATCATTTATAGCTAGGGTTCGGGAGATTTTTCCTTATACTAATACTAATGCGAAATTAACGCCGAACCATATCCATTAACCGAACCACCACGTAGCCATTAATGATTTTTCAGAATCCATCATTTATGGCTAGGGTTCGGGAGATTTTTCCTTATACTAATACTAATGCGAAATTAACGCCGAACCATATCCATTAACCGAACCCCCACCGTAGCCATTTTAATATATATGGTAGAGTCTTTTAAATTTTTTTTCCAACATAATATAAAGGTGGATGGTGTTGTTCCTCTGTCGAAAAATCATTTTTTTCACTGTTGAAATATCAGATATCTTTGCAAACAATTGCGGAATTGATTTTCAGGGTGGATGTTGAGTATCTCCCCTCCATGCATTTAGGAAGAATTTTCTTTTATGGGGACATTGTTTGAAGATTTCCGATTTTTTATTTAAACTTCTATTATTATTATTATTATTATTAAAGGAAATTAAGTTTTTTAATATCCTAAATTTTTCTGTAACACATAAATTGCAGTACTTAGAGCCGTTTGTGTAAGATTTGGGATGATCTAAAATTCTCCACTCTATTTTGTAAGGCATATCTTTTTCTTTTAGTTCCCATATTTTTGTTGCAAGGGAAGTTGTTTCTTTTTTATCTTTTTTATCTTTTTTTGAAGACATATGCATCCTTTGCCAAACGGAATTAATTTAAAAATAAAAAATAAAATTTTTTTTCAAAGTTAAAAAAAATGTTTTATTTTTAACGAATAAAGGGAGGCAACTTCGTTGGCATTACTACAAAAAAATGCAAATTTTGAAAAAATTTATTTTTAGTAAATCCGAACTATAATAGCGTCCGCGGAACTAACCGACGTTATATACAGTCCAAAATGTGACATTGAGTAAAGAACTTCAACAAACACCATGGGATCTTGCTCAACAACCTGATGATTGCCACTTAGCATGAAACCTGGGTCGCTGTTTATAATGAACATTGATCTGTGAAAACTTTGTAAAATAAATAAATATTAGCTCTTACAATTTGTGATTGAGCACTGTATTTTCTTTGTTTCATCACAAAAAAAATTTTGTTTTTACATATACATATACATATATATATATATATATATATATATATATATATATAATGTATTATTTTTCTCCAGATAGTCTCTATTCCCTATACCTTGAAAAAGGGTGAATGTTCACCCGAAATATCAGAATTGATAGAATCAGGGACAGAACAACAGTGGAATATCAAAATTCTGTTTTTTGTTCTGTTTTCTTTTTTTTAGTTTTTGTTCTTTTTTTTCTCCAATGCTTCAAAATACCAAAATAAAAACAACGTTCACAAGAACAAAATTTATACATAACGTACACACACACACACACACACACACATATATATATATATATATATATATATATATATATATATATATGCACACACACACACACACACACACACACATATATATATATATATATATATATATATATATATATATATATATATTATAAAAGAAGAAATTTAAAGAATCCCAAGCTTTTTAAATATATTATAATCAAGATTGTATTTTGGTGAGGATATATTTTGCTAAGTATACTGTTCTCTACAATTCTTGTGTCTTTTGTAATGCAATTCGAATTCTTTTGTCTGAATTTTTTAAATAAGACTTGATAATTTGTTAATCCATTTGGGGTAGATTGTTCTCATTCCATTAATCTTGACCAAGTCTTAAACTATGTTAAGTATTCTATGTTATTTTCCCCCGTGGCCAAAATTAAACTTGCAACCTACAGATAATTGTCATTTAACTCTTTGTCTACTTTAAACCGCTTATAGCAGCTCCCCACCACTGTGAGCAAAGTACAAAAACTAAGGGTTAGTTCATTATAATTGAGCAGAAGGGCTCAGATTACATTAATAATAGTACTTCATTTGAATAGGATGAGTTTTGAGGTAAATAGATAGTGAACTCTAAAATATCAGGTAAAAAACACTAAGAAAAGTTGGTACAGCCGTGATGGGGTAAATTCGATAAGCAAAGAGTTAAAACTTAAAAACTTGACCCATCTTGAAAAAAAAACAACAAAAAAACAACCCCCGATTTCGACGAGAAGGTTCGCGAATTCTACAAGAAACATTTGAAGAAGGTCAAAGGGCATATCGGCCGAAACGTTGTGTATACAGCAATAAAGATGAGGAAAACAATCCAAAAAATCAAAATGATACTAAAAAAAAGTTTATATTCTCATCCCCCGTTTCCCGCACTGTCTTTGTGTGGGGTTACTTTTCAAACAGCCCCACTTCTTCCTGTATATTGTGTGCATAATTGCCAGTCATCTCGACAGATGTCTTCTCATTGGTATTCGACGATTATTGGTGGGGGAAAAGAGTGTAGTTATATGACACATTCTCTTCTGCTTCCGGTCCCATGCGATCCAGTCGTACACGGAGAAGAGATGGCTCTGTTTCCCCTTCTCCCACTGCGATAGACATTGTATGAGGACTCCAGAATGGCACCCTGATGATCTCCTAATGTTCAGAAATATCGATTTCTCCTGATAACTAATTAGTAGCATAATTCTATCACCAGAAATCATGGAACGTGCTAAACAATTCTGAAATATCTGATATCTCGTGTTCTAAGTGGACAGTGCTCTAATAGAATGCTTCTATACAGTCAATAAATGGTGTGTGTTTGGAATTTTATAAAATCAAGTATTTTGATAGAGTCTTATTTTTAGATGTTCTTTTACATTTTTTAATTGGGAAAATGGCTAAAATTTACCATATAAACAAGTGTTATAGACATAAAAAATAAATTCTCAGGCTTCAGAAACTTCAGAAAAGACCAAGTCACGATATCCTGTATAGTCGCACAAAATTTACATACTTCTTTATACTTAAACAAGAAAACAAAGCATGTGAAAGTCCCTTTACTGTTAAACACATTCAAATAGAATGTGGTGATTTTCTTTTATTAGATAGCGTTTTTACACCACAAACAACATGAGAGATACATTTGAAAATGTCAATATAGATCAATGAAAGAAATAAAATTAGACCAGAAAATATATAGAATAAACTTAAATTTTACCCCATAAACTTGTCCCTTAAAGTGTTTCCTGGAACATTCAGCAACGAACAACTAAATATAGATGATATTTTGTTCTTCTTGAAATAAATGAAATTATACAAAGAAATATAATAATTATATACTTGACTGTAAATAAATTTGACCATCCCTCACAATTTACCGCTTGGCATAAAATAACCCTGGATAGGTTGAAGTATTATTAAAATTAATCAATCACTCAATCATTAAAAGAAATTTGCATCCACCATTATTGGCAATCTTGGCAATAATTCTTTAAAAAAACTATAAACACTAATAACTGAAATTCTTTAAACAACAACATTATTGGAATGAAAAAGAATAAAATGACTTGCAGTTGCTTTATCTCCAGAAATGTTGGACGGATAAATATTGAGAATTATTTTAATAAATTGTTTTAATCAAAAATTTACTTTTGAATTTTGGATATAATTTATTGGAAATTATTTTAGAATTGAGATAAAATAAAATAATTTTATTTTTAAATTAATGTGTTGAATACAATTTAAAACAAAAATGAGAAATGGAGTTATCACAATAATAAAATTCAAAGAAAAAATGTCTTAAAAAGATTAACTTAAAATTTATTCTTTCCCAAAAGAAACAAGAAATGTAAAAAGGAACATGAAACCAGTAAAATAACACCAAAGCAGTAAACTTCAGTGTGCTGTATATCAATATGGTTACTGTGGTTTATTGGTTAATAAGAAACGGAAGTACCGTCTCAGCTATTGTTTTTATAAGAAACGGAAGCACCGTTTCGGCCATGTTTCAGTTGTGGTAATAAAAAGGCGGAAGTGGTTATTCCACCAGATAACGTTCAACTGGATTACTTGTTGTGTTATTCATTCGATAATCAAACTGTAACAGTTACAATGTAAGAATTTTGATATTCAAAACTAACATACTAAATTATCAAACTTCATCAGTAAGATTTTTAAAATATCAAATGAAATTAATCAGAAATAATGCTCCAAAACGAAACCACCCAAGAGAGAAGATATGATTTAATAGTTGTATGCAAGGAAAAGAATCACTTAATACTGAACTTAGCTGTACCGATAAGAAAATAAAAAAAATACAAGTACTTCAATCATTACTTAGAAAACTGGAACCGGAAGATTAAAACTGTTCTTATAATAGTGAATTTGGAACAGAAGATCTTAGAAATGTGGTTAGATGAATTAAGGAAGAATCAAAATTATTCATATCTGTATTATGCAAGGTGACTGCAAAAAGTACTGGACGTTTTAAGAAAATTTCCGTTTTTCAGTCTCTAGAAATCTGGTAAGGAAAACATGGACTAAAATAACAAAAGTAATTTTATGAACGAATGCACACAGTGTCCCGAACGGTAAAATGCCGTTTCTGTCTTGTCTTGTCTTGTCTTGATCTGAATAATTATTGACAGTGCTCAACATTACGACGACAGTTCAGTCTCTACTCATTGATTTTTCATTTCATTAATGATGAGGACTAGAATATTATTACTAATATCAATATCTTATCCATAATCTACGCGCAATAGAATGTCGTAGCTAGCTAGGATATATTAGGATAATCAGAAATGGGATCCACGTTAAAAGTAGATTTGTTTTTTTTAATTATTCTATATTGAGTTCATTGAATTAATCGTTTGGAAGCTTCACGCACGAATTCCCGTTTTATTTTCCCTTAGAATAATGTGAATCTTTGCAAGAAACGTACCATAATTGTCCTTGTTGTCCTTCGAACCTGTGATCTTCGTCATCATAGAACAATGACGAAGTCATGCGCAAATTAGAAAAAGGAAGAAAATGAGAGAGAAAAGAAGAGAGAGAGAAAGAGAGAGAGAGAGAGAGAGAGAGAGAGAAAGAGGAGAGAGAGAGAGAGAGAGAGAGAGGGGGGGGAGAAGAAAGGAAAAGAAAAGGAAGAAAAAAGGGAAGAAAAAGTGCATGGAAAAGAGAAAGAAGTATTTTGAATTATGGAAAACAATTTTTAAAAACTGATTAAGAGAATTGGGTCAAGGAGAAAGAGTTTAATTGTAATCTTGAATCATTTCGGACTTTTGTGTTTTTGTTTGTTTGTTTGTTGTTTGCTTTTCTCTCCATTTCCTCAACACTTTTTTCTCCTCCTTTCTTTCTTCATGATTCTCTCGTTTTTTATTTTCTTCTAATTTGTTATCTCTCACATTCTTTACCTTTCTTCATATTTTGCTTAGTTTTCTTTCTTTCTTTCTTTCTGTGAGTTTTTTTCTTTGTCTTTCGGCTTCATTTTCATTCATTCATTCATTCTTTCTTTCTTTCTTTCTTTCCATGAAATGATTTGTTTTTATTTGTATTTCATGTTGAATTTCTTTCTTTCTTTTTTTCTTCCTTCCTTTCTTTCTTTCTTTCTTTGTATTAGTTTGTTTCTTTCTTTGTCTTTCATCTTCAATTTCTTTCTTTCTTTCTTTCTTTCTTTCTTTCTGTGAGTTTGTTTTTCGTTCGACTTCATTATCACTCATTGATTCAGTCATTCTTTCTTTCCATGAGCTGATTTTTTTTATTTGTCTTTCATTTTGAATTTCTTTCTTTCTTTCTTTCTTTGTATTAGTTTTTTTTTCTTTGTCTTTCATCTTCAATTTCTTTCTTTCTTTCTTTCTTTCTTTCCTTCTTTCTGTGAGTTTGTTTATTTGTTTGTTTATCTTTTAATTTCAGTTCATTTATTTCTTTATCGTCAGCTCTTTACTTTCCTTCTCCTTAGTTAGTTTCAAGATTGTTTACCGGATTTCTTTTTCTGAAAAGTCAAAAATATTCTAATTTATACTTAGCACAACACACATAATACATTTGGATAACCAAAACACACACACACACACACACACACACACACACACACACACACACACATACGCACCTACATATACACACTTGCATACACACACAGAGTACTACACGTATAAACATTAATCTATATACGCAAGTATACGTACGTGTATCGTGTGTTGATATAAAATAACTGAATAGGTTTTATTGTAATTTAATGGCAAAACATTTTTAGACATTATGGATAAAATTTACAACACTTTTGTGAGTGGGGATATATGGTTGTGTTCTTCTTGAAATCTTTAAGGGTTAAAGGAGACATTTGCATGTGGTCTATGTGCGTGTCAGCACGTTTGCATATTGAAAAATTACGGTTGGTTTCAAGTGAAGCCAACAAACAGCCCTCTCGGATTTGACAAATCTTTTCGAATTGAATGCTCATTTCAGCTATTCCGAGGAAACCATCTGTATTCCTTGACTGTCCAGTGCTCTCTATACACTTCTTTTTTCTCTCGACGTTTTTGTGTCAATTTTCACACTCTCCCCCTCTCTGCCTATTTGTAACTGTCTCTGTCTCTGCCTGTCTGTCTGTTTGTCTCCACACACACACACACACACACACACACACACACACACATGTTAGGTAGCGTGGACATAAAGTCAATGGCTCTTAGTAACTGTCAGTTTCCCACTTATTTATTTTCAAACCAAGTACATGCCTGTATATGTATAGATATACATCTGTGTGCATATATATACGTGTGGAAGTAATATATGTATACGCACGCGGACGTGTGTGGGGGTACGTATTAATGATGCCCAGAAATGAGAGAAGTGAATAAAGGTAAAGTATATTTGAGAGAGAGAGAGAGAGAGAGAGAGAGAGAGGAGAGAGAGAGAGAGAGAGAGAGAGAGAGAGAGGGAGAGAGAGAGAGAGAGGGGGGACTATGTGTATACATAAACGCCTTCTTCTTCATGGTCTTCTTTCTTAGCCCATCTAAATATCACCCCCGTCCCATTTTCCTTATTCAGCTCCCTTTTAAACATCACCAAACCGCTTCTGCCCGATATCTCACATCACTTTTATATCCTCGCTATTCCTCGCTCTGTTGTCCCACTGACCTAGTCTTCAAATCACAGTTTAGGCAAAAAGACCAGTCACACACGCCCCTGATTCAAAAAACACACACACATAACGACCAGCCTCTACTTCCCCGCCTTTTTTATTTTATTTTTATTTTTTTGCTTTTGCAATTTTTTTATATTTTTATTTTTAAATTAGTTGCCTTCGCTTTTACCCAGAATGTAATTTTGATCTCCCACTCTGCGATCTGACGACTCATCTTCGGTAGTGACATTTTTGTGATTCCACTCATAGCATTTCTCTGCAATTACCTGGGTCACATTGATTGAATGGAGCTGCCGGCATACGCACGGCAACACGCACTCACACAAAACTATGCCGATAATCGCACACATGCGCATGCGTGCGAACATAGAAACCGTTTTAAAATTATCCTTAATGTCTTCGAGGTTTAAAATCAAATTACAATAAAATCATGCCACATTTACGAACACACACGCGCACACACACACGCACACACACACACACACACACACACACAGAGGAGTACACGCGCACGATCGAGCGAAGTTTCACTCATAAAATCATATTTTTTAAAACCATATTATCTTGGAGGTTTTGCTCAGTAACAATAACCCAATTAGTATTTATGTCCACACACACACACGCACACACACACACGCACGCGCGCGTGCGCGCACGCACACACATACACATACATACACACACAGATACACACACATACACAAACAGACACACATATACTGCAAAAAGTAAATAAAATAGTAATAAATGTCAGTGACCGATTAAATTTTATAATAAGAATATTTTTTATAACAAAAAGAAATTGTTATTTTAAGTTATCAAATCTATTGTTTGGTTCGGAGGAAAGAGAAAGAGGGTGGGTTCTCAAAGTAGTTTTCACTAACGAGAAGAGAGCCCCCTTGGTTTGAATTCAGTTTTTCTTCTTCTAGACCGGTTGCCATACCAAGGTTAAAGAGCCCAGTCTGCCTTACTATTTACCCATAGCTGGAGGGAGAATAGTTGGATCGTACCTTTTCCAAGGGTATTAGCGCTATATGAAATGCAAACATCCACATCCAGTATTTGAACTCGTCTCACCGTGTCCATTTTCCTCGACGGTAACAATTACACCCCGCACACCCAACATAAAAAATGAAAGTTAGATAGTTTATGAAAGGGTTAAACTGAGGAGTTAAAAAAAACAAACTCATAATATACATCTTTAAATATCATTCAGATTGAGTCACAGAATCAAAGAGTGTTTTTGGGAAAGTCATCTAACAGACCTTTTGATGGAAAGGGAGAGAACCCCTTTTGTGTCGGGAGTGTTCTGCCTTTGTTTGTTTGTATAAAGATTCATTTTCTTTCGAAGTCTTCTGGTGAGGCTCTTTTTTTAAAATGTCCTTTGGGATGAAAAACGCTTCAGCCACTATTCAAAGAAGGGTGCATTCTCTTCTTTATAATCTTAAAGGTTGTGAGGTTCATATTAATTATAGAATGGTAGACAGCTCAATATGGAAGGCACATCTCAAAATTATAAGAGAATTCTTCATTCGTCTTGAAGAAGTGAATTTGATTGTGAACTTACATAAAACTGAATTTGGTCAGTTAACTATCTACGCCAGTAGTTCCCAAACGTTTTTGTATGGCGACACACCAATCAGCTGTTTAAAATTTTTGTGGCACACCCATCAAAGGAATACATCCATAGATCCAAGAATGAAAGAATACGAAAATATTTATTATTCATCGTTATTTATTTCTACTACATTGGCAAGATTGGTATTTTCAATGCAACCGCATGTTTTAACTCGAAAATAACATAAAAACTGTTTTTAGTAACAGCTAACTTCATTTCAAATAATGCGCAAGTACAATTTAATCGCTGGAATTTTTTGGTTAAACGGGATTTTACGAAGTTTAGCTAGTTTAAATAAAAGTGAATGCAGTGTTACAATACTAGACACTACTGTGTTGGTGTGGATTCAACCTATAGGACCTATTTCATGCACTAAAGATAGGTTCTACTGGAACAGTGAGCAACGTATTGCATTGAAATTCAGCATCTTCGGTGCTAATCCTCACCGAGGCGTTTTTCATATCGCCCTACATCGTTACAGTGAAGTTTTACCTACTATATTTCAGTTTCTCCTTCACCAATATATATATAATATATAGGCCAGACTCTGTTGAAGTAATATTTTCGTTTATACCTTAAATATTGAATACTTTCCCGCGACACACCTAATGACATCTCGCGACACATAGATTAGGAATCACTGATCTAGGATATACTGTGGGTCAAAGATATGTTAAATATACTACAGATAAAGTGGAAACTATCTCAGTCGGTAGAGCGTTCGGCTAGAAACCACAAGGTTCCTAGTTCGATACCGGTCCCCGCCAACTCAGCGTATGAGTAGCACAGGGATCTGTGCGGTAAAGTAAGGAGCTGATGGTAGGTGTGGCGCTCCACCTCAGATGCTAAAACAATCTCCTTGGTCTAGCGCTATTGAAAAGGGGATAGACTCCCTCGCTGACTGGCTGATACCGACTTTAGGCTGCCCCGTCGACTTTACTTACTTTATAAACAAAAAAACAATAAAAATCAAATGTGATTTTTGGTATGGTTGGTTGGTTAGTTGATTGGTTGATTTTACGACATGTCAAACCCTGTTGGGTTATTTTATGCCGAGTGTTTATTTTATTCATTCTTGTTAGGTATTCTTTTCAAACACAGTTTTTTAAACAAGTTTTTTTTAAAACTCACTTTTCGATCTACTTAAACAATAGATACTCTATCTGATGTCAGGTACTTATAGGTACTACAACTCCGGATCAGAGTGGACCTGGGAGTAATAGCGATAAAGGGGTACTCCAAACTCCCCAGAGCACCAGTATTCCACTAAATTCAGTTTAACATCATACTAAGACGATCAGCCACCTACTTCTTGTTATATGAATCTGTTTTCTTCCTCTAAATGTTAAAGGCGTAATTTGTGGGTGAACACACCTAAATATTGTTTACTATATAGAACATTGTGGAACCTTCTAGAAGTTATGAAGAAGCACACTGCAACATTTTCATAAATTTAAAGAAGGTTTGTACTTATTTGTTTATTTATGATTTATTTTAATGGTATACCAACCGGTGTATTTTTTTTTATATCAAGAAGTTAGTGAATCTCTTACATTTATATTCAAATTTTCGTCTAGTTGTTTTAAGAGGGTTTTTTGCTGACAATTGTATGATATAAAGTATTCCTATGATTTGCCCACATTTATATGATTTCAAGTATTCTTATCTAATACTAATAATTTATACTCAATTATATGGTTTCAAATAACTATTTCTATTTCTATTTAATAATAGACATTTATTTGCCACAGTTATATGGTTTCAAGTAACTAATAATAATAATCTTTAGTAAACAATAATAACTTCAAGTAACTATTCTTAATACAGATAATTTGCTCTCAGTTATATGGTACTGAGTATTCGTATTCAAAATTAATTAATTTAAAAAATATATATATATTTGACCTATTGATGGAACTCTGACACACTGGGGAGTGTGGAGTACCCTTTCACAACCATTACTCCCAGGTACACACTGATCCTCTGGGTGTGTACCTTGGAGTAATGTTTGTGAAGGGGTACTCCCCCCCTCCAGAGCTCATACCCAAGACTTCCCCCTTTTAGAGGGGACGGGAGATATTAATCTTATGCAGTGGATACCATATTCTAAGCCTCACTGACATAGTTATATTCATTCATGAACTATATATATATATATATATATATATATATATATATATATAATATATATATATATGTGTGTGTGTGTGTGTGTGTGTGTGTGAGTGTGTGTGTGTGTGTGTGTGTAGTGAGATAAATCAATAGATGAAATTGATTGGTAAGTGCAGAGATAGATCGATAGAAAGATATAAAGGAATAGTTGTCGCTGTATAGATGAGGCAGTTATTGGTTGATTTAGAAACCGAATCGATGATCTCTGAAGACCCCCACTCCACCCGACTCGCTGGTTATGAGAGAGACAGAGGAAAAGATGGAACAAGAAAGGTCAATGTTAATCACTGCCTGGGTATTCGATAATCTAAGGCAAGTTCTCTTTCAACGTTTCAAATGAAGATCACCTGATGCGTTCAGTATTGAATTCAATTCTAAGTTGTATTCTTTTGTTCGCTGTTATCGACACATTGTCTCTTGAAGACACACTGCCTGGGAGGTCATTCACTTGGAGAGCTCAGCTCAATCACCGACCAGGCAACAATAACAAGACGCTGGTCGTAATGGACAGGACAATGGGATTAAGCAGTAACTGGAATTGCCTCGGTTCTTGAGTCCATTTCTTTTGGGATGTTGGATTCATAGCTTTTCCAATGGCATTAGTGATATGTGAAACAGCTTCTTTCAGGATTTGAACTCAGCTACCCTAGTTCAAATTCTGAACCAGAGCACCCAATTGAATATCATTGTATGTACCAATGAGTTTATTTTGTATTTCATTTTTTTTTTATTTGTCTGTGATGTCTTCTTCGACATATCTCTTTTTTCTTCTCAACCTTTAAAAAGTAAAGTCGTCGGGGTGACCTAAAGTCGGTATCAGCCAATCAGTGAGGGAGTCTATCCGCTTTTCACTAGTGCTAGACCAAGGAGATTGTTTTAGCGTCTGTGGTGGAGCACCACACCTACCATCAGCTCCTTATTTTACCGCACAGATCCCTGCGCTACTCATACGCTGAGTTGGAGAGGGTCAGTATCGAACTAGGAATCTTGTGGTTTCTAGCCAAACACTCTACCGACTGATAAATACTGTTGAGTAATTCATCCGATTGGTACATACAATGATATTCAATAGTATTTAAAATGCACAGCGGAAGCCAGGAAAGGATGGAGATAAAGTTCTTCGTGCCTCTGCAAATTTTCAGCCAATCGTTTCTCTTGGGTTCGCAACCTTGCCCTCACTTGACACAAAAGAGAGAATTCTCCTGACAAATTGATAATTACACCCTCTGGATGTTGATATCTTAATCTGTTATTCTTTCATTTATCTATCTATTCCAGTCTATTCCTATCTATATATCTGTCTATCAGTCTGTCTGTCTCTCTATTTCAGTCTGATCATATCTATCTATCTATCTATTTATCTATCTATATCTCTTCCAGTCTATTCACATCTATCTATCTATATATTCCAGTCTATTCCTATCTATCTATCTGTCTATCTATCTATCAGTCTGTCTATCAGTCTGTCTATCTATTTCAGTCTGATCATATCTATGTATGTATGTATGTATGTATGTATGTATGTATGTATCTATCTATCTATCCCAGTCTATTCACATCTATCTATCTATCTATCTATCTATCTATCTATCTATCTCAGTCTGTTATCTATCTATATATATATCTATCTATCCCAGTGTGTTCACGTCAATCTATATATCTATCTATGTATCTATTTCAGTCTGTTAACATCTATCTATCTATATATCTATCTATCTATCTATTTCAGTCTGTTAACATCTATCTATCTATCTATCTATCTATCTATCTATCTATCTATCTATCTATCCCAGTGTGTTCACTTCTATGTATGTATGTATGTATGTATGTATGTATCTATCTATCTATCTATCTATCTATATATCTATCTATTTCAGTCTGTTAACATCTATCTATCTATATATCTATCTATCCCAGCGATTGGATGATTGGTAACATTACCAGAAAAATTCCGACATTTGTTACAGTGTGTAACTCATTTTTATTAATAATTGTCAGTAATTCAAATTCCAATACACCCTGGCGGTGGGGCTTGTAATAAGTTGACTTTATCCCCTGCAGAGAGGTTATAACACTAAACTGCATCTGATGGTTAGGCTTCAGTTCTGGGGGTCAGCTGAGTGTTTAGTGTCCCTACATTGTCATTACTACCTGGTCCACTTTGACCTGGAGTTGTACTACCTCTCTTTCCTATGTTTTCTTAAGAAACAACCACACAAAAAGTAAATATAAACGTACAATGAGCACGATTCTCTAACCTCCACCCATAAAATTACCTGAAACTGGCTGACATTGCTTTCCACATTCACGAGTGTCCTCGGGTTATCTTCAAAACTTTAAAAAGAAAATTAAAATAGCCCATCAATAATTAAAATAGGAACACCCCAAAAGTTTATATAAATAGTATTTAAAAGTACAGAGACAAATAACATCAAACAATTTTTTTCTTTTCATGTTAGTGTTGTAACTAATCAGACTATTCCTTATTCATCTTTTTTACAATAAAATTGGTATTATGGTCATTATAAAAAATCGTATTTTATTCAAATGATCAATTGAATCATGTCAACATGTCTAGGGTTATTTTATGCCTAGAGGTTAGAAAATCATGCTCATTATTTACATTTTTATGTAATTTTTTCTTAAGAGTTACTTTTCATTGGCACACAGTCAGAGAGAGAGAGAGAGAGAGAGAGAGAGAGAGAGAGAGAGAGAGAGAGAGAGAGAGAGAGAGAGAGAGAGAGAGACTATGAATGAAAAGACAGACATGAGTTGCTTTTTTATTGGCACACAGTTCTATCGAATAAAATTATTTTTTAGAAGATCATAGATGGGAACCTAACAGGTACTACAACTCCGATCAGAGTGTACCTGATAGTAATGGCAATAAAGGGGTACTCAACACTTCCCTGATCTCCAGAAGTGGAGCATCATCATCAGATCTATTTTAGTGTCATACCCATGATTCCATTTTGGAAGGAGTCCTACCCCTCTGCAGGAGACACAGTCAGCCCCGACGATTGGGTAATTTTTTGTCTTCTTTTCTTTGATAGAAGTATTCATAGAAATAAAATGTATGCATTTCCCAAAGTCTAGGTCTTCTCTACTACGTTAATTTCCTACAAGAATGTTGAGCAATGAAGTATCACCTTTCTTTCATGAGATACAACGACGTTCTCGAAAAGGTCAGAAAGTGAAGATAATAACATTACCACAAGGGCCACATAGTCATAAAATCGTTTTGTAGTTCATCTAATTCAATATCATAATTCAGATATAATTGACAAAAACTGTAAATAATGTCTCGGCCTTTCTCTCACCCCTGATAGGCTCAATTGTGACTTTTTATTTGTTCTCTTCGTCTCATTTTGCACCCATATTACGAAATAGTTATCCGCTCTCGTATACTTGAGAAAGTCAGAAGGATGCAATTTTTCTAATAATTCTATAACTGTTGGTAAGGTTGAATTTCAACGTGGTGTGATATTTCTAACTCGAACCCAGTGAATTTTGTCGCTTCAAAAGTGACTCTTAACATTCATGTTGTTTTTGAGTTCAGTTGGTTCAAGGTTAGCTGAGTCCAATAAACAAACATAAAAAAATATAATCATGAAATCTGTTTAAAATAACACACGAATGTATCAAAATTGCTGGTTGTAGATCCAAAAGTAATCAGCTTCTTTTCATATTTGAAAGAAAAAAAAAGAAATGTTTTTCTCATGCAACCAATGGTTCGACATTAGACCCTTTTGGTTGGTACATTGTTTCCCCCAATGGGAGTTAATAATGCCTCTTAAATCTTATAAAAGATCTCTGAAAGTAATTTTGATACATCGTGTGTTTATTTTAAACAGATTTCAGATGATTATATTTTTTTATGTTTGTTTATTGGACTCAGCTAACCTTGAAACCAACTGAACTCAAAAACACATGAATGTTAAGAGTCACTTTGAAGCGACAAAATCACTGCGTTCGAGTTAAGAAATTCACACCACGTTTTTGAAATTCAACCTTACCAACAGTTTATAGAATTATTAGAAAAATTGCATCCTTCTGACTTTCTCAGTAACGAGAGCGGATAATATTTCGTAATATGGGTGCAAATGAGACGAAGGAACAAATAAAAAAGTCATAAAACAATTGAGCCTATCAGGGGTGAGGAGAAAGGCCGAGACATTATTTAACAGTTTTTGTCAATTATATCTGAATTTATGATATTGAATTAGATGAACTACAACGATTTTATGCATATAGTGGCCCTTGTGGTATTTTATGTTATTATCTTCACTTTCTGACCTTTTCGAGAACGTCGGTTGTATCTCATGAAAGAAAAGGTGATAACTTCATTGCTCAAGTCATTCTTGTAGGAAATTAAACGTGTAGAGAAGACCTAGACTTTGGGGAAATGCATACATTTTATTTCTATGATACTTCATCAAGAAAGAAAGACAAAAAATTACCAATCGTCGGGCTGACTGTTGTCCTACTGCAGAAGGGGTAGGACTCCTTCCAAAATGGAATCATGGGTATGACACTAAAATAGATTTGATGATGATGCTCCCTTCTGAGAATCAGGAAGTGTGAGTACCCCTTTATTGCCATTACTAATCAGGTACACTCTGATCGGAGTTTGTAGTACCTGTTAGGTTTCCATCTATGATCTTCTCAAAAATAATTTATTCGATAGAACTGGTGTGCCATAAAAAGCAACTCATGTCTGTTTTTCATTCATAGTCTCTCTCTCTCTCTCTCTCTCTCTCTCTCTCTCTCTCTCTCTCTCTCTCTCTCTCTCATTCTCTCTTCTCTGACTGTTGTGCCAATGAAAAGTAACTCTTAAGAAAAAATTACATAAAATGTAATAATGACATGTTTTTCTAACCTCTAGGCTAAATAACCCCTAGACATTGTTGACATGATCAATTGATATTTGGAATAATAATAGATTTTTTATATGACCATAATACCAATTTATTGTAAAAAGATGAATAAGGAATAGTCTGATTAGTTACAACACTAACAATGAAAAGAAAAAATTGTTTGATGTTATTTGTCTAATGTCTTTTAAATACTATTTAATATAAACTTTTGGGGTGTTCTATTTTATTATTGATTGGGCTATTTTAATTTTCTTTTAAAGTTTTGGAAGATAACCCGAGGACACTCGTGAATTGTGGAAGCAATGTCAGCCAGTTTCAAGGTAATTTTATGGGTGGAGGTTTAGAGAACGTGCTCATTGTACGTTTATATTTTACTTTTTGTGTGGTTTGTTTCTTAAGAAACATAGGAAAGAGAGGTAGTACAACTCCAGTGTCAAAGTGGACCAAGGTAGTATGACAATGTAAGGGGACAATAAACACTCGCTGACCCCCAAGAACTGAAGCCTAACCATAGGATGCATTAGTGTTATACTCTTCTGCAGGGGATAAGTCCAACTTATTACAAGCCCACCGCCCAGGGTGTATTGGAATTTGAATTAGCTGACAATTATTAATAAAATGAGTTAACAACTGTAACAATATGTCGGAATTTTTCTGGTAATGTTAACCAATCATCCATCGCTGGGATAGATAGATATAGTAGTAGATGATGTTAAACAGACTGAAATAGATAGATATATAGATAGATAATAGATAGATAATAACATACAACATCATAACATACATACATAGAAGTGAAACACACTGGGAATAGATAAGATGTAAGAATAGATAGATAGATAGATAGATAGATAGATGATAGATGTTAACGACTGAAATAGATAGATAGATAGATATATAGATGATAGAAATGTTAACGACTGAAATAGATAGCATAGATAGATATATAGAATTGACGTGACACCTGGGAATAGATAGATATATATAATAGATATGATAACAGACTGAGATTAGATATGATGATAGATAGATAGATAGATAGGATATGAGTGTTGAATATAGACTGGTGAGTAGGATTAGATAGATACAATACATACATACATACATCATACATACATACTAGATATGATCAGACTGAAATAATAGACAACTGATAGACAGACTGATAGATAGATAGACAGATAGATAGATAGAATAGACTGGATATATAGTAGATAGTGTGATAGACCTGGAAGAGATATAGAATAGATAAATAGATAGATAGATAGATATGATCAGACCTGAAATAGAGAGACAGACAGACTGTGACAGAATATATAGATAGGAACTAGACTGGAATAGATAGATAAATGAAAGAATAACAAGATTAAGATATCAACATCCAGAGGGTGTAATTATCAATTTGTCAGGAGAATTCTCCTCTTTTGTGTCAATGTGAGGGCAAGGGTTGCGAACCAAGAGAAACGATTGGCTGAAAATTTTGCAGAGGCACGAGAACTTTAT
>CM042142.1:97318141-97393141 GCA_023376005.1 Doryteuthis pealeii
AAAATGGAGAGATAGGAGAACATGGTGAAAATTTGTATGAAATGGTAGTGTTGTTATGGAGTGTGAGGAAAGGAATTTGGATAATAATGGCGTAATAGAAATATTTGAACTTGTCAAGGTCGACTATGAATAGAATAGATTTGGCTGCTTCTGCCTAGTCTTATCTAACAATTTGATAGAGGCTGTAATAAATATGAATCAATATTGGCTAATATCAGTAACTATCTTTACTGGAGGAATATTATGATAATTGCACGAATTTGAACTACCAATAATTATTTACTAAGCTTTGCTTAGTTGTGTTAGAAGACCGGATGTATGAGGCACCCAGTGAGACTCGAACTCAACGGAAGTGGTTTGCTAGTCTAATTTGCTAACCATGACACCACACGAAATTGAGCTATAAATAATATTTCGATGTGCTGTTGTATAATGATTATCGTGAGAAATGAGAACGGCGGACCGGGTTCAAATCCTGCACGCAGCTGTTTGTATTTCACATAATGCTAATACCCATGGAAAAGGTATGAACTCATTTATTCTCCTAACGGCTATGGGTAAAGTGTAGGGTAGATTGGGCTATTTAACCTTAGTCTAGAAGAATGAAAACTGAATTCAAACATTTTGAACTCGTTACAAATTGACCTTGCTATTTCCGAAGGGTTGGGTAAATGCATAATTCGTCGGTTTTGAAAAGCATTCATTTTTTATCGATTTTTGAAGGGAGTCATTTTACAAGGTAAATGCGGTGTCGAGACGATCCCTGACTTACCGACACGCATATATACCAGTTGTATTGGATTTGGTTTTATTTATATATATCAACTTTGAAATGCTAAGAATTGAGTCCTACTAGTTACCTCCTATTATTACACTTAAAAATTGGCCTTGTGTGGCATCCTGCTCGTGCCGTAAAGGTTTGTTAAATACACAAATAACATTCTTGAATACACCGTTATAGATTTCTCTTTTAAAACGTTGGTGAATACCACACACACACACACACACACACATATATATATATATATATATATATATATATATGTGTGTGTGTGTGTGTGTGTGTGTAGAGCGTTCGGCTAGAAACCACAAGGTTCCTAGTTCGATACCGGTCCCCGCCAACTCAGCGTATGAGTAGCACAGGAATCTGTGCGGTAAAGTAAGGAGCTGATGGTAGGTGTGGCGCTCCACCTCAGATGCTAAAACAATCTCCTTGGTCTAGCGCTATTGAAAAGGGGATAGACACCCTCGCTGACTGGCTGATACCGACTTTAGGCCGCCCCGTCGACTTTTATATATAATTTATTAGCGTATAAGCGTTTTTATTCATTTATCCATTATTATTATTTTTTACTCCTTTTGAGTTTTCACATCAGCATTAGCTGATGGTCTTTCACTGGAGTCTGAGTGACAGCAAGTCTCCTCAGGTCTCCAGGACTCTTTTGGGTATTCTGGCAGATTCCAATACTGCAGTTCTTCCTCTGATTTCCAGATTCTCCAGATTTTTTCCCAAACCTTTTGGGACCGTTCCAAGTGCACCAACTACAATTGGTATCACTTTGACTTTCATATTACATAACTTTTTCAGTTCTCTGGCAAGGTCCAGATATTTGTACATTTTTTCATTTTCCTTTAGCTTCACCCTGTGATCTGCTGGAACTGCAAAATCCACCAGTTGACAAGTTCTTTCTTTTTCGTTAATCAACACTAGGTCTGGTCTTCTTGCTGGGATAAGGTGATCCGTTTTTATTTCAAAGTCCCAGAGAATTTCATGCGTTTAATTCTCAAGAACAGATTCTGGTTTATGCATATATCATTTTGTTGTATGGTCAAAATTTAATTTTTTGCATAATTCCCAGTGGATCACCTTCCCAACCCAGTCGTGTCTAATTTTGTACTCCCTTTGTGCTAGTTTTCTACATTCGCAGAGTACATGGTTTGCAGTCTAATCCCTATTACCGCATAATCTACATTTACAATTTTGTTGGGTCTTATCAATTTTCGCTTTGATATAGTTTGTTCTTATGGCATTATTCTGTGCAGCAATTATTAGTGATTCAGTTTCTCTTTTAAGGTTTCCCTTTATTAACCACATCCAGGTTTTTCCATGTGCAACCTCTCCGATTTGTCGTTTGAAGTATCCATATAGTTGTTTTTCTTCCCGTTTTTGTTTTCTAGTCTTTGTTGTTTTTCTGTTTGTCCATATGCCACATCTACTATTGTTGGCTGCCATAAGTAATCTCTCTTTGCACTTTTTTGTGTTGTCTTCGAGTTGTTGGATTGTGGTTTCTACGCAGTTTTCTATGTTGGCAAGACCTCTTCCCCCTTCCTTTCTTGACACATACAATATATCTCTATCGTCTCTGAGGTGGAGAGCCTTGTGCATGGTCATTATTTTTCTCGTCCTTTGGTCAATTGACTTTTTCAATGAAGTTTATGATGTTGTTGGAAATTTTGTACATTTTTAGACATTCTAAAATCCAGGTATGTAGGACCATGACATAGGCTTTTCTGTAATCGATCCACGCCATTGCAATATTTTTCCGTCTATTTTTTACTTCTTTCAGAATGTATTGGTCTATATACAGTAAAACGTGTGTACCTCTTTTTCCCTTGCAGCATCCTTTCTGTTTTTCTGGGAATAGTTTCCGCCAAATGAGTGCAAAGTATATTTCTTCTTTTATAACAGCAGTCAATATTTTCCACATCATGGGTAGACAAGTTATTGGTCTATAATTGCTGGGGAGGTTTCCTTTCTGTGGGTCTTTCTGGATAAGGGTAGTTATCCCTTTTGTCATCCATTCAAGTACTTCTGTTTCTTGTAGACATCTTTTCAGTTGCTGGGCCATTCTTTTGTGGATTGAAATACATTTTTTGAACCAGAATCCATGTATACCATCATGTCCTGGTGTTTTTCAATTATTATTATTATTATTATTATTATTATTATTATTATTATTCCTTGCTAGTTTTCACAAGAGTCTCAGTAATATCAAGTCTCCCCAGCTCTCCAGAACTCTTGAGTATTCGAGCCGATCCTAAGAATGATGTGGTCTGAATGGTCTTGATTGTTCCTCTGATTTCCAATTCCTCCAGACTTTTTTCTATGCCTTTTGGGGCCATTCTACACCATCTACAATTCGTTCACACCAACTACAATTCGTACCACCGTCACACTCATGTCACTCAGCTTTTTTTAATTCTCTGGCAAGGTCCAACTATTTGCTTATCTTTTCGCTTTCTTTCATTGAAAACCTAATTAACACTAGGTCTGGTCTTCAGGGTGAGATTTTGAGATTCGTTTTTATCTTATAATCCCAGAGAATTTCATGCGTCTCATTTTCTAGGATGGGTTCTGGTTTGTGTATATACAATTTGTTAGTATTTTAATTTCTTGCATAATTCCCAGTGGATCACCTTTCCCACCCATTCGTGCCTAGTTTTGTATTTTTTTTTTTGTAATGTGATTTTCATCTTTGTCTCCACATAACCTACACTTGTTGCGTATTATCAATTTTTGTTTTAATACGATTGGTCCCTATGGCATTATTTTGTGATTTTATTGAGGGAGATTCAGTTTCTTTTTTGGTGTTTCTCTTTCTTAGCCTTGTACAGATATTATTATTATTATTATTATAGTTCGTAGTTTTTTTACATCAGCATTAGTTGATGGTATCTCCCTGTAGTCTGAGTGAAAACAAATTTCCTCGGGTCTTCAGGACTCTTCTGAGTATTCTGGCAGATTGCAATACTGCAGTAGTCTGGATGGTCTCAATTCTTCCTCTGATTTCCAGATTTTCCCGATTTTTTTCCTAAGCTTTTTGGAACCGTTCCATGTGCACCAACTACAATTGGTATCACTTTGACTTTTATATTCCATAGCTTTTTCAGTTCTCTGGCAAGGTCCAGGTATTTGTCCATTTTTTCGTTTTCCTTTAGCTTCACCCTGTGATCTGCTGGAACTGCAAAAAACCACCAGTTGATAAGTTCTTTCTTTTTGTTAATCAATACTAGGTCTGGTCTTCTTGCTGGGATAAGGTGATCCGTTTTTATCTCAAAGTCCCAGAGAATTGTATGCGTTTCATTCTCAAGAACAGATTCTGGTTTATGCACATATCATTTTGTTGTATGGACAAAATTATCATCATCATCATCATCATCATCATCATCATTTCCCACCATGGGAGTTTTTGATACAACAAGTCACTCTCCAGAAGTCTTCTGGGTATTCTTGCCGATCTTAACACTGCTGTTGTCTGGGTGGTATTGATTCTTCCTCTGATTTCCAGTTCATCCAGACTCTTTTCCAGACCCTTAGGGGTCATTCCAAGCACCGCAATTACAATTGGTACGACCTTTACCTTCATATTCCCCGTTTTTTTTTCAATTCTCTGGCCAGCTCCGAATATTTGTCTATCTTTTTGTTTTCTCTCAATTTCACTTTATGATCCACGGGGACGAACAAAATCCACGAGATGACATGTTCTCTTCTTCTGGTTAATTATCACAAGGTCCGGTCTCCTAAGCGGGATTAGGTAATCCGTATGTATCTCAAAGTCCCAGAGAAGTTTGGTTGTCTCATTTTTTATGAAAATTGTTACAAATACTGGGATTTAGCCCTGAAATCTCTAGACTTAATATGAAAAAGACGCTACCATTGATAAGATAAAACTACCACATTGGAATACAATGAATCAAATGTCACTCTTTTACAAATTTAGTAACTTTATTTCATTTATTATATCATAACTGGTGACACTTCACTGTAGTCTGAGTGACAGCTAGTCTATTTAAGTTCCCAGGACACTTCTAAGTATTCTAGCCGGTTTTAACCGTGCTGTGATTTGGATAGTCTCATTTCTTCTCTTATTTCCAGTTTCCATGGTCACTTTCCCAGACATCTAAGGGCCATTCCTATGGCTCGAAATACAACTGGCACTACTGTCACCTAACTGGTCCATAGCTTCCTCAGCTCTCTCGCAAGATCCAGGTATTTTAATTTCTTTCATTTTCACTCAATGAATTACTGGAACGGTAAAATTCACGAGATGGCAATTTCTTTTCTTCTTTGTGTAATCTGTTTTATCTTAAATTATTATTATTATCATTATCATTATTATTATCATCATCGTCATCATCATTATTATTATTATTATTATTATTATTATTATTATTATTATTATTATTCACCATCACTGAATATTGAATACTTTAAAGATAAAAACACAGTAAGCTGTTTTTTTTATATTTCACACACACACACACACACACACACACACACACACACACATATATTATATATATATATATATATGTGTGTGTGTGTGTGTGTGTGTGTGTGTGTTTGTGATAACATTTAAAGCCAGATGTTATTTGGGAAAAGAGATAAATTTTCATTGTTGGAAATATCTATCATTATTTTATTGTTGTAGAACGAATATTTGATTTTTAAGTAAATGATATTTTCCTGGATAAACCGCAAATTTGTCATGATTAATGCGGAAAATAAGATAGATAGAGATAAGAAAATGATTTATGTGTAGACAATTTGCGGAAAGTAATGGTTAATAAAACTAGTCTCATAAATCAATTCCTACTGAATACTGAGTTTGATCCACACCGTGTGCCATATGCTTGCAGGAGTGCGTCAAACATAAGCTGGGCACATTGCAAGATGTAATGGTTAGCAGACTATTATAAGTGAGTCCGTTTCTCACCAGGTGCTCCATACTTCTATCCTTAAACCGCAGCTAAGTTTAGTAACTGACTGAGATGCCTTGCTTTGTGTAACGATTAGCGAGCGAAAGTAAAAGACTATCACTAGTGAGTTCGATACTCACCGGGTGGCTCTAGCTTTGTGTGACAACCAAGCTAGTAAATAACAGGGAATATTGTTGTGAGAGTATTAATTCGCGAACTTGTCTAGCGGGTTATTGTTACTGGATAATGTGTAATGAGTAGTTAATTTGATTCTCATTAGGCGCCCCCTTTTTACGGCCTTGTACCACATCTAAGTTATGCGTAGATTTTTAAGGTTGCTTCTCATCGTCGAAAGGTTATCAAAGTACGCTAGAACAAGTGCAATTTTACAAACGGAACATTGAAAATATAGTCGTTATTACGATTTTAGAAATGAATCAAATTTCGGCAATAGATAAGACATAGATGGTTATTTCCTAGTTGAGTAACATGAGTGACACAGAAAAAACAGAACCCAAAGTATTTATTTATTTATTTTCCCATTAAACTAACCCTAAACCCCAACCCTTAACCCTAACCCTAACCCCTAAACCTAAACCTAAACCCTAACGCTAACCCTTGTTGGACTTAAACTTTTGAAAAAATTAAAATTAAAATTAACAGTTTTATTACAAAATTTGTGAGCTCTGTTTTTTCTAGGTCACCCTGTAATATTATGTTACTCAACTAGGGGGGTTAGGGTTAGGGTTAGGATTTAGGGTTAGGGTTAGGGTTGGGTTGGGATTTAGGGTTAGTTTAAAGGGAAAATAAATAATTTGGGTTCTGTTTTCTGGGTCACGCTAGGAAATAACCGACAAAAGAGTTGGTATGCCGTTAAACAAATAAATCAAACCAAACCAACATTCCTCCAGGTAAATAGCAGACTGGATTCATTAACCTTGGTATAGTAACTGGAGTAGAATGTAAATTATGTATTGAAACTAGCTGTTCTCCGCTTAGAATTTGACAGTGTGTCACATCCTGCTCATAAGAGAGTGGTTGGATAGGTACCATAGTTTGTCTTGGTATGGTTTGGTTTGGTTTACTTAATGGCATATCAACCCTGTGGATTATTTAATGCCAAAACTTTTTCATGTGATTTGTATGGTAAATATTTTGTTTGTAGTTAAATATTTTGTTTTTAAACTAATTGTAAGAGTGTGAGATAAATGTTTGTACTCAATTTTCCTTTACAGGTGTAGATAGTTTCATGGATGTATTTTATACCTGATTCATAATTTTCGTTATATTTCTATTTCTCACAAGAAGGACAGAATGGCGTCCATTTTGACATTTTCAAATGGATCTTTCATATATTTTAGTTTGAAAAATTTTTTTTTTTTTTGATAGGAACGAAAGGTCCAAATTCTATGAGGAAATATTTTTCTGGGCAGGATGTCTAATATGTTTCACACCGTAGTTGATCCTCTTATTTGAGTATAAAAGAGTTAGTAATTCTTGTATGGCCGATGCGCAGCCGAGCCAGTAAACTGAGCTATTAATTTTTAAGTTTATCAAAATTAAACAATAATTACTATTGCATATTGGCGCCAAATTCATTTTAATTCATCAAATATAAACGAGGTTTCAGGTTTTTGCAAAGCAAATTCTTAATTTGACCTCTGATTTACTTCTCTCCTATTTCGTTGCTGTTCTGCTGTAACAAAATAAATATTTCTAGTGTTAATTAGTTGATAAAGCACGGATATTTTTGTGAATAGATTTTTTAAAGATTATTTTAGTAAGTTTCAGCATTCAATCTGTATGTTATGCATTGGAAATCACAAAGAAAAGGTAAGTCATTAATTCCTGATAAAGTCACTAGCAGTCAGAATAGAGCTATTATAAGAGCAATTAGCCGCCTGGGAATTGCAAGGTTCCGGGTTCTATTCTGTTACTCGCCAACTCACAGCTTAGGTAATTTTATTTGTGCAGTAAAGCATCTGGGAACTGGCGATAGGTGTGGCGCCCAACCTCAGAAGAAAAATCTCCCTGAACTACTTTAATACTCTGAATATGAATTAATTTACTTTGAAAATGCGTTGAAAATCGAGAAAAGATTATTAGGCTTTAAAAAATTAATTAATGTATTACCCCAACCTCTCCGCTACGGGCAGGATTCGAATCAGGTCTAGTTCTAAGCGATGTACAGCTGGTTTAAATTTTTTTTTCTCTAAGACTGGCTGCCAAAACAAGGATAAAGAACCAAGTCTGTTCTATGTTTTACCAATAATCGGAGAGGGAAAAGATGGGTCCATGCCTTTCTCAAGTACATTGGCATGAAGTAAAACGCAAATAGCTTCGTCCAGGATTGGAACACGGGTTTGTTGTGTCCATTTCCAAAGGTAATAACCGTTACTCGACTCCGTCTAGAAATTACTGTACTGACAATATATGAAGATTAATATGTATCATGTAAATGCATTGCTAATCATTTTGTTGCAGAAATCCTTAGAAAATGAGTTTACAATTTACTACAGGAATACATTTGAAATTGTTTTTCCGTGGGGATGCATTGAAATCCCCTCCACCAAAATGGATTATCAGTTGTCAAGTTTTGTACTTAAATCGAGAAAGAAAAGGATTATCAATGTTTAGGAAATAAATGCAAACATTTCTCACAAAATATCCGTGATGAATATCATGCAACTGTGTTTCCAATTATATTATAATACAACATTCTTGCAATACATTTTACGATAGAAATTGTACACACACACACACACACACACACAACACACACATATATATATATATATATATATAATATATATATATATATATATATATATAGTTTCAAAATCACAGAAAAAAAGTATAGTTAAAAAAGGAGAGCAAAATAAAAAAAAAAGAATAACGCACAGACACATTAGCCCCTGTGGACAAATGGCCCAATATTTCCCTGTGAGGCCTCCTCTGCGTTTTGAGATATCTGTTATGATGTGAGCAGAAAACGAAGACGCAAGTGCACGACCCCACACACGGGTGCCTACTGTTTGTTTTTTTGGGGGTTTTTTGTTATTTTTTTTGTGTGGTGAAGAGCGTATATATATGTATATATATATATATGTGTGTGTGTGTGTGTGTGTGTGTGTGTGTGTGTGTGTGTGTGTGTGTGTGTGTGTGTGTGTGTGTGCGTGTGTGTGTGTGCGTGTTTGCGTAACTATACTTCGCTCCATCAAGCCTAAAGCGTTCATGTGGGAGAGGAAGAGTGTTCTATTTCAGGTCAAATCTTATCTAGATTTTAAAATTTGAATTCAGTCTGAGTGCAATTTGTTTCCAGTGACTACTTCCTCTGTGTGTGTGTGTGTGTGTGTGTGTGTGTGTGTGTGTGTGTGTGTGTGTTTTGTGTGTGTGTGTGTTTGTGTAAATCTTACTTCAGTGCCTCATCGCGGAGCAACAGTGGCAATGGTAGCAAGGCGTATGTTATAGCAGGTCTAACCAAACTACAAACGTACAACCAGTCCGGCTGAAGGTTGAAGCTATCTAAGCTGAATGGTTAACAAATCCTTGCTCACCTAGCCTACGGGGTATCGTCAAAAATAGCTAAAACAATGCTAAAATAATGCAGAAAACATTATTATTATTATTATTATTATTATTATTATTATGATCATCATCAATTTACTCCTTGAATTTTTTTTCACAGCCGCCTTAGGTTGTAGTCTTTCACTAGATGAGTAACAACAAGGTTAGATGGCATCTCTTCTTCCTCTAATTTCCAATTCATCCAGACTCTTTTCAAGAACCTTGGTGAGCGTTCCAAAGTCATCAGTTACAACTAGTACGACATCACCATCATATTCTACAGTTGTTGTTGTTTTTTTTTTCGTTGTTTCTTTTTTTTTTTTTAGAGGGGGTCATCTCTCCAAGTATTTGTCTATCGTTTCATTTTCCTTCATTTTCACTCTGATTCACCGGGATCGAAACAAAAAACATGAGATGACAAATTCTTTTATACTTGATAATTAACTCCGGT
Organism: Doryteuthis pealeii; assembly: GCA_023376005.1. Lineage (NCBI taxonomy): Eukaryota > Metazoa > Mollusca > Cephalopoda > Myopsida > Loliginidae > Doryteuthis > Doryteuthis pealeii. Next base: position 97,327,860 of record CM042142.1, read on the forward strand.
TTACTAGCCAGGATTAGGTGATTCGTCTGTATATCAAAGTTTAAACAATTTTATGCGTCTCATTCTTTAGGGCGAATTCTGATTTTAGCATATACCATTTGTTAGCAAATCTAGAAGAGATTATTATTATTATGACTCCTTTTGAGTTTTCACATCAGCATTAGCTGATGGTCTTTCACTGGAGTCTGAGTGACAGCAAGTCTCCTCAGGTCTCCAGGACTCTTCTCAGTATTCTGGCAGATTGCAGCAGTGCAGTGTTCTGAATGGTCTCAACCCTTCCTCTGATTTTCAAACATTCCAGACCCTTTTCCAATCATTTTGGGACTGTTCCAAGTGCACCAACTACAATTGGTATCACTTTCACTTTCATATTCCATAATTTTTTCTGTTCTCTGGCAAGGTCCAGATATTTGTCTATTTTTTCATTTTCCTTTAGCTTCACCCTGTAATCTGCTGGCACTGCAAAATCCACCAGTTGACAAGTTCTTTATTTTTTGTTTATCAAGACTAGGTCTGGTCTTCTTGCTGGGATAAGATGATCCGTTTTTATCTCAAAGTCCCAGAGAATTGTATGCGTTTCGTTCTCAAGAACAGATTCTGGTTTATGCATATACCATTTTTTGGCATGGTCAAAATGTAAATTTTTTGCATAATTCCCAGTGGATCACCTTCCCAACCCAGTCGTGTCTAGTTTTGTATTCTCGTTGTGCTAGTTTGCTACATTCGCAGAGTATATGGTTTACAATCTCATCTCTATTCCCGCAAAGTCTACATTTACTATTTTGTTGGGTCCTATTATTATTATTATTATTATTATTATTATTATTATTATTATTATTATTATTATTATCATCATCTCTGAATATTGGATATTAATGATAAGAATACTGTAATTTATTTTTATATTCCATATACATCGTACGTATTGTATTTGGGATAACATTTAAATGTTATCTAGAGAAAAAGATTAGATTTCTTTGTGAATGATATTTCCTGAATAAACCGCAAATTTGTCATGATTAATACGTAAAATGAGATAAATTTGAATAAGAAAATGATTTATGTGTAGTTCCTACTGAATACTGAGTGTGATCCACACCGTGTGTCATATGCTTGCAGGAGTGTGTCAAACATAAGCTGAGTACATTTTGAGGTGTAATGATTAGTTGACTATATCTAGAGAGTCCGTTTCTCACCAGGTGCTCCATACTTCAATCCTTAAACCGCAGCTAAGTTTAGTGACTGCCTGAGATGCCTTGCTTTGTGTAATGGTTAGCAAGCAAACCTAGAAAACAATAATTGATGAGTCCGATTCACAATAGGTTCCTAAACATTTCAAGAAACTAAAAGGAAAAAAAATCAAAACTATGTATATTCACAAGTAAAGAAATAAAATTTAAAAATTTCAATGTCCCAAACAAGAATACTAACACACAAAACCCATAAGATTTCTTTAAATTGTGAATTGTGCGCGTGCCCGTGAGCTGGAAAAATCATATAAACAAGACCAGATATGAAATGTTCAAACTTTTAAAAATTAGACTGAAAGAAGAAAAAATTCCGAAATAAATTTAATTTCACATCTTAACTAAGGTACTCATATATTATTTATTTATAATATACTCCGTATATGTATATATAATATTATATATATATATATATATATATATATATATAATATATATATATAATATATATACTAAAAAGATTTCATCTCCTGTCACATATAAAAACATCCATCATTTTCTTCACCCCTAGAGACATCCTGATGAAGGTTCAATGTAACCGAAATGTTTTAAACATCGATTATTAAATTCATCCCAATTTCGGAATATTGTTTTTCAAATTTTCTTATATATATATATATATATATATATATATATATATATATATATATATATATATATGCAGATATTTATATGTACGTTTGAGTTTTCAATTTTGTTTAAATCCTGTTAAGGAAAAACTTGATGCCATCCACACACATACATCCACACATATACACACGCGCGCGCGCACATACACACACGCACACACATACATACATACATACATATATACATATATGTTGTGTATTTTGGCAGCAAGTTATTTTTTAGGCATGTGTTATTGATTAACACGGAGTACTTCTTCATTATTTTGGATCTGTATCTTTTCCAGTCGTCTGGTGATCTCTTTCTGGTGTTAGGATCAAATTGAAATAGGATATTTCCTATACTGTCAGCCTGAGCGCTTTCGACTGCTTCTTGCATGCAACCCTCTAAAAATAATAGACACCTTCAAATTCAAAAACAACATAGATAAAAGACCTAAAAAACGAACTAAAACCAACTCATGATGACGACTGAAGAAGCAGTCGAAAGCGCTCGGGCAGACAGTATAGGAAATATTCTATTTCAATTGGATCCTAACACCAGAAAGATTGCCAGACGACTGGAAAAGATACAGATCCAAAAAATGAAGAAGAAATACTCCGTGTTATTCAATAACATATGCCTAAAAAGAAATATATATATACAGAGACTTCATGGGAATAGAATATTTTAGCCCAAGTTATTTAAAATAACATATTGTTACGTAGTCTCTAAATATCTTTTTCTATCAGGTATCTGCTTCTTCTTCTTTATATCGAGCGTCTCTCCTCCGGATGTGCTGAAGATGTCTGCTTGGTTCATCTCTGTTCCTTCTTTCGTTGCTAACTTTTGTTTTTCTTATCAGGAACCAACTCAAAGACTCAATTTCTCGTGTGTACACATTTTTATTTCCCGCACACGCATTGATTAGCAGAGATGGAATGTCACATTTACTACATTCAGATCACTTGTTTCTAGTCCTATTTTCCTAGTGTCGTTTGGTCACCTGGTTCTCTAAGGCGTGTCGTCTGGTCACGTGGTTCTCTAAGCCAATGAAAAGCCTCTTTTCAGACTACACCTTGTTCAAGCCTTGTCAACTGAATTAAGTGGCTCCCAGTATTTTCCACGAGTTTATGATTATTTTAGATAACTTACACTTCATTCCAAAATGATAGGATATAGCAATCCACTATCAAGCAGAGTAAACAATTTATGCATTTACTTTTTCTGATTTTAATTAAGTAATGTACAATAAGCACATCCTCTTCTAATTAAACGGGTATTCTTGTTTATTAAGTTTTAGAATATTTGCAGTAAAAGTCTTCATTAGTTTCTTGCATTAACTAATGTTGCTACGTTTCATTGCTTGTTGCCTATTTTAAGTAAAACCAGGTTAACCAAAGATCCAATTAAACTAAAGGTATTGTACTCAATTTATACATATATATATATGTGTGTGTGTGTGTGTGTGTGTGTTGTGCGTGCGTGCGTGTGTGTGTCTATGTATGTGTGTGTGTGTGTATCATCAGACTGATGAAGTTCCTCGCCTAAAGCAGAACGAAATATTTATCTCCTACTTCTACTTGTTTGAGTCATTATTTTTTGTCTACTTTTCCTTTTACCTTACCTCACATAAATATATATATATATATATATATATATATATATATATATATATAGAGAGGAGAGAAGAGAGAGAGAGAGAGAGAGAGAGAGAAAATAGAGAGGGGTAGATAAGATATAGATAGATAATGGTGAACAGAATAAGATAGATTAATAGATAATGAGAAACAAATAAGAAATATAGATAGATAGATAGATAGATAGATATGAACAGCCTTAGATAGATAAATAGGTAGATAGATAATGAGAAACAAAATATGATAGATTTAGGCCACAGTTCTTCTCTTAAGCGTTTTGCTTTTTAAAACCTCAGACAAGGTTATTTTCAACATTTTTTATCGTTTTATGATTGTTTCAATTTTATTATAGTAGTGTCTTCATTGTAGGGGTTACCAATTAAAGACAAAGTGTATGGTTATTTGTTGTCAGTTTTTTTTTTTTCAGTTTAAGTGTAGCTAAGGCGCAGCTAGTGTAAAGATAGTAAGCGTGTTTGGTTGTCTCTAATGATGAAGCATTAAGATCTTATTTCTGTTGGTGAGGAAATAATTCAAAGCTACCAATAATGGCGATATTTAGAGCAGGTGGATCTGTTTTCTATTCCACAAGCGTTAGTTGTAGTAGCCAGGTGTTAAAGATATAGACTGAAGATATTTCTTTGTCGTAAATCACCATTTTGTGTCAGTTGTCAGAAGGTTGTGTTTTTGTGCTCAAAACTTGGTCTACACCATTTTCTTGAGATAATTTACACAAGGTTGGATAAATGAAAAGAATCACTGTCAGTGGTTTCCTCAATGAGATAGTACAGCTTTTTGGACTTCTAAAATGTCTCTGTCGTTGTTATCCTTGTAACTTCCTGTGTTACTTTGCGTCGATTAGACAGATTGTACGAATACATACAGAAGGAAATAAATAAAGGAAAAACAAACCTACTGAGTGGTTGGTTGGTGGTTTGGTTGGTTGGATTTTCCTCCGTCTAGTGTTATCTTATTCCAAGAGGTTAGAGAATCGCGTTCATTGTACGTTAATTTACATTTTTTTGTGTAGCTGTTTTCTTAAAAGTCTTTTATGCACAGTTATGTATCAAATGTTCTCAAACATTCTATTTAACACATAAATGGTTGGTTGGCTGGTTGGTTGGTTGGTTGGCTGGTGGTTGGTTGGCTGGCTGGCTGGTTGGTTGGCTGGTTGGTTGGTTGTTGGTTTTACGGCATGTCAATTTTTTATGCCGAAGGTGTTTTGTTTTATTCATTATTGTTTTGTATTCAATTTTTCTTTTTTAAACTCATTTTTTTAACACATTTCAAAACTCATCTTTGATCTATTCAACACATAGATGGACCCTAACAGGTATTACCACCGGGTCAAGGTGGACCTGGAAGTAATGACAACGACGGAGTCCTCACACTCCCCAGAGTTCCAGAATTGGAACCTCGTCACTAGATGTAGTCTTTTGGACATACACTAAGACCATTAGCCACCACATTCTAGCACCTAAGAAAAAAAAAGAGTCGGGGGGTTTCCATAAAGAGCAATTAAGGATCGGTCGAAACATTATGCTAGCTAGGGTTTGAATGTGGCCAATCCAGTTGATCGAAAGGAGCCTCTCCGACTGGAGGTGCATGTCACGGACTGCTCAGCAATTCAGGATTCGTCCTTAAGCAATAAGGGTTGCACTCAAGTCAACAGCTTAATTGAAGTGGGTTAGCCTCTGTAGATTTACAGTCAGCGTATTCTACAGCCCACCGATGGACGTCAAAGCTGCTAGTTGTGAAGGAAATATTATTTTTGGTTGATAACTTTTTGTTGGTTATAATACTTTGAGTATCAATGTAACGGACAAACATATAAATATCTCATTTATAACAACATAATAAATTCCGTTAACTAATTTACGTTTTTATTCTATTTATCATATGCCCTGTCATTGGACGGTTAAAATTTGCATATCTACATGTGATATCAATATTTCGAACAACCTGATTCAGTTTAAAGTAAAGAAAAATGTATATGAGAAAGAAAAAGAAATGAGAAAAAGAGAGGAGAAAAGAAAGAAGAAAGAAAGAAGAAAGAAAGAAAGTTTTAAAAAAAAAAAAAGATACATATGACGGAAAAGATGAAAAAGAAAGTTATCCAAAGAAAAGAAGAAAGAACGGGTTTTATTTTTCAAAAAAAAGAAAGGAAGATATGCAGGAATAGAAAAAGAAAGAAAGTTATATCTAAAGAAAAAGAAAGAAAGAAAGAAAGAAAGAAGTTAGTCAGGAAATACAAGTTTCAAGGAACGAAAGAAGAAAAGAAGAAAGAAAAAAGAAAGAAAGAGATATGCAAGGAAAAAAAAGTTATGCAAAAATGAAAGAAAAGACAAATAAATTTTGGCTAGAGAGAAAGAAAGAATTTAGCAAAGAAAGAAGAAAAAATGAAAAGAAGAAAGAGAGATTCGTGAAAAAACAGTCTACTTTCATAAGCACTGAAAAGACGACAAAACAATATAAAAATTCAATTCTGTTTTGAATTGGATTTCTTTGATGGATTAAGATGGAGGTGTTTTACAACAGACGAATGACTTACAAAACGACGGGCCAAAATGGGTGTGTCGGAAATTTCGTCCGATGACTTTAAAAGTGAAACGAATACAAGAAATCCAAATAACTTTAAATGAATGTGTGAGAACAGTTTAATCTTGATGATGAACTCATATTATCAATAGAATGATTTAACAAAGTTGATTCAACAAGAAGAAGAATATGGGGAGGAGGAAGTGTGTTTCTCCATTGTAATGGTTCATTCTGTTTTAAATATCACCATCCATTATGTGGTGATGTGTGTACAGGCTTGCGCGCCGTGTATGTGCGTGTTGTGTGTTTGCACTATATAGCGGTAATAGCCTTTGGAAGGTATGATCCAACTATTCTCTTTCAGCTCGGGTAAATAGTAGGCAATTGGACTCTTTAAAACTTGATTGTCAACACCGGAGAATGAAAACTCTGAATTAAACAAGTTAAAATTTGTTTTAAAATTGACCATTTTCAGATTCCATCTGTGTGGAGGGGGTGGGTATATTATATATATATATTATAGTATATATATTATGTGTTGTGTTGTGTGTGTGTGTTGTGTGTGTATATATATATAAAGTATTAGAGAGAGAAGAGAGAGAGAGAGAAATTTATAGCCAAGGCGACATTTGCTCACAGCTTAAAAAATAACAACGCGGTTTCGAATTCCGATTTTCAAGGCCCCAATTCCAATGATTAGTAACGAGTACTTTTCATATCTATATTTGATTCACTTTAATCTGGAACCAGTCTTTGATAAGCTTAAACGAAACTTCCCTAGCTCTTCTTCTCCTCTTCTCCTCTCTCTCTCTCTCTCTCTCTCCTCCCTCTCTCTCTCTCTCTCCTCTCTCTAATTATAATATATATATATAGCCTGGAATATTTATTCTACGCTCAACTTTTTGTTTGTCATGTGTCTACTATATATGCCGTATAAATAAAATAATGACAGACATAGATAGATAGATGATATATAGATAGTATTGAGATTTTGCGATTATATGACACATGATGATCAAAGAAGTTTTAATTGAGAATGGGAAGATTGCTGCGCTATTTTACCAATAGTATGACTTTTATATTGGCTGAACACTGTCAACTACTCGTATTTACTAAACATGCATAGTCTGGTACAAGGTCAGCTGTATTAGGCGCCTGAGAATCGACTCACTCGGAACAATCTGCTAGCTTAGTTCATTAAGTATTAAACGAGTTTGAATAGCTCCAGTAGAGTATTTAAATCAACTATTTCTTTTTCGTTTTCCCTTTTTATCGCTTAGTTTTTTTATCATATTTCTCCCATTAATCTACCAATTCAACATTTTATTTAGTACTCCATCTTATCCTGCCAATCATCTCACTTTTGAACATGAGAGAGGTCGTCGGGTCAAGATCTGTTGAAAAGGAAACAAGAGGTCTTTTCTATTTTCAATTTTGAATTGCGCAACTCCCAAACCGGTTGAACTCCACAAGTCGTTCATATTACACCCACGAAACCCAATACTCGACTTAAGATAAGTGGACCCAATTGAGTTAGGTGTCTATTAAAAGTTGTTAGGCCTTTTAAAACTCGACAATAGTAAAAAGGAATGAATGTCTGCTCTGGATCAGAAAAAAGCCTTTTATATAAATGTTCAAGAACTGTTTATTGTAGACCAGTAAGCTAGTAATAATAGACCTAACAATTTTAAATTATACGAATTTTCAGGTGAAGAAGTCATTATAATTTTGAGTAATTATATATATATATATATATATATATATATATATATATATATATGCGTGTGTGTGTGTGTTTTGTATATATATATATATATATATATGTGTGTGTGTGTGTGTGTGTGTGTGTGTGTATGTATGTATGTAAATGTTAAATTAAATTTTCTCACCTTCTCATGTTAGTGTCAAAACTAGATGTTTCATTTATTTGGAAAAAATACGATCTTAATGAGACATGCCCATGTTTCATCTGAAGATTGTATTTCATTTAGAATAGATAAAACTTTCTGTTATGAGATTTAAATAAGGAGGCGAGAAAATAATTTATTCATTTTAGCTCTTACTATATATTTACTATATATATACACACACACACACACACACACACATATATATATATATATATATATATAATATATATATAATATATTACATATCTTCTTATCATAATGGAGATCGTGTGTTTATCAGTCTGCAACCGAAACTCAATTCCTTTAGTTATTTACGTCACATTCACCATGATTTGATTTATCTAAACCTCAATTATTAATTTTATCTTATCTAAACCTCTATTATTAATCAAATTGTTTTACATTATTAATACGGTTGATCATATCAACATAGTAATAACATGCAATAGTATTTATATATACAACAAAATAGCGGATTACAGTGTGAATGGGAAGGCTAATTTGCATATTGCTATCAAAAATTAATTTTAGTAAATATGTGTAAGTATTATTAATTTCTAATTGTTTGGTTTTATTTTCATAGATATGAGCAAAGATCGCGGGGATAAATCTTACAAGAAATTCATTAATAAAAAAGAAATAATTGTAATTTGATTTTTTACTTCCTAATTCAACTTAATAGTTAAATTAGAAAAAAATTAGCAATGAAAGACGGAGTGAAGGAAGAGTAAGTTTCACTTGTTCTATTTTCTGATTATACCCCCCACAAAATCTTTTATCTGCATTCTTATTTAGTTTCATTAGCCTTTCTAATTTAATATAATATTTTATTACATTAAAACTTAAATACTTGCACCCGGAGGATGCATTATATTTGCTAGTATATATAAGATTGCCCGAGACGTTCTCCGTTAGCTCTTCTTGCCTTCATTAATTATTTTCCAGGGCAGGGCATAAACATAATTTTGAGTGTGTATCTTATATGTAGGTTTGTATTATTGATGTGGATTTTCTAATACCATTTTGAATATTACAGCCTTGAATTATGTTAATTGATGTGAATTCTCACAGCACCATTGTTGAATACATGCCAGGTTAATCTACGTGAAAAGGTTTCATCCGCATGATCAATATATGAATCAGCGATTTCATTACTGGATAACATCTAATTGGCAAGCGAATTGATATTTCATATTGACTTTATTTAGTGCATATTTTTGTGGTTCAGTGTAAAACCCGCCCTGTCGATGGGGCGTTAGAATGCACCGACTGCATCTCTGCAGAGGGGTAAGACTCCCCCAATGGGGCTACCTGTTGGCCGTGGGTGGCGACCCTTGATGCTTAAGGATAGAGCCCAGGTGGATGAGCAGTTCATGACATGCAATACTCCACTTTGGCCCTATCTTGGCTAGACGGGCGGTCTGAGAGGCCCCCTCCGATCAATCGGCTGCTCACGTCAAGCCCTAGCACCTATATGATTTTCCCAACCCTATTGCCCTTATGGCAAGCCCCAAATCCTTTTTATCATATGGTGCTAGAATGGTGGCTGAGGGTCTATATGTCCTGGGAATGACGTTAAACTCTATCTGATGGTGAGGTTCCAGTTTTGGAGGTTTGGGAATGTGGAACACCCCTTCATCACCCTTGCTCCCTGATCCACTCTGACCCGGAGTGGTAGTACCTGTTAGGGTCCCATCTATGGTTTAACCATTAAGAGGCGGGGTGCCGATCTCAGCCCTAACAGCTACCACTCCGAGAGTGGATCAGGAGGGGTGCCAGAACCGATAGAGCCATTCCCAGTATAGACCCTCAGCCAGATCCATAAGGGCCCTAGGGCTGACGTGAGCAGCGATTGATCGGAGGGGCGACTCTAGCCCAAGATAGGGCCAAAGTGGAGTATTGCATGTCATGAACTGCTCATCCACCTGGGCTCTATCCTTAAGCATCAAGGGTCGCCACCCACGGCCAACAGGTAGCCCCATTGGGGGAGTCTTACCCCTCTGCAGAGGTGCAGTCGGTGCATTCTAACGCTCAGGCCGACAGGGCGGGTTTTACACTGAACCACAAAAATATGCACTAAATAAAGTCAATATGAAATATCAATTCGCTTGCCAATTAGATGTTATCCAGTAATGAAATCGCTGATTCATATATTGATCATGCGGATGAAACCTTTTCACGTAGATTAACCTGGCATGTATTCAACAATGGTGCTGTGAGAATTCACATCAATTAACATAATTCAAGGCTGTAATATTCAAAATGGTATTAGAAAAATCCACATCAATAATACAAACCTACATATAAGATACACACTCAAAATTATGTTTATGCCCTGCCCTGGAAAATAATTAATGAAGGCAAGAAGAGCTAACGGAGAACGTCTCGGGCAATCTTATATATACTAGCAAATATAATGCATCCTCCGGGTGCAAGTATTTAAGTTTTAATGTAATAAAATATTATATTAAATTAGAAAGGCTAATGAAACTAAATAAGAATGCAGATAAAAGATTTTGTGGGGGGTATAATCAGAAAATAGAACAAGTGAAACTTACTCTTCCTTCACTCCCGTCTTTCATTGCTAATTTTTTCTAATTTAACTATTAAGTTGAATTAGGAAGTAAAAAATCAAATTACAATTATTTCTTTTTATTAATGAATTTCTTGTAAGATTTATCCCCGCGATCTTTGCTCATATCTATGAAAATAAAACCAAACAATTAGAAATTAATAATACTTAACACATATTTACTAAAATTAATTTTTTGATAGCAATATGCAAATTAGCCTTCCCATTCACACTGTAATCCGCTATTTTTGTATATATAAATACTATTGCATGTTATTACTATGTTGAATATGATCAACCGTATTAATAATGTAAAAAATTTGATTAATAATAGAGGTTTAGATAAGATAAAATTAATAATTGAGGTTTAGATAAAATCAAATCATGGTGAATGTGACGTAAATAACTAAAGGAATTGAGTTTCGGTTGCAGACTGATAAACACACGATCTCCATTATGATAAGAAGATATGTATATATAATATATATAATATATATATATATATATATATATATATGTGTGTGTGTGTGTGTGTGTGTATATATATAGTAAATATATAGTAAGAGCTAAAATGAATAAATTATTTCTCGCCTCCTTATTTAAATCTCATAACAGAAAGTTTTATCTATTCTAAATGAAATACAATCTTCAGATGAAACATGGGCATGTCTCATTAAGATCGTATTTTTTCCAAATAAATGAAACATCTAGTTTTGACACTAACATGAGAAGGTGAGAAAATTTAATTTAACATTTACATACATACACCACACAACACACACACACACACACACACATATATATATATATATATATATACAAAAACACACACACACACGCATATATATATATATATATATATAATATATATATATATATATAATTACTCAAAATTATAATGACTTCTTCACCTGATAAATTCGTATAATTTAAAATTGTTAGGTCTATTATTACTAGCTTACTGGTCTACAATAAACAGTTCTTGAACATTTATATAAAAGGCTTTTTTTCTGATCCAGAGCAGACATTCATTCCTTTTTACTATTGTCGAGTTTAAAAGGCCTAACAACTTTTAATAGACACCTAACTCAATTGGGTCCACTTATCTTAAGTCGAGTATTGGGTTTCGTGTGTGTAATATGAACGACTTGTGGAGTTCAACCGGTTGGGAGTTGCGCAATTCAAAATTTGAAAATAGAAAAGACCTCTTGTTTCCTTTTCAACAGCAGATCTTGACCCAGACGACCTCTCTCATGTTCAAAAGTGAGATGATTCGCGAGGTATCAGGAGTACTAAGAATAACTAATGTTGAATTGGTAGATTAATGAGACAAATATGATAAAGAACTTAAGCGATAAAAAAGGGGAAAACGAAAAGAAAAATATTTGATTTAAAATACTCTACTGGACTATTCAACTCGTTTAATAACAATGAACTAAGCTAGCAGATTGTTCCGAGTGAGTTCGATTCTCATGGCGCCTAATACAGCTGACTCTGTACCAGACTATGCCATGTTTAGTAATACGAGCTAGGTCTGNCGCCCCTTTTATTCTTTATAAATAAAAACGGAATGGTCCATTATTTAGCTGAGGTGCGACACTTATAAGAAGAAGACATTCGGGCAGATAAGCGACACCTAGATAATAAGGTTTACATTTTTGCATTTCATCTTAGAGATTGAACGGTCCTATTTTAATTCAGCGGGTGTTGCATGATGATAACGGTCGAAGATTAAAGAACAAGGGTACTGAATATATAGAATATTTAATAATTTTTTAATGCATGTCATTTTTTTTCATTAAATTTAACTTTTAACTTAACTAGTCATTTTAGAAATTTAATGAAAGACGACTCATTCAATTGTGGCAATATGGAAATCTAAATAGATTGGCAAGAAGTTATCAGAAATAATTAATTAGAATAATTCTATTTATTAGTATTATCTGCGTTATTCGGATCTATTGTTCCCATGTTCATTGTTCATTTGTTATCTGTACAAAGTTTCGGCCGATGTGCCCTCCGGCCTTCTTCAGGTATTTATTGTCGGACTCGGGAACCTTCTCGGACTCTGGAACCTTTTCGGACTCGGGAACATCTTGTCGTAATCGGGAACCTTCTTGTCGTAGTCGGAGCCATGACAGAAATTTGAACCCAACCCTTTATTCAATCCACCGGAGTATCCTGTTCTCACTCTGTATTGTCGTAATCGGGAGCAATCCCGAAACTTGAATCTAAGCCTCTTTATTCAATACCTGAAGAAGGCCGGAGGGCACATCGACCGAAACGTTGTACAGATAACAATGAAGATGAGGACAATAGTTCGAATAACGCAGATAATACTAATCATCAAGCTCATCTCAAGTATTCAGAGAAAAATAATTCTATTTATGTTGTTATTGTCTAAAAGAACTACAATGGTTAAATTACAAAAATACTAATTGTACGGGTACTCGCTTGGTTACCCTCATTTTAGTTGCCTTTTAGGTATACGGCACTTTTTACAATATTACAAATTTTCCCAGTTTTTTTCTCTACATGTCTGGACCTAAACTTTGCCCCCCGCCCTTGATTGAGTACGCTCGTAGCTGTTTAGCTTAAGTGATTTAATAGTAAACTGAAGTTTTAGTATCACTTTGTCTGTAAGTAATCAGTTAATCTTTTTTCTATTTTGTCACCTTCCAGTGCTGTTTGTTAATGGAACAATATGCTTATGTTCTAACTGTTGAAGACACGTTTGTGTATTCGTTTCTTTAATACCAACACTTGTAGGTATTTTCTGTATATTAAATATTCTGTATATATCTACTTCTCTCCGTCACCAGTAGGAGGGACACAAGGTCAATTTTTTAGCAGAGTACAATTGGTGTAAATTCAGCGTTTTTTTCCTAGACTGGATGGCATACCAAAACTAAAGAGTCCAGTCTGCTCTAGTATTTTACAACAGCTAGAAAGAAATTTGTTGGATTCATAGCTTTTCCCAACGGCATTAGTGATATGTGAAACAGCTCTTTCAAGATTTGAACTCAGCTACCCTAGTTCAAATTCTGAACGAGAGCACCCAATTGAATATTATTGTATGTACTAATGAGTTTCTTTTGTCGTTTTTTATTTATTCAGTTTTTATTTATCTGTTATGCCTTCTTCGACATATCTGTGGTTTTTTCTCAACCTTTAAAAAGTAAAGTCGTCGGGGTGACCTAAAGTCGGTATCAACTAATCAGCGAGGGAGTCTATCCCATGTTCACTAGCGCTAGACCAAGGAGATTGTTTTAGCGTCTGAGGTGGAGCGCCACACCTACCATCAGCTCCTAACTTTACCGCACAGATCCCTTGTGCTACTCATACGCTGAGTTGGCGAGGACCGGTATCGAACTAGGAATCTTGTGGTTTCTAGCCAAACACTCTAACCGACTGATAAATACTGTTGAGTAATTCATCCGATAGTTCCCAAAAAATGCCCTCTAAATTATTCTCACCATTTTTTTCTGAAGTCATCCAAATTAATCTTAAAACTTTTTGTACACTAAATGCTCTTTTTGATTTGATTAGGTAATTTGTTGCTTCAGTTGTGTTCAGAGTTAGTATATCACGGATATACTAATGCTAATATTGGTCCTTAGGAGAGTCAGGATTCAACTAAAATACCTTCCCCGTCCCTAAGTATTCCAAAAAGCCAAATTACTTTCAGAGATTCTTTTATAGATTTAAAGAGGATTATTAACTCCCATTGGGGGAAACAAATGTACCAACCAAAAGGTCTAATGTGAACCATTGGTTGCATGAGAAAACATTTCTTTTTCTTTCTTTCAAATATGAAAAGAAGCTGATTACTTGGATCTACAACCAAGCAATTTGATACATCGTGTGTTATTTTAAACAGATTTCATGATTATATATTTTTATGTTTTGTTATTGAACTCAGCTAACCTTGAACCAACTGAACTCAAAAAACAACATGAATGTTAAGAGTCACTTTTGAAGCGACAAAATTCACTGGGTTCGAGTTAGAAATATCACACCACGTTGAAATTCAACCTTACCAACAGTTATAGAATTATTAGAAAAATTGCATCCTTCTGACTTTCTCAGTATACGAGAGCGGATAACTATTTCGTAATATGGTTGCAAAATGAGACGAAGAGAACAAATAAAAGTCACAATTGAGCCTATCAGGGTGAGAGAAAGGCCGAGACATTATTTACAGTTTTTTGTCAATTATATCTGAATTATGATATTGAATTAGATGAACTACAAAACGATTTTATGACTATGTGGCCCTTGTGGTAATGTTATTATCTTCGCTTTCTGACCTTTTCGAGAACGTCGTTGTATCTCATGAAAGAAAGGTAATACTTCATTTGCTCAACATTCTTGTAGGAAATGAACATAGTAGAGAAGACCTAGACTTTGGGAAATGCATACAATTTATTTCTATGAATACTTCTATCAAAGAAAAGAAGACAAAAAATTACCCAATCATCGGGCTGACTGTGTCTCCTGCAGAGGGGTAGGACTCCTTCCAAAATGGAATCCTGGGTATGACACTAAAAATAGATCTGATGATGATGCTCCACTTCTGGAGATCAGGAAGTGTTGAGTACCCTTTATTGCCATTACTATCAGGTACACTCTGATCGGAGTTGTAGTACCTGTTAGGTTCCCATCTATGATCTTCTAAAAAAATAATTTTATTCGATAGAACTGTGTGCCAATAAAAAGCAACTCATGTCTGTCTTTTCATTCATAGTCTCTTCTCTCTCTTCTCTCTCTCTCTCTCTCCTCTCTCTCTCTCTCTCTCTCTCTCTCTCTCTCTCTCTCTCTCTCTCTGACTGTGTGCCAATGAAAAGTAACTCTTAAGAAACAATTACATAAAAATGTAAATATAAATGTATAATGAGCATGATTTTCTAACCTCTAGGCATAAAATAACCCTAGACATGTTGACATGATTCAATTGATCATTTGAATAAAATACGATTTTTTATAATGACCATTATATAAATTTTATTGTAAAAAAGATGAATAAGGAATAGTCTGATTAGTTACAACACTAACATGAAAAGAAAAAAATTGTTTGATGTTATTCGTCTCTGTACTTTTAAATACTATTTATATAAACTTTTGGGGTGTTCCTATTTTAATTATTGATGGGCTTTTTTAATTTTCTTTTTAAAGTTTTGAAGATAACCCGAGGACACTCGTGAATGTGGAAAGCAATGTCAGCCAGTTTCAGGTAATTTTATGGGTGGAGGTTAGAGAATCGTGCTCATTGTACGTTTATATTTACTTTTTGTGCGGTTGTTTCTTAGGAAAACATAGGAAAGAGAGGTAGTACAACTCCAGGTCAAAGTGGACCTGGTAGTAATGACAATATAGGGACACTCAACACTCAGCTGACCTCCAGAACTGAAGTCTAACCATCAGATGCAGTTTAGTGTTATAACCTCTCTGCAGGGGATAAAGTCAACTTATTATAAGCCCCACCGCCAGGGTGTATTGGAATTTGAATTACTGACAATTATTAATAAAAATGAGTTACACACTGTAACAAATGTCGGAATTTTTCTGGTAATGTTACCAATCATCCAATCGCTGGGATAGATAGATATATAGATAGATAGATGATAACAGACTGAAATAGATAGATATATAGGTAGATAGATAGATAGATAGATACATACATACATACATACATACATACATATATACATAGAAGTGAACACACTGGGATAGATAGATAGATAGATAGATAGATAGATGTTAACAGACTGAAATAGATAGATAGATACATAGATATATATATAGATAGATAGATGTTAACAGACTGAAATAGATAGATACATAGATAGATATATAGATAGATTGACGTGAACACACTGGGATAGATAGATATATAGATAGATAGATAACAGACTGAGATAGATAGATAGATAGATAGATAGATGTGAATAGACTGGGATAGATAGATAGATAGATAGATAGATAGATAGATACATACATACATACATACATACATACATACATAGATATGATCAGACTGAAATAGATAGACAGACTGATAGTCAGACTGATAGATAGATAGACAGATAGATAGATAGGAATAGACTGGAATATATAGATAGATAGATGTGAATAGACTGGAAGAGATATAGATAGATAAATAGATAGATAGATAGATATGATCAGACTGAAATAGAGAGACAGACAGACTGATAGACAGATATATAGATAGGAATAGACTGGAATAGATAGATAAATGAAAGAATAACAGATTAAGATATCAACATCCAGAGGGTGTAATTATCAATTTGTCAGGAGAATTCTCTCTTTTGTGTCAAGTGAGGGCAAGGTTGCGAACCCAAGAGAAACGATTGGCTTAAAATTTGCAGAGACACGAAGAACTTTATCTCCATCCTTTCCTGGCTTCCGCTGTGCATTTTTAAATACTATTGAATATCATTGTATGTACCAATCGGATGAATTACTCAACAGTATTTATCAGTCGGTAGAGTGTTTGGCTAGAAACCACAAGATTCCTAGTTCGATACCGACCCTCTCCAACTCAGCGTATGAGTAGCGCAGGGATCTGTGCGGTAAAATAAGGAGCTGATGGTAGGTGTGGCGCTCCACCACAGACGCTAAAACAATCTCCTTGGTCTAGCACTAGTGAAAAGCGGATAGACTCCCTCACTGATTGGCTGATACCGACTTTAGGTCACCCCGACGACTTTACTTTTTAAAGGTTGAGAAGAAAAAAGAGATATGTCGAAGAAGACATCACAGACAAATAAAAAAAAATGAAATACAAAATAAACTCATTGGTACATACAATGATATTCAATTGGGTGCTCTGGTTCAGAATTTGAACTAGGGTAGCTGAGTTCAAATCCTGAAAGAAGCTGTTTCACATATCACTAATGCCATTTGGAAAAGCTATGAATCCAACATCCCAAAAGAAATGGACTCGAAACCGAGGCAATTCCAGTTACTGCTTAATCCCATTGTCCTGTCCATTACGACCAGCGTCTTGTTATTGTTGCCTGGTCGGTGATTGAGCTGAGCTCTCCAAGTGAATGACCTCCCAGGCAGTGTGTCTTCAAGAGACAATGTGTCGATAACAGCGAACAAAAGAATACAACTTAGAATTGAATTCAATACTGAACGCATCAGGTGATCTTCATTTGAAACGTTGGAAGAGAACTTTCCTTAGATTATCGAATACCCAGGCAGTGATTAACATTGACCTTTCTTGTTCCATCTTTTCCTCTGTCTCTCTCATAACCAGCGAGTCGGGTGGAGTGGGGGTCTTCAGAGATCATCGATTCGGTTTCTAAATCAACCAATAACTGCCTCATCTATACAGCGACAACTATTCCTTTATATCTTTCTATCGATCTATCTCTGCACTTACCAATCAATTTCATCTATTGATTTATCTCACTACACACACACATACACACACACACACACACACGCACCACGCATATATATATATATATATATATATATATATATATATATATAGTCCATGAATGAATATGACTATGTCAGTGAGGCTTAGAATATGGTATCCACTGCATAAGATTAATATCTCCCGTCCCCTCTAAAAGGGGGAAGTCTTGGGTATGAGCTCTGGAGGGGGGGAGTACCCCTTCACAAACATTACTCCAAGGTACACACCCAGAGGATCAGTGTGTACCTGGGAGTAATGGTTGTGAAAGGGTACTCCACACTCCCCAGTGTGTCAGAGTTCCATCAATAGGTCAAATATATATATATTTTTTAAATTAATTAATTTTGAATACGAATACTCAGTACCATATAACTGAGAGCAAATTATCTGTATTAAGAATAGTTACTTGAGGTTATAATTGTTTACTAAAGATTATTATTATTAGTTACTTGAAACCATATAACTGTGGCAAATAAATGTTTATTATTAAATAGAAATAGAAATAGTTATTTGAAACCATATAATTGAGTATAAATTATTAGTATTAGATAAGAATACTTGAAATCATACAAATGTGGGCAAATCATAGGAATACTTTATATCATACAATTGTCACCAAAAAACCCTCTTAAAAACAAATAGACGAAAATTTAAATATAAACGTAAGAGATTCACTAACTTCTTGATATAAAAAAAACATACACCGGTTGGTATACCATTAAAATAAATCATAAATAAACAAATAAGTACAACCCTTCTTTACATTTATGAAAATGTTGCAGTGTGCTTCTTCATAACTTCTAGAAGGTTCCACAATGTTCTATATAGTAAACAATATTTAGGTGTGTTCACCCACAAATTACGCCTTTAACATTAAGAGGAAGAAAACAGATTCATATAACAAGAAGTAGGTGGCTGATCGTCTTAGTATGATGTTAAACTGAATTTAGTGGAATACTGGAGTTCTGGAGGGTTTGGAGTACCCCTTTATCGCTATTACTCCCAGGTCCACTCAGATCCGGAGTTGTAGTACCTATAAGTACCTGACATCAGATAGAGTATCTATTGTTTAAGTAGATCGAAAAGTGAGTTTTAAAAAAACTTGTTTAAAAAACTGTTTGAAAAGAATACCTAACAAGAATGAATAAAATAAACACTCGGCATAAAATAACCCAACAAGGGTTGACATGGCGTAAAATCAACCAACCAGTCAACCAACCAACCAACCATACCAAAAACACATTTGTTTTTTGTTGTTTTTTGTTTATAGGATAGGATAATTTGTGATAGTTTCCAGTTTAGATGTAGTATATTTAATATATCTTTGACTCACAGTATAGCCTAGATCAGTGATTCCTAATCTATGTGTCGCGAGATGTCATTAGGTGTGTCGCAGGAAAGTATTCAATATTTAAGGTATAAACGAAAATATTACTTCAACAAAGTCTGGCCTATATATTATATATACTAGCAAGTATATGCACCCTCCGGGTGCAAGTATTTAAGTTTTAATGTAATAAAATATCGTATTAAATTAGAAAGGCTAATGAAACTAAATAAGAATGCAAATAAAAAGATTTGAAACAGAGGCGGGTATAATCGAAAAATAGAACAACTGAAACTTACTCTTCCATCACTCCCGTCTTTCATTGTTATTTTTTCGAATTTAAGTATTTAGTTAAAAGAGGAAGTAAAGAATAAAATGACAGTTATTTTATCTTGTTAATGGATTTCATTTAAGATTTATTGAAGAGATTTTTGCTCATATTCATTAAAATAAAACCAAACAATTAGAAATCAATAATACTAAGCACATATTTATTAAAATCACATTTTAAATATCAATATGCAAATTAGCCTCCCCGTTCACACTGTAAACCGCTATTTTGTTGTATATATAAATATAATTGCATGTTGTTAGTATGTAGCTATGATTAACAGTATTAATAATGTAAAACAATTTTATTAATAATTGAGGTTAAAATTAAAATAAATTCATGGTGAATGTGACGTCAATAACTAAGGGAATTGTGACTTGAGTAAGGATTTAGTTTCGGTTACAGACATAAAAACACACAATCTCCATTATAATAAGATATTGGTGTAGGAGAAACTGAAATATAGTAGGTAAAACTTTACTGTAACGATGTAGGGCTATATGAAAAACGCCTCAGTGAGGATTAGAACCAAAGATGCTGAATTTCAATGCAATACGTTGCTCACTGTTCCAGTAGAACCTATCTTTAATGCATGAAATAGGTCTTATAGGTTGAATCCACATCAACACAGTTGTGTCTAGTGTTGTAACACTGCATTCACTTTTATTAAAACTAGCTAAACTTCGTAAAATCCCGTTTAACCAACAAAAATTCCAGCGATGAAATTGTACTTGCGCATTATTTGAAATGAAGTTAGCTGTTACTAAAAACAGGTTTTATGTTATTTTCGAATTAAAACGTGCGTTTTCATTGAAAATACCAATCTTGCCAATGTAGTAGAAATAAATAACGATGAATAATAAATATTTTCGTATTCTTTCATTCTTGGATCTATGGATGTATTCATTTTATGGGTGTGCCACAAAAATTTTAAACAGCTGATTGGTGTGTCGCCATACAAAAACGTTTGGGAACCACTGGCGTAGATAGTTAACTGACCAAATTCAGTTTTATGTAAGTTCACAATCAAATTCACTTCTTCGAGGCGAATGAAGAATTCTCTCATAATTGTGCCTTCCATATTGAGCTGTCTACCATTCTATAATTAATATGAACCTCACAACCTTTAAGGTTATAAAGAAGAGAATGCACCCTTCTTTGAATAGTGGCTGAAGCGTTTTTCATCCCAAAGGACATTTTAAAAAAAGAGCCTCACCAGAAGACTTCGAAAGAAAATGAATCTTTATACAAACAAACAAAGGCAGAACACTCCCGACACGAAAGGGGTTCTCTCCCTTTCCATCAAAAGGTCTGTTAGATGACTTTCCCAAAAACACTCTTTGATTCAGTGACTCAATCTGAATGATATTTAAAGATGTATATTATGAGTTTGTTTTTTTAACTCCTCAGTTTAACCCTTTCATAAACTATCTAACTTTCATTTTTTATGTTGGGTGTGCGGGGTGTAATTGTTACCGTCGAGGAAAATGGACACGGCGAGACGAGTTCAAATCCTGGATGCGGATGTTTGCATTTCATATAGCGCTAATACCCTTGGAAAAGGTACGAATCCAACTATTCTCCCTCCAGCTATGGGTAAATAGTAAGGCAGACTGGGCTCTTTAACCTTGGTGTGGCAACCGGTCTAGAAGAAGAAAAACTCTGAATTCAAACTGAATTCTCTTCTCGTTAGTGAAAACTACTTTGAGAACCCACCCTCTTTCTCTTTCCTCCGAACCAAACAATAGATTTGATAACTTAAACGAAGATAAAAATAACAATTTCTTTTTGTTATAAAAAATATTCTTATTATAAAATTTAATCGGTCACTGACATTTATTACTATTTTATTTACTTTTTGCAGTATATGTGTATCTATGTGTGTGTATCTGTGTGTGTGTGTGTATGTGTATGTGTGTGCTTACGCGCACGCCCGCGCGTTTGTGTGTGTGTGTGTGTGTGCGTGTGTGTGTGTGTGGACATAAAATACTAATTGGGTTATTGTTACTGAGGCAAAACCTCCAGATAATATGTTTTAAAAAATATGATTTTATGAGTGAAACTTCGCTCGTTCGTGCGCGTGTACTCCTCTGTGTGGTGTTGTGTGTGTTGTGTGTGTGTGTGTGTGTGTGTGTGTGTGTGTGTTCGTGTGTATGTGTGCGTGTGGGTCCGTAAATGTGGCATGATTTTATTGTAATTTGATTTTAAACCTCGAAGACATTAAGGATAATTTTAAAACGGTTTCTATGTTCGCACGCATGCGCATGTGTGCGATTATCGGCATAGTTTTGTGTGAGTGCGTGTTGCCGTGCGTATGCCGGCAGCTCCATTCAATCAATGTGACCCAGGTAATTGCAGAGAAATGCTATGAGTGGAATTACAAAAATGTCACTACCGAAGATGAGTCGTCAGATCGCAGAGTGGGAGATCAAAATTACATTCTGGGTAAAAGCGAAGGCAACTAATTTAAAAATAAAAATATAAAAAAATTGCAAATGCAAAAAAATAAAATAAAAATAAAAAAGGCGGGGAAGTGGAGGCTGGTCGTTATGTGTGTGTGTTTTTTGAATCAGGGGCGTGTGTGACTGGTCTTTTTTGCCTAAACTGTGATTTGAAGACTAGGTCAGTGGGACAACAGAGCGAGGAATAGCGAGGATATAAAAGTGATGTGAGATATCGGGCAGAAGCGGTTTTGGTGATGTTTAAAAGGGAGCTGAAAAAGGAAAATGGGACGGGGGTGATATTTAGATGGCTAAGAAAGAAGACCATGAAGAAGAAGGCGTTTATGTATACACATAGCCCCCTCTCTCTCTCTCTCTCTCTCTCTCTCTCTCTCTCTATCTCTCTCTCTCTCCTCTCTCTCTCAATATACTTTTACCTTTATTTACTTCTCTCATTTCTGGGCATCATTAATACGTACCCCCACACACGTCCGCGTGCGTATACATATATTACTTCCACACGTATATATACGCACATAGATGTATATCTATACATACACAGGCATATACTTGATTTGAAAATAAAATAAGTGGGAAACTGACAGTTACTAAGAGACATTGACTTTATGTCCACGCTACCCTAAAATTGTGTGTGTGTGTGTGTGTGTGTGTGTGTGTGTGTGTGTGTGTGTGTGTGTGTGTGGAGACAAACAGACAGACAGGCAGAGGCAAGAGGCAGAGACAGTTACAAATAGGCAGAGAGGGGGAGAGTGTGAAAATTGACACAAAAACGTCGAGAGAAAAAAGAAGTGTATAGAGAGCGCTGGACAGTCAAGGAATACAGATGGTTTCCTCGAAATAGCTGAAATGAGCATCCAATTCGAAAAGATTTGTCAAATCCGAGAGGGCTGTTTGTTGGCTTCACTTGAAACCAACCGTAATTTTTCAATATGCAAACGTGCTGACACGCACATAGGCCACATGCAAATGTCTCCTTTAACCCTTAAAGATTTCAAGAAGAACACAACCATATATCCCCACACACAAAAGTGTTTTAAATTTTATCCATAATGCCTAAAATGCTTTGCCATTAAATCACAATAAAAATTCGTCAGTTATTTTATATCTACACACGATACATGTACGTATACTTGCGTATAAAGATAAATGTTTATACGTATAGTATTTCTCTGTGTGTGCAAGTGTGTAAATGTAGATGTGTGTGTGTGTGTGTGTGTGTGTGGTGTGTGTGTGTGTGTGTGTGTTTTTGGTTATCCAAATGTATTATGTATGTTGTGCTGCGAGTATAAATTAGAATATTTTTGACTTTTCAGAAAAAGAAATCCGGTAAACAATCTTGAAACTAACTAAGGAGAAGGAAAGTAAAGAGGCGACGATAAAGAAATAAATGAACTGAAATTAAAAGATAAACAAACATAAACTCACAGAAAAAGGAAAGAAAGAAAGAAAGAAAGAAATTGCAGATGAAAAGACAAAAAGAAACAAACTAATACAAAGAAAGAAAGAAAGAAAGAAAGAAAGAAAGAGAAGAAAGAATTCAAAATGAAAGACAAATAAAAAAAATCAGCTCATGGAAAGAAAGAATGACTGACTGAATCAATGAATGATAATGAAGTCGAACGAAAAAAACAAACTCACAGAAAGAAAGAAAGAAAGAAAGAAATTGAAGATGAAAGACAAAGAAAGAAACAAACTAATACAAAGAAAGAAAGAAAGAAAGAAAGAAAGAAAGAAAAAAAGGAAGGAAGAAAAAAAGAAAGAAAGAAATTCAACATGAAATACAAATAAAAACAAATCATTTCATGGAAAGAAAGAAAGAAAGAAAGAAAGAAAGAATGAATGAATGAATGAATGAATGAAAATGAAGCCGAAAGACAAAGAAACAAACTCACAGAAAGAAAGAAAGAAAGAAAACTAAGCAAAATATGAAGAAAGGTAAAGAATGTGAGAGGTAACAAATTACAAGAAAATAAAAAACGAGAGAATCATGAAGAAAGAAAGGAGGAGAAAAAAGTGTTGAGAAAATGGAGAGAAAAGCAAACAATAAACAAACAAACAAACAAACAAACAAACAAAAGTCCGAAATGATTCAAGATTACAATTAAATTCTTTCTCCTTGACCCAATTCTCTTAATCATTTTTAAAAAATTGTTTTCCATAATTCAAAATCCTTCTTTCTCTTTTCCATGCACTTTTTCTTCCCTTTTTTTCTTCCTTTTCTTTTCCTTTCTTCTCCCTTCCCCCTCTCTCTCTCTTTCTCTCTCTCTCTCTTCTTTTCTCTCTCATTTTCTTCCTTTTTCTAATTTGCGCATGACTTCGTCATTGTTCTACGATGACGAAGATCGCAGGTTCGAAGGACAACAAGGACAATTATGGTACGTTTCTTGCAAAGATTCACATTATTCTAAGGGAAAATAAAACGGGAATTCGTGCGTGAAGTTTCCAAACGATTAATTCAATGAACTCAATATAAAATAATTAAAAAAACAAATCTACTTTTAACGTGGATCCCATTTCTGATTATCCTAATATATCCTAGCTAGCTACGACATTCTATTGCTTGTAGATTATGGATAACATATTGATATTAGTAATAATATTCTAGTCCTCATCATTAATGAAATGAAAAAATCAATGAGTAGAGACTGAACTGTCGTCGTAATGTCAATGATTATTCAGATCAAGACAAGACAAGACAGAAACGGCATTTTACCGTTCGGGACACTGAGTGCATTCGTTCATAAAATTACTTTTGTTATTTTAGTCCATGTTTTCCTTACCAAATTTCTAGAGACTGAAAAACGGGAATTTTCTTAAAAGGTCCAGTACTTTTTGCAGTCACCTTGCCTACCAAAGATCTGAAAACAATTCGATTCTTCCTTAATTCGTCTAATCACAATTCTAAGATCTTCCGTTCCAAATTCACTATTATAAGAACAGTTTTAATCTTCCTGTTCCAGTTTTCTAAGTAATGATTGAAGTACTTGTATTTTTTTTATTTTCTTATCGGTACAGCTAAGTTCATTATTAAAGTGATTCTTTTCCTTGCATACAACTATTAAATCATATCTTCTCTCTTGGGTGGTTTCGTTTTGGAGCATTATTTCTGATTAATTTCATTTGATATTTTTAAAAATCTTACTGATGAAGTTTGATAATTAGTATGTTAGTTTTGAATATCAAAATTCTTACATTGTAACCGTTACAGTTTGATTTCGAATGAATAAACAACAAGTAATCCAGTTGAACTTATCTGGTGGAATAACCACTTCGCCTTTTTATTACCACAACTGAAACATGGCCGAAACGGTGCTTCCGTTTCTTATAAAAACAATAGCTGAGACGGTACTTCCGTTTCTTATTAAACCAATAAACCACAGTAACCCTATTGATATACAGCACACTGAAGTTTTACTGCTTTGGTGTTATTTTTACTGGTTTCATGTTCCTTTTACATTTCTTGTTTTTTTGGGAAAGAAATAATTTTAAGTTAATCTTTTAAGACATTTTTTCTTTGAATTTTTATATTGTGATAACTCCATTTCTCATTTTTGTTTAAATTGTATTCAACACATTAATTTAAAAAATAAATTATTTTATTTTATCTCAATTCTAAAATAATTTCCAATAAAATTATCCCAATTCAAAAGTAAATTTTTGATTAAAACAATTTATAAAATAATTCTCAATATTTATTCCGTCCAAAATTTCTGGACATAAAAGCAACTGCAAGTCATTTTATTCTTTTCATTCGCAATAATGTTGTTGTTTAAAGAATTTCAGTTATTAGTGTTTATAGT
Organism: Doryteuthis pealeii; assembly: GCA_023376005.1. Lineage (NCBI taxonomy): Eukaryota > Metazoa > Mollusca > Cephalopoda > Myopsida > Loliginidae > Doryteuthis > Doryteuthis pealeii. Next base: position 97,353,743 of record CM042142.1, read on the forward strand.
TTTTTTAAAGAATTATTGCCAAGATTGCCAATAATGGTGGATGCAAATTTCTTTTAATGATTGAGTGATTGATTCAATTTTAATAATACTTCAACCTATCCAGGGTTATTTTTATGCCAAGCGGTAAATTGTGAGGGATGGTCAAATTTATTTACAGTCAAGTATATAATTATTATATTTCTTTGTATAATTTCATTTATTTCAAGAAGAACAAAATATCATCTATATTGAGTTGTTCGATTGCTGAATGTTCCAAGGAAACACTTTAAGGGACAAGTTATGGGGTAAAATTTAAGTTTATTTCATATATTTTCTGGTCTAATTTATTTCTTTCAAGTGATCTATATTGACATTTTCAAATGTATCTCTCATGTTGTTTGTGGTATATAAAACGCTATCTAATAAAAGAAAATAACACATTCTATTGAATGTGTTTAACAATAAGGGACTTTCACATGCTTTGTGGTTTCTTTGTTTAAGTATAAAGAAGTATGTAAATTTTGCGTGACCTATACAGGATATCGTGACTTGGTCTTTTCTGAAGTTTCTGAAGCCTGAGAATTTATTTTTTATGTCTATAACACTTGTTTATATGGGTAAACTTTAGCCATTTTCCAAATTAAAAAATGTAAAGGAACATCTAAAAATAAGATTCTATCAAAATACTTGATTTTATAAAATTCCAAACACACACCATTTATTGACTGTATAGAAGCATTCTATTAGAGCACTGTCCACTTAGAACACGAGATATCAGATATTTCAGAATTGTTTAGCACGTTCCATGACTTCTGGTAAGAGAATTCCGCTACTAATTAGTTATCAGGAGAAATCGATATTTCTGAACATTAGGAGATCATCAGGGTGCCATTCTGGAGTCCGCATACAATGTTTATCGCAGTGGGAGAAGGGGAAACAGAGCCATCTCTTCTCCGTGTACGACCGGATCGCAAGGGACCGGAAGCAGAAGAGAATGTGTCATATAACTACACTCTTTCCCCCCCCCATCAATAATCGTCAAATACCAATGAGAATACATCTGTCGAGATGACTAGCAATTTATGCACAATATGCAGGAAGAAGTGGGTCTGATTGAGCTTATTCTAAAAGTAACCCCACGCAAAGACAGTGCAGGAAACGGGGGATGAGAATATAAACTTTTTTTAGTATCATTTTGATTTTTCGGATTGTTGTCCTCATCTTTATTGCTGTATACACAACGTTTCGGCCGATATGCCCTTTGACCTTCTTCAAATGTTTCTTGTAGAACTCGCGAACCTTCTCGTCGAAATCGGGGGTTGTTTTTTTTTTAATTTTCGAGATGGGTCAAGTTTTTAAGTTTTAACTCTTTACTTATCGAATTTACCCCACCACGGCTGTACCAACTTTTCTTAGTATTTTTACCTGATATTTTAGAGTTCACTATCTATTTACCTCAAAACTCATCCTATTCGAATAAAGTACTATTATTAATGTAATCTGAGCCCTTCTGCTCAATTATAATGAACTAACCCTTAGTTTTTGTACTTTGCTCACAGTGGTGGGGGAGCTGCTATAAGCGGTTTAAAGTATACAAAGAGTTAAATGACAATTATCTTTGTAGGTTGCAAAGTTTAATTTTGACCACGAGTGAAAATAACATAGAATACTTAACATAGCTTAACACTTGGTCAAGATTAATGGAATGAGAACAATCTACCCCAAATGGATTAACAATTATCAAGTCTTATTTTAAAAAATTCAGACAAAAGAATTCGAATTGCATTACAAAAGACACAAGAATTGTAGAGAACAGTATACTTAGCAAAATATATCCTCACCAAATACAATCTTGATTATAATATATTTAAAAAGCTTGGGATTCTTTAAATTTCTTTTTTATAATATATATATATATATATATATATATATATATATATATATATATATATATATATGGTGTGTGTGTGTGTGTGTGTGGTGTGCATATATAATATATATATATATATTATAATATAAATATATATATAAATATATATGTGTGTGTGTGTGTGTGTGTGTGTGTTTGTGTGTACGTTATGTATAAATTTTGTTCTTGTGAACGTTGTTTTATTTTGGTATTTTGAAGCATTGGAGAAAAAAAAGAACAAAAAACTAAAAAAAAAGAAAAACAGAACAAAAAACAGAATTTTAATATTCCACTGTTGTTCTGTCCCCTGATTCTATCAATTCTGATATTTGGGTGAACATTCACCCTTTTTCAGGTATAGGAATAGAGACTATCTGGAGAAAAATAATACATTATATATATATATATATATATATATATATATATATATATATATATATATGTAAAACAAAATTTTTTTTGTGATGAAACAAAGAAAATACAGTGCTCAATCACAAATTGTAAGAGCTAATATTTTATTATTTTACAAAGTTTTCCAAGATCAATGTTCATTATAAACACGACCCAGGTTTTCATGCTAAAGTGGCAATCATCAGGCCGTTGAGCAAGATCCCATGGTTTTTGTTGAAGTTCTTTACTCAATGTCCATTTTGGACTGTATATAACGTCGGTTAGTTCCGCGGACGCCTATTATAGTTCGGATTTACTAAAATAATTTTTTTTTCAAAATTTGCATTTTTTTTTGTAGTAATGCCAACGAAGTTGCCTCCCTTTATTCGTTAAAAAAAAAACATTTTTTTAACTTTGAAAAAATTTTTTTTTATTTTTTATTTTTAAATTAATTCCGTTTGGCAAAGGATGCATATGTCTTCAAAAAAAGATAAAAAAGATAAAAAAGAAAGCACTTCCTTGGCACAAAAATTGATGGGACTAAAGAAAAAGATATGCCTTACAAAATAGAGTGGAGAAAATTTTAGATCATGCCAAATTTACACAAAGGCTCTAAGTACTGGCAATTATCTTTTTTATCTTTTTGAGAACATATGCATCCTTTGCCAAACGGAAAATAATTTAAAAATAAAAAATAAAAAATTTTTTTCAAAGTTAAAAAATGTTTATTTTAACGAAAATAAAGGGAGGCAACTTCGTTGGCATTCTACAAAAAAATGCAAATTTGAAAAAAAATTTTAATTTTTAGTAAATCCGAACTATAATAGCGTCCGCGAACTAACCGAGGAACGTTATATACAGTCCAAAATGTGACATTGAGTAAAGACTTCAACAAAACCATGGGATCTTGCTCACGGCCTGATGATTGCCACTTAGCAATGAACCTCTGGGTCGCTGTTTATAATGAACATTGATCTTGGAAAACTTTGTAAAATAATAAATATTTAAGCTCTTAAGCAATTTGTGGATTGAGCACTGTAGTTTTCTTTGTTTTCATCACAAAAAAAAGTTTTTTTTTACATATATATATAATATATATATATATATATAGTTATATATATATATATATATAATGTATCATTTTTTCCAGATAGTCTCTATTTCCCTAATACCTTGAAAAAGGTGAATGTTCACTGCGCCGAAATATCAGAATTGATAGAATCAGGGACAGAACAACAGTGGAAATATTAAAATTCTGTTTTTTGTTCTGTTTTCTTTTTTTTAGTTTTTTGTTCTTTTTTTCTCCAATGCTTCAATACCAAAAATAAAAAACAACGTTCACAGAGAACAATTTATACATAACGACACACACACACACACACACACACACACACACATATTATAATATATATATATATATATATATATATATATATATATATATATATGCACACACACACACACACACACAACCACATATATATATAATATATATATATATATATAATTATATATTATATATTATATATTTAAAGAAGAAATTTAAAAGAATCCCAAGCTTTTTTAAATATATTATAATCAAGATTGTATTTTGGTGAGGATATATTTTGCTAAGTATACTGTTCTCCTACAAATTCTTGTGTCTTTTGTAATGCAATTCGAAATTCTTTTGTCTGAATTTTTTAAAATAGACTTGATAATTTGTTTAATCCATTTTGGGTAGATTGTTCTCATTCCATTAATCTTGACCAAGTGTTAAGCTATGTTAAGTATTCTATGTTATTTTCACTCGTGTCAAAATTAACTTGCAACCTACAGATAATTGTCATTTAACTCTTTGTATACTTTAAACCGCTTATAGCAGCTCCCCACCACTGTGAGCAAAGTACAAAACTAAGGGTTAGTTATATAATTGAGCAGAAGGGCTCAGATTACATTAATAATTAGTACTGTTATTCGAATAGGTGAGTTTTTGTTAGGTAAATAGATAGTGAACTCACTAAAATATCAGGTAAAAATACTAAAAAGTTGGTACAGCCGTGGTGGGGTAAATTCGATAAGTAAAAGAGTTAAAACTTAAAAACTTGACCCATCTCGAAAAAAAAAAAAACAACCCCCGATTTCGACGAGAAGGTTCGCGAGTTCTACAAGAAACATTTGAAGAAGGTCAAAGGGCATATCGGCCGAAACGTTGTGTATACAGCAATAAAGATGAGGACAACAATCCGAAAAATCAAAATGATACTAAAAAAGTTTATATTCTCATCCCCCGTTTCCTGCACTGTCTTGCGTGGGGTTACTTTTCAATCAGACCCACTTCTTCCTGCATATTGTGTGCATAATTGCTAGTCATCTCGACAGATGTATTCTCATTGGTATTTGACGATTATTGATGGGGGGGGAAAGAGTGTAGTTATATGACACATTCTCTTCTGCTTCCGGTCCTTGCGATCCGGTCGTACACGGAGAAGAGATGGCTCTGTTTCCCCTTCTCCCACTGCGATAACATTGTATGCGGACTCCAGAATGGCACCCTGATGATCTCCTAATGTTCAGAAATATCGATTTCTCCTGATAATAATTAGTAGCGAATTTCTTACCAGAAGTCATGGAACGTGCTAAACAATTCTGAAATATCTGATATCTCGTGTTCTAAGTGGACAGTGCTCTAATAGAATGCTTCTATACAGTCAATAAAATGGTGTGTGTTTGGAATTTTATAAAATCAAGTATTTTGATAGAATCTTATTTTTAGATGTTCCTTTACATTTTTTAATTTGGAAAATGGCTAAAGTTTACCCATATAAACAAGTGTTATAGACATAAAAAATAAATTCTCAGGCTTCAGAAACTTCAGAAAAGACCAAGTCACGATATCCTGTATAGGTACGCAAAATTTACATACTTCTTTATACTTAAACAAGAAAACAAAGCATGTGAAAGTCCCTTTATTGTTAAACACATTCAAATAGAATGTGGTTTTTTTAATGAGAGAGATACATTTGAAAATGGTCAATATAGATCATGAAAGAAAATAAATTAGACAGAAGAAAAATATATGATAACTTAATTTACCATAAACTTGTCCTTAAAGTGTTTCCTGGAAATTCAGCAACAACAACTCAATATAGATGATTTGTTTCTTCTTGAAATAATGAATTATAATAAGAAATATAATAATTATATACTTGATGTATAAATTTGACCATCCCTCACAATTTACCCGTTGGCATAAAATAACCTGGATAGGGTTGAAGTATTTTAAAATGAATATCACTCATCATTAAAAAGAAATTTGCATCCCCTTATTGGCATCTTGGCAATAATTCTTTAAAAAAACTATAAACACTAATACTGAAATTCTTTAAACACAACATTATTGGAATGAAAGAAATAAAATGACTTGCAGTTGCTTTATGTCAGAAATTTTGGACGATAATATTGAGAATTATTTTAATAAATTGTTTTAATCAAAAAATTTACTTTTGAATTTTTGGATATATTTATTGGAATTATTTTAGAATTGAGATAAAATAATAATTTTATTTTTAAATTAATGTGTTGAATACAATTTAAAACAAAAATGAGAAATGGAGTTATCACAATAATAAATTCAAGAAAATGTCTTAAAAGATTAACTTAAAATTTATTCTTTCCAAAAGAAAACAAGAAATGTAAAAAGGACATGAAACCAGTAAATAAACAAAGCAGTAAACTTCAGTGTGCTGTATATAATAGGGTTACTGTGGTTTATTGGTTAATAAGAAACGGAAGTACCGTCTCAGCTATTGTTTTTATAAGAAACGGAAGCACCGTTTCGGCCATGTTTCAGTTGTGGTAATAAAAGGCGGAAGTGGGTTATTCCACCAGATAACGTTCAACTGGATTACTTGTTGTGTTATTCATTCGATAATCAAACTGTTAACGGTTACAATGTAAGAATTTTGATATTCAAAACTAACATACTAAATTATAACTTCATCAGTAAGATTTTAAAAATATCAAATGAAATTAATCAGAAATAATCTCCAACGAAACCAACCCAAGAGAGAAGATATGATTTAATAGTTGTATGCAAGGAAAAGAATCACTTATAATGAACTTAGCTGTACCGATAAGAAATAAAAAAATACAAGTACTTCAATCATTACTTAGAAACTGGAACAGGAAGATTAAAACTGTTCTTATAATAGTGAATTTGGAACGGAAGATCTTAGAATTGTGATTAGACAATTAAGGAAGAATCGAATTGTTTTCAGATCTTTGTAGGCAAGGTGACTGCAATACTGGACGCTTTTAAAGAAAATTCCCTTTTTCAGTCTCTAGAAATTTGGTAAGGAAAACATGGACTAAATAACAAAAGTAATTTTATGAACGAATGCACTCGTGTCCCGAACGGTAAAATGCCGTTTCTGTCTTGTCTTGTCTTGATCTGAATATCATTGACATTACGACGACAGTTCAGTCTCTACTCATTGTTTTTTCATTTCATTAATGATGAGGACTAGATATTTATTACTAATATCAAATATGTTATCCATAATCTACAAGCAATAGAATGTCGTAGCTAGCTAGGATATATTAGGATAATCAGAAATGGGATCCACGTTAAAAGTAGATTTGTTTTTTTAATTATTTTATATTGAGTTCATTGAATTAATCGTTTGGAACTTCACGCACGAATTCCCGTTTTATTTTCCCCTTAAATAATGTGAATCTTTGCAAGAAACGTATAATTGTCCTTGTTGTCCTTCGAACCTGCGATCTTCGTCATCGTAGAACAATGACGAGTCATGCGCAAATTAGAAAAAGGAAGAAAATGAGAGAGAAAGAAGAGAGAGAGAGAGAAAGAGAGAGAGAGGGGGAAGGGAGAAGAAGGAAAAGAAAAGGAAGAAAGGGAAGAAAAAGTGCATGGAAAAGAGAAAGAAGGATTTTGAATTATGGAAAACATTTTTTCAAAAATGATTAAGAGTTGGGTAAGGAGAAAGAATTTAATTGTAATCTTGAATCATTTCGGACTTTTGTTTGTTTGTTTGTTTGTTTTTGTTTGTTTATTGTTTGCTTTTCTCTCCATTTTTTCACACTTTTTCTCTCTTTCTTTCTTCATGATTCTCTCGTTTTTATTTTCTTGTAATTTGTTCTCTCACATTCTTTACTTTCTTCATATTTTGCTTAGTTTTCTTTTTCTTTCTTTCTGTGAGTTTGTTTTTTGTCTTTCGGCTTTCATTTTTCATTTCATTTTCATATTCATTCTTTCTTTCTTTCTTTCTTTCTTTCTTTCATGAAATGATTTGTTTTTATTTGTATTTCATGTTGAATTTCTTTCTTTTTTTTTCTTCTTCCTTTTTTTTTTTCTTTCTTTTCTTTTTCTTTCTTTCTTTGTATTAGTTTTTTTCTTTCTTTTGTTTTCATCTTTCAATTTCTTTCTTTCTTTCTTTCTTTCTGTGAGTTTGTTTTTCGTTCGACTTCATTATCATTCATTGATTCAGTCAGTCATTCTTTCTTTCCATGAGCTGATTTTTTTTATTTGTCTTTCATTTTGAATTTCTTTCTTTCTTTCTTTCTTTCTTTCTTTCTTTCTTTCTTTCTTTGTATTAGTTTGTTTCTTTCTTTGTCTTTCATCTGCAATTTCTTTCTTTCTTTCTTTCTTTCCTTCTTTCTGTGAGTTTGTTTATTTGTTTGTTTATCTTTTAATTTCAGTTCATTTATTTCTTTATCGTCGCCTCTTTACTTTCCTTCTCCTTAGTTAGTTTAAGATTGTTTACCGGATTTCTTTTTCTGAAAAGTTCAAAATATTCCTATTTTACTCAAGCACAACTACATATCATTTGATAACCAAAAAACACACACACACACCAACACAACACACACACCACACACAATCTACATATAACATTGCACACACAGGAATACTATACGTATAAACTTTATTTTATACGCCAAGTATACGTAAGTATCGTGTGTAGATATAAAATAACTGACGATTTTATTGTGATTTAATGGCAAAGCATTTTAGGCATTATGATAAATTTTAAACATTTTGTGTGTGGGATAATATGGTGTGTTCTTCTTGAAATTTTTAAGGGTTAGAGACATTTGTGTGGCCTATGTGCGGTGTCAGCACGTTGCATATTGAAAATTCGGTTGGTTTCAAGTGAAGCCACAAACGCCCTCTCGGATTTGACAATCTTTTCGAATTGGATGCTCATTTAGCTTTTGAGGAAACCATACTGTTTCCTTGACTGTCAGCGCTCTCTATTACAACTTCTTTTTTCTCTCGACGTTTTTTTGTGGTAATTTCAAACTCTCCCCTCTCTTGCTATTTGTAATGTCTGCTGCTCTGCTCTGCTCTGCTGTCTGTTGTTTTGTCTCAACACACACACACAAACACACACACACACAACAGCAAAACAACCGAACATATTTTAGGGTAGCGTGGCATAATCAATGTCTCTTAGTAACCTGTCAGTTTTCCCATTATTTTATTTTCAAAATCAAGAAGTATATGCCTGTTTGTTATAGATATACATTATGTGCGTATATATATGTGGAGTTAAATATATGTTATACGCACGCGGACGTGTGTGGGGGTACGTATTAATGATGCCAGAAATGAGAGAAGTAAATAAGGTAAAAGTATATTGAGAGAGAGAGAGAGAGAGAGGAGAGAGAGAGAGAGAGAGAGAGAGGAGGAGAGAGAGGGGGGCTATGTGTATACATAACGCCTTCTTCTTTCATGGTCTTCCTTGTCTTAGCCATCTAAATTCACCCCGTCCCATTTCCTTATCAGCTTCCCTTTTAAACATCACCAAACCGCTTTCTGCCGATATTCACATCACTTTTATATCCTCGCTTATTCCTGCTTGGTTTGTCCCACTGACTAGTTTAAATCACAGTTTAGGCAAAAAAGACCAGTCAACGCTCCTGATTAAAAACGACACCATAGAGCAGCTACTTCCCGCCTTTTTATTTTTTTTAATTTTTTTGCATTTGCAATTTTTTATATTTTTTATTTTTTAATTAGTTTGCCTTCGCTTTACCAGAATGTTAATTTTGAATCTCCCACTCTGCGATTGACGACTATCTTCCGGTAGTGACATATTTTGTAATTTCCTCATAGCATTTTCTCTCAATTAGTGGGTCCATTGATTGAATGGAGCTGCCGGCATACGCAGGGCAACACGCATCCAAAACTATGCGATTAATCGACACTCTGCGCATGCGTGCGAACATAGAACGTTTAAAATTATCTTAATGTCTTCGGGTTTAAAAAATCAATTACAATAAATCATGCAATTTACGGACAGACAGCACACATACACACGAACACACACACACAACACACCCACACACAACACCACACACACACAGAGGAGTAACGCGCACGACGAGCGAGTTTCACTCATAAATATATTTTTAAAAACATCTTAAATCTTGGAGGTTTTTGCTCAGTAAATACCCAAGTATTTATGTCCACACACAAACACGCACACACACAACACACAAACCGCGGGCGTGGCGCGTAAGCACACATACCATACGCAACACAACACGATACACACACTGATCACATATATGCAAAAAGTAAATAAAATAGTAAAAATGTCAGTGACGTTTAATTTTATAATAAGAATATTTTTTATAACAAAGAAATTGTTATTTTTATCTTCGTTTAAGTTATCAATCTAATTTGTTTGGTTCGGAGGAAGAGGAAAGGAGGTGGGTTCTCAAAGTGTTTTCACTTAAACGAGAGAGATTCAGTTTGAATTCAGAGTTTTCTTCTTCTAGACGGTTGCCACACAGGTTAAAGAGCCCAGTCTGGCCTTACTATTTACCCATAGCTGGAGGAGAATAGTTGATTCGTACCTTTCGCAAGGGTATTAGCTATATGAAATGCAAACATCCGATCCAGGATTTGACTGTCTCCCGTGTCCTTTTCCTCGATCGGTAAACAATTACACCCCGCACACCAACTAAAAATGAAAGTTAGATGTTTTGAAAGGGGTTAAACTGAGGAGTTAAAACAACTCATAAAATATACATCTTTTAAATATATTCAGATTGATCACTGAATCAAAGAGTGTTTTTGGGAAGTCATCTAACAGACCTTTTGATGAAAGGGAGAGAACCTTTTCGTGTCGGGAGTGTTCTGCTTTGTTTGTTTGTATAAAGATTTCATTTTTTTCGAAGTCTTCTTCTGGTGAGGCTTTTTTTAAATGTCTTTGGGATGAAAACGTCAGCTATTCAAAGAAGGGTGCATTCTCTTCTTTATAACTTAAAGTTGTGAGGTTCATAATTATTTATAGAATGGTAGACAGCTCAATATGGAAGGCACAATTATGAGAGAATTCTTCATTCGCCTCGAAGAAGTGAATTTGATTGTGAACTTACATAAAACTGAATTTGGTCAGTTAATCTCTACGCCAGTGGGTTCCCAAACGTTTTTGTATGGCGACACACCAATCAGCTGTTTAAATTTTTGTGTGCACACCATAAATGAATACATCCATAGATCCAAGAATGAAAGAATACGTAAATATTTTATTATTCATAACGTTATTTATTTCTACTACATTGGCAAGATTGGTATTTTCAATGAAACGACGTTTTTAATTTCGAAAATAACATAAAACTGTTTTTAGTAACAGCTAACTTCATTTCAAATAATGCGCAAGTACATTTCATCGCTGGAATTTTTTGTTGTTAAACGGGATTTTTACGAAGTTAGCTAGTTTAATAAGTGAATGCAGTTTGTTACAACACTAGACACAATGTGTTGATGTGGTTCACCTATAAGACTATCATGCATTAAAGATAGGTTCTACTGAACATGAGCAACGTATTGCATTGAAATCAGCATTTTGTTTAATCTCACTGAGGCGTTTTTCATATGGCTACATGTACAGTAGTTTTACCTACTATATTTCAGTTTCTCCCTACACCGAATATCTATTATAATGGAGATTGTGTGTTTTTATGTTGTAACGAACTAAATCCTTACTCATCATTCCGCTATAGTTATGACGTCACATCACCATGAATTTATTTTAATTTAAACTTCAATTTTAATAAAATTGTTTTACATTATTAATACTGTTAATATAGCTACATACTAAAACATGCAATATATTTATATATACAACAATGCGGTTTACAGTGTGAACGGGAGCTATTTGCAATTGATCTTTTAAATGTGAATTTATATATGTGCTTAGTATTATTTGATTTCTATTGTTTGGTTTTTTTTAATGAATTGAGCAAAAATCTTCTTCAATATTTAAATGCAATCATTACAAATAAAAATGTCATTTTATTCTTTACTTCTCTTTAACTAATACTTTTAAATTCGAAAAAATAACAATGAGACGGGAGTGATGGAAGGAGTTTCAGTTGTTCTATTTTTCGATATACCCTCTGTTTCAAATCTTTTTTTTTGCATTCTTATGTTGTTTTCATTAGCCTTTCTAATTTAATACGATATTTTTATTCTTAAAAAAACTTAAATACTTGCACCCGAGGGTGCTATATACTTGCTAGTATATTATATATAGGCAGACTTTGTTGAGTTTAATTTTCGTTTATACCTTTAAATATTGAATACTTTCTGCGACACCTAATGAATCTCGGCGACAATAGATTAGGAATCACTGATCTCAGGAATACTGTGAGTCAAAGATATATTAAATATACTACATCTAAACTGGAACTATCAAAATTATGCTATCCTATAAACAAAAAACAACAAAAACAAATGTGTTTTTGGTATGGTTGGTTGGTTGGTTGACTGGTTGGATTGATTTTACGCCATGTCCCCTTGTTGGGTTATTTTTATGCCGAGTGTTTATTTTATTCATTCTGTTAGGTATTCTTTTCAAACAGTTTTTTTAACAGTTTTTTTTAAAACTCACTTTCGATCTACTTAACAATAGATATTACTCTATCTGATGTCAGGTACTTATAGGTACTACAACTCCGGATTGAGTGGACCTGGGAGTAATAGCGATAAAGGGGTACTCCAAACCCCAGAGCACCAGTATTTCACTAATTCAGTTTAACATCATACTAAGACGATCAGCCACCTACTTCTTGTTATATGAATCTGTTTTCTTCCTCTTAAATGTTAAAGGCGTAATTTGTGGTGAAACACCTAAATATTGTTTCTAATATAGAACATTGTGGAACCTTCTAGAAGTTATGAAGAAGCACACTGCAACATTTTCATAAATTTAAAGAAGGGTTGTACTTATTTGTTTATTTATGATTTATTTTAATGGTATACAACCGGTGTATTTTTTTTTATATCAAGAAGTTAGTGAATCTCTTACATTTATATTTAAATTTTCGTCTAGTTGTTTTTAAGAGGGTTTTTTGCTGACAATTGTATGATATAAGTATTCCTATGATTTGCCCACATTTATATGATTTCAAGTATTCTTATCTATACTAATAATTTATACTCAATTATATGGTTTCAAATAACTTTTCTATTTCTATTTAATAATAAACATTTATTTGCCACAGTTATATGGTTTCAAGTAACTAATAATAATAATCTTTAGTAAACATTAATAACTTCAAGTAACTATTCTTAAATCAGATAATTTGCTCAGTTATATGGTACTGAGTATTCGTATTCAAAATTAATTATTTAAAAAATATATATATATTTGACTATTGATGGAACTCTGACACACTGGGGAGTGTGGGAGTACCTTTCACAACCATTACTCCCAGGTACACACTGATCTCTGGTGTGTACTTGGAGTAATGTTTGTGAAGGGGGTACTCCCCTCCAGAGCTCATACCCAAGACTTCCCCTTTTAGAGGGGACGGGAGATATTCTTATGCAGTGGATACCATATTCTAAGCCTCACTGACATAGTATATTCATTCATGGACTATATATATATATATATATATATATATATATATATATATTATATGTGTGTGTGTGTGTGTGTGTGTGTGTGTGTGTGTGTGTGTGTAGTGAGATAAATCAATAGATGAAATTGATTGGTAAGTGCAGAGATAGATCGATAGAAAGATATAAAGGAATAGTTGTCGCTGTATAGATGAGGCAGTTATTGGTTGATTTAGAAACCGAATCGATGATCTCTGAAGACCCCCACTCCACCCGACTCGCTGGTTATGAGAGAGACAGAGGAAAAGATGGAACAAGAAAGGTCAATGTTAATCACTGCCTGGGTATTCGATAATCTAAGGCAAGTTCTCTTTCAACGTTTCAAATGAAGATCATGATGCGTTCAGTATTGAATTCAATTCTAAGTTGTATTCTTTTGTTCGCTGTTATGACACATTGTCTCTTGAAGACACACTGCCTGGGAGGTCATTCATTGGAGAGCTCAGCTCAATCACCGACCAGGCAACAATAACAAGACGCTGGTCGTAATGGACAGGACAATGGGATTAAGCAGTAACTGGAATTGCCTCGGTTTTGAGTCCATTTCTTTTGGGATGTTGGATTCATAGCTTTTCCAATGGCATTAGTGATATGTGAAACAGCTTCTTTCAGGATTTGACTCAGCTACCTAGTTCAATTCTGAACCAGAGCACCCCAATTGAATATCATTGTATGTACCAATGAGTTTATTTTGTATTTCATTTTTTTTTATTTGTCTGTGATGTCTTCTTCGACATCTCTTTTTTCTTTCTCAACCTTAAAAAGTAAAGTCGTCGGGGTGACCTAAAGTCGGTATCAGCCAATCAGTGAGGGAGTCTATCCGCTTTTCACTAGTGCTAGACCAAGGAGATTGTTTTAGCGTCTGTGGTGGAGCCCACCTACCATCAGCTCCTTATTTTACCGCACAGATCCTGCGCTACTCATACGCTGAGTTGGAGAGGGTCAGTATCGAACTAGGAATCTTGTGGTTTCTAGCCAAACACTCTACCGACTGATAAATACTGTTGAGTAATTCATCCGATTGGTACATACAATGATATTCAATAGTATTTAAAATGCACAGCGGAAGCCAGGAAAGGATGGAGAAAAGTTCTTCGTGCCTCTGCAAATTTTCAGCCAATCGTTTTCTCTGGTTCGCAACCTTGCCCTCACTTGACACAAAAGAGAGAATTCTCCTGACAAATTGATAATTACACCTCTGGATGTTGATATTTAATCTGTTATTCTTTCATTTATCTATCTATTCCAGTCTATTCCTATCTATATATCTGTCTATCAGTCTGTCTGTCTCTCTATTTCAGTCTGATCATATCTATCTATCTATCTATTTATCTATCTATATCTCTTCCAGTCTATTCACATCTATCTATCTATATATTCCAGTCTATTCCTATCTATCTATCTGTCTATCTATCTATCAGTCTGTCTATCAGTCTGTCTATCTATTTCAGTCTGATCATATCTATGTATGTATGTATGTATGTATGTATGTATGTATCTATCTATCTATCTATCCCAGTCTATTCACATTATCTATCTATCTATCTCTTATCTCAGTCTGTTTCTATCTATCTATATATCTATCTATCCCAGTGTGTTCACGTCAATCTATCTATATATCTATCTATGTATCTATCTATTTCAGTCTGTTAACATCTATCTATCTATATATATATCTATGTATCTATCTATTATTTTCAGTCTGTTAACATCTATCTATCTATCTATCTATCTATCTATCCAGTGTGTTCACTTCTATGTATATATGTATGTATGTATGTATGTATGTATGTATCTATCTATCTATCTATCTATCTATATATCTATCTATTTCAGTGTTACATCTATCTATCTATATTTATCTATCCAGCGATTGGATGATTGGTAACATTACCAGAAAAATTCCGACATTTGTTACAGTGTGTAACTCATTTTTATTAATAATTGTCAGTAATTCAAATTCCAATACACCCTGGCGGTGGGGCTTGTAATAAGTTGACTTTATCCCTGCAGAGAGGTTATAACACTAAACTGCATCTGATGGTTAGCTTCAGTTCTGGGGTCAGCTGAGTGTTAGTGTCCCTACATTGTCATTACTACCTGGTCCACTTTGACCTGGAGTTGTACTACCTCTCTTTCCTATGTTTTTTTAAGAAACAACCACAAAAAGTAAATATAAACGTACAATGAGCACGATTCTCTAACCTCCACCCATAAAATTACCTGAAACTGGCTGACATTGCTTTCCACATTCACGAGTGTCCTCGGGTTATCTTCAAACTTTAAAAGAAAATTAAAAAAGCCCATCAATAATTAAAATAGGAACACCCAAAAGTTTATATAAATAGTATTTAAAAGTACAGAGACAAATAACATCAAACAATTTTTTTCTTTCATGTTAGTGTTGTAACTAATCAGACTATTCCTTATTCATCTTTTTACAATAAAATTTATATAATGGTCATTATAAAAATCGTATTTTATTCAAATGATCAATTGAATCATGTCAACATGTCTAGGGTTATTTTATGCCTAGAGGTTAGAAAATCATGCTCATTATACATTTAATTTACATTTTTATGTAATTGTTTCTTAAGAGTTATTTTCATTGGCACACAGTCAGAGAGAGAGAGAGAGAGAGAGAGAGAGAGAGAGAGAGAGAGAGAGAGAGAGAGAGAGAGAGAGAGAGAGAGACTATGAATGAAAAGACAGACATGAGTTGCTTTTTATTGGCACACAGTTCTATCGAATAAAATTATTTTTTTAGAAGATCATAGATGGGAACCTAACAGGTACTACAACTCCGATCAGAGTGTACCTGATAGTAATGGCAATAAAGGGGTACTCAACACTTCCCTGATCTCCAGAAGTGGAGCATCATCATCAGATCTATTTTAGTGTCATACCCAGGATTCCATTTTGGAAGGAGTCCTACCCCTCTGCAGGAGACACAGTCAGCCCCGATGATTGGGTAATTTTTTGTCTTCTTTTCTTTGATAGAAGTATTCATAGAAATAAAATGTATGCATTTCCCAAAGTCTAGGTCTTCTCTACTATGTTCATTTCCTACAAGAATGTTGAGCAATGAAGTATTACCTTTCTTTCATGAGATACAACGACGTTCTCGAAAAGGTCAGAAAGCGAAGATAATAACATTACCACAAGGGCCACATAGTCATAAAATCGTTTTGTAGTTCATCTAATTCAATATCATAATTCAGATATAATTGACAAAAACTGTAAATAATGTCTCGGCCTTTCTCTCACCCCTGATAGGCTCAATTGTGACTTTTTATTTGTTCTCTTCGTCTCATTTTGCAACCATATTACGAAATAGTTATCCGCTCTCGTATACTTGAGAAAGTCAGAAGGATGCAATTTTTCTAATAATTCTATAACTGTTGGTAAGGTTGAATTTCAACGTGGTGTGATATTTCTAACTCGAACCCAGTGAATTTTGTCGCTTCAAAAGTGACTCTTAACATTCATGTTGTTTTTGAGTTCAGTTGGTTCAAGGTTAGCTGAGTTCAATAAACAAACATAAAAATATATAATCATGAAATCTGTTTAAAATAACACACGATGTATCAAAATTGCTTGGTTGTAGATCCAAGTAATCAGCTTCTTTTCATATTTGAAAGAAAGAAAAAGAAATGTTTTTTCTCATGCAACCAATGGTTCGACATTAGACCTTTTGGTTGGTACATTTGTTTCCCCCAATGGGAGTTAATAATCCTCTTTAAATCTATAAAAGAATCTCTGAAAGTAATTTGGCTTTTTGGAATACTTAGGGACGGGGAAGGTATTTTAGTTGAATCCTGACTCTCTAAGGACCAATATTAGCATTAGTATATCCGTGATATACTAACTCTGAACACAACTGAAGCAACAAATTACCTAATCAAATCAAAAAGAGCATTAGTGTACAAAAGTTTAAGATTAATTTGGATGACTTCAGAAAAAATGGTGAGAATAATTTGAGAGGGCATTTTTTGGGAACTATCGGATGAATTACTCAACAGTATTTATCAGTCGGTAGAGTGTTTGGCTAGAAACCACAAGATTCCTAGTTCGATACCGGTCCTCGCCAACTCAGCGTATGAGTAGCACAGGGATCTGTGCGGTAAAGTTAGGAGCTGATGGTAGGTGTGGCGCTCCACCTCAGGCGCTAAAACAATCTCCTTGGTCTAGCGCTAGTGAAAGGGATAGACTCCCTCGCTGATTAGTTGATACCGACTTTAGGTCACCCCGACGACTTTACTTTTTAAAGGTTGAGAAAAAAACAGATATGTCGAAGAAGGCATAACAGACAAATAAAACTGAATAAATAAAAACGACAAAAGAAACTCATTAGTATATACAATAATATTCAATTGGGTGCTCTCGTTAAGAATTTGAACTAGGGTAGCTGAGTTCAAATCCTGAAAGAAGCTGTTTCACATATCACTAATGCCGTTGGAAAAGCTATGAATCCAACAATTTTCTTTCTAGCTGTTTGTAAAATACTAGAGCAGACTGGACTCTTTAGTTTTGGTATGCCATCCAGTCTAGGAGAAAAACGCTGAATTTACACCAATTGTACTCTGCTAAAAAATTGACCTTGTGTCCCATCCTACTGGTGACGGAGAGAAGTAGATATATACAAGAATATTTAATATACAGAAAATACCTACAAGTGGTATTAAAAGAAACGAATACACAAACGTGTCTCAACAGTTAGAACTATAAGCATATTGTTCCATTAACAAACAGCACGTGGAAGGTGACAAAATAGAAAAAAGATTAACTTGATTACTTACAGACAAGTGATACTAAAACTTCAGTTACTATTAAATCACCTAAGCTAAACAGCTACGAGCGTACTCAATCAGAGGGGGGGGGGCAAAGTTTAGGTACCAGACATGTATGAGAAAAACTGGGAAATTTGTAATATTGTAAAAAGTGCCGGTACCCCTAAAAGGCAACTAAAATGAGGTAACCAAGCGAGTACCCGGTACAATTAGTATTTTTGTAATTTAACCATTGTAGTTCTTTTAGACAATAACAACATAAATAGAATTATTTCTCTGAATACTTGAGATGAGGCTTGATGATTAGTATTATCTGCGTTATTCGAACTATTGTCCTCATCTTCATTGTTATCTGTACAACGTTTCGGTCGATGTGCCCTCCGGCCTTCTTCAGGTATTGAATAAAGGCTTAGATTCAAAGTTTCGGGATTGCTCCCGATTACGACAATACAGAGTGAGAACAGGATACTCCGGTGGATTGAATAAAGGGTTGGGTTCAAATTTCTGTCATGGCTCCCGACTACGACAAGAAGGTTCCCGATTACGACAAGATGTTCCCGAGTCCGAAAAGGTTCCAGAGTCCGAGAAGGTTCCCGAGTCCGACAATAAATACCTGAAGAAGGCCGGAGGGCACATCGGCCGAAACTTTGTACAGATAACAATGAACAATGAACATGGGAACAATAGTCCGAATAACGCAGATAATACTAATAAATAGAATTATTCTAATTAATTATTATTCTGATAACTTCCTTGCAATCTATTAGATTTCCATATGCCACAATTGAATGAGTCGTCTTTATTAAATTCTAAAATTACTAGTTAAGTTAAAAGTTAAATTTAATAGAAAAAAATGACATGCATTTAAAAAATTATTAAATAATCTATATATCAGTACCCTTGTTCTTTAATCTTCCGACCGTTATCATCATGCAACACCCGCTGATTAAAATGAGACCGTTCAAATCGTCTAAGATGAAATGCAAAAATGTAAATCCTTATTATCTAGTGTCGCTTATCTGCCGAATTCATTCTTCTTATAAGTGTCGTCACCTCAGCTAAATAATGGACCATTCCGTTTTTATTATAAAGAAATAAAGGGGCGAAAAGGGACATGCTACACAGAAAAAATATAATAAGAAAGAAAGAGAGTAGGTAAAAGATAAAGAGAGGGAGGGGCGAGCGCGCGGTGGTGATAACGCTGATCTGTTTCAATCGAACATAATGAAAAGAAGGAACGAAAGAGAGAGAGAGAGAGAGAGAGAGAGAGAGAGAGAGAGAGAGAGAGAGAGAGAGAGAGAGAGAGAGGGTGGTGGTGGAGAGGGTGGAGAGAGAATTGAATCAAGATTATTATACTTTTTCATATTAAACAAATTGAAATAGCTCTTAATTGAATATATCAAACTTTATGATAATTAAATTATCCTACTGTGGTATATCCGTAGGTCGTGCTAGTTTATTATAATATACTTAAGTAATAGATACCAGTTACTTTTTAAAATATCACAATTTTTTCTTAAATGACACCTCTTCTTTTCGTCATACATGTTCGGTACCTAAACTTTGACCTCGCCCTGGTTCAGTATTTAGATGATTGATAACTTAAGCAACAGCAGGCAATGTAAGAAGCCTGAGGCTTGAGTCCTATATCTAAGCAAAGCTTTGTAAATAACAACATATGATTCGAAAGCATCCTGTACAAGATGACCTCAAAAGAATTGTTTCTTTAAAACAATATGTAACATAGCGCGGAGGAAGTTTGGCTGAGAATTTCCGCCTCGTCCATCATATTCTCCGGATATGTCACCTACTGATTCCCATCTTTGCTTGTCCGTATTTGACAATATTTACAATAAACTAATTTACAGTCAGTGTGAATTGTAGCATAGTGGTTTAAAGCGGACTTCCTTATGTTGGGATATCATAGCATTGTTATTATAATGATACATTGGCTCATTCAGATAATTTCGCACGACTCTGCATTGGTTATTTGCAATGATTCAATTGCATAGAAGGATAGATGAATAGAACTCTTGATACACTGAAGTATATTCTCACTCCTTTATCTATCACGTCCGGTGGTTTTCTTGTTGAATTTCAAACAGAACCCTTCATTTGATCTACTGAAATATGCTGTTGTATTGTGGGCGAGTGGTACTGGGGAACGAGCCAGCTGTCGAAAGAAAGAAGAGTTCAACAATTCTTCAACTGGGCTAGCTATAACATGATATGCTTGATCTAACACCTTGTGACCGGTCTGACAGAGGCCACTATTTAAAGTGTCACCCATTCGAGGAGGGAGAATGCGTGCAGTAGTGTTCTGTGTATGTTGAGAAATTTTTAACTTAAGCTGTCTTTAATTTTTATTAAATCATTTGTTTTTGAAGCAATTAGTATATAATCCACCCACAATAATAAAATTATTGCAATTTCTTTGTTAATTTCCTTGGTATACAAACAAGGGTCTATAATAGAGGGTTTAAAATCCTGGTCAATCAGGTAATTGGTCTAATTAATTGATCTGCCCTCATAGCGGGGATTGGATGTTTTACCCTTTTTAAATTTGGTTTTTATTTGTATAGTTCTATGGTCGGATTCCCTAGAGTACATACTTTCTGTTTCTTCATAACTACGTAGACTCACATTAAATTCCGTGAACGTCATAGATTTATCCCTTTGGGCTATTACTGTTGCAAAGTATATATTTTACGGATTTTGTGATTAGGTCCCTATTTCTCTTCTGGTGGATTTAGTGTGAGGAGACAAACGTTTGTCGTGAAAATAGAAGGGAGAGCAAAGATACAAGAAGAGTCCTATTTGCAAACAAACGAAAAAACACGCGGTGTCCGTTGTTTATTTCGTCATGGTGTAATTGTGAAAAAATTAATTAAAATGATCCTCTGGATTTTAAATTATGAATTTAAGATCCGTTAGGGTCTAAAAATTCGTTCCCGCTGCTATAGTAAATGCATTATCAATGCACTTAATCTATACATATAATAGTGATATTCTGTGGCAATGCTTGTATAGGGTGGAGGAAAATGATCTGATACATTTCTAGTGAGTAACGTGCTGGGTTGCGACATTGTCGTAAGTGAGTAAGTCTCGCTATTTCGGACTTTCACAGTCTCAGAGTCTGAATGAGATGAATACAACAACGAAATTTCATAACGCTAAAACAAGTAGTTTTATTGTTGTTTTTTACTCTTCACCCTTTATCTGGCTCCCCCGTGTCCTTCCTTAGTAATTTCCTGCCATACAAAGCCAGACTATAAATCTTATTATAATGGAGATTGTGAGTTTATCTATCTGTAACCGAAACTATATTACTATACAAGTCACAATTCCCTTTGTTATTTACATCACATTCTCCATGATTTTATTTTTATTTAAACCTCAATTATTAATAAAATTGCTTTACATCATTAATACTGTTGACCATATCTACATACTAATAACATGCAACTGTATTTATATATACAACAGAATAGCGGTTTACAGTGTGAATGGTAAGGCTAATTTGCATATTGATATTAAAAATTTGATTTTAATAAATATATGCTTACTATTATTGATTTCTAATTGTTTGGTTTTATCTTCTTGAATATGGGCAAAAATCTCTGAGATAAATCTTAAAAGAATTCTATAAACAAGAAGAAATAACTGTCATTTTATTCTTTACTTCCTATTTTAACTAAATAGTTAAATTAGCAAAATTTACCAATGAAAGACGGGAGTAATGAAAAAGGATGGAAGAGTTAGTTTCAAAGTTGTTCTATTTTTCAATCATACCCCCTCTGTTCCAATTTTTTTTATTATCTACATTCTTATTTAGTTTCATTAGCCTTTCTAATTTAATATGATATTTTATTATATTAAAACTTAAATACTTGCACCCGGCGGGTGCATATATTTTCTAGTACCTATAACTATAATTCTTGTGAAAAGTGAAACGTTGTAGACTAATGGTACCGCGGTGAGAATAGATAAGTCATAAAAAAGCCGGAAGAAAACGAGTTGACAAAGTTCAACATCTTGTGTAGAGGGCTAGGTGTAACAAGATATATTTGATCTAGCATCTCGGACTAAAAACGGTAGTGTACCGGTAATTACTGTGCTTACCAAACTCAATCGGTCAATGCAAGTGTTGGTGTGGCTGGTCGGACGATGTGGCCACGTTAGGCAGAAATGTACATTGGGTGTTCTGTGAACCCCAGTATAAGACGATTAAAGATTTGATAATTTTCCCTATCTTTTTTAGTGGCTGGAGTATGAAAATACAAATGTCAGCGGGTACGGAAAGCTAGTGAACCATTAGAAAATACGGGAAGAATTGGTTTGAACTAGATCGAAGAAACTACTACTTACGTTCTGTCTTTTGTTTGTTTTGTTTTGTTTTAAGGCATATCAACCTCGGTGGGTCATTTAATGCCGACAAAGTTGTGAAATGAATTCATTCTTAATGCATAATGCAATTTTGTTTATCAACTCATGATTTTCTATTTAACCCATAGATGGGACCCTAACAGGTACTACCACTCCGGGTCAGAGTGGACCAGGGAGCAATGGTGATGAAGGGGTGCTACACATTCCCCAAACCTTCAAAACTGGAGCCTCACCATCAGATAGAGTTTAACGTCATTCCCAGGACATTCTGTCTTTCGATTCCATAGGTGAGAAAATGATTGTCACTAAGCACTGTTGACTCTGTCTATGTTATCCGAACTTGTTCCTAATAATTTTTACGTTCAAATATTATTCTTTAAACCTATTTTTCCTGTCAGCAAATTATCCTCTCGCTTTATTGTTAACTCGACCTAGATATTTTAGTTCTGTTACTCCTTTGACCTCACTGTTACATCGGCAACCTTTCTCATCGTCCACTGTCATTTTTGTATTTTTCTTCTTTCAGTTTCACCCTCTTGGTATTTAATAAACCTGTTGTAGAAAATCAAATCCTCTTCAGAGTCCTAATTGTTGGAGGCGTTTATTTGACTGGCATAGGCATGCATACGTTTCTGGACGGAAGCGTACTGTCAGGCATTGCACAGTTGTATTTTTCAAAACAGATGTCTTTAACACAGGTTCAGCGGTTGTCTCACTAAAACCATTGATGTCTGCGGCGGTGGAATAGATCACAGATTCATATACACGTGACACAAGCACAGACACAGACATAAGGACGCACATAACTTAGATAGGGATAGAATCTTTTGAACCCAATGTCGTATTATCTATTAATAAAGGGTGAAGAGCAAAAAACAACAACAAAACTACTTGTTTTAGCGTTATGACATTTTGTTGTTTTATTTATTTCATTCATTTGTCTGTAACAAAAGCTACGTCACTGCTTACGTCACATTACCCAAAATCGTCCTAACATAGAATAAATGCACTCAAAATTTGAGCATGCAAACTTAAACGTTTTTTAAATAAGTTTTTATAAATACTAATAAGACCTGTATTATATATTTTTATATAGTTTGTTTTATTCTAATATATATCTAAATTTATCAGAACTAAGGTTCCATTTCAAATTGTATTATTTTTTTACTCCTTTAATAAAATTTCATGATTTTACTTACTCATGGTACAAGCTCTCTGACATGTTTAGCTTCCATCCACTCAGGCAATATCCTTCAAGGGTTAATTTTTACACCGGCCGGAGGGTGTTTTTCTTTCTTTTTCATTTTTTTTTTGCTAGTGATAATGAGTTATCGCTAGCAAAAATAGAAAAAAGAAAAAAAAAAAAGAAAAAGAAAGAAAAACACCCTCCGGCCGATGTAAAAATTAACCCTTGAAGGATATCGCCTTTTAAAAAAAAAATTACAGTTAAAATATTTACAGTCAAAATGTAAGTATTATGTTGTAACAAATATATATTCTTTGAAAAACAAGGAGTAAAACCCATTTGAGATTTTCAAAGATTGTCTTTATTATTTCAGAAATAGAAATCTATTTCAAACAAAAATTTAATAACATATTAGGATTTCATTTTTTAATTTTTTTTGCTGATCCTTTTGATCTTCGTGTAACATTTTTAGGAATAGTGTTAACACAATTTCTCTAAACAAACATTTTAAGGAGTTAAAATAACAACTACCAAGAGCCGCATAGGTGAGGCACTGACAGTTACCAAGCGTAGTTGAATGTATGTCTTCACTACACTAACTCAGATATACATGATCTATCAAAGATATTGAGCACTCTTTACTCATAAATATAGCAAACAATATATAATATATATATATATATATATATATATTATATATATATATATATATATATAGATTAATAAGTCATCCACAGACACGTGTTCCGGGGTTTCACGCCTCTTCAGTGTGGCTAGACACAGCTATCCTTGGCTAGGGTCGAACTCAGACTGACCGCTTTGGCAGCCTGATATCTAATCTTCTCGGCCACTGACAGCTGTAGCGGGACTGGTGCTTTTTAAAACTATTAAGTACATAGGTTTGTTTATGTATTTTACGGTCACAGAGAAATCAAATTTCCGGGGAAACGATCATTGCTTATATGCTTAGTAGTGAGAGTTGAAGAAAAAATGGATATAAAATCCGACAGTGTAATAAAGTATAAAGTTTGACTTAATTTTGTTGTTTTTATCAAAACATATATAT
This sequence comes from Doryteuthis pealeii, assembly GCA_023376005.1. Lineage (NCBI taxonomy): Eukaryota > Metazoa > Mollusca > Cephalopoda > Myopsida > Loliginidae > Doryteuthis > Doryteuthis pealeii. Next base: position 97,378,370 of record CM042142.1, read on the forward strand.
ATATATATATATATATATATATATATATATATATATATTGCTTGAAGCTTGATTTTAATATCTGAATTATCTTTTGCGTATCATTTCATTTCTCTTCGGTGATAGTTAATCATCTTGTTTGTCGAGCAATTTTTCAACAGATTTGCATTATATGAGAAGGAAACTGCTGATATCAACATCATCGCGGTGAAATCCATTATCGTTGTACGGAACGAGTATGGGTCAAATGTGCATTGGTTTAAATATCAACTTTCTAATCCATGGTCGCAGGAAAAACACATAAATGTAACATTTACGACACTTAGACGTATCCATATCAAGATTAGACATATAATAGCTTTGTACTGTTGGTGATGTTTGCTTTGATTACTTACAACGGAAAATTCCTTTTTTCATGACATTCTGTGCATTTCCATAGTAAAATCATTAGTAATGTTTTTACATTAAATTTATTCAGACATTACATCATGGTATTAGCAAGCTAAATCCGTTACTACTGAAGAGTGGGTTCAGTCCTCACTGAATAGCTCATACTTTTGGCCTTGTGTTATATCCTACCCGTAGCGAACGAATTGGGTAAATACCTATATAAGAATTAGCGAGATATTAGTTCGAAGCTAACATTTCTATAATGCATTAGGCTATCACAATTTATAACTAAACACTGAATATTCGGTAGGGAAAAGACAAAGTCAATTTATACAGGATAAGAACATTTAATTATATCAACATAAAATAATAGAATATGGTTCAGTCCCAAACAAACAAACCAATATAAACACAAAGGTGTTCCGTAGAACGCAAGAAGTGTGGCAAGATAAAGGTGGAAAACACTGGTGCGTATATATAGTGATTGGTCTAGGAGTAGGAAAACTGAATTAAAACCAGCATATACCCAGCTCTTGTCCTCCATCTATGGGTAAACAAACACAGTGGTCTAGAAACAAAGCGGGCACCCATGTGCTTATTCTCTAACGGAGCAAGACACATCTGTTTCATTAGGAGTCATGTCGATAAAAGAAAAAGGGCTACAAGTTTGAATTGTCACGTGACCAGCGGACACGTGACATACAAAGTCTGCCTCCAATACCAAAAAGGAGACAGTTCTACTTTGTGTCTCAACACCTACATTAGATTTATTCAGTCATTAATGCTTACGTTTACTCCTGTCCACGGACAATCACCATTTCTGATTTTTAATGAAGTACAATGTTTGCTAACCGTTGGGCCTTTTTTTACGTGGCGTAAGGAAGTGGACTTGTCGTGCCAAGTTCAAATACAGGACACGTCTTTTTGAATTTCACTTCAGGTTAATGTCATTGGAAAGGCAAAGACCCTTCTTCCCATTGGAGTAAATACAAGGAAAGATAGAGCCTTCTTGCTTTGGTAAAGCAACTAGTCAAGAAGTAGGACAATTGAATTGAAACCAGCAAATAACCCTCTCATCTGTCCCAAATATGGGTAAATAGTAGGGCAGATTGGCTCTAACTATGGTAAGGCAACTGGTCTGGGAGTAGGAAAACTGAATTAAAACCAGCATATACCCCGCTCTTCTCCCCATCTATGGGTAAATGGTAAGGCAGACGGGGCTCTAGCTTAGGTAAGGCAACTGGTCTAGGAGGAGGAAAAGCACTGAATTCAAAATCAGAGGGTCATGGGTCTAATAACTTTGATCCATAAAATCCAAAACAATTACCCAAAATACAAACGGCAGATTATCTCCTCCACAACATATTTCTCCACACAGATAGATGTGATTATCAGAAATAAACACAAAACACACACACACATATATTATTTGGAATTTTAATTGAATCCCCCAGCAAAACAATAATCGGATGAAATGAAAATATATAAACACATATACTAATAACATTGTAATTACCTACCTATCTTAGGTAAGACAGAGTAAGCTAATTGAATTAAACTTAATTAAAAATCAGGTGGGGTCATGGAGTTAGCAATTCCAACCAAATAAAAACAAACACAATTGCCCAAGAAAATAAACCAAGAAGAAAATAACAGATTGCCAACTTCTTCCCCCCCACTGCCCCTTCTCCATAGAAGACATTAGAAGAACGAAACAATAAACAACTTTTGACTCATCCAGTTAGATAGATGGATATATAGATAATATAAATATGAACATGCTTAGATTGATATACACACACACGCATATATATATTATATATATATATATATATATATATATATATATGTGTGTGTGTGTGTGTGTATGAAAATGGAAAAGGAATTGAATCCGACAATATGAGGAAAAATGAGTAAAGAAAAGAAATGTAGATGGATAAAATGAATTTAATCGATATCACATTAATCGATATCACTTACACATGTGTTTCGGTCAGTTTATGTGTGTGAAAATATTTCATTCAAAAATAAATGTTCATCGGTCAGTTTATGTGTGTGAAAATATTTCATTCAAAATAAATGTTCACTCTGATGAAGGTCGTTTCTTCTATGTGTGCGAAATATTTTCACACACATAAACTGACCGAAACACATGTGTAAGTGATATCGATTAATGAGATATCGATTAAATTCATTTTATCCATCTACATTTCTTTTCTTTACTCATTTTTCCCATATATATATATATATATATATATATATATATATATATATATCAGCACACTGTCATAGATAGAAAGATAGATAGATAGATATGAGCAAACTTAGATATGTATAGTGATAGATTAGAGTAGACTAGGATAAATAGATATCTTTGATAAGTTAGTAAATCATTAATACACAAATGCCAATGCGCGCCCAGGTATACAGACACAACTCACAGGCACAGCCCTGCTTTCTTAGAGAGACAAAACTTCACATAGAACACATAGGTTCTCAATCATTGAACGTAAGAGATAACGAAATAATGATGGTCACACACAACATACTATATATATATATATATATATATATATATATATATATATATATATATATAGAGAGAGAGAGAGAGAGAGAGAGGGAGAGATTGATTAATTGATAGACAGATAGATAGATAGATAGCTATGAAAACACGCAAACTCACAAAGACACATATAAACATATTTATAGAGATACGTACATAGATTGATATATCGACATATATGAACAGATTTAGATATATAGATATGCAAAGCCTCAAATATCTATCTTCTCTCTCCTCTCTCCTCTCTCTCTCTCTCTCTCTCTCTCTATATATATATATATATATATATATATATATATATATCAACAGACTTAGATAGATAGATAGTTAGCTAGATAGATAAACAGATATATTGATAAATAGATAGATATAAATACATTTACATAGATCGATAGATAGATAAGAACAGATTTAGATAGAAAGATACATAGATATATATAAACAGATTGCGATAAATTAATAAATAGATATGTACATACATAGATAGGTAGGTAGGTGGATAGATAGAAAGAAAGCTAGGAAAATACAGCTATTGGTAGATAGGTAGATAGTATATTTTGTCATTATATTGCGAATTAAAATTTTGATAAATTTGTTTAATAATAATGGAGATTGTGGGTTTGTCTGTCTGTAACCGAAACTATATTACTATACAAGTCACAATTCCTTTCGTTATTTACATCATATTCTCCATGATTTTATTTTTATTTAAACCTCAATTATTAATAAAATTGTTTTACATTATTAAGACTGGTGACCATATCTACATACTACTAACATACAATTGTTTTTATATATTCAATAAAATAGCGGTTTATAGTGTGAATGGAAGGCTAATTTGCATATTGATCTTAAAAATTTGATTTTAATAAATATATGCTTAGTATTATTGATTTCTAATTGTTTGGTTTTATCTTATTGAATATAAGCAACAATCTCTGAGATAAATCTTAAAAGAAATCCATTAACAAGAAGAAATAACTGTAATATTATTCTTTACTCCCTATTTTAACTAAATAGTTAAATTAGGAAAATTTACCAATGAAAGACGGGAGTAATGGAAAATGATGGAAGAGTTAGTTTCAAAGTTGTTCTATTTTTCAAGCATACCCCTCTGTTCCAAATCTTTTTATCTGCATTCTTATTCATTTTTATTAGCCTTTCTAATTTAATATGATATTTTATTACATTAGAACTTAAATACTTGCACCCGGAGGGTGCATATATTTGCTAGTTTATTTAATAATTCCTATATGATATCATGAGTTACAAAAACAGCCAATGATTTAAAGACGCAATTGAAACGTATGAATTAAAATTAATTAAAAATATGTTATTACGTTTAACGAACCTGATTAAATTTCTTCTTCCGGTTGGCTTAGGGGGCGTAACTCTAATGAATATTATGATAACTTCATTATGTGTGAGGTAAGACAAAATAATAATAAATTGGCAACAAAGCTGTTGTTTGTCTTTTAGAATTTCTGGCATTTGGTTTGTTTAGTTTTAGTGAGACGCGAATGTTTATTTTGTTTGGTTTCTAAACGACTTTTACATTTTCGATGAAAGACGTTCTGCTAATGTTTTTTCAAAATCCTTGCAAGTGTTGAGCAAATTCTTGATGATATTGAGCTGGATGCAATCTCAAAGCTGTTTCGCAACTGTCAAGATATATATATATATATATATATATATATATATATATATATATATATAGAGAGAGAGAGAGAGAGAGAGGGGGGAGAGAGAGAGAGAGAGAGAGAGAGAGGGAAAGAAAGGAAGAGATAGAGAGATAGGAATATATATATATATATATATATATATATATATATATATATATATATGTCGTCGGTGCGGGCTAAAGTCGGTATCAACCAGACAGCAAGGGAGTCTATCCCCTTTTCACTAGCGCTAGACCAAAGAGATTGATTGAGCGTCTGAGACGGAGCGCCACACCTACAATTAGCTCACGTTACTGCACAGATCCCTGTGCTACTCATACGCTGAGTTTAGGAGGGCCGGTGTCGAACCAGGAACCTTGTGGTTCCTAGTCAAACGCTCTACCGACTGAGGTACACCGACCCATTATACAGAGAGAGAGAGAGAGAGAGAGAGAGAGAGAGAGAGAGAGAGAGAGAGAGAGATTAGTAGAAAAAAGAAATTAGCATAATGGAATGATAAGGTTGTTAGATATATAGATATACATGATCAATGAAGAAGCTGAAATAGACAGATAGATAGATAGATAGATAGATGAAAATAGAATGAAATTGATAGGTAGGTAGATAGATAGATATGCATAAATAGACTGATAGATAAATATCTTATTATAATGGAGATTGTGGGTTTGTCTGTCTGTAACCGAAACCATATTACTATACAAGTCACAATTCCCTTTTGTTATTTACATCACATTCTCCATGATTTTATTTTTCATTTAAACCTCAATTATTAGTAAAATTGTTTTACATCATTAAGACTGTTAACAATATCTACATACTAATAACATGCAATTATATTTATATATTCAACGAAATAGCGGTTTACAGTGTGAATGGGAAGGCTAATTTGCATATTGATCTTAAAAAATTTGATTTTAATAAATATATGCTTAGTATTATTGATTTATAATTGTTTGGTTTTATCTTAATAAATATGAGCAAAAATCTCGGGGATAAATCTTAACAGAAATCTATTAACATAAAGAAATAACTGTAATTTTATTCTTTTCTTCCTATTTTAACTAAATAGTTAAATTAGGGAAATTTACCACTGAAAGACGGGAGTAAGGGAAAATGGTGGAACAGTTAGTTTCAAAGTTGTTCTATTTTCCGATTATACCCCCTCTGTTCCAAATATTTTTATCTGAATTCTTATTCAGTTTCATTAGCCTTTCTAATTTAACATGATATTTTATTATATTAAAACTTAAATACTTGCACCCGGAGGGTGCATATATTTGCTAGTATACATAAAAACAGACTGAGCTAGCAAGCTAGATAGATAACTAGATAGATAGAAGATAGAAATAGACTCAGATTTATATATATATTTACCAACCCCTCCACACGAGCAGGATTGTGACACAATGTCAATTTCTTAAGCGGAGTTTAACAGGTTTGAATTCAGAGTTTTCCTTCTCCTAGACCGGTTGCCAAACCAAGGTTAAAGAGCCCAGTCTGCCCAACTATTTACCCATAGCCGGAGGGAGAGTAGGATTCATGCCTTTCCCAAGGGTATTAGCGCTAAGTGAAATGCAATTAACACGTCCAGGATTTGAACTCGGGGAGACGAGTCCATTTCCCATGACTTTAACCATTACACCACGCGCTTCCAGATTCCAGACTCAGATTTATACGTAGGCATGAATGGACTGACAAGTGTTGAGTAAGTTGTTGATAGTACCAAACTGGATACTAATTCGAAGCTGTTTTGCAACTGCCAGAGAAACTTAGTAATATGGAGAACACCTGTAAAAACGAAGAACACCAACGAATATTGACGAAAAGTCAGTGACGAACCATCTGATGCAGACTGACTCGTTCAATTGTGATTATAAGATTACAAATAAAACATATACTCACACATATACATACATAATAGACACACACTAGCACACTCATCCATAGACACACACACACACACACACACACACACACACACACACACACACACAATGATGATATATGTGTACACACAAACACACGAACACCAATTCATACATACGAATGAACACATGTAGAGAACACAAAATATGCACTAACTTATAAATACACAAATACGAACGTACACGCACAACTACATACAAAACACACACACCAATGCACGCGCACACATGTCCAAAGAGAATATACATCCCCAATTAAATATACGAATACACGATTCCCTATCTCACTCCCTTATGTATATATATATATATATATATATATATATATATATACATGTATATATATATTATATATATATATATATTATATATATATATATATATATATGTATATATTGCATAATGAAAGAAAATATACTTACACACACACACACACACTCACACATATATATATACATATATATTGCAAAATGAAAAAAATATACTCACACACCACACACACACCACACACACACACACACATATATATATATATTATATATATAGAGAGAGAGAGAGAGAGAGAGGGGGGATAGACAGACAGACAGACAGACAGATAGATAGATAGATAGATAGATATGCTGACTGAAATAGCTAGCTATATAAATTGTTGAAAATAACTGTTCGGATAGACATATATAAACAGAATCTCTCTCTCTCTCTCTCTCTCTCTCTCTCTCTCTCTCTCTCCTATATATATATATATATATATATATATATATATATATATATATAGAGAGAGAGAGAGAGAGATAGATAGATAGATATGGAAATAATTGTTACCAGAAAGCGATTACAACATGAACAGTTGTTGCTTCTCATTTTGTATTGATACCAATCCAACATTTGATGTTTCCACCTTGGTTATGTTGAGCGAAAGAAATAAGGCAAATAAATATTTTGAACAGAATCACGGTCCCATATCCTTCAGTTCAAAATTTGTATGTATAAACAAAATCTGCGAGGGAATGCTTTCAATATTAAAACCATGATGGATTCATTCACAAGTTGCCCAGTGTTCATGAGATTGATTCTCACTGGGCGCCCTTTACCCCTGACCCTGTACCACAACTAAGCTAGACTAAATAAATCTCTCCTATTATAATTGACAAACAGACAACAATGTCGTTGAGTATGAGTCTGTAACGTGACAGTTTCGTAAGATTGGGTTGGGTAAATAAAACTGAGTTCGATTCTCACTGGATGCTTTTTAAAAAGGTGGTTTTTAATTACGTATTGCTTAAAAAAATAAACAACAAAACCCCAAATTAACCCAAATTACTATACATTTAATGTTGAAAAATATTTTTTTAAACTAAGGTTAATTGAAATTATACATTGCAATAATAACACAAACAACTGTCTCAATAATAGATTCAATGATAATTAATTTCAATGGTTAATTAAATGTATAGTAATTTGTTTTTTTGTTGTTTATTTTTTAAGCAATACGTAATTAAAAACAACCGTAATCCCCTAAAACCATAACCCAATTTGCAAAATATTAATTCATAGACTGTAGTTAAACTGTCATTGGGTACCACCAAAAAACTTTCCGTTTTAATTTTCCGACCTAAATCAAAAGTCAGCCCCTGCTACTTGCAACTTTATAATCTTACACACACACACACACACACACACACACACACACATATATACATATATATATATATGTGTGTGTGTGTGTATGTGTGTGTCTGTGTGCACGTATATATGACCGATTAGATAACAGTGACTAAGGGCGCGGCAGGGTTCAAATCTCGAATCAAACGAGTTAGAATGTACATACGTTAAAGTTGGTTTGGTTTCTTTGTTGGCATATCAATCTTCGTGGGTTATTTAATGCCAAAGCCAGCCTTGTAGAAGAACAGTAGTGATAATGATTAGGTCCTAGTTGTGTGAGTAGGGGAGGTATCATACCTTTTCTAAGACTATTAGTCTGGAAGTGAACGTAAGTAACGTTACTGGAGATCGAACTCACTTACTACAATGTCACAGTCTCACACGCTTGCCACTACGCCACGAAGACTCTCTCAAAAGTATGTTCATGAACAATAGGACAACAATAAAGATCAAGTACTAAAAATTGGACCCAAAAACAAAAAAAAAGCATAAGACCTACCCTGTCAAAGGGGCATAGAAAATGCAGACTGCACAGGGGTAAGGCCACCTTTAAAAAGGTGTGTCCTGAGTATAACAGTAAACTGTACCTGGTGGTGAGGCTCCAGTTCTGAAGATATGCGTAGTATGGAGTACCCTTTCATTATCATAATTCTTAGATCCGACTCAGAAAACAATTGCTTTACACACACACACACATATGTAATATTGTAAAAAAAAATTGAAAAAACACAAGTTTATAAACGAATATTGTTTATTTCGCCTATACTACAGTGTTTTAGTTTGTTTAAATAGATCTTCCTCAGGGCTTTCGATGGTTTCAGGAAAAATAAATTATTACTGAAAACAAAAAGTCTGCGAGCCTCTGTTTTTTGGTGTCTTGGGCTTTTTTTCTTTCTTTTTTTTTTTGTTGATCTTCAAATGTGAGGAGGAAAAAATCTATTTAAAATTGTTGACAAACGCAAGCATCTTTAAAAATACTACTACTACTACTAATACTACTACTAAAATATAATATCACAATAATATAATTGATATATCACAAAAAATGAGTGCAAAAAATTAGATGATGCAAAAATGTAAATATAAACGTACAATTTGTATTATTTTGATTTTCAGACTGTTGTCCTCCGGCCTTCTTCACGTGTTTCTTGTCGAACTCAGGAACCTTCTCGTCGAACTCGGGAGCCATAATTTTGCTACCGGGATCCTTCACGGAACTTCTAACGGACCCTTTCTTCAATCCACCAGGATAGACAGTTCTCATTCCGTTGGTCATTACCAGGTAAAAGAGTTAAGCTTTATTAAGTATTCTATGTTGTTATCATCTGTGGTGGGGATTGAACCAGTAACCTCCAGATGGCTGTCACTTAGAACTTTATTAAGACAACCTATACATGTGTCTAACAGTCCAAACATCTAAGTAAAAGTATAAAAAAAGTCGTTGGAGTGGCCTAAAGTCGATATCAGTCAGACAGCAAGAGTATCTATTCTCTTTTCACTAGCGCTAGACAAAGGAAATTGTTTTTTTGCGTCTGAGGTAGAGCGCTACACCTACCATCAGTGCCTTACTTAACCGCACTAATCCTTGTGCTACTCATACGTTGAGATGGTGATGGCCGGTATCGAACCAGGAACCTTCTGGCTACTAGTCAGACACTCTACCGACTGAGCTCAACCGGCCCTAAACATCTAAATAATGCAAATTATCGGGCCTCATCTAAAACATCCAGATAAATAATAAACGTAAAATGTATATAATTCCTTAAAATAACCCCAGATGGATTGTCATGACTTTAAAATCAATCAATAAATCAATGAATCATACATCGGAACTTATACTCAACTGAGCTAAGCTGAGTAGATAACATCGATAATCGATTCGTCACACAACAACAGTTTATATTCGCTTAAAGTGATAAAGATGTAACGTGATATGGTGATTGTGATGGCATACTCGGTAATAAATAAATAAATAAATACATAAATAAAATAACCCACTGCGTAAAATAGAAACCTCTTCCCATGTCCGATGGGGGTGGGGATGGTTAGCGGTTTTGGAAATGGAAACGCAGATGCAAGCAAAAGAAAGAAGACATGCAAAACTGGACTGAGTGATTCGCCGTGGGACGTCAAATCTTGAAAGAGGATATGTGAAGTGGCTCGGGATTCTGACGAAATGTGCCGTGAAGAATGCGACTTTTGCGTTTTACATATTCATTTTCTTATCTACAATTCGAAAATATGCAACCTTACAAATCTATGCGTCTCATTTTATATGCTTGTGTGTTTATATACGCAACCTATACAGATGGTTACGTTACTGTGTAAAATAACCTATGAACAATTAGATATCCAGGCTGTTTCAGAAAAAAAGTTCCTATCATTTCGAAATCTGATAATTTGACAAATTCTCGTTTGAATAATCTCAAATTTTAAGAGCGCGCGTAGAAACAAATCAAAATTCTATGTTTATTTTTCTTTCTTTTCGTGTATCGAAATGCCATTGACTGGGAAAGAAAAGGCTTTTAAACATTAAACATAGGATTTTGAGTTGTTTTTTTACATGCTGTTAAAATTTGAGATCATTTGAATGAGAATTAGTCAAATTATCAAATTACAAAATGATAGAGAGAGAGAGAGTCAGTCTCATATTTATAGCAGATACCCCTATCATGTGTATCTATTTATGTGCGTATATATATATAGAGACAGACAGACAGACAGACAGAGGGTGTTACACTGGATAAAAGTTTATTTTTGGTGGTAATGTTGACGTTCAAACGTTTTGGTTTATTTAAAACCTTATTCAGGACAATATGATAAAAGGATGAAAAAATGTTTGTATATATATATATATATATATATATATATATATATATATATATATATATATAATATTAATGATTTGAAGGCAATTACAATGCATATAAAAAATAAAAACAAAAAGATGTTTTTTTTGTCTTATCGATTTCAAAGTAGAAACTTAATCTTCAGAGGTGAATACCTGATATTCACCTCTGAAGATGAAATTTCTACTTTGAAATCGATAAGACAAAAAATAACATCTTTTTGCTTTTAGTTTTTATACGCATTGTAATTGCCTTCAAATCATTAATATATTATAACATACTTAACAATGCTTCAAGCAAATTACCAATTACTTTTATATATATATATATATGAGAGAGAGAGAGAATCATATATATGTATACCTTAAATGATATCAATTTCTTAAAACACCCTGTACACACACACACACACACACACACGCACACACACACACACACACACACACACACATATATATATATATATAATAACATAATTTAGCTACACATCTACATATACTCACATAAATTAATATATGCCTACACTCGGACAAAACCTACCACACCAATTGACCATCAACCACTGTACTTCAAACAAATATCCCCCCCCGCACACACAACTGACCCAGCGACCCCATTCTACCCAAAATTCACCGTTCCTCTTATCTCACATCACTACACACTCACCTCCTTGACCTCCCGGCGCCACCACCGCCACCTGTACTTTGCTTTGCTTTAATAAAATTACAATGACTGAAGAGGTCTGTGAACACGGACGAAACTGTTTCATCCCGTGACTTGTTTTGAGTTGTTCATTTCTTGACCACTTCCTTCTATCTACAGCATATCGTCGGATCCTAAACCCATCCACCCTTCCTTATATATATATATATATATATATTATATATATATATATACCAAGCCCTTCGCACGAGCAGGATGTAACACAAAGTAAATTTCTTAAGTGGAGCTTAACAGGTTTGAATTCAGAGTTTTCCTTCTCCTAGACTGGTAACCTAACCAAGGTTAAAGAGACCAGTCTGCCCTATTATTTACCCATAGAGATGGGAGTAGTTGAATTCATACCTTTACCAAGGGTATTAGCTCTATCTGAAATGCAAACAACCTCATCCAGGATTTGAAATACATTTCCCACGACTCTCACCATTACACCACTTGTCTCTACATCAAATATTGTATTTTGAAAATCATGTACTTCTTCTTCTACTGCCATATGTGCATATGGGTTGGTGTTGCTTATTTTATAGATATGTCTCTAGTGGGTTGAAAATTTGAAAATTGTCTCATTTAAATTTTATATCCACTAAAACATTCCTTCCAAAAACTTTTGAATCATGACCCTCATTTTTTAGATGAATTTTGCCCCCCCCCCCAAAAAAAAACAACACCAGTTGGTCAAAAAAATTATGACCCTCCTCTAGCAGACAGATCACTGTCGGTTGGGGCAAAAGAATACGTCAGGTACACCTCTGCAGAGAGGTAATAAACCTTAATGGGTCCACATGTTGGACGTAGATTGCGACCATGATGCTTACTGACGGAATCCTCTTGGCTAAGCAATCCATGACTTGCAACACAATTTTGACTCTTAATTGGGCTAGACGGGAGGAGTGACAGGCCACAGCCGATCAAATGGTTGATCACGATGAGCCGTTATCACTTATATGATTTTCTGGACCGTATTAATCAATTACTATAATATAGAAACCCTCAAACCTTTCTATCATATATGTGTATATGACGCTAAACTAAATCTAAGTTCAAATTATGAAGCTCTAAGGAGTGAAGAGTACCCCTTCATCGCCATTACTCCCAGGTCCACTCTCACATGGGGTGATAAGGTCCCATCTATGAGTTAAATAGATTAAAAATGAGTTCAAAAACGAATTTAAAAATTATCTTAAAGATGAATACCAACTCGAATTGATAAAACTATAATTTGTCTGAATTTTAGCCGCTGTATCGTTGATCAGCAGTCAAACTATTCAAAATGATTTCGTAGATTGGATCCTTGCGATGCTCGGATAGACAGGGAACATCTAAAGAAAGCCGGAGGATACAGCGGCCAAAACGTTGCGTTTTTGCATACCACTATCCGAAAAATCAAAATAATAAACAAAAATATCTTTGGCATAAAATAGCCCAAGAATTGACATCTCGTAAAATCTAACCAACCAACCAACCAACCAACCAGCCAACCAACCAGCCAGCCAACCTATCAACCAAGATTTCACTCATTTTGGATAAAAACAATCATTGTAGATTTTTGCTATGAAAGACCACACGCGTAAACATCTACTTATCACGAGATTTTTCTGTAGAAGAAACGTCATAAAATTAATAAAATTCCGTCTGAATAAAAATAAAAGTTTGAAACTACATTTTATCTATTCTTTCAGAGGGACTAAATTGTATAGTTTCTTTGTCATTCAAGAATTGGGCAACACCTTAAAAGGGAAATTATTAACAAAATAAATGAATAAATAAATAAATAAATTCGAAAAATAAATATGTAATTCTGTTCGCTGACTGTATCATCTATAGTAGAGTAAGACCCCCCCCCAAAAAAAAAGAAGTGTCCAACGTATGACACTAAACTGCATCCGATGGTAAAGCTCCAATTTTGGAGATCTGGAGAGTGGAGAGTACCCTTTCATTGATACTCCCAGGTTCACTCTGGTCGTGGTATTACCTGTTAGTGTTCTGTTTATGGGTCAAATATAACTTTGAAAAGTGTTCGTATTCGATAGGACTTCAGGCTAAAAAATAGGACTAAATTGAAGAGGTTATTTTCCATTTAAGAATTAGGTAACACCTGATTAAAGAAATTATTTGCACATACTTAAAAAAAATAGATACGTACTTTGTTTTCGTAAAAAAAAAACACATTTTGTACGCCCTGTCGGTGGGGCTTATAATACGCTGACTGCATCACATGTAATAGAATAATATCTCCACAAAAACAAGTGTCCAGATTATGACAATAAACTGCGTCCGATGTTAAGGCTCCAATTCTGGAGGTCTCGAGAGTGGGGAGTATCCCTTTATTGATATTACTCCCAGGTCCACTCTGGTAGTGGTAATATCTTGTTAGGATTCTATCTATGGGTAAAATAGAACTCTTTGAAAATCATTCGCATTCGATAGGATTGTGTGGTGAAAAAGAGAAAAAACACTTAAGAAACAACTATGAACTGAAGCAGAATTGAAACCTCACCAGCAGATATAGTTTAGTGTCATACTCAAGACATCTCCTTTTGTGGGGGCCTTATTTTTTAGCGGGGGATATAGTCAGCGTATTTAAGCCCCGTCGACAGGGTGTATGTGATTGTGATCTCCAAACATATTTTCATGATGTTTGAAAAGTTAAAGGGGCGCTTATGTAAGTGTGTGAGTTCCCAAGGGACAGTACTTTAAATGGGTCTTTATTTTTCCATCTCATCTAGATTCGTGATTTACGGGTATGTTTCTTGCTACCCGATATGTGAATTTTAAAAAGATTAAAAGATAACAAACAAAAAATAATTTATTTTCATTTTTTCCCCTGTTTTTGAAAATCTTTCTAGTCTAAAAAATTCCTTTTATTTCTTTCTTCTTAAGAAACCGTTCCTGAAAATGTAAGTGTGTTAAATTTGACATTGTTTATATGAATGCAATTCATGCAAAGTATTGTATATATATATATATATATATATATATATATATATATATATATATAT
>CM042142.1:97395641-97400641 GCA_023376005.1 Doryteuthis pealeii
CAAAATATCTCCGTTTAAAATTATTAATATTGGATAGTGTTACAATTTATGGAGTAAATTGTTAGCAGACCTTGGAGTTAAGAATAAGGACCGTCAACGTGAGATCAGGGGAGCCAGTGGAAATTTACCACTGACTATTAATAACCCTTGACCCCTAGAGACGCGAATCTCACGCGATAGATTGACTTTTGAGAAGCAGATGTGTCTCTGTGAGTCAATTTCTCGACGCGATTAGATTGACTTTTGAGCAGAGCAGACGTGTCTCTGCTGAGGTCGATTTCTCCCGTGCGGCGAATAAGTAAAATGGGCTGATAACATAAAAAGCTTGATCAAGCGAACAATAAGTCTTGTTTTAATTACAAGGATCAAAATCAGCCCAGAAGAAACCAACACTTCGTAGAAGTATCAATCAACAACTAGACAACAAGAGACAGAGGAGATGGGAGAAGAATCAGGAAGAATCAGAGTAATTAGAGAAATGAAGTGATAAAGTAAGACCATCTCTTCTCTAAAGTAAGTCTCTAATCTATCTCTCTATCATCTGAGAACTCTCACTCACTTTCAATTATAGTGGAAATTTACCAGTGACTATTAGTAACCCCTTGACACCTAGAGATACAAATCTCATGCGTCATGAGAGACACGTAATTTAGTTTTAGATTCGACCTGACTTTGAAGTAGAGCAGACGTGCTGAGGTCGATCTCGTCCACACAGAAAGTCACGGTCTAAATGAAAAAGCTTGATCAAGCAACAGATAAGTCTTGTTAATTCATTTAATTACAATGACCAAAAGCAAAGCCCAGAAGAAGAAGAAGAATCCCTTAGAAGAATCAGTCAGCAACTAGACAATGAAATGGGAGAAGAATCAGCAAGAACCAGAGTAACTAGAGAAATGAAGTGATAAAGTAAGACCATCTCCTGTCCAAGTAAATCTCTCTAATCTCTCTCTCTCTCTCTCTCTCTCTCTCTCTCTCACTCGAGAACTCTTTCACTCTCGTTTATATACCCGATGTTCGACGTGGGGTATACAACAATAGAAATACTTGATTCTAAAAACTGTAAATTATTTTTCTCAAAATAATTACTTGAAGCTATAATTGCTTACGAAAAAATAGAAACAATTACTTGAAACCATATAATTGTTAGAATATTACAGGAATACTTGAAACCATATGACTGTGTACAAATCATTTGTTTAAGAAATATATGATATCATATAACTATTTGCAAAAACCTCTTAAAAGTCAACTACATAAAATATGTAAAATATAAAATGATTCGGTAACTTCTGGGTATAAAATAACCAATTAAAATCAATCATTTATAATGTAAAAAAGTTTTGAAATAGTTGATGGACGAGACCGGTAAGGATTAACACACACACACACACACACACACACACACACACACACACACATATATATATATATATATATATGTATATATATATATATACGTGTGTGCGTGTGTGTGTGTGTATAATCAATCTCTGGTTAACAATTTAAACCATACCCTCATATGAAATTCTTATTTTCTTCTTTTTTTGTGAAAATAATTGAACATTGCAAGATACAAAACCCGATAAAGCGATATAGTCAAAATAAAAATAAAGTTAGAATTTCTTTATTGTTTATTTTTGAAATATTGAATATCATCCGAAATTGTTCCCACTGTTACCAAATCTCTCAGACAAAATTTGCCATATGTAAAAGTTTCTTACTGGGCCCGTAGTCACATGTTTTAAAAAGTGTATTCAAAAGTGTATGTGTGTATGTGTGTGTATGTATGTGTGTGTGTGTGTGTGATTGTGTATGTATAAATGTTCCAACCGACGAGTGAGTTTTATATTTTATAGAAAACATATAGAAATCTTAGTAACACACACACACAGACACACCACACCACACACACACACACACACACACACACACACACACACACATATATATATATATATATATATATATATATATATATACACATATGCATACGACAGTTATTTTATTTCAAAACTTTCTGATTTTTTTCAGTTAACTTACGTCCCCTTATTTTAGGGGCGCAAAATATCGGTGGGGTTATATAAAGTTGAAACTAATTACAGTATAAATAAAAAGACAAAAGACCAAAAGTGTGAATAGAAAAAAAAAGAGGTTGCTCTCCTCGTAGAAAATAAGTACCGAAAATCGGAAAATTAGATGTAAAATAAAAACTGAAAATATAATTTTTGGAGTTTTTTTTTTTTACTCTTCGATTATTATTTAATTGGCTATTATCTTATAAAAGTTTATGTCAGTTTCCCACCTCTGCAATTTTCAAACCAATACACACACACACACACACACACACACAACACACACACACACACATATATATATATATATATATAATCTCAAACTTGGTTTTAAAATGGCATCGGTGAGAAACTGAGAGCTACCAAACACCGTTGACTTTATATCTTCGCCACAGTTATATATATATATATATATATATATATATATATATATATATATATATATATATATTAAAATTTTGTGTATTTTGGCAACAAGTTATTCTCAAGGCATGTATTATTAAACAATACGGAGTATTCCTTTTTCATTTTTTGTATTAATATCTTTTCCAGTCTTCTGGCGATCTTTTTTGAGTCTGGATCCTATTGATTTATGATATTTCCCATACTAATATCCCGAGCGATTTCGCAACCCCATGATGATGACTGGCGAAACAGTCGAAATCGCTCGGGATATTAGTATGGGAAATATCATAAATCAATTGGATCCAGACTCAAATAAAAAAAGCCAGAAGACTGGAAAAGATATTAATACAAAAAATGAAAAAGGAATACTCCGTATTGTTTAATAACACATGCCTTGAGAATATATATATATATATATATATATATATATATATATATATATATAAAACAGTTTAACAGGTTGAATACAGAGAGTTTTTCTAGACTGGTTACCTATCCAAAGTTAAAGAGCCCAGTCTGCTCTACTATTTATCCCTAGCTGGAGGAAGAATAGTTGGGTGCATCCTTATTCCAAAGGTATTAGCGCTCTGTGAAATGCAAATTGCTTCGTCCAGGATTTGAACTCGGGGCGACGAATCCATTTCTTACGACTATAACCATTAAACCGCGACTCTAACCTTTAGACCACGCGCCTCCAACATGAGAGACATATATGGTCTATTAATAATATTAGAATGTATTTGCTTGAAGCTGAGCAAATCAATGTTTGTCTCCTTAAGGTTTGTTCCTATTTAGTTTAGTTCTATTTCGTTTAATGACACAAAACACATCCCAAAATATTTCTTAGCTTTAGGATTAAGTTATTCCATTTTTTTGGCTTTAATTAGTCGTAATTTGCAATTAAGTAAAACACTCACCCATCTCTTACCTCACATTCTACCTATCACTTCTCATCTCACTATGCATATCTTGAATAACTACTCCTTAAATATGTTAGTTCTATCTATGATATTAAAGAGAGATTGGAGTGTGTGTGTGAGAGAGACAGATTTAACTTCACCTTTCCGCAACCAACATACAAATAAAGTGACAAGGCAAATCTACCTCTTACACCTCCAATCTCTCTCATGTTTTTCTTTTAATTCTCCGGTCTTATTTATTTAAAAAAATTAATTCGCTTTGCAAACTAACTTTCTTTCTGATCACACTAATCTAAAAATACTTAGTATTTTTATATATAAATCCATACACCGGAAACTTATATTAAAATTGTATTATTAGTTGACTTTTTGAAGAATTTCATGTGATATCCCGTAACAACATGGAAAAGAACCAGAAATTTGCATGATTTAAAGGGTTTTTTTATATTTAAATTTCGATTTTTTTTTACTAAACTTTCAATTTACAAAGCTCAAAAATCTACTTAAAATTCATCGAGCGAGGGAAAACATAACTTAATTGTTTGATTTCTAAAAAAGCTGTAAATAAGTTTCGTACACAATGCATCTTAAAATTGTTTTCTTAGTTTAAAAAAATGAATGCCATGTAAAATATGTTTTATTATTAATTTAAAAAAATTTATAGAGTCAAAGGGGAAAACAAATAAAACAATTGTTAGTAAAAATATAGGAAGAAACTATTTAGCCGGTTCTGGTAAAATAGACAAACCTACTTTTATGCTTATCTTACCAGCCGTGTAAATACTGTTATTTTGAATGCAAGTAATTTTAGAATTAAAAACACAAATTTAACAGAAAATTTTATTCCTATTCATTTATATTTATATTTTGTGAAGGATAAAGATACAAAAATTCTTCTAAATGAAAAATATAGATACCGTTACTAACTTTGTGATCAAACATTTGAATTTTTACAAAATTTGAAAAAAATTAAAGGAAAGGATAAAGTTGAATTTGACCATCATGATTTATTTTCAAAGTGGGAAACTGTCATTTTCCACTAGCAATTGTTAAAACATAAAATTATAACCGTAACCGTAACCGTAACCCTAAAACCAACCACAACCCTACACCTAACCCTAAACCTGACCCCAACATAACCCTAAAAAGATGAATTCTTGTAAATTACCATTTTTAAGAATAGAGCTTTTAGATAGATTGTTTTCAAGTTTGTTTGTATCACAGAAATGCTCAACAACTACTTTTTATGCAATTACCTTTTAGATAATCACAGATTTCTCGTCAACAACTATTTTAATCTTTTAGCTTTTAGATAGTTTAAAATACATTTAAATATATTTCAAATATATTTGCTGGCAAAATAGCCTGTGGTCTATTTTAATAGGACCGGTAAAATAAGCCTAAAAGCAGGTTTATTTTACCGGAACTGGCTATCTAGCCTATTCAAAAAAATTTATATGAAAGTACAGAATTAAATTGTTTTATTTCTAAATAAATGTAAAATAGATAAACTTCGTCTACGTAAATAAGAAACAAATATTCGTCGAACCAGAAATTTCCATGATTAAAAGTATCTTTTTAATTAAACTTTCAGTTTACTAAG
>CM042142.1:97405641-97408141 GCA_023376005.1 Doryteuthis pealeii
AATGTAGGAAAAACAGTAACATACAACTACGCTTTCTCCCAGAGCAGTGGCTATTTTTTTAGCATTATTTCCCAAATATTATGCTTCCCATCTTTAATGTTTAAGTTCATCTCTCAGTAATTCAATGAGATTCTCCTGTAAACAGACATCTACGTCAGCAACATTAACTTCCAAAGGAAGTATCGCCCAATGTGGCATATATAGCTTAAGTAGGTCGCGAAACCGAGCCTGCATATCATGTTTTTCAAATATTCAGCATACAATGCAAGGTCATCATCGTGCAGATCACCGCTAATCGATTCCAAATCAGGAAATTGTAATAATGCACAACGTATGATATTTATTTTGTAGAACTGTACTTTTAATGGATAAGCAGAAATAGCTCTTTTGGAAGATAGAAGATCAGACCTTCCTCCTTAAAGTTGTTTATTAAGTAAATCAGTTCTATCAAAATATATCAAAATATTTTTGTTGACAACTAAGATACTATCATGGACTCCCAGTGTTGCTATCATGGACCAAATAAAATCTTATGTGTAACCCCAAGGACCATATTGATCCCGGTTGAGAACCACTTGTCCTATCCTTGGGTAAAATACACACTGGGCTCAACAGATTGCCTATATACTGGCTTACTGTAATTTTACACATGAATAATATTTGTTGCATAATTATATCCTATCTAATAGATTAGACTTTAGACACCGGAAGATACAATGAAATCATTGTCTGCCTTGCGATGAAGAAATAATTAATAATCTAGTCTTGTAGACCATTTCGAATTAAATAACTTCGACCTTCACCTGGGATCTACCCGAGTAGGCTACGGCCATACTGGGCTGAACCGATAACGCGTCCCATCATGGTTCAATGCCTTGCAATCTACTCTCGCAGAACAATTACTACTGATTAGTGAGTTCGATCCTCGCTGGACACCTCATACTTACGACCTTATCCTTAAGAAAGAAAGAAGTTGTAGATTATTATTATTATTATTATTATTATTATTATTATTATTATTATTATTGAGTTTTTCACACCAGCTGTAGCTGGTGGTTCACTAGAGCCTGAGTGACAGCAAGTCTCCTCAGGTCTTCAGAACTCTTCTGAGTATTCTAGCCGATCCAAAGAGTACTGTAGTTTGGATGGTCTCGATTCTTCTTCTGATTTCCAATTCACCCAAATTCGTTTCCAGAGCTTTGGGGATCTTTCCAAGGGCATCAATTACAATTGGTACGACCTTCAACTTCATGTTCCAAAGTTTCCTCAGTTCTCTGGAAAGGTCTAGGTATTTGTTTATCTTTTCCCTTTCTTTCATTTTCACTCGGTGGTCGGCTGTTATTATTATTATTATTATTATTATTATTGTTGTTATTATTATTGTTATTATTATTATTATTTTCAATTTTAACTGATGGTTTTTCACTGAGGTCTAAGTGACTCATTTCAAGTCTTATCAGGTCTACAGGACCCTTCTAAGTATTATAGCTGATTTTAACAGTTGTTTCTAGTACCTCCAATATTTTTTCAGGTCTTAGGAAGCTTTTACAAACGTACAATTAGTATCCCCATCACCTTCATCTCCCACAGCTTTTTCAGCTGTTTGGTAAGATCCCTGTATTTGTATCTCGTTTTGCTTTCTTTCATTTATGGTCCGATGGAACGGCAAAATCTACATGATGAAAAGATCCTTTCCTTTTGTTAATTGATACTAGGTCTAGTATTCAGTCCGGGAATGGGCAATCTATTTGTAAATTTGTAATTAAATCCCAGAGAATATTATGCGAACATTTTCTCGGACTAATTCTGGTTTGTGCATATACGATTTGTCAGTAAAGTTGAACCTCTTGCACAATTCCCAATGGTTTATATTTCACACCCAGTCGTTCATACTCCTGTATTCCTTTTGTGCCAGTTTGCTGTATTCGTTTATTATGGGATTAACAGTTTCATCTTCATAGTTTTATATACCAAGTTTCGTGAATCGTAGTTATATCCAATTAAGTGTCATTGTCCGATAAAACAATTGATATATTTTATAGATATTTCCAAAGTTCAACTTAGTCTGCCACAAGGTCATAAATGTAGAGCACTCGTGGATGATCAAAAAAAAACTTTTTTCACTAATATTACATCAGTGTACATTTTGCTTTCATTGATTTGTCTTGAAGATATCATGTTAGATTAACTTAGTCTGGTACAAGAACACAAATTAAGAGGACATAGAGAGTATTAAACTGACTAAAAAGCTTTTTATTTAAAAGATAAGCTCTTCATTTTGATATATACAAAGCTAAGACAAAATTATACCATAGAATATAGACATGAACTTAATCAATACCATACATGATCCCCAATGTTGATAACACATTGTTAAAACCAAAAAAAAAGAGTATAGATATAAACATACATTACTTCCTAACCGTTAGGCATGACATAACCCCAAACGGGTTGATATGCCTTTAAAATCGATCAACCAACCAACCAACCAACCAAAGCT
>CM042142.1:97413141-97461528 GCA_023376005.1 Doryteuthis pealeii
GGTAGACTGAGTTCGTTAGCCTTGGTTAGGCAACTAGTCTAGGAGTAAGAAAACTTTGAATTCAAATTAACTTTCCTTAACAATGAACATTGAATCGCTCCCCAGCCATAGCGAAGGGTTGTGTAAGTACATACTAAAGGGTTACCCATTTAAGTACTGAACAGATTAATCGCTGCTTAACTTTGGTGAAATGAGTGGAACCGTGACCGTAAGTTAAGTTTAGTGTAGTCTGGTAGTTCTCGAAAATACATCGTTAGAGGTCAACTTCATTAGCTTCTTTACTGCCACTTTATAGAAGGCGTCCGAATATAATGGTTCCTACTTAACTTCGTTTTTTTCTCCTTTCTGTGGCTTCATTTATCCGTGTTTAAACTTAGAAATATATAATTTATAATTTTCACTTGAGGACAGTTCAAAAGTTCAATAATAATAATAATAATAATAATAATAATAATAATAATTCCGGCAATTCAGAGATGTAAAAGAGAAGCCATGAAGAGATTCCTTTTATTGAAACGATAAAGAAAGAAAAAAACACACCTTAAACTAAGGTTGTTATGAACTACAGTACGAATAAATCTCCTTCACATTTTATTATAATATATTGTTAAAATTTCATTATTAGTTATTTTTTTGTTAATCTCTTATAGCGGTTAATAAATAAATGAAAATTTATCTCATTTTTTAGGTGTGAACAGTATCGCCCATAGAAAAGGAAAATCTTTTTGAACCTCTAGTGAGACCAAAACAGGCTGCCAAAAGTAACCTCTGATTTAATGTTTACTGGATGCCAACGCTATTTCGTAACAAGAGTTCACTGTAAATAATTTAAAAAAGATAAAAAAGTTTATTTCCCTCTAAAACCAAAAATTCCAGTATTCTATGGTTTCTAGTGGAACATTATACAATCATTAACTATTATTTATTATCAAACTCTAAAAGAGAAAACCTAGTTTTATTTAACAAGAAGAAAATAATTGATCATCACGGTCAACAGAGTGAAAGTAAAGGAAGGTTAAAAACTGGACCTAGCCAGAGAGCTGAAAAAACTGCGGAACATGAAAAGGACAGTGATAAAAATCGTAGTTGGGGCCCTTGGAACAGTCCACAAGAACATGGAAAAGAGACTGGAAATGAGATGAAGAAATTGAGACCATCAAGATCTCATTACTGAAAGCGGCTAAGATACTCAGAAGAGTGCTAGAGACCTAAGAAGACTTGCTGTCACTCTAGTAAAAAATGTTAGAATAACATCCATTCCCCTCACACTGCCATGTATTTACTGGTTTATAGATTTGGAAAAATAAAACTTTATCTTTGAAGGTTACCAATAACGTTTAGATTTATTCATCTGTGTATCTGTGTCGCAGGAAAGGTATGAATCTAACTATTCTCCCTCCAGTTATGGGTAAATAATAGAATAGACTGGGCTCTTTTACCTTCAAGTGGCATTCGGTCTAGGAGAATAAAAACGCTGTTCATATCTAAGAAACGCTACACGAGTAGCGCTACCATGACTAAGCTAGATGGAGCTATCATTACCACTTGCCTAAGTTCCCTTGTCCCACTTAATAGTTTAAAATGTGGAAGGTAATTCTATTACGCCTGTATATATTTTCTTATATAATTAGACACATGCTTTTCAGAATATGCTTTATAGTTGATACATGTGCGTGGGGTGTGTATGTGTGTGGGGCTAGCAGTGCAACTAGTCGTGCTGGTTTGATTTCTGTAGATGCGAAAATGAAGAAGCTAATGACTTTTTCTTTTACTTGAGTGCTCAAAGCTGGAAAAGAACAAAACTCGATTGTCTTCCTTATTTTACAACGGAAATTAGATGAGCAGTCAATAAACTGTCCATTAAACGCAGGAATTGTTGCAAATTATAATCAGAGAATACAGAAGATAGCATGTGAGCTGCGTAGCAAGCTAGATATATAAGGATAACTTATATATATATATATATATATATATATATATATATATATATATATAAAGGAAAGAGAGAGAGAGAAATATATAAGGAAATTGCGATAGATATGAACAGACTGATATATATATATATATATATATATATATATATATATGTGTGTGTGTGTGTGTGTGTGTGTGGGTGGGTGGGTAGGTAGGTGGTTTTACATAGATAGATAGATAGGTAGATAGATAGATAAAAAGACAGGCATTGATATATATAATTAACATAGAGAGATAGAAACCGACTGAGATAGATAGATAGACAGACATATAGATAGATATTGACAATGGTAGATAGATAGATCGATAGATAGATAATGGGATAGCTTTGAATATCTATATATATATATATATATATATATATAAGTTAGGGTAGCGTAGACATAAATTCAACAGCGCTTGGTAACTGACAAAAGATTGAAAACTGAATAAAGAGTGTTTAATGTCATCAATGAGACCATGTGTATGCGACAGACGACCGCTATGGCAGGCTCCAGAAAACCGGAACGAAAAGAGAGGCCTTTCGTAATACCGTGGCGACACCGGTCGCGGTTCCGGCTTAGAGGCTTTCAGCCGTTATCGCGCGGAGGCAGCTTGGCACCGCCGCTCGTTCGAGCGAGCACGCGAACCGTTGCTCCGATCCCGCGGTTTCTCTCGTACTGGACGATCGGTAGGATAAAACTAACCTGTCTCACGACGGTCTATACTGGTGCATACTGAGAGGTATGTTTTGAATTTGAGTTTGAGTTTTGTTTAACGGCATATCAACCTCTGTGGGTCATTTAATGCCAAAAAGGTTATTTTGGATTTCAGTCTTTAAAGTAGTGGTTCTATGGAGATGATTGGTTATGTTCTGTTATATTTTGTTGAAAAGGTTGCTTTTTTTTTTAAATTTAAAATGTTTTCAGGGTTTGTATTCTTAAAGATGTCTTTCAGGTTTCTTGCTTGATAGTAATTTGCGCGGATATGTTTAAGTCTGTTACAATTTAGAAGGATATGCTTGGTTGTAAGTTTAAAAAAAAAAAAGAAAAAAAAGAAAGAAGTTTGTATCATTTAGATTTTTCTGACTGTTGTCCCCATCTTTATTGTTGTATACACAAGGTTTCGGCCGATTTGCTCTCTAGCCTTCTTTAGATGTTTCTTGTAGAACTCAGGACTTTCCTGTGGATTTCTGAAGCCTTCTTGTCATAATTGGAAGCCTTCACGGAAGTTCGAACCGAACGCTTTATTTAATCCACCGGAGTAAATTATTCTCATTCCGTTAACCATGATCGGGTAAAAGTG
The DNA here is from genome assembly GCA_023376005.1 of Doryteuthis pealeii. NCBI lineage: Eukaryota > Metazoa > Mollusca > Cephalopoda > Myopsida > Loliginidae > Doryteuthis > Doryteuthis pealeii. The sequence continues at coordinate 97,416,400 of CM042142.1, forward strand.
TTAAGCTATCTATTCTATGTTATTTTCACCTGTAGTCAGGATTGAACCAGCAATCTCCAGATAATTGTCACTAAGAACTGTATTAACTCATTACTTTTACCCATTTCACCATATGTGTCAAGTCTCATCACAAAAGTTAGAACAATAAAAAAAGGGATATTTAAAAATGGATTGCAGCTACGGGACTCAGTCGAAAAGATGGTCCATGGAATGAAAACAAACAGACTCTCCGGTATAGAAAATGTTTCTTGTACAGCGGTCAGTAAAGAAGGTCATGCTGACATTCTTTTGGTATATGAAAGGAACCATTGCTTTTGATTTTCTTAAAAAGGTGCAGCTGTAAGCAGTTTTTCCTATTGCCAACTTAAGCAAAATACTTATTTATTCAATGACCCTTGTGTATATATATATATATATATATATATATATATATATATAATATATATATATATATACGAGGGTCATTAAATAAATAAGGAATATATATATATATATATATATATATATATGTATATATAATGGATCTATGTTTTGCTTCCAAATTGAATGTATTCTTCCCACAACTTGTTAGGAAAGCAGATTTCAAGAGATTTTCAATAAAAACCGAATCCACACGAGCAAAGCAGAACAATACATTCACATCGGTTTTCTTCTGCTTCATTGTTCATGTTTTCGTTTTTCCGATTTCGTTTCACTTATTTTCAATTGGCTCATTCCGATTTTAGCATGTCTATTTATCTCAGCGATTTAGCAATCACCACAGTTTCTGCAAAAGTTGCCAATTGGGAAAGGAAATCTAAAAAACTGAAGAAAATACGTATGTGTTATTGAAATTTTGAGAAACCACAGAGCATAATAATTAGATTACGCCAGCAATATGAATTGTTAAAACTTTGAGAATAATTTAGACATTTTGGAGATTGTTTTTTAAATGTTTATTTATCTCTGGCTATCTATCTATCTATCTATCTATCTATTTCGGTTTGTTCATATCTATCTATCTATTTATTTATCTATCTATGTCGGTCCGTTCATATCTATCTATCTATTTTGGTCTGTTCATATCTATCTATCTATCTATCTATCATCTATCTATTTTCGGTCAGTTCATATCTATCTATCTATTTCGATCTGTTCGTATCTATATCTATCTATCTATCTATCTATCTATCTATTTCGATCTGTTCGTATCTATCTATCTATCTATCTATCTATCTATCTATCTATCTATTTCGGTCTGTTCATATCTATCTATCTATTTCGATCTGTTCATATCTATCTATCTATATCTATTTCGATCTGTTCATATCTATCTATCTATATCTATTTCGATCTGTTCATATCTATCTATCTATCTATCTATCTATCTATCTATATCGGTCTGTTCATATCTATCTATCTATCTCAATGGAGACGCGAGGGAAATGAACACGACAAGACGAGTTCAAATCCTGGACGAGGATGTTTGTATTACCCATAGCACTAATGCTCTTGGGAAATATATTAATCCAACTATTCTTACTAGAGTTATGGGTAAATAGTAGGACAGACTGGGTTCTTAAACTTGGTTGGGAACCTAGTCTAGGAGAAGGAAAAACTCCGAATTCAAATCCGTTAAACTCCGCTAAAGAAATTGACCAAGTGTTGTATCCTGCTCGTGCGGAGGGGTTTGTAAATACGTATCAATCTATCCCAGTCTGTTCATATCTATCTATCTATCTATCTATCTATTCGAGTCTATGGTTATTTTATTCTTAAAGGTTAGAAATGCTTCCCTTATACGTACATATTTGTATTTTTGCGTATGTGTTTCTTAAAGAGTTTTTTTTGCACTGTCATATGATATCAAGTATATAATTTTATTTTAGATAATTTTTGTATAGTTTCAAGCATTCGTATCTAATACTAATATTTTGTACGTATATTCAGATTTAATATTAATTATTTGTTTTAACACAAATATTTTCGCATATTCTATCGCTCAGTGATTCATTCGAATTACATCCAGTATTTGCACATAGCTAATCAATGTAATATTCTGCATGTCGACCAATACTAGTGTGTATATGTATAGGTGTCTAAAGGAAAATATCACTTATTAGTTCGTCCTTAATTCTCCAGGAGTATCCAGTTTGTTTTAGGTTTGTGCGATAGGAAGTAAGTGGTCGTACAGCTGTTTTTTGTAGAGCGCTGCTTCCAACAGCATCTGCCACCGATAAGAATATAGACACCATTTGCGCACAAGAAGTTGATGTTACCACAGCGAACTAGAACTACAATATCATTAATCCGTTAATGGAGGGACATTTGTGTTGACATCTCCATTTAAAAAAAACCCATCAATGCCGCCATTGGAGGTGAAGAAATGACTCTCAGTCATCGTGCTTTAAAGTAACTAAAATCAATATATATATATATATATATATATATATATATATATATATATATATATATATATATATATATGAGGAAAGGAGAATTGGAATAAATGTGACAGAATGTGGTTAAGAGTAGAGGTGTATATGGACACACCATTGTTGGTCGACAAACACACATTTTTGTCCTCACTTTTTCCTCTATTCTTAACCACATATATATATATATATATATATATATATATATATATATATATATATATATATATTTGGGAGAATATGTGCTTTTTAATTTTAGTCAGACCTAATTTTTTGAAAGTTAATTCATTTATTTTTAATTAGGCGGGATTTTAACTAATTATAATTAAAAATAAATGAATTAACTTTCAAAAAATTAGGTCTGACTAAAATTAAAAAGCACATTTTCTCCCAAATATACTGTCGGCTGAAAATAGCTAAAAGTTGTTTATATATATATATATATATATATATATATATATATATATATATATATATATATATATATATATATATATATATATATATATGATAAAAAAGAATGTCCCCAAAATGGATTATGTTTTTAGAAAAGGTTTTTAGAAGATCTTCTGATATCTTCTTCAGGCTTTGATCAATCCTGAAGAAGATATCAGTAGATCTGAAACACGTGTCGCAAATGTAAGATAAAAATGATAAAAACTTTTTTCTAAAAACATAAGCCATTTTGCGGACCTTCTTTTTTATAAAATATTTAAATTTCTCCCGTTGGAACCAGAACAACACTTTATATATATATATATATTATATATATATATATATATATATATATATATATTTATCGTCCCCTTACCTATTATGGTAGAGGCGTGTAAGTATCATTGACAAGGTTACTTTCGCGGGGATTGTTCTCTGTGTACCATGGCCGAGGCAATATGTTTTCTGACTATGCCTGTTGGGGTCCCGGTTTCAATTTCTGTCGTCGGGAAATCGTTAGTATACATCGCTTATGAGACTTAATAAAGTCGAAACAGTCTGTGCGATGTTCTACACACCGAGCGACCCTTTGCAGGGATTACACTTGTCAAATTTATTTTCTATAAAGTATCGAATTTTATGCGATACATGCATCGTAATTGCCTTCAAGCAAAAATAATAATAACAATAATAATAATAATAATAATAATAATAATATATATATATATGTATATATATATATAAGTTAAGAGAAAGGAAATGAATCCGACGGTATGAGTATAGATAAAAGGATATGAAAACAACACAATATGCTGTTAAAGTGAAAAGATTTTATATCATATTCATAGCTAATATTGAACAATATTTCGATTTATAAAAATCATCTTCAGAGATTTTCGTCTCCGCTATTGATAAGGCTGGAGTATAAACAAGCTCTGAAGATGATCTTTATAAATCGAAATATTGTTCAATATTAGCTATGAATATGATATAAAATCTTTTCACTTTAACAGCATATTGTGTTGTTTTCATATCCTTTTCTCTCTCTCTCTCTCTCTCTCTCTCTCTCTCTCTCTCTCTCTCTCTCTATATATATATATATATAATATATATATATATATATATATATATAAGTTGGCATATCTACTTGTGTGTGTGTGTGTGTGTGTTAGCGCCAGCACATGTATGTACATAAAAAGGTAGAAACAGGACATTGGTTTCTGGGCTCTTAAGAAGAAAATGTCAAACGGTAAGACGTGGGCGGTGGTTATATTTAAAACCATCAATTATGCGAATATTGAACCACGCGTATTTTGTTTCTACCCGAGTCTTTCAAACAAAAATGCTGCACTGTAATTTTTATTTGTTTATTGTTGTCAGCAATAACCGACGTGATAACATAATTTATAATTTCCACAAAATATTCCCAAAGAAACAAATTCAACTAATTGTGTAAAAATTACGAGCGAATGGGTTGCTAAATGTCTGATACGTTTTGAGCAATGTTCAAACACAGGCATCGGCGAGGAATTCAAATGCTGATTTTCAAGGCAGAACAATCTGTTCCTTCAAGATGAAAACGATACATCACACACACAATGAACACACACACAATGAACACCACACAGTAATTTGTTTATAGTGGTGAAGGCTTGTGTTGGACCATCCACACTTTTTGACACAATCGATAAGAAAGAATTGGTGCATCAAGGGTTGCCACAAACCCAATCAACGACCGACCTCAGAAATCTTGAATTCAGAATAATCCCTCTCCTAGACTGGTTACCTACCCAAGGCTGAAGAGCCCAGTCTGCCCTACTATTTAACCCATAGCTGGAGGGAGAATATATGGATTCATACCTTCATATATATATATATATATATATATATATATATATATCAGTGAGAGAGCGTATGTAGATAAACAGGTTTTGCCTGATGATCACATAGGCGAAAAACCGGCAGTGATCAGTTGTTTTTAATGAATATAAGAAAATGAATTAATCCATTTGTGCTATGCGGAATAGTAGGAGAAACTATGTTCTTTAACTATGGTTAGGTAACCAGTCTAGGAGAAGGAAAATTCTGACTTCGGACCGGCCTTACTCCACTGAAAAAAATTGACCCCATGTCGCATCTTGTTTGTGGCTAAGGCGTTGGGTAAATACATTCTCATAACACATTTCAGTGCTTGTTTACAATAGAAATAATAGAAAATAGTATTTTTCTGAGATGATGCATTTTCTTCACCACATGAGAGTTGTTGTCGTAATGATTTGTGCTCAGTATAACATCATAGAGGTTTTCAAGGGAGCAACTTCAATACATGACCTCCTCACCAGAACTCTAGATGCTGTAAATATGACTGGAGGATACATGAATAGCCAGCCGATCTTTAAAGATCATACTTGAAAACAATCGAAAAACTATAATCCAAGGCGAATCAATAAAAATCCACCATAACAGATATCGTATTGATGAAAAAGTGAGTGTGTGTGTGTGTGTGTGTGAGAGAGAGAGAGAGAGAGACAGAGACAGAGACAGAGACAGACAGAGACAGACCATGAACTTCTGTAAAAGGAGATCAAAAACCACATTGGAGGTGAAGAAAGTGGCAAAAACAACAAAAAGTATTGTAAAAGTAATCCATACTATATGGAGACGCGCTTTGTGTAATGGAATCGGCGACCCGAGTTCAAATCCCCAACGAGGCTGATGTTTCTCTTCGCTTTTTTGCTTTTGGAAAAGCAGGAATCTATCTGTCCCCCGGGTAAATAAGGGTAAATAGTAGGACAGACGGGGTTCTTTAGCATTAATAAGGATACCAGTCTAGAAGGATTAAAACTCAAAATTCGAACCAGCAGTAATCCGCATAAAATTGACCAAGTGTCACATCCTGACCGTGGCGGAGGGGTTGGGTAAATACATACTGTATGCTTACTAGAAGCCTGAGAAGGGCTAAAACCTATACTGACTTCGATATTTGTTACATAAAAATGAAGATGAGGATACTAGTTTGGCTAAGTTATAGATTAACCGAATCTGAACTCTGTCTTTGCTAACTGATTTAATTTTCTAAATATTTGAAATATCATTTCTGCTAATCTATGATTTATTGGTCAATCTTCATGCCATGTCAACCCGTCTAGAGTTATTTTATGCCTTGCTCTAATGAAATAGCGTTCATTTTGCATTTATATTTACATGCTTTGTGTAGTTGTTTCTTGATAAATTCTTCAACTGTCAGAGCAAATAGCAATAAATCTAAATAAAAAATATTAACTCCAGGTTAGATTTGAACTCTCATCACACACATAACGAATCTGTCTTTCATAGCCCAAACAGGATTATAGCTAGCGTTACCAAAGTAATGTTCTACAAAGTAGAACAAGACACGTTTGCGAATTACGTGATGAGCTCATGAAACGTCGCAGGGCGTTAATGCTGATTTGGCCTTAGAATCTACATATAAAAGCGAATGGTAAAAATATGTTTCAGTATTTGTGCTTTTTTATGATTATCGAGCAAACCAACGTTTCGGTGGGATGGGTCACAGCAAGTGTTAAGCGAGATCGAAGAAAGGATTTTCGCTTGTTCAACCTTTCTCTTTTCCCTCATTCTTTATCCAAATGAAACGAGAGCTGCTATCAACCATAGAGCACCAAGTTGCGTCGTATTTTCTATGATACTACTAATCCCACCCTGAGAGAAGATCAATAACTAAGGCGCCAAGAGTTCGTGGATAAACGGGTTTATCTTGCTATGCACTTGCTAAGGATATACATTTATTCAGTTGAATTAGAATATTTTGGTTCTTTTCCTTCAAAGGATTTTTTGTTATGAATAAAGGATATCTGTACAGAAAGATGAATTATGCCGGTGTTGTCTGGATTCCGTTGACGCAAAAAAAAAAGAGCTTGTCTTTGAGAGCTGACTATTTCCTCAGTGGAAATACTTTCAAAACCTGGTTGCGAAACTAGACACCCAAAACAGTTAAACGCTTCTTTCATCCCCCAGAAAAAGGGGAACACATTCTTTCTTTTAAGGAATCCTGATTACATAACTAAGCTTAGATTGGATTCAACGGTGCGTAGCGATGCTAGAAAATAAAAGAATATTCTTCTTAAACCCCAAAATTTTTTGGTAAACAGTTGTGTTATTGTTTGTTACGTGATGCTAAATTCTTGACCAGTCGATAAAAGATCTTTTTGCATCAACTTACAAATTGAAATATTCAAGTCGATATAAAGATAAAAGTGATATTCGATATGAAGGATGATAAATATAATTAACTAACTATATAAACATATGAAGTCTATCAACAGTATATGCTAGCAAATAAGATATTTAAAGATACGTAAATGTTTCGAGGGCAGAGATTCCTTTAATTCTCTTTCACCATCCATTCCCATCAGTCATCGTCCTTGATAAGTCCTCTAGAAGGCACCCAGTGTACACACAGAGTTGATGAATGAAAGTTTTGACTGGTCGGTCTACACTGGTGTGTCCATGTGTAGAAGTTCACTGGAGAACGTCGCTTATGAGTTCGCCCTTATTCCTCCAGCAGTGCATAGCATGCCCTGTTCGTCTTACTTGGATGGTTTAAAACAGCGGTCCCCAACCACCGGGTCGCGACCCGGTAACGCGCCGCGGACCAGTAGGTACAGGGCCACACAGAACGTTTGAATTTTTCTTTTTTAGAAAGGATTTCGTTTTAAAATAAATATTTTCGTTTACAGAGATGTTTTTGATTGTTAATTTATGAACAAAGGGTTGTTTATTGCCTGTTGATGCTTGTATTTGACATAAGACCAGTGCGGATGGTTTATTATTAGATTACGTCATTAACGATTATCGAGCAAATGTAGGCCGGAGCATATGAAGGCCGGTTCGTGAAAATATTGTCTTAGATGAAACCGGTCCGTGGCGCAAAAAAGGTTGGGGACCGCTGGTTTATGAGATGGGGAGTAAATGACTGTGTAGTTGCTGTTTTGAAGAGTGCTGCTTCCAGGATTTGTTCAAAACAACACGGAGCATGGCGTAAGGAAAAGTATACAAAAATGAAGTCTTTGTTATAATCCTAAATAATGTACCGTATAGACAGGAATAATAATAGCACAAATATTTAATAGGATTTTGGTTTTAAAAAAATGATAGCACTATACATATTTACCTAACCCTCCGCACGAGTAGGATGCGACACAAGGTCAATTTCTTAAGCGGAGTTTAACAGGTTTGTATTCAGTTTATTTCTCCTAGACTGATTGCCTAACCAAGGCTAAAGAGCCCAGTTGTCGTATAATATTCACGCATAGCTGGAGAGGAATAGTTTGATGCATACCTTTCCCAAGAGTATTAGCGCTATTTAAAATGAAAACAGCCTCGTCTAGGATCTGAACTCATCGCACCGTTCCCATTTCCTACGAATAGCAAGAACAGCACTATAGAAATACATTTAGTTTTGTGTGTGTTCAAAAGTAGAAGACTGACCGCCAAAGAAAGGGATTTGTTTAAAAGCTGTGTTTTCTTTTGGCGGAGGGGTGTGGTAACTTGGGTTATATCAGCAAGTGCTGAAATCGCGCGGTTGTGTCGAAACAGTTGGAATCCATTTCAGGTCCAATAACAATTGCGACACTTCTCCCCACTTCCTCCTCCCACTACACCCACCCAAAATCCTCATGTCAAAAACTAGGAATCGACGAAATACGAACCGGTGCCTTTCAGCGCGTCACTATTTTTGTAACACCCTTTTCACAAATACACAAATCTAAACGAGCGTCTTCCACTGGCATTTCCCGCATGCCGCATAATAGTTGACCTCCCAGTGCTGACCTCTCCCCCCTTTTTACCGTTCCGTACCTCGCCTACGTGTTTCCTAATGGCCGAGCTCATTTGCCACTTTAAATACTGGAACGTGAGCAATGGAAAGGTGTTAGGAGAGATCAGTAACGTTTCGATCGTTCACAGGAACATCCGGCTTTAATACCAACAGTAAAAGCATTTTAGTTCAAAATGGTTAGCATTTTCTAATCCTCATTCGCTTACACACACACACACACACACACACACACAGAAGAGAGAGAGAGAGAGAGAGAGGAGAGAGAGAGAGAGAGAGAGAGAGAGAGAGAGAGAGAGGTGCGTGGTGTAATGGTTAGTCATAGGAAATGGACTCGTCAACGCGAGTTCAATTCCTGGGCGAAGCTGTTGGCATTTTACATGGCGCTAATACCCTTGGGAGAGGTATGAATCCAATTCTCCCTCCAGCTATGGGTAAATAACAGGGCAGACTGGGCTCTTTAACCCTGGTTAGGTAACCAGTCTAGGAGAAGGAAAACTCTGAATTCAAATCTGTAAGAAATTGACCTTGTGTCGCACCCTGCTCGTGCGAAGGGGTTGGTAAATATACACACACACACAGAGAGAGAGAGAGAGAGAGAGAGAAGAGAGAGAGAGAGAGAGAGAGAGAGAGAGAGAGAGAGAGAGAGAGAGAGAGAGTTGTCTATCTTTTCTATCTATCTATATATATATATCTTGGTCTATTGGAGGCGTATGGTGTAATGGTTACCTTCGTAGGAAATAAACACGGTGACAAGAGTTCAAACCCTGGACAAAGCTGTTTGCATTTCACATAGCGCTAATACGCTTGGAAATGGTTCGAATCCAGCTATGAGTAAATATTAGGACAGACTGGTCTCTTTAACATTGGCATGGCAATCGGTCTAGGAAAAGGAAAACTCTGAATTCAAACCACTTTTCTCATTAGTCAAAGCTACTTTGAGAGCTTCTCCTTCTCCTTCGATGTTCCGATGTTTTTTTTAACCTTCCATGAAGTAAAATAAAAAACATCTAAAAAATAAATGAATGAACCTTCTGGTGGATTATATCTAAAAACTCGCATGTAATTATTTGATTTTAAAGTCTTTAAAACGGAAGAATTTAAAAAAAAACTGCTGTTTTTTTCTCCATTAAAGGTTCTTTTTAACTGGATTTATTTCATTATTATGATTAAGAATTCATAGATTTTTATATTTAATTTTTGACTCTATTGTTGAAGAAATAAATGAAAATAAATGAAAATTTACAATTTCAATTTTTTTATAAAAGTTTAAAAATGGGGGAGGTTCTGTTTTAACAAAAAGTTGGCCATACTTATTCTCTATCTATCTTGGTATATTCCTGTCTATCTATTTTGGTCTATACATATCTATCTATCCTTCTATCTAAATAAATAAATTCACATGTATATAATGAGAGATCGATGCATAGGGAAATAAGAATATACACATATACAAGCAAATCCTTGTTTTATATATGAGCATATGTATTATATATCCGCCACACACACAAACACACATGATTTACAAATATGGTCCAAAATGTTTATTTTCCACCCATTTCTCAGAGTTTCACGTGTGCTGTGCCCACACGAAATTCACATAGATTGCAAAACCCTAGTTTTTTAACTTTATATTGGTACACACATTGGGAAGAGGTATATTTAGAAAAAGGTGAGTGTAGATATTCGTAGACAGATAGAGTTTTTCTTTCCCTCCTCCTCCTCATGCGTTCACTCTTCTCCCCCGTCTAAATTATTTCCGCTGCCAAATTCATGATGATTTATGCAAATTAATCTGGGACAGGCCCTCGCCAACTCAGCGTATGAGTAGCACAGGGATCTGTGCGGTAGTGTGAGAAGCTGACGGTAGGTGCGGCGTTCCACCTCAGATGGCCGCCCCGCCGAATTTCCCTTTTTTATGACACAAAAATCAATTGTGTTAATATTTTGAAACAGGCTCCATTCTTTGATTAAGCAGCTCCCCTGGTGTTCTAGCTGAGTGGGTGAGAATTAATTACAGCTTATTTTATTTAGGGGTAAGGAATCGCCCACTACCTCTGAAGCGGAATGTCGATGGAAATAAGCAATTTTCCCTTCTTCCCCCGTGGAAATTTTGATTCCCATATTAAACCGACTTTGTGTCATAATTTGCCTTGTGGGGACCAAAATAGATACGTAAATATCCATCGATATCCACTCACAGTTCCCTCAAAATGCCCCCTCTCACAATGCACATCCCCTTTGACCCCCCCACCCTTCATATAAGCTGGTGTTTTATGGGGAGTGTGGAGGACACTTTTATTTTCTCTCCTAGGTACCTTTTGACCCAGAGTTGTCAAGATTGTTAGGGTCCATCTATGGGTCAAATGAAGCTGTTTAAAAATGATGATGAGAGAGACCGATGACCCCCATACATGACCTCCAATGCATTACTACTACAACATCTTCCACCGTTCTACTAGTCTGGATGTGGATGCAACTACCATCAATTAACATTAAATTAGCCTCGCTCTTCATATCTTCCTCCTGAAAACTACCCACTACGGAACTAGTATAAACAATAGTATAAATATTTTTAAAAAGCTACATGGGATGTTGTGTACTGTCTTGAACAAATCATAGGAGCAGCACCACACATAAGAGCAACTGTACGGCCACTTGCCTCCTATCACACACACACCAACCAAGTAAAACGTACTGGAGCACTACTGAAGAAACAAGTGACTCTTAAGTGACGTTTTCATGTGGACACCTACACATGGACACACCAGTGTAGTTCGACTAGAAAAACTTTCATCAATTAGCTCTCTACAGATTCTGGATTCTGCATGTAGTACCTGTCAGAGGGTAATGATCGATTGGATGGTTGAGAGACAGAGATAGATAGATCTAGAGAGAGAGAGAGAGAGAAGAGATGAGAGAGGGATAGAGAGAGAGAGACAGGACAGACAGACAGACAGGCAGAGACGAGAGACAGATATATCTACCTTTTCTATATCTATCTATCTCTCTCTATCGAGAGAGAGAGAGAGAGAGAGAGAGAGAGAAGAGAGGGAGAGGATAGAGAGAGAGAGAGGGGGAGAGAGAGAAAGCGAGAGAGAAATCATGGATATCTGTTCTGTCAGCATGACCTGATAATGATGAGTACATATGTTTGAGAAGGGCGGTTTACTTTTTAGTGGGTTTTGTTTACATCTCTCCAGATATGTTTGCTTTTTTCCGGTGCGTGGTTATTTAAGTGGCTAGATAATGTTAATTTTGTAATTTGATTTATTTACTAAATTATGCTTAATTTGATCATTTTTTAGTGTATAATTATAACATTATATCATTGACACACACACACACACACACACACACACACACACACACACACACACACACACATAAAATATATATATATATATATATATATATATATATAAGTCATCCATATACACATGTTTCGAAGTTTACTTCTCATCAGTGTGGCTTTACTAATAACAGCTACCTCTAGCCGGTATCGAAATCTGACTGAATTTTCGTCTGCCAAGTCCCTTACCCGTGCGGCTATTAGCAGCTGTCAATTTCTGAGTGAACAATTAATTGATACATCCCTACGTGGAATGTTTTTTTATAAACACCAAAGGACTCCTCAAAGTCTTGAAATCCCTTAGTTGTCTCTTGAGCCATACTTAGATGAGATCCAAGAAAGAATCAGATAGATATCTTCAGGCAAGGCCTACGTATACCATCAGACGTATTTAAGTACGGCAACAATAAGAAATTTATCAAGAAACGACTACAACTTTTCAAATAAGCATGTCATTGATGATGTTTACCTCGAGTTGTAGATCAAGTCATTGTAATATAACGTTATCTCTCTTCGTCCGGTTTTAAGTTCGGGGGAAAAATCAAGAATTGTTTTTTTTTTTTGTTATTTAAGGCATTCGACGCCGTTAAAAAAGACGCTCCTTGGAAGGTCCTCAAAAACTTAGCATTTATGACAAAATGCTTAATGTCGTTTCGCTTCGTTTCTTCAGGGTAAGCGATTCTACCGGATGATGAATTTTCAGGATTTTTCAATGCTTTCAATGGTAATAAAAAAGATTTGTGTGTTGTCCCCGGATCTGTTTGCTCTCTTTTTCTCCTTCATGGTTCAAGGGATTTTGGTGATCTTAATACAAGTGTAGATTTCTAATTCAGGTAAGTCGTCGGAGTGCCTAAATTCGGTATCAGCCAGACGGCGAGCGAGTCTATCCCTTTCACTAGCACTAGACCTAAAGAGAATGTTTTTTTGGTGTCTGACGCGGAACGCTACCTACCATCAGTTCCTCATTTTACCACACAGATCCCTATGTTACTCATGCGCTGATTTTGCGAGGGCCGGTATCGAACCCGGACACTTGTCTTCAGAACGATCTAAAGCTAAAAATCCTCGTCAAAACGAGCCCCGTTCATGATGCAGCTCTCGTTGCTACATCAATGGTGGAGGCACAGAAACTCATCAATTGTTTCTCTCATGTAAGTAAAGCTTTTGGTCTTATCATTAGTATTAAAAAGACCGAAGTTATCCATAAACCAAGACCCACCTCAAGAAAATAAAAGGTGTAAAACACAGTCACCCGTTCACCAGTTTCTAAACACTCCTATTAACATGGGAATTCATGTTCATACTTGGGCAGCAAAATGAATATCAGTGCATCCCTAGATGAGGAGATAGTCAGCCTAATAGCTAAATCTACTAATACTTTTGGAAGACTTTATCATAGTTATAAAATAAAAAGGGACATTACGCTTACGATAAAGTTTATAATTCCTTCGTACTCACCACTCTCTTATAAGAAGTATTTATTGGCCACAGATAAACCAGCTTGATACCTTTTACGAGATTTTTCTTTGCTCGATTTTTAGATAAGACATAACCTGAAACTATTTGCTAAGTACAAAACTGGAGGCATAGAGATCTTTCTTATACAATCAAAATAGAGATGGGCTGGAAATGTTATCCGAATGAGAGACTTCAGAATTCCAATTTCCAATTTTATAACCAGTTTCATATCGGAAGGAGAAATGTTGGACGACAATTTCCCAGGTACAAAAAAGTTAAAAATATCTTATAGCTCTGGGTATACATTTGAGCAAATTACTTGAATTCGCAAGATTTGAAAGAAAAACAAGAACTTTGACAAAAAGGCAGTAGTCAAACGTTACTTAATCTGATAACTTTCTTGCATGCACAATCTGTAGACTTGCATGCAAGTCTGTGGTTGATCCCCCTCCTGATCCATCATCATCATCATCATCATTATCATCATGTCGCGCCAGCAGCACGGATATCCATGAAAACCTCACACCAACTGTTCCTATTACACATTGTTCCTGGTAGGTCCTCTGCACAACATCTAGTATCTTGCATAAAGCTGGTCTATTTAAGTCTTTACATATACCAGCATGTCCATGTGTTGGTTTCCACAGGAGGACGTCACTTATGAGTTCATCTTTACTTTCTCTAGAAGTGTCAAGCATGTCTTGTCTATCTTACTCGGATGGTTTCTGTGATAGGGGGCAGGTGGCCGTATAGTTGCTTCCTTGTGGGGTGTTGTTTCCATGATTTGTTCAAGATCGCACGCAGCATTCTCGTGCAGCTCCCATCTAGCCTATTCTTCAGCCACCTCGTCAAGTAAAAGTGGTGTATCCATACAGCAGCCTGATACCATCACGGCCTGGAATAATTGTTGTCTTTAACTGTCGGTGAGAACTGATTTCTATATAAAAAAATGGTCTGAATAATGGAACAGAAAATTTGGCTTCAAATCAAATCTGAATAAGATAAAAATGTGATATATTTTGACAGATTTTTAAAGACTATTGACTTCAAAAAAATTAAAATCAGATATTGAAATTAAATAAGGTTTAATGTGATGTCAATGTAGACAAATCTAGAAATAAATATTGTATGAAAAAGGATACGTATAAAATAATTAATAAAATGAAGCTGTCACAAAGAATTAGAAAAATAACAACAAAACTTGGGGGCATAATTATCAACTCAGAACCAAACTCAACTGAATATTGATAGATAGATAAACAAAAACAAATATTCGTTAAAATTAAAGATAATTAAGAACATTTTAATTTCAACCCAAAATTGTTGACTTATGAATCCAACTATAAACCAAATTACACTATCAGTGGGGCTAAGAATACGCTGAATGTTACCCTTGAAAATGGGTAGTATCCCATCCAAGGGGGGACTAGATATGACACTAAATTGAATTGTGGCGAGGCTTCAGTTCTAGAGATATAGGGAGTGTGGAAGACACTTTTATTATCTCTCCCAATTTGATCGGAGTCGTCATAATAGTTAGGGTCCCATTTAAGCTGTTTACGAATGATTCGTATTCGATAGGATCGTGTGCAAAAATATACTTTTGAGAAATAGCTACACAAAAAAAGGAAATATGAATGTACAGTGAATGGAATTCTCTAACCGCTAAACTTAAGATAACCCTAGATGTATTAACATGCCGTTAAATCAATCAACATGTTTTAAAATATTAATGAAGAATGTTTGCAATTTCCTAACCTCTTGATATAAAATAACCATAGACGGATGGAAATGCGGTTAAAAAATCAATAAAATTAGTCACAATTGCAAAACATATTAAATAAACAATTGAAGTGTAGTATTATATGCGTTATTCGGACTATTGCCCTCATATTCATTATTATCTGTACAACGTTTCGGCCGATGTGTCCTCCGGCCTTCTTCAGGTATTTCTTGTCGGCCCCAGGAGCCTTCTCAAACTCGGGAACCGTCTTTTTGAACTCTGGAACCTTCTTGTCGTAATCGGGAGCCATCACGTAACTTTGAATCTAACCCCTTTATTCCACCCACGAGGGTATCCAGTATCTCCATGGATTGAATAAAGGGTTAGGTTAAAATTCCGTGATGGCTCCCGATTACGACAAGAAGGTTCCCGATTACGACAAGAAGGTTCCCGCGTCCGAGAAGGTTCCCGAGTCCGACAAGAAATACCTGAAGAAGCCGGAGGGCATATCGGCCGAAACGTTGTACAGATAACAATGAAAATGAGGACAATAGTTCGAATAACGCAGATAATACTAATCATCAAGCCTCATCTCAAACATTAGAGAAATTGAAGTGTATTAAGGAAAAATCTGGGGATAAAATAATGGAAAAGAACATTGTTAAACATAGACTGGTTCAAGGACATCAACAATAAGCGTAAATGCATCGTCCTAAAATTCTGACATTAAAAAATGTTAACCATCTTAAATAGGTTAACTATCAATTAAAGAGGTAACGCCTTGAATTTGGTTAGACAATTTATCAAAATTACAGATTATCAAGCAGAAACTAAAGTATCAATATGTTAACAATTTTAGATACTGCCATAACTCACATTGATTTTATACTAAATTTAATATAGTTATGGTAAAAGGCCGGATGTATTGGGCGCCTAGAGAGAATATACTCACTAACTATAGCCTGCTAATCCTTTCATGAACATTGATACATTATATGGGACTGCTTGACTTTTTATGACTTTTCTTAACATAGTGGGAGTGTGTGGGTATAAAGAGGTTGCACCCCATTTCACTATTTTTCTATTCATTCTTTTTTTTTTTTCGCCAAGTCACCTTTAAGCACCCCAGGGACGACCTGGATTCAAAAGGACATGTTTTTTCATTTACACCATCAAAATCCGTTTTTTTTTTACCAGACGGTTTTTAGACGCATTTTTTTAAATTATTAAACTATAAACGAAAGACAGGAGAGAAATGCATGCAGATATGTTTATTTCAATAGTTTTTTTTTTATTAAAAATATTTTGTTTTATTTACAAAAACTTTAAACGAAAAACAAGTTTACACGGAAAAAGTTAACAGCTTTATGGGACAATCTAAGTCACGCTCAATCGCCGCTCTGGAACCAGAGCATTACTTTTAATGAATCAGAAGTTTTGTTTATTAATCGGAAGCTGATTAATATTTTTCAACACTAACAATATATATTTTTTTCAAATTAGGAAAATTTTTTAATTTTTAATTCCTAAATCTGATAAAATAGTTTTTGATTTTGATGAAAAAAATGAGCTATTTCATGTTATTATTGTTAGCATATGTGAAAAAATTAATTTTGCACTAAAGATAAACTAATGTTGTTATATAAAAAAACTTAAAACGAAAGACATGTTTATTTATTTTCCATGTGCCTCTACGGATAGTTAATATTAAAAAGTATTTATTTAAAAGAAGATTTTGCTTGGGTTAGGTTTAGGGGTTAGGGTTAGGGTTAGGGTTTGAGGTTAGGGTTAGGGTTTGGGTTAAGTTAGGATTTGTGGTTAGTTTTATAATTTAAAAAATGCATCTAAATATCGTCTGTTAACAAACAACCCGATGTTGACGATGCAAAGAGAAAGATGTCCTTCTGAATCCAGGTCTCCCCTGGGGTGCTTAAAGGTGACTTGGTTCCTTTTTTATTAATGTATGATGTTTTTTTCCTTTTAAAGTTTGCATCTAATTATGCAGATTACTCTAATTTGAAGTAACAATGAGCAATTTATTCTGAGTTCGAGATTTGCGAACTCGTGGACATCAATTTCTTTGGGAAGATGGTTGAGGTTTTTGATAAGAAAGATTTTGATTTATATTGAAGTGACAGACTGCTACTGGTGTGGAATTCTAACAGCAAGCAAATGGGTTGCAATAGTAAAGTTGATAGAAATATTTAAGATCACAGTTTAAATTTAGATATATCAACGAACCTGAAACAGGTCAATTTCCTTGGCATAACTTTCAACCTGATAAAAAGAGACATGCCAACATTATCGAAAATGGAAAACAATGCGCCTTTATATATCAAGATAAATTCTAACACACCAACAAGCGTAACTAAGCATATGAATAAATCAATTGCCTAGAGATTATCAACTAATTCAAATGGTGCAGAAATTTTCAATGGAGATGAAAAGAAAGAAGAAAAATACACTGAAAAATAGCGGCCTCAGTAACCGGTTGAAACATGTTGATAACCAAAATAGCAGAAGACGCAACAGATACAAAAATGTTATATGGTTTAACAGCCCATATAATAGGAATGTGAAAACAAAAATTCATGATATGTTTCTTCGGTTGATTTCGCTTGGTCTGAAATACTACATAAATTATTTAATAAAAACAACTTAAAAGTGATTTACTGCTGCACATATAGAATGCAGAAAATTATCTACTAGTACGAGGCTAACATTTTGAACGAGAAGAATGTTCGATGCAACTGTAGAGACCCTTAAAGTTGACCTTTGGAAGGAAACTACCTCGCAAGAAATGTCGTATATAAGGGTAAAATGGGGGGTGGAAATTAAAATGACCGAAAAAATATTTACGTTGGGTTCTCGGTAATGGAGTGGAAGAAACAAATTTATAATCACAAATATGAAATATAGCAATAGTACAATGTAAACAATCGTAAAGTGGCAAATAATTGTATAAATACTTCCAGTGATAAAAAGATTGCACACGAAAAGACCTAGACTTGGCGAAGAAAGGGAAACCCCAAGAGAAGAAGTGAATGTCCCTTAATCGCAGCCAAAAATGTCATAAGGAAAAATTTTATTAAAGCGTAAATATATAATACGGAAGAAAATAATAAGTGTATGTTATGTGGAGACAGAGATGAAACGGTTAATCCCATAATAAGCGAATTCAGCAAACTTGCGCAAAAGGAGTACAAGACTATGCATAGCTGGGAATTGTGCAAGGGATTAACATTTGACAATACTACCAAATAGTATACACAAAGCAAAACCAGTCCTTGTGAATGAGACGCATAAAATTCTCTGTGAGTTTGAGATACAAACAAATCACTTAATCACGATCAGAAGACCAAGCATAGTGTTAATTAACAAGAAAGAAAATTGTCATCTAGTGCAGTGGTTCTGAACTGGGGTCCATATGGACCCCCGGGGACCATATAACATTTTTTGGGACCCAGGCAAGTAAAAAATTTTTAACTATAAAAATACAATAGGATTTTTAAACAACAAAGTAAAATAGGATTACAAGGGGTCAATAGGTAAAATAAGGTTGGGAACCATTGATTTAGTGGATTGAATGAATGCCAAACAATACAACATGCTGCTTGCAATTTTATGGAGGAGTGAATTGCGTCATGGTCCTACTTTCTTCACAGACAGTGCCCAACTGACTGTGGTTTGCGGCACAGAATAAAATACCTTAAATAGACAAAGCGAATGCCAACGGGAATAATTTAGAAGGACCATAATTTACCTATCGCACTATATATATATTATAATATATATATATATTATATATATAATATATATATATATATAGTTTAACTACGTTTATAAATAAAGTGTATGTAGTATTTGTGATAGTTAAATAATGGACCATTCCATTTTTATTATAAAGAAAAAAAGGGAAGAAAAAAACATGCTACACAGGAAAATATGAGAGAGAAAGCGAGTAGGTGAAAGATAGAGAGAGAGAGAGAGAGGGGTGAGCGCGGAAGTGATAATGCGAATCTATTTCAATCGAATATAATGAAAAGATGAAAAGAATGTGAGAAAAAAAAAAAGTGTGTAGTGTGTGTGTGTGTGGTGTGTGTGTGTGGTGTGTGTGTGGTGTGTGTGAGAGAGAGAGAGAGAGAGAGAGAGAGAGAGAGAGAGAGTTAAATCAAGATTATTATACTTTTTACAAATTGAACAATTTTGCAATAGCTCTTAAGTAAAAATATCGAAGTTGCAATAATCAGATCATCTTTTCTGTAGTATATTCACAGACCCTGGTAGTAAATGTATTTGAATATTTTTATACTTTTCTGTTTCAAGCAATCTTTCAAAAATCATAATAACAGTATGTTTTATTTCTATCACTTTCAGCAGATGAGCAAATCAAAACTTAAAAAAAAATGCCGTTTAATTTTATATACACTCACCAAATCCCCAAATATTCGAGCACCCTTTTGGAAGAGCTTAGAATATACTATCTGTATCACTTGGCAGAGTTCTAAGGCCCCTAAAAAAGAATGTGCTGAGTATGACACTAAACAGTATTTAATGGTGAAGCCCCGGTTCTGGAGATCTGTAGAGTGTGGAATATGCCTTCATTGCTACTACTTTCAGTTCCACTCAAACCCGGAGTGGTAGTATCTGCTTGGATCTATAGGTCTAATGCACGCACTGGACTGCACGCACGCACGCACGCACGCACGCTGCGTGCAGTCCTGAATAAATCGTGGAAGCAGCACCCCACGACGAAACAGCTATATGGCCACCTGCCCCCCATCTCACAAACCATTCGAGTGAGACGGACAAGACATGCCGGGCACTGCTGGAGAAGCAAGGGTGAGCTCATAAGTGACGTTCTCCTGTGGAAGCCAACACACGGACATGCTAGTGTGGACCGCCCAGCAAGGACCTACATTGACCAACTAAGCAAAGACGCAGGTTGCTGCACAGAGGACCTCCCTGGGAAAATGAATGATAGGAAAGGTTGGCGAGAGATTGTCATGGATATCCGTGCTAATAGCGTCACATGATGATGATGATGATAGGTCTAATGGATATGCTTAAAAATATACGTATTCGAAATGAATACTTGATTCATATAACTTTAATTATTTCAAATTATTTTTATTAATAGTTACTTGAAGCTATAATTGGTTGCAAAGGATTATTACTAATTGCTTGAAATAAATGACTATTATTAAATAGAAATAATTATGGAAAATATAAAATTATTATTATTAAACAGGAATACTTGATATATATATATATATATACCAACCCCTCCATACGAGCACAAGATACATTTTCTAAGCGGAGTTTAACGGGTTTGAATTCATTTTTCCTACTCCTAGACCAGTTGCCATATTAAGGATAAAGAATCCAGTTTTCTTTTTTATTTGCACCTAAATGGAGAGGGAATTGATGGATACATACCTTTTATATGAGTATTAGCGCTATGTGAAATGCAAACAACCTAGTCTAGGATTTGAACTCGAGTAGTCGTATCCATTTCCTACCACGGTAACCATTACAAATCACCTATTGTCGGTATCATCTGGAGAGCGAGGGAGTCTATCCCCTTTTTGCTAGCACTAGACAAGGGAGAATGCTGAGGTGGAGCGCCACATCTACCGTCAGCTTCCCAATTTAACGCACATATACAATCCTTGATATATAACCATTGTCAACAAAATCTTTAGAAGCAATTAACGAAAATGTAAACAAATGTATAATGAATGTAATTCTCTAACTTCAAGGCATAAAAAACCCTTGACAGATTAAAATTCCATTATTATCAATCAATCATTCAAATATCTAAATTATCCATATTCATCGACATATGAATATATACAGAAACATATGCCATAGCTATCTCTAAGGAATTTCTGTTTAACATTCCAACAATATTATCATTACTTATTTGCCTTTTCCACAAAAAAGGCCATTGCTGAATATATGAAACTAGTTTTCAGATCTGTGGAGCCATGAGACATGAGAACATACGGTTTCAACTAGCTTTCTAATTGGATGCACGTATCGGGTAGCTTTTCCTACTAAATTGTCACCAAGAGAAAACAAAGCTATAAGGTCGAAGTAATAGAGTCAAGGGTCGTTTTTCTCTTTTTCTCTCTCTCTCTCCAGTTTTAACCTGTAAAGGATCAGTTCCAAAGGTCGCTGTACGAGCAATGTGACTGTCTATTTTAAGAAACTGAATAAATTCAATTCTGTCGGCACAGTTCCTGACACAGGTCAGGCCCAAGACAGGTAATAGGTGGGTGGGATCTTTTTCCGTATTTCTTCTAAAATTCTTTTGAGGAATAGGAAAAGGTATATGTCCATAGGGAAACGTGTAATGATGTTGAATGGAAAGAAAAAGCAAAAAAAAAAAAAAAAAGAAAAAAAAAAAAAAAGAAGCTCGACATTTAATATCAATACGAGAAAGATAACTGCGTACTGGGTATAAGTGGTTTCTTTTTGAAACGAGTCTGGGGCGTACCGTCTGGTTAGTTCCTGTTCTCTAGAAGCGTGGTTGACCTCTGCGGTCAGTACTTGGAAAATGCAGGAAATGGGCAGGGTGAGTTGTGGTTTGGAGTTGAAAAACGAAGAGGGGTAAGGAGATACATGACATGCAATGCAAAAGGAAAAAGAAAGACAAAAGGAAACAAAAGAAAGAAAGAAAGGATGAGAAGAAAGGTTAAAAAGAAAGAAAGAAAGACCAAAAAGAAAGAAAAGAAATGAGGAAAGGAATAAGTTAAGATGGTGAGAAAAGAAAGAATGAAAATGAAGGAAAATATAAGAGAAAAGAATTTTAAAAAGAGAGAAAAGAAATAAAAAACAAAAGCAACTATAAGAGGAAAGGGCTTAGAAGAAAGAGTAAAAGAGAAAGAAAGCAAAAGAAAAAAAGAAAAAGAGAAAGAGTTAAAAAGTAAGAAGGAAAGAAAAAGAAAGAAAAAGAAAAAAGCGAAAGGATTAGGAAAGAGGAGAAAAAGAGAAAGAAACTAAAAGAAAGAAAGGACAAGGGGAAAGCGTTTAGAAGAAAGAGAATTAGAAAGAAAGTAAAAGAAAAGACAAGAACAAAGAGTTAAAAAGAAGGAGAAAGAAAAAGAAAGAAAAAGAAAACAAAGCTAAGATGAAAAAGGGAAGGAAAAAGAAAGTAAAAGAAAGAAAGGGTGAGAGGAAAGAATTAAGAAGAAAGTGAGAACGAGAAATGAATAAAGAAATGAAGGATAAGAGGAACGGGTTAAGAAGAAAATGAGAAAGAAAGAAAGAAAGAATATGAGAAAAGGTTTAGAGAGAGAGAGAGAGAGAGAGAGAGAGAGAGAGAGAGAGAGAGAGAGAGAGAGAGAGAGAGAGAGAAAGAAAGAAAGAAAGGGGCGAAATGAGTTAAGAAGAACGGGCGAAAGAGAAATAAATAAAGAAATGAAGGATGAGGGGAAAGGGTTAAGAAGAAAATGAGAACGAGAGAAGTAAAATATAAAAGAAAGAAAAAGTAAGAAAAGATAACAAGAAAGAGTGAGGAAGAAAAAGAGATAAAAGAATGCAAAAGAAAGAAAGAAAGAAAGAAAGAATTGGAAGAAATAAGTAGAAAGAAAATAATAAAAGAATGAATTAAAGAAGAACAGAATTAAATTTAAATAAATCAAGAAAGGAAGAAGTTAAATTATGCAGATGGAAAAAGAAAGCGAGTAAAATGGAAGAGAGAAAAACAATAAAAAGGTAAAAATCTAAATGAAGAAAAAAAATGAATTCGGCAATATAAAATGTAAAGAAAGAAAAAGAAATGGAATTAAGGTGTGAACGTGAAAGAAAAGAACAAAGAAAAATCGAAAGAACAAAAAACAAAAAAGTAAAAAAAACAAAATAAAAAAAAAAAAAACAACAACAAAAAACAAAGACACTTTCGAGAATTTTTCCCACATTTTAAAAGCTCAAAATGTCTAAGTGAGCCTGTCACAGGATTGCAAAATGACATTGTACTTCTGACAGCCATTCACAGCAAGCGCTTTAAACCGTCCATTATTGCTGCACTTGTGTTGACAGGGTATATTTATAACATTAAAACAAACCACAGCTAGATTCTTGGCATCAGGTAATTACCGAAACTCTTGTATAAAGTACTTATGGCACCACAGCATTTATTCTCTTTCTCTGACAAATTCATTAAAAAATTTAAATAAAATACGCGAATATACATAATTAAATTCTGTTGTTATTAATTTCTCTTTTATAATCTACTTGGAAATAAGTAGTTTTGTAATTGTTATTTGAATATGGTAATTATGTCGTGGTTAATTGTTGTGGATCATAAGTCCCTTTTCTTTTAGTAGAAAACTCTTGAATTGATATTGGCTAGAAGTGGCTACCCGTCGTCGCCTGGGTAGAGGGATAATTTTAAAAAAGTTAGTCTCGCAGATCCATTTTACTGAACTGTGACCTTGTGTTGATCCAGTCCCTCTGAAAATAGAAATTTATGTCTACAATATTAAATGGAAAACATTCCATGTTGTTATCATTTAAATTTTATTGTTTAGATATCTTCATGAATTTAAATCAAATCTTCATTATTTGTGCTCAAAAACTGAGCCCTGCTGATATTTAATGTGTATATATATTTACTTTGTCGTTAATTGTTTTACTTTCGAAGTTTCCTCCGGACATACAGATTCACACAACTGCCCTTTATATATGTATAGATTACTCACACGAAACTCTAACTAAAGAAGACAGGAGAATTGATCGGTCGAAAAGTGTTAAATAGAGAGCGAGTCAAGAATAAAAGAGATGAACCGACAGCACTTATTCCTCTGACTCTGTCTACCCCCCTCTCGCTCTCTCCCTCTCCTTCTATCTACATCCGTTCCAACAGCCCATCTCTCTTGTTAAGTGCTTTAAAAAGCATCACGTGTCCGCAAAGAGCCGATGAATGTAAGTTTTTGAAGATCGGCCAACACTGGTGTATCCATGTGCAAGAATCCACATGAGAACCTCTCCAGCAGTACCTAGCATGCTCTGTTCGTAATTCTAGGATGGTTTGTGAGATGGTAAAGAGCGGATAAATAACCGTACAACTGCTATTCAGTGGGGTACTACATCCAGGATTTGTTTAAAACAACACGCAGCATTCTTTTAGATATTTCATTATAGTAGTTCAGCCATATAGTAGTACTGACACAGCTATTGTTTGGAAGAATTCCCGTTTTATTTCATCAGAGAGATTAGATTACCACATGTTCTATAACGCGTAACACACACACACACACACACACACACACACACACACACACACACACACACACATATATATATATATATATATATATATATATATATATATACATTCATACTTATACAATATTACATATATATATGATATATAACCATATATATATATAACCAGATATTAATAAAAAGCAAACGGCTTTCATTAATAAAAAGTAATATTTAATGTATTTAAAGCAGCTCAGCTGTAATGACATTGAACGCTTTTTGCATTCTTTTCTTGCAAGCTGTTCTTCATTATTATTAATACGTACAGTTAATTTTTGGTATTATTAATATAGCTCCTACTATTGTAGTTGAACACTTTATGAAAGGTTATTTAAACCACCATTGTGCAAGTGGATACAATTGGGAAAACATGAATCTCAGAGTAATAAGAGAGTAGAGCAGATCTACAACTGGTCCATGATATATATATATATATATATATATATATATATATATATATATATTCAAACTACAACATGAAAAAACTGTGAATATTCGATTAATTTCACATGGAAGCTGTGTAAGTACTTCTCTATCTCTAGATGATAACTATAAAAGAATGCTGCATGTTGTTTTCAACAGATCCTGAAAGCAGAACTCTTCAAACCAACAGTTGTACGGCCACTTGCCTCCCATCTCACAAAACATCCAATTAAGACGAACAGAACATGCTGGGCACTGCTGGAGAAATAAGTACGAACTCATAAGTTCATTTTCGTATGGAATCCTTTACATGGACACACCAGAGTCAGCCGATCAGAAAAAAAACTTGCATTTGTCAGTTTTGTGCGGACACTGGATGCAGTCTAAAGGAGTTACCAAGACCGATGGGCTATAGGGAGGGTGGCGAGTGAAAGTGAGATGAATCCAAAATGTCGGTACGTCTTGGCTAATTGTTGTGATGTTAATCCAACAGTGAAGTCAAGTCGAGGTAGGGTAAAATAAGTCAAGTGTATTTACAATAAACAAAAGCTTGCCGTTAAACGGTAACAGTACAACCTTTCACTCGGTGTCTCACTATTTATAGTGAGAAATATTCTCCATAGGAATCACTAATCATTATATTGTCTCGTATCCTCTTAAAACTTAAGGATTGTAATTTCAGTGGTTTAGGTCATTGGTTCTCAGCCGAGGGCCATATGGCTCCCGGGGACCATTTAACCTTTTGGGCGGTCTAGGCAAGTATAATTATTTAATAGTAAAATTACAAAGGACTTTTAACATCGAATGACTATGGGGATCCAGCAGAGTAAAATAGGAATCAAAGAGGTTCATAAGTAAAAACAATAATTGAAAACCACTGCTTTAAGGTATAATAATTCATTTAGACTCGGCAGTTGTATATTGACTGTACACCATGTTTTTTGATTGCGTGTTTTTCTTGTAACATTACATATACAGCTAAAGAATTCCAAATAAATTCTTACCAATATCTTGAACAAAGAAGCAACACTCTTCCTGTTCAAATATTCAAAAGACATCAGAGCAGCGCAAACTTAATTAGTTTTATTCTGAATAACGAGGCCATTGTATACCACGGTATGATAATTTGACTATTACAATGCTTGATATGTACATTGGAGAACTAAATAGTTCAGCATGTAAAACAGTTGGTATATACCCAACCCGTTTGCCACGGGTAGGATGTGGAGTATGGGGTGCACGTATGGAGTTGTCTGCCCGATTTAGTGCCCGCCTATAGTATTTAAGCGCCGGGTTCAAACCCTTTCGACCTCTTTTCCTGCTCAGTAACTACGAGCCACATGGAGTAGACAACTTACATTACTGACAGCATGGACTATCTCTAGTCTCATGTCTGTACTTTATATGTTATCTTGTACCATTCATGAATGTGGTACTCTTGTTTATGATGTACATCTCGGTGCTGTATATATTAAATATTTTGTCTGTTAATCGGAGTTTTGTATTCACTTTGAACATTCTTGGGTATTTACTGAGGATTGAACTCGCTATTCTGTAGTACTAGATCTACAAGACTAGCTTGATAACCATTAGACGCATTCGATAGATAAAACTTTATAATAATCTTGATTTAATTCTCCCGCTTTCTCTTTCCCTCTCTTCTTTTCCTTCCTCCCTTCTTTCCATTCCATTGAAACAAATTAGTGTTATCGTTTCCACTCTTGCTCTCACCACATTTTTCTTTCTTTCTTTTCATTTTTCTTTCTTCTTTACTGTTCATTTTTCTTTCTTTCTTTCTTTCTTTCTTTCTTTCTTATTAGATTTTAATTCCTTTTCTTTCTTTCTAAGGAATATGTTCTTTTTCTTACATTTCTCTCGTCACAATCAAAACGAAATGGACTATTATTTATCTGAAGTGATGACATACTATGAAACACAAAGGTAATAGTGTATTAATGTATAGATGTTCGTTTATGTATCAATAAACATTCAAGTTCGAATCGATTACCACTCCAATATACTTCTCTTATGCGTCAACTGTAATTTCTATGCTTTTTTTCAATGTGTATTTTCTCACAATATTAGTTTTCCTGATATGTATGTGTCTGCATTTGTTTTTCAAATTTAAGTAGTCACATGTCACGTGATAATTCTATTATTTATAATGTGATGATTTTATGCATTGTTTATTTACATAGGTAGTGCTTGTCTACTCGAAATCAAAAGTTGAACTAAGAAAGCGCTAATACCTCTGGGAAAGGCATGAATCCAATTATTCTACTTCAAGCTATGGATAAATAGTAAGGCAGACTGAGCTCTTTAACTTTGGTATGGCAACTGGTCTAGAAGGAAAATCTGAATTCAAACCAGAGATAGTGAGGGATGGGCTCTGCCAGGCTATTACTGCCATAGACACGCTACAAAGTAACACCCCACAACCAAACCAGGCTATGGGATAAGTCTTCTTCTTCATATACATTAAGGGGCTTAGAATACACTGACTGTATACCCTGTAGAGGGATAAGACTTCCCCCAAAAGGGTTATCCTGGGTATGACACTGAAATTCATCTGAAGGTGAACTTCCATTTCGGGAGATCTGAGAAATGTGAAGGACCCCTTTATGGTAATCTTCACTTGTTCCTCATAAATTCCTACTATAAACTATGGTTAAGTTTTAAAGTGGGGGTTCGTTTTACACTTGGCTCAGCTTGGCTCAGATAATGCCCAAGCCTAATTTTATGGTAGGAATTTACGAGTAAAAAGTTGAAGATTACCTTTTGTTATTTCTTTTCTTTTTTTTTGGCTTTGGTACTCTAAAATAAAAACGTCAGATTTTAATCATCATCGACGAAAAAACAAAATTACGGTCATAAAAGGAGGATCCAATTTATGCCTAAATTGTAAAACGAGCCCCCACTTTAAAACTAACCATTCTCACAAAATAAAACTTTTAGAATATACACTTTGAAATGAATATTAAAATAAACAAATAAAATATATTCAGTATTGTAAAATAATTGGTGCAAGAAAAATAAAACATTTATTGCAAAACACGGACATAAAATGAGTGTTCAGTTTATTTTATGGTAGTAATTTACGAGGAAATAGTTAAGGATTACCCCCTTTATTGCCATTACTTCTAGGTCACTCTAAACTGGAGTGGTTGTACTTAGGTTTCATCTACGGGTCAATACACATGTTTAAAATTATTTGTATTCTATAGGAATTCCTGATGCCATATAACTGTGTATAGATTATTTGCATTAAGAATCGTTACTCCAAGCATAAAATAACTCTAGACAAGTTGACATGCACTTAAAATCCATCATATAAAAACAGTTGAAAAGAAAATGTATTTCATAACATTAAAATTGTATAACAATACCTATAAAAGTGATATTAAGACAGTTCTAATGACAGTTTCTCTGGATTATCATATTCTGTAATCGGTTTGAGTGAATGAATGTGTTTTTGGTACACATGTAATAAGTTTACCCAAATCTGGCACAAAGTCACATATGTGATTTTAACAGTGAGGATCGAACACACTGCAATAGTCTCTAACAATATGTCCATAAATGCATCCACTCCAGCATAACCTACTAAAGGTATTGGCTAAACTTAGATAAGTCTGACACAAGGCTACAAGTGAGCGCTTCCCAGTAAGGATGAACTCTTTGCTCTGACAATAGTCTCCAACAGTATTCCCCTAAATGCATCCACCTCAGCATAATATAGTGTAGATATCTACTAAATATTGCTAAACCCGAGGAATGACTACAAGTGAGAGGCACCCAGTGAGAATCGGACTCACTAGCTCTCTAAATGTATTAAATCCTACATGGACTAGCCCAGATGTGTAGCAAGCTTTATTGAATTAACTGAATATTTAAAAAGTAAAGCAGTCATTTTATGCTTATAAAATTATTGACGATAATAAGAATAACAATACCAATAAAAGTGATATTAAGACAGTTCTAAGTGACAGTTATCTCTGGATTCCGGGTTCAATCCTGAGTGGTAGCAGTAACATAGAAAAATAATTAACACAACTCCTACTCCAGCTATGGTTAGCGGAATGAGAACAGGATACCCCCGTGGACTGAATAAAGGGTTAGGTTCAAAGTTCCGTGATAGCTCCCGATTACGACAAGAAAGTTCCCGAGTTCGAAAAGAAGGTTCCCGAGTCCGAAAAGAAGGTTCCCGAGTCCGAGAAGGTTCCCGAGTCCGACAAGAAATACCCGAAGAAGGCCGGAGCGCATATCGGCCGAAACGTTGTACAGATAACAATAAAGATGAGGACAATAGTCCGAATAACGCAGATAATACTAATCATCAAGCCTCATCTCAGACATTCAGAGAAACAATAAAAGTGAATTAGCAAATGTCATTAATTCCTTGAAAAAGAAAAACATGAGTTGATAAACAAAACTGAGTATCCATTAAGAATTAATTCATTTCAAAACTTTGTCGGCATTAAATGACCCACCGAGGTTGATATGCCGTAAAACAAAATCAAACCAAAACTTGAAAGCTCTGCAAACGGTTCAGTTTCGGTCATACAAGCAAACAGACTAAGCACAATTCGGAAATAAGCAGATCTTTATAAATTCAAAAATAAAATCATAGCTAGGATTTGAGATGCTTAGACAGCACCCAAATAGCGAAACAACGCTTACGCGGTCGGGTAGTTCTTTTTTTAATAGAAAAAAATCTCACGCTATCATTTTCAATGAGTATCATCATCTGCGCTGAGTTTAGTCCTCCATAATTAGCGTGTGTTCTCCGAGCATTGTGAAAATTCGAATGGATTCTACAAAGAAAGAAGAAAAAAATCTAAGTCAGACATTTAATTAATTATTTCGTTTATAGATATTGGGTGGGTTGAAAAATCGATAATATAAAAAGAAAGACAAATAGAACTATAGATAAAAAAAATTGTTAATGAATAATGAGACTTGTGAACAAATGATGAGATATCGATTTTTTGACGTGTTTAGTGAAATTCTAAACAAAAATGTCAACAAATTTAAATACCTTCTTACACAATTAAACTAATTATCAAAGGTTATCTATCTATCTATCTATCTATCTATATATATATATATAATATATATATATATATATATATATATATATATATGTCAGTTCATATCTACCTGTCTATCTCAGTCTGTAAATATCTATGTATCTATATACGTATCTGTCTTTCTCAGTCAGTTCATATCTATCTATCGATCTCAATCTGATCATATTTATTGTGGCATTGTGGCTTAGGCTAGCGTCTGGTTGGCTTGAAGATGCAGCTTCTTAGATAATTGCTTCTGGGTTGACATAGAATCAGATGAAATGGCCGAAATCGTCTAGAAAACACCTGTTGTAAAAAAAAAGGTCTCGGACGACAAGATGTAGCAAATTAAATTGGTGTTAATGCCGTGCATATTGCACACAATCAAGATCTTTATTTGTTTATAGTATCGTTCATAAATAATTACACTCTAGAATTTTTTTAATGAAAAGTTAATAATCATTTAGTGTAATATTATACAATCAAAACGGATTTTATTAGGTATTATATTTTACCGATTTTAAATAAATATAGTATATAAAATCTGTAACCAAAAAATACGAATATGTAGCAGTCCAAAAATAAGTACACATCTTATATATGTTTATTACAATTTTATTTTTGGTTACAGGGTTTTTATACTGTAAAGCTTAGTAATAAATAATACTTAATAATATCCGTTTGACTGTAAATTTTCACAGGAAATAATAAAATCCTAGTATGTTTAATTTAGAAGAAACTTTTTTATAATCTATGATCGATGCTCTATATATCCTTAATCTATGTATGAATTGTTATTAACATTTTCTGGAAATCTGCCAAGTGCGTGTGAACTAAATGTCGTGTAGATTTTGCTGCTTCACTTTATCAGAATTTTTCATTATTACTTAGAAAGGGTAGCGCTTTGTAAGTCGTAATGAAAGTTTGCCGTGATACAGTATCGTTTTTTGAGACAGTAAAAACCAAGTGTTATGGTAATATTTTAGGAAATATGTTCATAGTAAAAAATTATCTAATTTGGTAGCATCTAGTTCTTATCTTTTTCTACTGAGGTATGTATTTCTATCAATATTTTAAAATATCTATCTATCTATCTATCTATCTATCTATTAAACTCAGTCAGTTCATATCTATCAATTCCCCTCTCTCTCTCTCTCTCTCTCTCTCTCTCTCTCTATCTATATATATATATATATATATATATATATATACCAACGCACGAGTAGGATGTGACACAAGGTCAATTTTTAAGGGGAGTTTAACAAGCTTGAATTCAGAGTTTTCTTTTCATAGACTGGTTGCCTTACCAAGGTTTAACAGCCCAGTCTGCCATACTCCGCGTCTATTTCTTACTATTGTAACGATTACATCATTCGTCTCCAGCTCTCTCTTTCTTCCCCTCTCTCTCTCTCTCTCTCTCTCTCTCTCATCTATATATATATAATATATATATATATATATAACATGACATATATATGGAAATAATGCTAATAAATCAAAGAAAACGTTGAAAAGTATACTTATGTCTTAGGCCGTTGGAATAGCAGCATCTAAAAATAAATTTATAATTTTGCACTATTTTGAGGAACCAATCCTATTCGACCGGTGATGATTTTTTTCCTGGCCGAAGAGGATAGGTTCCTCGAATTAGAGCAAAATTGTAAATTTATTTTGGATTCTTCACTTCTATCTTCAGATGTAAGTATATTTGTTCAAAACCTTCTTTGAGTTATTAGCATTATTTCCATATATAGGCCGTGTCATTTTTATCAACTTGAAACACGGAGCATATGTGAAAGCACACATCAATACTTCAATATATATATATATATATATATATATATATATATATATATATATATATGAAAAACGGTGAGGAAATTAATCCGACAATATGAGAAGAAACTATTTTAAAAATATTTGATTATGTCATTGGCTTTCGTAAACAAACGCGCATATAAAAATTATCGGTTAATAACATCATATTCACATATTCACTATACACTTAACATCTTTCATTTTGTCCCTCACATAAACATTACTTAACAGTGTCCTGAAGATGATACAATATACCGAAAGTATTGACACATACAATTGTTTCCACTAATCATAACATCATGTGTTTTTTTATATTTTTAAAATATTTTCTTCTATATATATATATATATATATATATATATATATATATATATATATATATTAATATGTTCATATCTTTCTATCTGACTGTCTATCCCAGTCCGTTCATATCTATCTATCTATCTATCTATCTAACGCTCTCCTATATAAGGGATGGAGCACTCCATGGCGGCCTTTACATACATAGACATGTGTGTATTAAAACAGTTAAAATCCCCTTCGCATTATGTGTTTGACTATAGCCTAGAGATTAAGGTGTCTGACTGACGCTGAACCGATCGGATTTCAATCTCGGCTGTAGGTAGCTTACAAATGTCTAGCCACTGAAGAGACTTGATAAGTCGAAACACGTGTCTGTGGATGACTATATATATATCTTTTTGTTCATATATATCTCTCTATCTGCACTGGTGAATCCATTCTTCCACGACTTGTTACGTAGTTATTCGCTGAATATTGGTTTGAAATTTTTATTGTACAAGAGTCATTCAATTAATAAGGTGAATTTCACCTAAGAAGTTGACAATAGGAAACATTGTTTTCGAGGAAATAAAAAGTAAGGATATGGAAGGACTTTCCATATCTCAAAATGCTGTCACCGTGGCTTTCAATATTGACCCCTGCACCCGGAACGTCTTATTTACCGGAGAGTCAATATGTTTTCACTCCAGGAAGTCTTTTTGACTCAGGCTAATGGTGGCAAACCCATTTGTAAACATTCTTGTCAAATAAACCCATTCATTTTTTCTTCCTTTTTCCTTATTCCTTACCACACATCCATCTCTCCCCTCTTTCCGTTCCTTTCGCCTGACATCATATCACGCATTACACCCTTCCCTCATCTTCTGCCCTTCCCACTTACCTATTCAGCATAAAATCAGACTGTAGATCTTTGTTGTCTTCAAATAAATTTTGACAAAGCTTCGTAACATACCGAGTCGAAATATTATTTGCATTTAGTTGTTTTGTGTTTTATCCACATTTACCTCTATTTTCAACCATTTTTTTCTGATTTACTCAATCCGTAACTCCTGATATATATTATATATATATATATATATATATATATATATATATATGTGTGTGTGTGTGTGTGTGTGTGTGTGTGTGTGTGTGCGAATGAAAAGAAAGGTATGGTTATAAAAGGGTCAACCTAAAAAATATAAAGTATTGATCCCCTTGGTCAATAAGATCAGAATGTGACCTCGCGTTAGAGTATGATTCATCGTAGAAAGAAAGCAGCTTAAAGAAGAAAGGTCCCCATGACACATGGTTAGAAGTAAACATTATCGGGCCCAACACAAGTTTGAAGCTTAAGTGTCGATTTGATAGAAGCAATTAACTGCCATGTATTAAATAAAACCATCGTTTGTTCAACATACTTTTACGTATTCTTCTTATGTCATGTTTGTTAAAAACGTAACATAAACATATTCTTTATAATGTGAAAATAATCTCATAAATAGGAAATTCTTTTCTTAGAAAAAGTAAAACCAAACCAGACATATTAAAATTAACATAGATTCAAGTTTTCGAATAAATGCTTTTATAATTTTGACAAGCTAAAAACGCCCATGGTTGGCTCTTTTGAATTTTTTCTTCTTTGCTATTGTAAAATACAAATTAAACACATTTCGACCGTTGCTTAAAAGATGTACCAGTGAAAAGTGGGCAATATGAGATGGGCGTGACAAGTCATGAACATTCCCTTGTTTGAAACTCAAACAAACTTCTTACAAATTCATAGCCCTGTGCTGGAACACACACAGATGTCGTCCATTTCCCTCAGTCAATGATTCCAATCGGGCGCACGCGGGAAATATCTGTTATTTAAACAAAAAACAAAAACAAAAAAAAAAAACTGTTAAAACTTTAAACCCATGTTCACGTGATACGTTGTTTATTTTATTCTATCAAACTTACATCATAGATAGCACTTCATGAGATGAGCAAAAGGGCGATAAACAGTATTTTATTTCTTATGAAAACACACACACACACACACACACATGCACGCACACCACCTTCTGAGGGTTAATACCTTTCCCCCACTCCCCAAAATAGATATCCTGTGTATAACATTGAAGTGCATCTGGTTGTGAGGCTCCATTTCCAGAGCCTGGTGAGCGTTGAGTACCCCTACATTGCCATTACTACAAGGTCCGCTGTTACCTGGAACAGTAGTGCCAAATAAGGTCCCATTTATGTGTCAAAGATGTTTAATATTGTTTCGTATTCGATAGGATTACTTAATATTATTCGTCTGTAAATTATTTGTACCAAGTTTTGTTGTGACTATAATTATTCAGTAAGGATTAATATTAGTTACTTGAAACCAAATAGCCGTGTGCAAACACATTACTGTTATCAAATAAATAATTACTTTATATCATAATTATTAGCCGTATATAGGAATACTTGAAACCATAAAATTGTGAGTAAATTATTTGTGTTAAATAGGAAACTTGTTATGATATAACTGTGTACAAAAATACCCCAAGAAATTAACCGCACGTCAATATGTCTAGGGTTATTTTATACTTAGTGGTTAAGGAACCGCATTTATTGTAAGTTAATATTTACATTTTTTGTGTAGTTGATTCTTAGAGTGTCATAATTAGGACACATTTTTTGGGGTGATTTTAACCCATTGCAGGCTGTCTTCTGTATAGTTTATATACGGTTTTCTTTGTGTGGGATTCTCGGAACAAATCATTTTTTATCCCCATTGACTATTTAACCTAAAATATTTTTCCTTTGTTGAAGAAGAACAGGGGCAGGCTCGAACTCACAACCTACGCTCAAGATGAGATCATACTGTCTATAAGTACGTACGTTCACCATTGTGCATCCGAAGCGATTTTTTTTATATTATTCATGCAACGAAAACAAACAATAAAACGCTTATGCACAGGATGAGGTTCGAACTCAAAAGCTCCGTATTCCTCTCACATGGAGAACATACCGTTTTTTTTATTACACTGATCGATTAGGCCACTGGTCCTGTAAGCTGATAGCTATGGTGATTGCTTTCATCATTTATATTCCGAAAACTAACGAAAAGAAAAACATGCTACGGAGGGAGGTTCGTAATCATAACCTCCACATTCCGCTCACATGAAGAACATAATATAATAAGGTACGGAGACCGATTGTGCCAACGGAGGTGTGCACACATTCTCTATGCTGATTGATTTTATTGTTTTTGTTCCGAAAACGAACGATAAAAATATTATGCTCCGGGTGAGGCTTGAAATCTCAACGTTCGCATCTTATTTAATACGGTACACTGAACGGTTGAACGTACTCTCTATAATTAAGGCGCGGAGACCAATTGTGACACTGGAGCTGTCATCTGCGCACCTATAATGATTGCTTTTATTATTTATATACCTAAAACCAACGATAAAAAGCTTATATCCTGGAGGAGCCTCGGAATAACAACCTTCGTATTCATATAACGTTGAGAACATAAAGTCTGTTAATACGGCACGCTGACCGATTGTGCCATTGGAATCGAATGCAGATTTCTTTGCTGATTGATTTAATATTTCGGGTGAACAGTGTCTAGAACATACTGTCTATAAATACGGTACCATGATCGATTGTGCCACACGAACTCTGCTTAGGTGATCTATGAGAATTACTTTTTAAAATTTATTTATATTCCGAAAATTAACTATAAAAAGCATATACTAAGAATGAGGCTTGAACTGACAACCTCTGTATTTCTCTCACGTTGAGAACATACTGCCAATAAATACGGAGCGCCAACAGATTATATCACCGGTGATGTCCCTGGACGTCAATAATAATTGCTTTTATTATCTATTGGCTAAATACTCACTACCTCTGCATTCCTCTCACATTAGCAACATACTGTTTATAAATATGGTGCGCTGACCGATTGTGCCACTGTGGATGACCACTGGCCATTTTAAACGCTGATCGATGCTCTCTTAAGGTGGAAACTATTCTCATAGCTTTGTAATTGTTTCTGAAGTCGCAATTGGTATTTCCAAAGAATACAAAGCTGGTCCATTTTAAATTAAAGAAAATTAAAAAAGAAACAATGTACTGAGTTCTACAACTTTGATATTTAAAACTATTGATATAAAGTACTTATATAAAATGTAATTGCATTAATTGAATATGTATTTATACTTAGTAAATGATGTATTTCACTCAATACAATAGGCACATACTCATATATAAATATTGCGTTGTGGCTAACGTGCTTATTCGTTTTCTTTCGTAGTATTAACCTTGTAAAAGCTATGAACCCCCTCATATACCCGAGTATGGGTTAGATAGTATCACTACTGTTCTTCTATGAGAATTGATTTGGCATTAAATAACACATAAAGGTTGATATGCCATTAAACAAAGAAACCAAATCATATAGATATGATTATGAAAATAAGATTGATATTTTTTAAAGCAAACTTTATTCAGCATGAGGTTATTGTGAAGAGAAGAATTGGAAGGTTAACATTTTGGCACCAATCTTCAAAGTAAGGTTTGCAGTTAAAACTTAGAGCTCAAATGTTGGTCTCTGGCAATGGTATGAAATGCTGTTCCTAAGTTGTCACCAATCTAAACAGTGAGTAATCTAATAGTTGTTTAACGATGTTCATAGTTCCTGGAGCTCAATACTTTCTTATTGAATTAACAATTTAAAGACAAGTTTATTTTCTGATGTTGGATTTTTGTGATATAAGGTGTGCTCTAGTTCCCCGCCTGGATTTATAGACTAGGCGAGATCATATGGTCAATTCCTTAGCCAATCACTGGCCATACTGCATGGCTGATACATTACTTAAGCACTGATTCTTTCTCAGTATACTTGCAACCATTGACGAAGGATCTTAAGATTCTTTACCCGAGAGGATCACCAAAGGATTAGTTATCGGAGGACTCTTTACCAAGGATCCACTGGACAAGGATGGCCCTTAAAAACTTAACATCTGATGCTTCTGACACAACTGATTGAACTAGACAACTTGTGAACACACCGACTTGAAAATGTGCATGGTTTGTATTATCATTTCCTCGGTCTTCCTCTTATGTGTCACTTTTTCGCAAGACAAAAAAGAAAGTTGGGCTATCCTGAATTTTCCTTCTTTCTCCTCCTCCTCTTTTTCTTTCTCCTCCCCTTCCTTTTTCTTCTACTCTTTTTCTTTCTCCTGCTGTTTTCCTTTCACTATCCTCGTTCTCTCCTTCTTTTCCTTCCTGACTGACTGATGCCTGTTTCCTGAATGACTTCATCTTTGGCAGGGTAAGCGGGTGTCTTTTATGCCCACTCACTTACCCACAATGCATCTGTACTATCCTATAAGAAGACACCTTTCCTCCTCTCCGGCTTCTTCATTTGTCAGTATGCTAGTGAACACTACCCGACCACACTTTTCACTCATCCAAGTCTTCACGCTCGTTACAGTTTGGTTCAACACTTTTTGGTTTGGTGATCTATGGGAAACTGGTGCTTTAAGTGTGACTTGATCTAAAAAAAATTTGCGGGGGGGGGTTATTAAATTTGCTCAGTTTAGCACACAACTTTATATTACTTGCTGTATCTGCTGTTCCTAAGTTGTCACCCATCTAAACAATGAATTGGCGCGTTGTTGCTTAACTTGGATGATTTGAAGGAAACTTTTTTCTTTTTTTACAGCGTGACCACATCATTAATCTGTTATTTAATAAACTTTGATAAGTCTGGCATACAAGCGTAGATTGCTTACAGGATTCTTTATTACTAAAAGACTCTAATTTAATTACTCATCAGGTCCATTGCTGCTTAACTTAAGAGATTTGGCGAGAACCGAGGATTTCAGCGTAATTTGACATATTTTTCAGGGCTACTGGTGACTGATTGTCAAGGTAATAAAGAGCTGTATAAATTTAAAGACACTTTGAAAATTTTTCTAACATTGTACTCAATGTCTGTGCTGGGAACATTTGCATCAATAGGTTAATAACACTATTGCTGCTTTCCTCAATCTATTTCATTAAATGTACGTTGTTAAATGTCTAGTTGCGTTTTTCTTTGAAAATATCAATCTTGTAATCAGAATATCGACACTAACTGCCATTAGATTCATCGATTGATTGATTGATTTATTGATTGATTTTAATGGCATTTTAACCTTTCTGTGGTTATCTTATTGCCTAGAAGTTAGGAAATCGCATTCATTGTATGTTCATATTTGCACTTTTTTGTGTATATATTTAGTGATATATTTTTCACACGCTCCGATCAAATACGAATAATTTTCAAACATATCTATTTGACTCATAGATATGACCTTAACAAGTACTACCACAGCAAGTCAGACTGGATTTGGGAGTAATGGCAATGAAGGGGTACTCCACACTCCAGAATTCCAGAACTTGTGCTTCATCACCAGATACAGTTTATTCTCACACTACACCCATTTTTTTAGGCGGGGTCATACCTCTGCGGTGGATACAGCGTAGTTTGAGCTCCCCCGGCAAGGCACCGTCATCAGAAATCAGTCTCCTTTATATTACATAAAACTAATACAAAAAAGACAGTAATTAAAAATAGCAGTCTACTTCCTGGGGCTCAGTTTTCCACAGAAAGGTTAAAATGCCATTAATCCATCATAAATCATCAATCAATTCCGATCGAATCTAATGACAGTATAGCTGCGCGGCATGTCTTAATTACAAGATTGATATTTTTTCAAAGGAAAAACGCAACTAGACATTTTAACAACGTACATTTAATGAATAGATTGAGGCGGAAGCAGCAATAGTGTTTTAAAATATTGATGCAAATGGTTCCCCAGCACAGTCATTCTCCTGTTCAAGGTTAGAGAAAATTCCTTTCCAAAGTGTTTTAATTCTATACAGCGTTCTTTTATTAATCTTGACAAATCAGTCACAGTAGCCGCTGAAAAAATGTATGTCAAATTACGCTGAAATCCTCGGTTACCTGCGCGCAAATCTCCTTTGAAGTTATAGCAGGCATGGACCTGTGAGTAATCTAAATCTAGAGTCTTCTCTCTAGTAATAAGAATCCTGTAAGGCAATCTAACGACTATTGTATGCCAGAAACTATAAAGTTTATTAAATAACAGATGGTTCCATAAAGTTATCTGTGTTGATCAGGATAGGAATATACTGAAACCATGATAGCTCGTGAACAAGATTATTTGTAATTAAGGATAGTTAGGTTGAAGCTACAATTGTTACTAAGAGATCATTGATAAGTTTATTTGAAACCATTATAACTGTGTGCAAATAGTTAATCTATAGACAATTAAAATATAGTATATTGTTATTAAAGAAGGATTTAGAAAATCATCAAATTTTCGGAATTAAATACCATTAGGAGTTGGGTTTGATATATTATCAATGTGGGCTTGCCCCTGATCCACATTTCAATATACTCTCACCACTGCTCGCGACATCTTGTGAGGGGACTCAAGGACTCTATCTTAATTACCATTTTTTAATTAAAAATATGCAAATAGACGAGCTTCACAACATGTGCTGATGTTTGCTTCTTTAACCGTTTTCCTCAGATCACTAACCAAAAAGTGTTGAACCAACTGTAACGAGCGTGAAGAACTGGATGAGTGAAAACGTGTGGTCGGGTATGGTTCACTAGCAATATTGACAAATGGAAGAAGCGGAGAGGAGAAAGGAGTCCTTCTTTATAGGATGCACAGATGGCATTGTGGATAAGTGAGGTGGCGATAAAAAGACACCCCTTACACCCTGCCAAAGATGAAAGTCATCCAGGAAACAGGCATCAGTCAGTCAGGTAAGTGAAAAGAAGGGGAGAGGAACGGAGGAAGTGAAAGGACACAGCAGGAGAAAGAAAAAGAGTAAGAAGATTTATAAAGGAAGGGGGGAGAAAGAAAGAGGCGGAGAGAGAAAGAAGGGAAATTCCAGGAATAGCCCAACTTTCTTTTTTGGGTCTTGCGAAAAAGTGACACATAAAGAGGAAGACCGAGGAAATGATAATACAAACGCAGCACATTTCAGTCGCGTGTGTTCAAGTTGTTCTAGTTCAATCAATTGTGTCAGAAGCATCAGATGTTAAGTTTTTAAGGCCATCCCTTGGCCAGTGGATCCTTGGTAAAGAGTCCCCTCGCGATAACTAATCCGTTGGTGATTCCTCTCGGTAAAGATCTTAAGATCCTTCGTCAATGGTTGCAAGTATACTGAGAAAGAATCAGTGCTTAAGTAATGTATCAGCCATTCAGTAGGCCAGTGATTGGCTAGGAATTGAACCCATATGATCTCGCTAGTCTATAAATCCAGAGCGGGAACTAGAGCACACTTTATAATCACAAAAATCCAACATCAGAAAAATTAAATTGTCTTTAAATTGTTAATTTCATAAGAAAAGTATTGAAGCTCCAGAACTATGAACATCGTTAAAACAACTATTAGATTACTCACTGTTTAGATTGGTAGACACTTAGGACAGCATTTTCATACCATTGCCAGAGACGCAAATTTGCGCTCTAATTTAAACTGGCAAACCTTACTTTGAAGATTGGTGCCAAAATGTTTAACACTTCCAATTCTTCTTTCACATACCTCATGCTGAATAAAGTTTGCTTTAAAAAATATCAATCTATTTTCATATCATATCTAATAATGATTTGGTTTCTTTGTTTAATGGCTATCACACTTTATGTGTTATTTAATGCCAAATAAATTCTCATAGAAGACAGTAGTGTACTTATCTAACCCATACTCGGGTAAATGGGGTTCATCCGCTTTTACAAAGGTTAATCTACAAAAGAAAACGAATAGCACGTTAAGCCACAACGCAATATTTATATATGAGTATGTGCTATTTGTATTGAGTGAAATACATCATTTACTAGTATAAAATACATAATTCATTTAATGCAATTACATTTTATATAAGTATCTTTATATCAATAGTTTTTAAATATCAAGTTGTAGAACTCAGTACATTGTTTTTTTTTTAATTTTCTTTAATTTTAAATGGTCCAGCTTTGTATTCCTTTGGAAATACAATTGCGACTTCAGAAACAATTAAGAAGCTATGAGAATAGTTTCCACCTTAAGAGAGCATCATCAGCGTTTAAAATGGCCAGTGGTCATCCACAGTGGCACATCAGGTCAGCGCACCATTTTAAACAGTATGTTGCCTATGTAGAGGAATGCAGAGGTAGTGAGTATTTGGCCAATAGATAATAAAGCAATCATTATTGGACGTCAAGGGGAACATCACCGGTGATATATCTGTTGGCGCTTCCGTATTTATTGGCAGTATTCTCAACGTGAGAGAAATCAGAAGGGTTGTCAGTTCAAGCCTCATTTAGTATATGCCTTTTTTATAGTTAATCTTTCGGAATATAAAATAATTTTAAAAAGTATTCTCATAGAATCACCTTAACAGAGTTCGTGTGGCACAATCGATCATGGTACCGTATTTATAGACAGTATGTTCTAGCACTGTTCACGAATATTAAAATCAATCAGCAAAGAATCTGCATTCCGAATTCCAAATGGCACAAATCGGTTCGCGTGCCGTATTAACAGACTTATGTTCTCCACGTTATAGAATGCGAAGGTTGTTAATTCCGAGGCTCTCCCAGGATATAAGCTTTTTAGTCGTTGTTTAGGTATATAAATAAATAAAAGCAATCATTAGAGGTGCGCAGATGACACTGCATGTTCACAATTTGGTCTCCGCGCCTTAATTATAGAGAGTACGTTTCACCGTTCAGTGTACCGTATTAAATAAGATGCGAACGTTGAGATTTCAGAGCCTCAACACCGGGAGATAATATTTTATCGTTCGTTTTCGAACAAAAACAATACAATCAATTCAGCTATAGAGAATATGTGTGCACACTCCGTTGGCACAAATCGGTCTCCGTACAATTATTATATTAATGTTCTTCATGTGAGCGGAATGTGGGGCTATGGATTACGCAACCCCCTCCGTAGCATGTTTTTCTTTTCGTTAGTTTTCGAATAATAAATGATGAAAGCAATCACCATAAGCTTATCAGCTTACAGGACCAGTGGGCTAATCGATCAATGTAATAAAAAAACGGTATGTTTCCATGCTGAGAGAATGCGGAGCTTCTTGAAGTTCAACCCTCATCCTGTGCATAAACAGGTTTATTCCTTTGTTTTCGTTACATGAATTAATAAAAAAAAATCGCTTCGTAGGGCAAATGAATGAACGTAACGTACTTATGACAAGTATGATCTCATCTTGGGCGTAGGTTGTTAGTTCGACCCTGTCTCTTATCTTCTTCATAAAGGATATTTTAATTAGTACTGATGGGAATAAATGATTTTCGAGAACCACACAAAGAAACCGTATATAAACCTATCAGAAGGGTTAAAGTCCCCCCCCGAAAAAAATGTGTCCTAACGATGACACTCTAAAGAGAAAACGAACAACACAAAAAATGTAAATTATTTGACGTACAATAAATGCGTTCCCCTAACTGTTTGTACCGGCCGTCTACAGTGGAGAACAGCACGGTTTCCTCAACTATAGCATAGTGAGACCCGAGTGGAAAGGGAAGGACTGTTCCGTTTAATCGCAAGCTAGTCGCTGTACCATTAATTGTAAATAAACTTGTCTTATTTACCCCATCTCGACTTGACTTCTTTTTCTGTTTGGGACTTAACATCACAACAACGCTAACCACTAGGCATAAAAATAACCCTAGACATATTGACGAGCGGTTAATTACTTGAGGTATTTTTGTCACAGTTTAATAGGATAACAAGTTTTCCTATCCTAACACAAATAATTTCTCACATTTTATGGTTTCATGTATCCTATCTAATGCTAATCAATTATGATATAAAGTAAATATGTTATTTGATAACAGAGTAATGTGTTTGCACAACGGCTTATTTGGTTTCAAAGTAAACTAATATTATCCTTCTGATAATATAGTCACAAAACTTGGTACAACATAATTTACAGAACACGAATGTTAATTAGTAATCCTATCGAATACGAAACAATATTAAACATTTTGGACACATAATGGACGCTATTTGGCACTACTGGTTCAGGGTAACACGGACCTTGTAGTAATGGCAATGTAAGGGGTCACTTCAAGCTCACCAGAGCCTGGAATGGAAGCCTCAAAAACCAGATGCAACTTCCAATGTGATACACAGGATATCTATTTGGGAGTGGGGGAAAGGTAATTAACCCTCAGAGGTGTGGGTGCGGTGCATGTTGGTGTGTGTGTGTGTGTGTGTTTTCATAAGAAATAAAATATGTTTATCGCCCTTTTGCTCAGTCATGATGGTGCTATCTATGATGTAAGTTTGATAGAATAAATAAACACGTATCAACGTAACATGGGTTTTAAAGTTTAACAGTTTTTTTTTTTTTTTTTTGTTTGTTGGTTTTTGGTTTTTTGATTTTTAAAATAACAGATATTTCCCGCGTGCGCCCGATTGGATCATTGACGAGGGAAATGGACGACATCTGTGTGTGTTCTAGACAGGGCTATGATTTGTAGAAGTTTGTTTGAGTTCAAACAAGGGAATGTTCATGACTTGTCACGCCATCTCATATGCCCACTTTTCACTGGTACATCTTTTTAAGCAACGGCTCGAAATGTGTTAATTTGTATTTTTACAATAGCAAAGAAGGAAAAATCAAAAGAGCACCTGGCGTTTTTAAGCTTTGTTCAAAAATTATAAAAGCATTTATTCGAAAACTGAAATCTATGTTAATTTTTAGATATTCTGGTTTGGTTTACTTTTCTAAGAAAAGAATCCTATTTGAGATATTTTCACATTATAAAGAATTGTTTAATGTTACGTTTTAACAAACATTGACATAAGAAGAGATACGTAAAAGTATGTTGAACACACGATGGTTTATTTAATCATGGCAAGTTTAATTGCTTCTATCAAATCGACCTTAAGCTTCCAACTTGTTGGTTGGCCCGATAATGTTTAACTTCTAACCATGTGTCAGGGGCCTTTCTTCTTTAAGCTGCACTTTTCTTCTACGATGAATCATACTCAACGCGAGGTCACATTCTGATCTTATTGACCAAGGGGATCAATACTTTATATTTTCTTGGTTGACCTTTTATAACCATCTCTTTCTTTTCATTCGCACACACAACACAACACACACACACCCACACACATATATATATATATATATATATATATATATAGTATATAATAGTATCAGGAGTTACGGATTGAGTAAATCAACAAAATGGGTGACAATAGAAGGTAAATGTGGATAAAACCAAAACAACTAAATGCAATAAATATTTCGACTCGGTATGTTACGAAGCTTTGTCAAAAATTTAAATTTGAAGCAACAAAGATCTAGTCTGATTCTTAATGCTGAATAGGTAAATTGGGAAGGGCAGAAGAATGAGGGCACGGTGTAATGCGTGATATGCAAATGTCAGGCCGAAATTGGAACGGAAAAGAGGAGAGATGGATGTGTGGTAAGGAATAAGGAAAAGGAAAAAAATGAATGGGTT
Organism: Doryteuthis pealeii; assembly: GCA_023376005.1. Lineage (NCBI taxonomy): Eukaryota > Metazoa > Mollusca > Cephalopoda > Myopsida > Loliginidae > Doryteuthis > Doryteuthis pealeii. The sequence continues at coordinate 97,461,034 of CM042142.1, forward strand.
ATTTGACAAGAATGTTTACAAATGGGGTTTGCCACCATTAGCCCTGAAGTCAAAAAGACTTCCTGGATGAAAACATATTGACTCTCCCGTAAAATAAGACGTTCCGGTGCAGGTCAATATTGAAGAGCCAGGTGACGCATTTTGAGATATGGAAATCTCCATATCCTTAACTTTTTATTTTTCCTCGACAATGTTTCCTATTTCAAACTTCTTTAGGTGAAATTCCACCTTATTTAATTGATGACTCTTGTCAATAAAAATTTCAAACCAATATCAGCGACTAACTACGTAACAGTCGTGGGCAGATGGATTCACCAGTGAGATAGAAGAGATATATACTGAACAAAAAGAATATATATATAGTCCATGCCACAGACACGTGTTTCGACTTTATCAGTCTCTTCAGTGTGGCTAGACTTTGTAAGCTACTACAGCGAGATTGAAATCCGATCGGTTCAGCGTCAGTCAGATACACTTAATCTCTAGGCTGTAGCA
>CM042142.1:97461628-97509128 GCA_023376005.1 Doryteuthis pealeii
AAAAGAGAGAGAACTTGTTAACATTACCCCACGTGAGTCCCAATTTGTATATTTATTACTAGGCCAGTGAGAATCGAAAACTCATAACAAGCTGCCGAGTCTAACATTCTACAACACACACATGAATATTTGTATAAGTTATTTACTAAGCTTAGCTTAAGATTGCAACAAGCCACGATTTAAAGGGACTCCATGAGAATTACGAACTCATTAACAATGGTCGCGAGCGGGCTGTTAACCATACCACCACGTAGGGCCCAGAATATTGTATATAGTTAATTACACAGCTAGCTTAGAATGGTGCACAAGCCAGATTAAGGGACTCCCATGAGAATAGAACTCAATAACAATGTTCTGCGAAGCGGGCTTTAACCATACCCCACGTGAGGTGCCCAAATATTTGTATATAGTTATTTACTAAGCTAAGCAGAATTAAGACCCACCAGTGAGAATCGAACTCATTAACAATGGTCTGCGAGTCTAAAACTGCTAAACATTACCCACATGAATATTTTGTTATAGTTATTTACTAAGCTAGCTTAGATGGCACAAGGCCAGATTTAAAGGACTCCCAATGGAGAATCCGAACTCATTAACAATGTCTGCGAAGCGGGCTTGTTAACCATTACCCCACGTGAAGGTGCCCAGAAATATTTGTATATAAGCCGCTGCGCGATCCATCACTTAAATTTATAGACTAAGTGAGGTCTAGTGGTGTGAATCTCAGCCAATCAACAGCCCGAATACGTGGTTAGTTAAGTATCTATTCGCTGATATTGACAGACGTCCATTTGCACTCATTGACGAACGACCTGAACACTGAGGAGCACCAAGGAATAACCAAAGGATCATACATAATATTAAGGGACACTAAGGAGAAACCAAAGGATTTTCTCTAAGGATCGCGCTCTGCTTAACACAAAGAATCTCCGCTGGACGGCGCTCTTGCTTGAAGCCTAAGGATGGTCACTTAAATCGTAACAGTACGATTTTACCCATAGCAGAAGGATGAGGGAGTGCCTACCTTTCCCAAGGGCTGAAGAACTCCGCTTGCTGCCAGCCCAGTAATGTATTTAGTTTCTAACGAGACCAAATAAATGTAAAAGGTAGTAACAGAAATCTAAATTTGATATTTGGAGGTCACTTTCATTTAAAAATAAATCTAACACTAAAACATCTACGTTTGCTTTTGATGTTGACATTAGGTGAGGTCCATTTATCATATACTACTATTTATTTGTTTAATTCTGTTTATTTATTCTAAATCGGGGTTCAAAATGATATTATAATATATATATAATATATATAATAGTAATATATGTATATAATATAATGATAATATATATATATATATATATATATATATATATAATACATATATAATATATTATATATAAAGAAGAGAGAGAGGTGTGTGTGTGTGTGTGTGTGTGTGTGTGAGAGAGAGAGAGAGAGAGAGAGAGAGAGAGAGAGAGAGAGAGGGGGTTATTTTTTTTAATTCTGTTATATTTTCTAAAATCGGGGTTCAAATATTATATATAATAATATTATATATATATTATATATATTATATTATATATATATATGTATGTATATAATATATATATAATATATATATATATATATATATATATATAGAGAGAGAGAGAGAGAGAGAGAGATGTGTGTGTGTGTGTGTGTGTGTGTGTGTAGAAGAGAGAGAGAGAGAGAGAGAGAGAGAGAGAGAGAGAGAGAGGAGGGGGGATTATTTTTCATGTTGCCACCGTCAGAAAAGTAAAAAAAGGGAATTGATACAAAAGTTCTCCCATGTATTTTCCAGGATAAACCAGATGGGTGTTTTCTACTTTTGACACCGTGGAAATTTTATCAGCAATCAACGACGTCTTTCGAAGACAAAATGTCCTTTCGTGTGTTGTCAGCAAATCAGAGGGGGGTAACCGTCGAGGAAATGATCTCACTATGATACGATGAAACTAAAAAAAACAGGATACCCCCCCCACACACACACACAAACACAGACATCAAATATCTAAAAAAAAATTGATGAGATAGATCATTGAAGGTTAGGGTGGAGTTGTTTTCTTGAAAACGATAGGCTGGACAGACAAAGTTTATAAAAGTCGCTGATTAAATAAAACGTGAATTCTTCTGTAGCAGAGTTAGTACTACTGTATGTTTGCACCACTCTGACTCTAACGAAAACTTTAATGATGTCACAATTGTAAATTGTAACAATAGTGAAGGGAAGGTGAGAATTTTAAATCTAAGTGCATAACTATCTATATATGTTTGCACATTTTTGATACTAAAAGGAAAGGGAAATATCCCCCCTCCTACACGCATAAAAATTGTGTAACGGGTATCGTCGTAGGAAATGGAATCGGCAATCCATGTTCAAATTCTGGAAAGCATGAATCCGATATTTGAAAGAAAGACAGAAAGAAAGAAAGAAGTTTCCAGTTAAAAAGAAAGAAAGAAAAAAATCGTAATTAGTAAGAAAAGAGAAAGAAGTTATTAGAAAGAAAGAAAGAAAGAAAGAAAGAAAGAAAGAACAAAGTATAACGCAATGAGAAAGAAAGAAACAAAGTATAACGCAATGAGAAAGAAAAAAAGGTAGAAAGAAAAAAGAAAGAAAGAAGAACACAATTAAAAAGAAAGTATGAAAGAAAGAAAGAAAAGAAAATGCACTTAAGAAGAGGGGAGGGACAATGGATAAATATCAGGTTAGACTCACAGGATTGGTTTAGCTCAGTTGGTAGAACGTTCGACTAGGAACCACAAGGTTCCTGATTTGATATAAGCCCGCACCAATTCAGCGTATGAGTAGCCCAGGGATCAGAGCGCAAAAATGATGGTAGGTGTGGCGCCCCACCTCAGACGCTAAAATAATCTGCTTGGTCTAGCGCTAGGGAAAAAAGGATAGACTCCTTCGCTGTCTGGCTCATACCGACATTAGGCCGCCCCGCGACTTTACATTTAATAAAAAAAATGATACAAAAATCATTTGTGTTAATATTTTGAAACAGGCTTCATTCTTTGATTAAGCAATTCCCCTGGGGTTCTAGCCGGGTGTGTGAGAACTAATTATGGCTTATTTTATTTAGGGGTAAGGACGCCGTATACACCTGAAGAGGAATGCCGATGGAACTAAGCAAGTTTCTCTTCTTCCCCCGTGGAACTGAGTCCTTCACAGTATCAAATCGATATAATGTTGTATACCCTTTTCTTACTTCTTACTTCTAGTCGTCTTCTCTTCTGGCCGGCTTTGCTATTCTGATCGTCTATCATCTTGGTCTGGTCTAGCGTCTGGTCTTGACTTGGTATATCTTCTAAGGTCTGGTCTTCTATGGGGATTTCGGGTCTGGTTTCTGTTGGGGATTTCTCTTTATCAGAAGCCCTGTGTCATTGTTAGTTTTTAGGTAATAAACACAAGACTTCGATTTACGTTGATGTTACTTTATTTCCAAATCCCCAACCCAGACACCTGCGCAGTTGAGGGACCGCGTGTATAACACGACTTACCCCTTCGAGCTCGCTGCTACCTTCTAACTGACTGAGTTACTTCTATCCTTAAACCGAAAGAGACAGGGTCTTCTATGCCTTCCGGTTCTCACGATTTATCCCTGGAAGGCAAGGTGAGAGTGGGGTCAAGCGCCGTCACTCACTCTCAAGGCCATCAGCTGCACTAATCGCCATTATGATTTCTACACTACCTTATAAAAGTATTAGGGATCTAATAATTATGTAACAGAAGTTTTGAATCCCGTATTAAACCGACTTTGCGTCATATTTTGTCTTGTGAGGAATAAAATAGATACGTAAATATCTATCGATATCCACTCACAGTTTACTCAAAATGCACCCCTCACAATGCACAAGATACAACCTGCCCCCCACACCTTTCATTTAAGCTGGTGTTTTATGAGGAGCGAGGAGGACACTTTTATTGTCTCTCACGTGCAGTGAAAAGGGGATAGACTCCCTCGCTGTTTGGCTTGTAGTGACTTTAGATTACTCCGATGACTTTACTTTACTTAGACGCTTTAAATATATATATAACGATGTTCTGAGGAGTAAAGGATTGGGTAAACCGGACAAAATGTTGAAAATATAAGGAAATACGGAGGAAATAACACAACTAAATTCAAATGATATTTCGCATCGGTCTTTTGCGAAGCTTCATCATCATCATGTCGCGCCTGCAGCACGGATATCCATGACAATCTCTCGCCAACCTTCCCTATCATTTATTGCACCGGAGAGGTCCTCTGCTGAGCAAATAGCCTCATCGCATAGCTGGTCAATGTAGGTCCTTGCCGGGCGCCCCACACTTGCATGTCCATGTGTTGGCTTCCACTGGAGAACGTCGCTTATGAGCTCGTCCCTGCTTCTCCAACAGTGTCCTGTCTCACTCGGATAGTTTGAGAGATGGGAAGCAAGTGACCGTACAGCTGCCTCTTGGTGGGTGCTGCTTCCACGACTTGTTCAAGACTGCACGCAGCATTCTTGTGCAGCTTCCATCTAACTTATTCTCAAGACGCCTCGTTAGGGTCCAAGTGGTGCAGCCATATAGCAGCACCGATACAACCACGGCCTGGAAAAACTGCCGCTTCAGCTTGTCAGGGAGATCGGATCTCCATATGACTGACAATTTGTTTGTGGCCGATCATGCCTTTGCTATTCGTGTGTTAACATCGCTCTCTGTGGATGAGATATTACTACCTAGGTACGTGAATTGTTCTACAGGCTTGAGAGGCGTGCTGTTGAGTGTGGAGATGTTTCCTTTCTTTTTGAAACTCATGAACTCTGTTTTTGCGAAGCTTACCCAGGCGAAATATCATTTGAATTTAGTTGTTGGTGTGTTGTTTTATACGTATTTATCCTATATTTTCAACCACATAATGATGTTCTACAAAAACGCTCATCCGATTGTGACGATTGTGATTACTTTAACATTGTTGCTGGAATCCTTTAAGGAGATACATAAGTACTATTTCTATTCATTATCTGTTTAGATAGCGTATTATGAACGTCATTAGATCTAATGAAAGAAAATTGATTCACACTAAGCGGACGATATCCAACATAAACTATTAATCTTACTAAGTAGATCTCGTGCTTCTTGTAAATAAACCTACTCAAGTCGATTCTCTGTTGCTTAGTCTTGAGCTGGAAGCAAGAAAAATTGGTCTGCGTGAACTCAGATAAAACAGAGTTCATGTGTTTGAATCAAGATGGTGTCATCTCCTCATTAAATGGCAATGCTCTGAAATTAGTAGACCTCGGTAGCAATATTTCATCTACTGAAAGCGATGCCAACATATAGGAAATACATTGACTGCTGTTGACAGATTAACGACCATTTGGAAATTCAATCTCAATAATAAAATAAAACTGGAATTCTTTCAAGTTGTAGCCGTGCCAGTACTATTGTATGATTGTACCACTTGGTCTCTAACGAAACGGGTAGTGAAAAGCTACATAAGAACTGCAAAAGAATGCTGCGTGAACGAATCCTGGAAGTAGAACCCTATAAAAACAGTTGTATGTTCACTTACTTCCGACCACACAAACCATCCAAGTAGGAAGAACGAGATATGATGCGATGTTTTTCTAAGGAATCATACACATGGACACACCATGAACGTATATTCATAAGCTCTGTACGGACAGAGTATGTATCTAGAGGACTTACCAAAAAGAAGGCGAGAGAGAGAGAGAGAGAGAGAGAGAGAGAGAGAGAGAGAGAGAGAGAGAGAGAGAGAGAGAGAGAGAGTTAAGATAATCCGTGCAGTCAGCAAGGCGTGATAATGTTGACATATAGTTATTTACGAAGCTTAGCTTAGATGTGGCACAAGCCCCGAAGTATGGGGCACCCAGTGAGAATAGAACTTACTAACAATGGTCTGCAAGTCTAGCTTGCCAAACATTACACAACGTGAGGTGCCCATATGAGAGAGAGAGAGAGAAGAGAGAGAAGAGAGAGAGAGAGAGAGAGAGAGAGAGAGAGAGAGAGAGAGAGAGAGAGTTAAGATAATCCGTGCTGTCAGCAAAGCATGATAATGTTGACATATAGTTATTTACTATGCTTAGCTTAGATGTGACACAAGGCCCGAAGTATGGGGCGCCTAGTGAGAATAGAACTCACTAACAATAGTCTACAAGTCTAGCCTGCTAACCATTATGCAACATGAGGTGCCTATGATGATGATATGTAAGTGATTCGATTCAACTCTAGGCGGTCAGTATTCGCTGACATTCCCGTAGATGAGACAAAGATAATAATCAGAAAGTCTTCTTCTAATGTGTCTTGTTTTGTTTGCAATCTCGCCGACTCTTTATCAGAAAAAATTTTTCGAGAAGGTCAAAGTATGGACTTTTCTAAATAGGACAGAAAAAAATAGGATAGAATTGTAAAAACTAAAGCAACAATTCAAATAATAACAAATAAAAGTTTAAAAAAAAAAAAAAACAGAAAAAAGAAAAATAGGAAAGCATTATCGTAAAACATGAAGGCGTTGATATTAAATAAGATTGATTATCATTATAATTACAGTGCTATCCTGACTTACGAATTTAATTTGCTTCGCTCGTAACTCCTCGTATATCAAATCATATGGAGGCGCGTGGACTAATGGTTAGAGTCGCAGGAAATGGACTCGTCAACCCGAGTTCAATTCCTGGACGAAGCTGTTGGCATTCCACATGGCGCTAATACCCTTGGTATGAATCCAATTCTCTCTCCAGCTAGCAGGGCAGACTGGACTCTTTAACCATGGCTAGGTAACCAGTCTAAGAGAAGGAAAACTCTGAATTCAAAAAAAACTCCGTTGAAATTGGTAAATATATATATCAAATCACTTGAAATAAATAAAAATGCCATTAATCCGTCCCAGTCCTCAAATTTTTATAACGTTTTTTAATAAGAAAAATAACATTACGTTGTATAAAAACATAAAATAGAATGTAATGAATGCTGCAATATGTTATAATGTTTATCTTTTCATAAATATTATTTTTCTTTGACGTAATGAATTTGGAAACTTTTCCCCTTTTTTGCGTGTTACTTTTTCACTCACATTGATAGTACTCTCATAAGGAGTAGTGCATTTTTTTGTTTTCTTTTGGGCTGGGACTGGTATCTTGTTAATGTGTTTGTCTCTTTCTTGGTCATACCAAGAGTTTCCACACTCTTTGTGAGTTCTTCACACTCGCCTTAGCCGAAGGTCCTTTACTGAAGGCTGAGTAATAGCAAGTCTCCTTAGGTCTCCATTACTCTTCAAAGTACTCTAGCTGATCTTAACAATGCTGTTGTTTGGATCGCATCGATTCTTCCTCTAGTTTCCAATTCATCCAGACATTTACAAACGCTTGGGGACCGTTCCAAGCTCATTTTGGAGACCGGTATTATTATTATTATTATTATTATTATTATTATTATTATTATTATTTCACTCCATTCGAGTTTTTCACACCTGCAGAAGCCGGTGATTCACTGGAGGCTGAGGGACAGCAAGTCTCCTCAGGTCCCCAGGACTCTTCTGGGTATTCCAGCCGATCTCAATAATGCTGTAGTCTGGATGGTCTCGATCCTTCCTCTGATTTTCAATTCATCCAGACTCTTTTCCAGCCCTTTGGGGATTGTTCCAATGGCCCCAATTACAATTGGTACGACCATAATCCTCATGTTCCACAGTTTTCTTAGTTCTCTGGCAAGGTCCAAGTATTTGTCGATCTTTTCGCTCTCTTTCATTTTCACTCTGTGATCGGCCGGGACGGCAAAGTCTATGAGATGACAAGTCTTCCTCTCCTTGTGAATCAAAACTAGATCTTGTCTCCTAACCGGGATTATTATTATTATTATTATTATTATTATTATTATTATTATTATTATTATTATTATTATTATTATTATTACTACTAGCATAACAAAACCGCCCTTCAGGCGGTGTAAAAATAAAATTTTGAAAAATATAGCCTGAGCCGAGTGGGATTTAAAATTCAATGTCAGAGGGGTAGTATCCAAGTAAAATTAATAAATGAATTGAAGTAATAAAAAACAACAATGCCAAAATATGCCAAAAACTTTAAAAGGATATTCAACATTTAATGATTTTAGTAATTAAAATCATTGAATTCATTAAAGGAGTAAAAAATAAACAATTTGAAATAGAAATTAGGAAAGTTAACTTTCTACACCAAAGTTTTTCCTGAAATAATATTTAATGATAAAATTAAATTTGGTTTATCAATGAATAAAACAATCAACTATACAAAATGATTTTTTATTGTTTTGATTATTTCTAAAAATTTTGAAATAAAAAAAATAAACATTCACCTTATTTATTTTCCATTTAACAAACATTTAGTTTTAGTGTAAATAAATATTACATAAAATAAAATAGAGTAATGATACTTAAATCAATTTTTAAATGCTAAATAATACCTAATATTAATTTTTTTTTTTAATCGGAGTAAATAAAAATATCTAATTTATAGATTTATTTTCAACTAAATTTTATTTGGTAAAATTCAGTAAAAAGATAAATTCTTTAAAAATTTTCTTCAATAAATAAAATCTTTTGATAAGAGATTCAGTATCAATTTGTCTGTAACTAAAACTATGTTGCTGTAAAATTAATAAATCAAATAAAGTAATAAAAAACAACAATGCCAAAATATGCCAAAAACTTTAAAAAGACATTCAACAATTAATGATTTTAGTAATTAAAATCATTGAATTCATTAAAGGAGTAAAAAATAAACAATTTGAAATAGAAATTAGGAAAGTTAACTTTCTACACCAAAGTTTTTCCTGAAATAATATTCAATAATAAAATTAAATTTGGTTTATCAATGAATAAAACAATCAATTATACAAAATGATTTTTTATTGTTTTGATTATTTCTAAAAATTTTGAAATAAAAAAAAATAAACATTCACCTTATTTATTTTACGTTTAACAAACATTTAGTTTTAGTGTAAATAAATATTACATAAAATAAAATAGAGTAATGATACTTAAATCAATTTTTAAATGCTAAATAATATTTAATATTAATTTTTTTTAATTGGAGTAAATAAAAATATCTAATTTGTAGATTTATTTTCAACTAAATTTTGTTTGGTACACTTATGTAAAAATATGAATTTTGTAAAAAATTTTCTTCAATAAATAAAATCTTTTGATAATAGATTCAGTATCAATTTGTCTGTAACTAAAACTACGTCACTGCTTACATCAAAACACTGTCATTGATAAAAATATTATTTGATTAATAATCAATAGATGCATGCAACATTTTGATTTGAGGGGGACAGAAGTAAGTTTCCATTTCAAATGGTTTCATTTTTCTTAACTCCTTTAATAAATTTGATGATTTTACCGATAATACAAACCCTCTTATATGGAAATTTTAACTCAGACAATATCTTTCAAAAATTAATTTTTATAACTGCCCAGATGGCATTTTTTGCTAGTTTATGTAAAAATGTTTGTACAATAAATTAATGAATATAAATATATTGTGTTACACTCTTAATTCCTTTTCTTAGAGATTTAATAAATTTTATATCCATTAAAGTAAGCATTAAATTGAATAATTGGCAGACCTGAGCATCTGGAAACCCCCCATCTAAAATTTTTGTTTAATTTTTTTTCCTTTCTTTTAATGGATTATTATCAATTGCACACCAATCTATCAGATTGTAAAAGAACAAAAAATTCAAAAAAGTTATTTATTTTCGCAGTGCTCAGTTCCCCGTATAAGTTTATCGTAAATCGATCCCCCATATCAGAACCGCTACAAAATTTATTCATTTATTTATTTTATTGTTTTCCTTCAATGGATTATTATCGATTACACACCAATCTATCAGGTTTTAAAAAAATTCTTAAATGTTCTTTATTTTTTGAGTTTTCAGGGGTGCTCATGCCGACATATAAGTTTTATAGTAAATCGCTGCCCCATATCAGAACCGCTCGAAAGGAAACTGGCGCAAACGTGTCAAAGTTAGGGTAGCCCAGAAAAAACAGAACCCAAAATTATTTATTTTTTTCCCATTAAACTAACCTTAAACCCCAACACCAACCCTAACCTCAAATCCTAACCCTAAACCCCCTAGTTACAATTAACAGTTTTATTACAAAATTTGTGGGTTCTGTTTTTTTCAATGTCACCTTAATTTTGACACCTTTGTGCAAATTCAGCCCAACTGTTAAGGTAGAGCGGTTCCGATATAGGGGGAGCGATTTACTATAAACTTATACGGGGAAATGAGCACCCCTGAAAACTCAAAAAATAAAGAACTAAAAAAGTTCTTTATTTTTTAATCAGGCGCTTTATTTTTTTTTTTTTACAATCTGATAGATTGGTGTGTAATCGATAACAATCCATTGAAGGAAAAAAAAAAAAAAAATTTTTTTAGCGGTTCCGATATGGGGGATCGATTTACAATAAACTTATACGGGGAACTGAGCACCCCTGCAAACTCGAAAAATAAATAACTTTTTTGAATTTTTTTTTACATTCTGATAGATTGGTGTGTAATCGATAATAATCCATTGAAGAAAAAGAAAAAGATTTTAAAAAATTTTAGATGGGGGTTTCAGATGCTCAAGTCCGACGAATAATTTTATTTATTTAATTTTTAAAACAAAACAAAATTTATATAAACTCGAAGTAAAATGCTATTTTCAATCATCTAATACAGAATAGTAATCCTCTTATTGATGAATGTGTATTGTTTAAACATTGTTTAAACATTGAACAAAATACTATTAATTTCTCGCTACAATTAATTTAAATAAATGATGAAAAATAACATTAGTAATATGAAATAACCGTAAACAAATTTTGAATTAAAAATAAAAGTAAACATCTTTTTTTAATTCCTAATAGGAATAATAAAATTTGAAATAAAAAATACTTGTTATATTTGTGAAGGTGCCGCGAAAATTTAAAATAAATTTTATCTATACATTTTTTTATGGTGTTTGTATCATTTGTTTATTGTATTTGTGACCTCGATTTAGGTAGGGGACTTTTTTTTTTATCACCGCTTTTGTTTATACAAACAGAACTTCGGTTAAACATTATTGAATAATGAATTTTAAAAGTATTGCGTCAATTATGATAAAAAATAAAGATTAATTTTTAGTTTAAGAAAGAAGCGCTAAGAGTTAAAAAAACAAACACGTAAAATCCTTTTTTGTTGTTTTTTGTCGTCTTTTTCTGTAAGGGAATTTATGACAAATTAAAATTAAAAGATATTTCTTAATTTCTAAATAAATCACGGTCATCATATTTAGCGGAAAAGCATCGCTCAGAACTGGTTGTTATTTTAATTTTAATATTAGTAATATGGAATAACCGTAAACAAATTTTGAATTAAAAATAAATGTAAACATTTTTTTTAAATTCCTAATATTAATAATAAAATTTGAAATAAAAAATACTTGTTATATTTGTGAAGGTGCCGCGAAAATTAAAAATAAATTTTATCTATAAATTTTATCTATAAATTTTTAAAAATTCCTAATAGAAATAAAATAATTTGAAATAAAAAATACTTATTATATTTGTGAAGGTGCCGCGAAAATTAAAAATAAATTTTATCTATAAATTTTTTATCTATAAATTTTTTCATTAAAAATTAACTCTATTAAAACTTTTAAAATATTTTTTTTTTTACCGCAACGAAAACGGGAGTAGTCACGGACAAAAGACCATAACTAATAATTTAACGTAAGATTTGAATTAGTGGCTGTATCTTTATTTTTAAATTAATTTCTCGCAAAACTTTATACATGAAATAATTATAAATACAAATAAAAATTAAAATATCAATTAGAAACTGTTTAGAACTAAACATGCATTTATTAAAAGATTCGTTGAAAATTGGCTATGCAAATATTACAAACCAGCAAATATTACAAACGCATCTTAATACTTGTATATAAAGCAATTTGTTCCTTTAATATTAAGTATAACACAAATTGATTATAAATTAGGTTCTCATTGATAAACGCTAGAGTTTAGTTTGGAATATCTGACGTCAGCCGTGACGTAGTTTCGGCTTCAGACAAAAGTGCAGTCTATCTCCATTATATATAGATTTACAACTTGACAATTGGCACATTTCCTGTATCTTCCTTAAAATTCTATATATGGTTTACCTATGTTGTTCTACTACTATTACTTTATTTCATATTTGTCATTATAAAACCGTTTCTTCCGCCCCAACTAGATCTTTTCTCTGTCATTTTGATTTTCACTTCTATTTTCCCTATCATTCCTTACTGCTTTATATATCACATTTGTGTGGCAGTTACCCAACAAAGAGAAACTTTTAGGGTCTCAGCATGAAATATTCTTATTATTAGACTGCTCATTCAAAATTTTAGCGTTGACCTAGTAGATAATTTTCAGTAATTTGTGCAGTAATAAATCACTTTTCAGTTGTTTTTACTAAATAATTTATGTAGCATTTCAGACCAAGCGAAATCTTTGTCAATCAACCAAAGGAACATATCCTACATATTTGTTTTTACATTCATATTATATGGGGCGGTTAAACCATATAACATTTTTGTATCTGCTGCGTCTTCTGTTATTTTGGTTATCAACATGTTTCAACCAGTACTGAGGCCGCTATTTTTCAGTGCATTTTTCTTCTTTCTTTTCATCTCCATTGCAAATTTCTGCGCCGTTTGAAATGGTTGATAATCTCTAGGCAATTGATTTATTCATATGCTTAGTTACGCTTGTTGGTGTGTTAGAATTTATCTTGATATATAAAGGCGCATTGTTTTCATTTTCGATAATGTTGGCATGTCTCTTTTTATCAGGTTGAAAGTTATGCCAAGGAAATTGACCTGTTTCAGGTTCGTTGATATATCTAAATTCAAACTGTCTTTAATATTTCTATTAACTTTTCTTTATTGCAATCCATTTGCCTGCTGTTAAAATTCCTTATCAGTAGCAGTCTGTCGTCTTCGATATATACCAAAATTCTTCTTATCAACAACGTATACCATCATCCACAAGAAATATATACCACCGAGCTCGCACATCTCGGACTCAGAATACACTGCTCATAGTTACTTCCCGTTGCAGAAATTTGCATCAAGTTTTAAAAAAATCTTGGTAAAAACACACAAAACATAAAGATACAAGAGTGATGATAGAGTGCAAAGATAAATTAAAGTTTTCTTTTTCTTCCCTACTTTTTGCTCTTTTACCCACCCCCAAAACTTCACATATTCCCACTATGTTAAAAAATGAATAAAAAGGCAAATAGTTCTATACAATGTGCTAATGTGCATAGGTGGATTAGCAGACGATTGTGTTTATTCTCATGAGGTGTCCCATGCTTCTGGCCTCTAAAGGAGCTGATGGTAGGTGTGGCGCTCCACCTCAGATGCTAAAACAATCTCCTTGGTCTAGCACTATTGAAAATGAGATAGACTCCCTCGCTGACTGGCTGATACCGACTTTAGGCCGCCCCGTCGACTTTACTTACTTACGTTAAGCTTAGCAAATAAGTAAAATGTGTAAGTTATTTATCAACCCTTCCACACGATTAGGATGTGACATAAAATCATTTTCTTAAGCGAAGTTTAACAGGTTTGAATTCAGAGTTTTCTTTCTCCTAGACAAAGTTGAAAAGCCCAGTCTGCCCTACTATTTAACTAGAGAGGGAATAGTTGGATTCATACCTTTCCCAAGTATACTAGCTCTATGTGAAATGCAAATAACCTCGTCTAGGATTTGAACTCGTTTCGTCGTATCCATTTCCAACGATGGTAACCATTACACCATGCACCTTCTTGCATGTTATGGCAATTATCGATTTTCTCATCAATAGTAGTCTGTCGTCTCCGATATAAACCCAAATTCCTCTATTAAAAAGCTTATACCTTCTTATATATATATATATATATATATATATATATATATATATATACCAACGAGCTCGCAGATCTCGAAATCAGAATAATCTACACAGTTTTATTTCAATTAGAGCAATTTGCATAATTAAAAACAAAGTCTGCCCCCCTCCAAATAACAACAACAACAACATGGTATTGAAATAAAAAAGGAAAAAAAAAAGAAGAACGATAATGACAAGTGCAAGAAAGAAGGAATTAAAAGGATACATCATTGTTTTTTTTCCTTGATTCTTTTCTTTTTCTTTCTTACTTAACATAAGTGTATCTGAAACTGACTTGTACCTTAAATTCTAAATTGTAAAAAAAAAAGCAATATCGACCGAATGACAGCAAGTAACTCAGAAAACTCGCAAGTTGGGTCACTCATAAGTCAAGGTACACTGTTTTTGTCATTTTTCCCCAGACAAAAAACAACAACAAAAAAAAACAGACAAATTCAAAAACGCAAAAGCTGTTTTTATTTTGTTATCTTTGTTTTGTACATATTTTACAATGTGGTCACCCATTCAAATACTGAGCATTCTCATCGTTGCTTAACTCCAAGGTGCTTTCAGCGTGAACTGACTGTAAGTCAAAATTCAGAATTTGCTACCGTAATTATTCGTGTATATCACGCACTTTTTGATCACATTCTTAAGTTTAAAAGATAATGGTACGTATTATACACTAAAACTAAATATGAACTGTTTATTTGGTTACCTACTCAATTGCTCTTATGGCAAACCCCAACCCTTTTTATCATATATGTGCTAGAAGGCTGTGGCTGAGAGTCTTTGTGTTCTGGATATGACGCTAAACTGAATTTAGTGGCAAGGTTCCAGCTCTGGAGCTCTGGGGAGAGTGGAATACTCCTTCATTGTCATTACTCCCAGGTCGACTGATTTAGAGTGGTAGTACATTTTAGGGTCCCATCTAAGGTTTAAATAGATAGAAAAAACGAGTTTTTGTTTTAATTGAATACCCAACAAGAAAGAATGAAACAAGTATGTCTTCAGCATAAAATAACCCAAGTGTTGAAATGCCGTAAACATCAACTTGCCAACCAACCAATCGGCTACGTGTATTCTATATTCGGAACAGCATGACCGAATGTAAGTTATATCTATGATCCAAACTAACTGATATGTAACAAACACTTCTATGTTTTGCTACTACAGAGAAATAGCCACTGGAATGTGGGTTTGTTTATAATTTTGTTTCTCCTCGTGTGGGCTTATTTTTTGTCATAAGTTTATTGCCTTTTTGTGGGAACATGTCCGTGTGTGTTGCTCTAAATACTGCGTAAATGTCTTGTTTCAAAACAGAAGTAAACTGTAAACATTTTTACTTTACTCCATTCGAACTGGAGGGGTTGGGTAAATATATATACGAACCGGATAAAAAGTTGAAGAATAATTATTAAGAATAATTTAACTGCTATAAATTCTAAAAGGTCAATATATATTGTATGTATTTTCACGAACACATCAGACGAGTAGGATGCGACAGAAGGTCAATTTTTAAGTGGAGTTTAACTGGTTTGAATTCAGAGTTTTCCTTTTCCTAGACCAGTGGCCATACTATAAGTCCATTCAATTAATAATAGTAATCACTTTTGTTCTGCAAACTGCTCTCACAGTAACTGCATTCGTCTGACGTACGTTGTTCTTTTCCCCAAAAACAGTAGTCCGTCGAATTCCAACTCTCTCGCAGTCACTTCCTTTGCTCTTGTCGTATGTCACTGCCCTCGTCAGCAAGACCCAAACGCAACTCCGCCGTCTCTTGAGACTGGCCTTAAATAATAACACTAACATCCGACATCCGGGTCAATCGCAGAGTCTAGCGATTTACATGCGCGCCAACGAGGTAGTCCGGTGTCAAGCCATGACTCTCACGATCAGTAGGATTTGAGTACGATCTTCCCAATCGCCCGTTACACTCCCTCCTGATCTTATTTTACAAACCTGACACAGTCGTGTACGCTTTGAACCACTACGTGCCTGATTTCTCTCGCCACACATACAGAGTTTGCCCTACTTTTTACTCTGGAGGGAGAATAATTTGATTCATACCGTTATCAAGAGCATTAGCGCCATGTGAAATACAAACAGGCTCGTGTAGGAGTTGAACTTAGTTCGCCATGTCCATTTCCTACGACGATAAGTTTTACACAAAAAGCTCGTCCAGTGCGTATTATATACAATTTCCGAATTTTGAAGCTCAAATGTAAAAGTGCGTGTTGTACACAAGTGCGTTTTATACACGAATAATTGCGGTAACATTACCTAAAATCAACATCTGACTTTTGAACTTTAATCGTTATACGCTCCGTAAGCTATTAATGGGTAATATTGTATTGCATGTGTCGGTTTTCGTTTTCCGATATTTGCATTTAATGTAAGCTAGCGTTATTATCAAGGTAATTGATCTGAATGGTTCAGGCTCAGATGAAAGGAATAATGTAGTGTTCATTTAATTATATTAAAGCTTTATTATTTTAACCCGAACGTAATTTTAGTAAACAGAAATTTGATTTCAGTGAAATATAGTGAATGTCACCTAACAGCTATTGTAGTAGGAGCCAATTTCATAAGCTGGATTTTCACTTCGCCGTCAAGCAATTGGGAAGGGCATATCTTCTTGTTGTTTGGTTAGATTTTACGGCATGTCAACCCATGTTAGGTTATTTTATGCTGAAGACGTTTTGTTTTATTCATTCTTGATGGATATTTTTTAAAAATCATTCTTTCTATTTAACACATAGATGGGTTAATTGGCACTAACAGGTACTACCACCCCGGAAGTAATGGTGATGAAGGGGTACTCCACATTCTCCAAACCTTCAGAATTTGAACTTCATCATCAGATGCATTTTAAATCATACCCAGGACACTAAGACCCTCAGCCACCGCCTTCTAGCACATATATGATAAATTGGGTTAGAGGTGTGCCATAAGGGCTATAGGGTTGGGACAATCACATAGGTGCTTGGGCTCGACCTGACTAGCCGATTGATCGTCGGGAGTCTCTCCGACCGCCCGTCTACCCTAAGTCAAGGCAACAGAGGAGTGCTGCAGGTCATCAACTGCTCAGTCACCAGGATTCTGTTCTTAAGCATCACGAGTGATTTTAACCATCTGCAGATGTGCAGTCGGTGCATTTTACAGCCGAATCATATCTTTTGTTCTAGTTATGGATAAATAGGCTGGCTAGGCTGTATAGCAACAGGTCTAGAAGGAAAACTCACAACCTCAACCGGCTTAAAAATTGATCTTGTATTCGATCTTACCCGTAGTGTATTTGTTTGGTTTCTTTATTCAATGGCATATCAACCTTCATAGGTTATTCAATGCCAAAGCCATCCTTGTAAAAGAACAGTACAGGTAATATTAATCCATAAATGGGGGGGGGGGCGAAGGCGTTCATAACTTTCGCAAGGGTAATAGTACGAAAGTAAACGTAATTGCGTGAATGGAGTTCGAATTCGTTTACTACCTTAGCCACTACACCACGGGGTTTCCTTTCACATACCACAGGGTTTGAGTAAACGCGTATGTAAATAACTAATACAGACATGTTTATAAAAGAATGGACTCAGGTAGCCGAGTTCGAATCTTGGATGAGGCTGTTTCTCCTTGCGTTAATACCCTTGGGAAACGCATGCATCCATTTCTTCCTCCCCAGTTATGGTTCAACGGTAATACGGACTGGATTCATTAGTACGGTAACCATTCTAGGAAAAGGAAAACTTTGAATTCTGACCAGCTGAATCCCGTTTAAAATTGACCTTATGTTACACACTGCTGGAGGTGGTGGTTGGGTATCTTTAAAAATTAATTGACTTTTACAAAAAAAATGAATTTTTAAACATTTCATCCAAACTGAAAATAGCGGAAATAACGATGGCAAGACTGGTGATATGTCTATGAGAATTAGTTGCTATGCCAATCCACTTGCCATGGGCATGTAATGACGATCACCGGCCGTTAACCTTCGGACGACAATCAGTATGGGGAGAAGAAAAACTCTGAATTCAAACCAACTTCGCTTAAAATTGACAGCATGCAGCATCCTTGTATAGTTCCCATCTAACTTTTTCTCTAAGCATTTCATTAGAGTCAATTAGTGCAGCCATACAGTAGCACTGACACTGCTATAGCTTGGAAGACTTTTTTTAGCAGTCCATGCTTTTCCTATGTGTATATTGACATCGTTTTCTGTAGATAAGATACTACTACCTAGGTATGTGAACTGGTTTACTAATTTGAGAGGCTAACCATCCAGTGTGGAGATGTCTCTTGTTTAAAGCACATGAACTCCGTTAGAAAATTGTTTTGATGAAATGCTGTCAATTATAATTCATTTTTTTTATTAGTATTCTTTCATCTTAATATGGGTAAATACAGATATGTAGTGAAGGTTGGTTTACCAATCAGGTATAAAATGGAAATTTCAGCTAAAAATCTGAAGTCAACTCATATAAGCTGCAGTTTTGGTAAAAATGTGGACTTTTATTAAATTAGATTGATTGATAGATTGATTTTAACCCTATGTTTAGAGGTTAGGAAATCGTGTTCATTTTGTAATTGCCTAACCTTCAGGCATGAAATAACTCTAGATGGGTTGACACACCGTTAAAATCAATCAGTCAATCAATCTTTACATCGCATGCAGTATTTTGGGAAAAAAAGCTGCATTACCCATATTTGTTGCTTACCATTGCCTAGATTTATCTTCTGGCAACTTTGTGGTTTTCCTAAATTTCAGATGACGCAGATACAACAAGAATTCATGAAAAAAATAAAACGCAGTATATTTAGGCTGGGTTAGCTCAGTCGGTAGAGCGTTCGGCTAGAAACCGCAAGGTTCTTAGTTCGATACCGGCCATCGCCAACTCAGCGTATGAGTAGCACAGGGATCTGTGCGGTAAAGTAAGGAGCTGATGGTAGGTGTGGCGCTCCAACTCGGACGCAAAAACAATCTCCTTGGTCTAGCGTCAGTGAAAAGGGGATAGACTCCCTCACTGATTGGCTGGTACCGACATTAGGCCGCCCCGACGATTTTACGACTTTATTTTATATTAGGCAATATATTGGAGAGAATAAAGTTGTTTTTTTAAGTGATTATATTACCAACTATTCTCTTAAAGGCAATTACTACAAATAAAATTAAAATGCCAAATCGGCCTCTGCGAACTGATAAAACTGAACAAACCAAAACTAAAACATATTTTGCCACACAAGTAACACTGGATAAAGGAAACTGTATGTAAATTAAATAAAGTAAACAGAATCTCACAAAGAAGCAGTCTCCATGAATATCCCTGGGGCAAATGTCTATCACGATATGTGATGTTGAGTTCAATATCTTAATAGCATCTGAAACATATTTTCAAAGCAAGAGTCTGTGACGAAAGAGATTATATTTACCAAGTAGCCAGTTTAGCTCAGTGGGTAGAGCGCCCGACTAAGAACCACGAGGTTCGATACCGGCCCTCACCAAGTCGCACAGGGATATGCGCGATAAAGGAGCTGATGGCGCTCCCCAGACGCCAAAACAATTTCCTTGGTCTAGCGCTAGTAAAAAGGGGATAGACTTCTTCGTGATCTGGCTGATACCGACTTTAGGACACCCAACATCTTTACTTACTTAATACATATATATATATATATATATATATATATATATATATATATATATATGTTGATGATGTAGTTATATGGTTTGTTATATTTATAATGAAAGGGTGCTCAATATCGGTGATAGAAAATATATATGTATTTACCAACCCCTCCAAACGAACATGATGTGATGCAATGTCAGTTTTTAAGGGTTTTAATTTTTAAGAGTTTTCCTTCTCCTAGACTGATTGCCGTAATAAAGTTAAAGAGCCCAGTCTGTCTTACTATTTACCCATAGCTGGAAATAGAGTAGTTGGTTTCATACCTTTCTCAAGGGCATAAACCCTATGTAAAATGCCACTAGCCTCGTCTAGGATTTTAACTCTTGTCACTGGTCCATTTCCATCGACGATAACCATTACACAACGGGTATATGTAGATCTAAGGTTGAATAGCTTAGACACATGGCGCTCGGTGGCTGTCAGATTCTTAGCCTCTGCAATCATTTGACCAAGAAATCGAGCATGGCGGTGATCCCGTTATATACAATTTTGTAGGGCATGATGAGATTTCTTCATCTAGTTTATATATATATATATATATATATATATATATATATATATATATATATATATATATAGATATAGATAGATAGATAGATAGATAGATATGTGCGTGTGCGTGTATGTATGTATGTATATATGTAGTAAGTTACGAATATATATATATATATATACAGACATTAATTTTTTTCTCGCATATACTGGATATCACTTTCCCCCGCACAGTATTTATACCTTGACAAAGGATGAATGTTTACCCAAAATATCAGAAATAATCGAACCAAGGACAGAACAACAGCTGGATATTAAAACTCTGTTGTTTTTTTTGTTCTGTTGTTTGTTTTTGTTCTGTTTTCCCATGCTCATAAATTTCAAATATATATATATATATATATATATATATATATATATATATATATATATATATATATATATATATATATATATTTCATAACGCCAGACCACACAAGTTCTTTTTTCGAAGGAGGCAAATGATATATTTTGGTTTTCACAAAAAGAATGAATAGTATTCAGTTCGTTGCTTTGTGTTTTTCTGTTTTTTCAAAATAGATTAGTTTAAGACGTTGTGGAGATTCTCGAGACGAAAGTTGTTATTTCACTACGTAAATATTGACATTAATCTCACCAGGGATTTTATTTTCATCCATTGATTTTTATTCTCATCTTTTCGTCTTTTTTTTACTTCATTTTTTCTTTTTCTTTTGTGAAATTTTTTAACAAAATAACTTGTCTACAAGGATAACTTTGTCATTAAATAACCCACGAAGGTTGATATGCCATGAACCAAAGAAACCAAACCAAACCGAATAGAATTGTCTGTTTGGGAGAAATTCTTTAAATAGTAATTTGTACAAGTATGTACACATAAACAGGATCTCAGAGTGCAATGGTTAAATTGTCGTGTAATTTATGCAAAAATGAAAATATCACTGACATATCACTTTATCATATATATTTACCAAAATTACTTAGAAATATCTTGAAATACTATAGATTATATTCATTTAAAGAAATTCCCACTGGCCGCAACCAATCTTTGGTATTGCACGGGAATTATTTGGTCTCTTGCTCAACCGCGCCCAACACATTATAATCAAGGGGATTACAATCTAGGGAGTTAGGCAGTCAGATGTTAGGGGTGATGTGGATGCATAATTTTTCTTACAGCCAACAATGGCTTCTTCTGTTTGTATGGCATGTTGCAGACTCCTGACATCAGATGTAGGGTCTTTCAGCAGTCATCCTCTCGATCCAGGAGAGCAATACTTTCTCCAGGCACTTGATGTAGGTCTCCGTGTTGACTGTCTCTAAGGCCCCGAAAGAAGATAAATGGAATTTCTTTGAATGTTTGAGATGAGGCTTGATGATTAGTATTATCTGCGTTATTCGGACTATTGTACTCATCTTCATTATTATCTGTACAACGCTTCGGCCGATATGGCCTCCGGCCTTCTTCCAATTGGACACATGGCCTAATGGATAAAGAAGTTTGGTTAAGACAGTTCTAAGTGACAGTTATCTCTAGACTGCAGGTTCAATCCTGGGTAAGGGCAGCAGTTACATAGAATACTAATTAACACAGCTTAACGCCTCTATCCCAGCTATGGTTAGCAGAATGAGAACAGGATACCCCCGTGGACTGAATAAAGGGTTAAGTTCAAAGTTCTGTGATGGCTCTCGATTACGACAAGAAGGTTCCCGTGTCCGAAAAGAAGGTTCCCGAGTCTGAGAAGGTTCCTGAGTCCGACAAGAAATACCTGAAGAAGGCCGCAGGGCATATCGGCCGAAACGTTGTACAGATATCAATGAAGATGAGGACAATAGTCCGAATAACGCAGATAATACTAAGATAAATGGAGTTATAAGGTCTCCATCGCTAGTGACCATCCCAAACACAATGATGTAGACAGGGTGCTTGCTTTTCATCACTATCGGTACATCTTGTACGGACAGAGAAAGCCAATGGTTGTTCTGTACGTTCACCATCCTTGCAGAAATGTTTCTCATCTGAGAAAAAGCTGAGCCTGTTCGGTTGAAAGGGATGATTTAGTTTTTTGAAAAGCTTCTTTAAGTAGTATATATAGATACGGCTATGCTATTATGAAAGTATATTTTCTAAATGTTTTGTTTTTAAAGAGAGTGGAGTATTTGCAACTGTGCTTATATGTACCCCAACGTACATCATTGATATACATAGTGGTACATAAGCGTACCAATACGTATTCAATGTGTTAAATAGGTAAGTTTTCATAATAAACATTAGTCTATGCAAATATCTATTTTTTTTCAGTTTTCAGTCTTGTAAGTCAACATAACACTGTCCTTAGGAGGTTAACAGGGGGTTACAAATGTACAAAGTTACGGTGTTTATTAATTTTCTTCATCCTTTTCTTCATTTCTACCTCCATTATTTTCTTTTTTGTTTTACCTTCTTTCCAGTTATCTCACTTTTTCATAATCACTCTCCATCTTTTTATGACCATCATCAACGCCTTCATAGCAAACGAAGAACGTTCCTCCCTTTTCATCATTCCCCCTTTCATCATTCCTTCCTTTCATCCTTCTTTTCTTTTTTTACTTTAATAATCTTCAGTCAAAAGGCTATTTTCCCGCAACAGATGAAGAAAGTTTGGGCTGAAGATAAATAAAAAGAAAGATTCGCTGAATTCTGTTGAAATTTTTTTTTTCAACTCTTGCAATTTTTCTTGTGTTTCATGGCCTGTGGTAAAAGCTGGTTCTTTCCTATCTTGGATGAGAGATAGCGAATATTTTCATGTAGTACTTGCCTGATGAGAAACTCAGACATTCCCATGTTAGGGGCTATAGGCCTGATTAACTTGCTGGGATCATCGACAATAAGAGTCTGAATCGGACCAACAAATTTGGGAGTTCTTTTCTTATCAGAATGATCAGAGTGAGAATTCCAAGTTGCTGTACCTTCGTAATCACCATTGGACTAATCCACTTATTTTCGAATCTTCAGTGCTGTCCCCAGGTTGACATTCAAATACTCTGAAATTGGAATTTTCAACCTAAATACTAAGCAGTGCCGCATACAGCTTCCAAATTTCTGGAGGAGTGAACTGCGCCATGGTGCTGCTTTTCTCACATAGAGTACCCAACTGACTTTTGCATTTTTTAATTCATTTTTAGCTTAAAAGTTAGTGTGCGAGTAAAAGCATGTTATACACCCTAAGATATGGTATGGGGAAACGGTCCTTTAATTAAACTAATTCCTTTTAAGTTGTATCGTAAATGGGAAACAATAATTCAACAAGAATTCTCTTCCTGACACTCACTTATTCATTGGTCCCGTAACCTAGTTTTGGCTGTTGTTGGGGGTTACACATGTAGCGTCTCAAGGGTAGGAACAGTCTATCATTCCGCAGGTCTACAAATGGTTTGAATTCAGTTTTTATTCTCAAAGACCGGTTACCACTCGAAGGTAAAAGAATATCAATTTTTTTACTTTGCTTTTTTCTCTCTCGTTTCAATTCTTCTTCTTCTTCTTCTTCTTCTTCTTCTTCTTCTTCTTCTTCTTCTTCTTCTTCTTCTCATTATTATTATATCTTGTCATTATACAAGATTCTCTAAATAAACGTCCTGGGAAAAATGGAAAACGATTAGAAAATAACAATTAAAGAAGTAAAAGTTAATGAACAATCTATAAAATAAAATAAATTTATTCACAGACAAAAAAGTTAATGAAAGAAACAAAACAAAAACGAACTGAAAGCCTTTGAAAAAGTAATTATAACCATAGAATCAAACCAGAAAATGGCGTCTGGGCCTTGCATGGTTGATAAACATTTCGACAGCATTATCCTTAATTTCTGTCACTTTTCGTGCTATTTCTCTGCAATGCCTATTTTTGTGCCACCCGTTACCGGGGGAAAAAAGAACGGGTAGAAAGGATACGTTAATAAAGTGGGGAGACACAATGGAAAGAAGAAGAAGATGGTTTGAAGGTGTGTGTGTGGGGGGGGGTTGAGAGAAAAGATAATGAATTGATGAGGATGTTACTATCGGCGGCGGCAATGCCAACGAAAGAATAAATGTTTTAATTGTAACATATTGCCAACACGTGCTGATATTTATTTGTACTTTTTTCCACTTTTTTATGGCGTGTGTCATTCAAAAAGGCGCTTTTTTTTATAAGGTTTATTGTTCAACTTGGTTTAGTAACAGCTTTCGTATTGTATCATTATTTAAATTGCCTGCCTGCCTGCCTATCTATCTATCTATCTATCTATCTATGGCTGGTTTATCTCAATCGGTAGAGCGTCTGACCAGGAACCACAAGGTTCCGGGTTCAATACCGTCCCTACTGAGCGAATGAGTAGCACAGGGATCTGTGTAGTAAAGTGGGGCGCTCCGCCTCAGATGCCAAAAACAATTTTCTTCGTCTAACGCTAGTGAAAAGGAGATAGACTCCCTCGCTGTCTGGTTGGTGCCGACTTTAGGCCACTGCAACGACTTTACTTATATATATATATATATATATATATATATATATTAGCAAGAATATGCATCCTTTGGGCGTAAGTATTTAAGTTTTAATGTAATGAAATATACTAAATTAGAAAAACTAACGAAATTAAATAAGAACGCATATAAAAAGATTACACCTATTTTACTTATATTTTATTCGGTTTCTGTATAAAATCATTCATATGATTGATTTTGATACGTTGGAGAATAAAATAATTATATTAGAGATCAATAACAACAAGTAATTATTTATTAAAACCGGTTTTGTTAAAACCAGTATATAAATTAACCACACCATATATTATGTAAACGTTTATTTCTTAGTGATATATGAGACACATTGCACGATTTTAAACGCACTAATAACAGGGGGTGTTTTGAAGCAAATCTATCTCAGATTTTCAGAGAGACCTGTTAATAAATAATATTTATTCTATGTGTTATGATTTTGACTATAAATTAGATATTCTTTGATAAACTTACACTTACAACTGAGGGTGGTGGCGTAAGCAGTGACGTAGTTTCGGTTACTGACAGGCAGACAATAAGATATATTTATTGATGATATAATTATATTGTCTTGTATATCTATAAATAAAGACAATGAAATAAAATCGGCGAGAGTGCATATGTAGATATAAGTTTGAATAGATCTCTCTCTCTCTCTTCTCTCTTTTTCTCGCGCTCTCTCTCCTCCTCTCTCTCTCTCACACACACACACACTATTTAGTTTCATGGTGGTATCGCACTACCAAATCTGATCATTTATTTAATACATCATAAGAGTCAAGAAAGCTTATATAGTATTTTCTCCCAGCCACAACCTATAATTTTCAGACCAGTATATATATATATATATATATATATATATATATATATATATATATATATATATATATACATATATATATATATATATATATATACATATATATATATATATATATATATATATATAACCACACATACAGAGAGAGAGAGAGAGAGAGAGAGAGAGAGAGAGAGGGAAGGGTACTGACAGCACGGATTCCATTATCTGTGCTGTCGGCACATATTGATGATGATGATAATGATGATTAATAAAAATTAGGTTTCTCTCTTCAAGTTTCCCTTTCTTATTCACGTTCAGACCATCCCACGAATAATTTTCTTTAGTTTGTCATTCGAAGTATCCATACAGTTATTTTTCTACCCAATTTTGTTTTATAGATTTTTTGGTTTCTTGTTTTCCTGTTTGTCCTTATGTTTATTATCTCGATATTGCTGTTATTGCCTGTTGTAATCAGTCTTCCTTTGCTATTTTTGTACATTTTTGAATCCCTAAATTGTTGCTTCTACTTTGTCCCCAATGCCAGTGAGTCCTCTTCCTCCTTCTTTTCTTGACACATAAAGATGAAGATAAGTCTGAAAAATGTAAGGCATCTTAGAATTCTAGAAGACAAGAAGAACAAATAATCGAGATATGTGATAATTCAAGCAGGAATGTTGAAAAACAATTCCAAATGTCAAGCCATATCTCCTAATCTATGCGCCAGGGGTCAAATGCAAAATGTACTTGATTTTTAAGCATAAACTTAACACGTGGTGTAATGGTTACCATCGTAAGAAATGGACTCGACAACCCGTGTTCAAATCCTGGACAAGGCTGCTTGCATTAATATCATGTCAATACCCTTGTGAAAGGTATTCTTCCAACTATTCTCCCTCCAGATGTGGGTAAAATTATAAGCCATCTTGGGCTCTTTAACTTCGGTTAGACAACGGATCTAAGAGAATGAAAACTCTGAATTAAAATCTTTTATAATCCTCTTAAGGAATTTACCTTGATTCACTTTCTGTTCGTGCGAAGGATTTGGTAAATAAATATAACCTTAAATTAACACCCAGTCCTGTGATTATGTTCAAATGTGAACTTCTGGTCGAGAGAGATGAAAGATGAAAAGAAAGAAAAATAAAATTAGTTGAATTGGATCCAGCAAACCTCTGCAGGAAAGCCGAAGAAATATTTTTATGTTTGGTTTATTTTGGTTTGGTAAAAGCCATGGTTATTTAATACCAAATACTGTGGTTATTTAATACCAAATCTTTCTTGTACATATGATTTGTAAGGGAATAGTTTGTATCTAGATATTTTGTTTTTAAACAAATCGTTTCAGTGCAAGACAACAGACAGTGATCAATTTTGCTTTACACGAGCATTTTTTAAGAACTCATTTTTTTTAGATTTATTTTACATCTCTGACTTGAACAGTACTAGATGTGGTTCAAAACTGCAGAGTGGACTTGGACAAATGACGATGACAATCCCCAGACTTCTACAATTGGCACTTCACCACTGGATGCAGTTTAACGTCATACCCAAGACACTAAGACCCTTAGCCACTGCCACATATAAAATAAAATGGGTTGGGGTTTGCATAAGGGCAATAGGGTTGGAATGATTACATATTTGCTAGAGCTTGAAGTTACCAACCAATTGATTGAGGACGCCTCTTCGACCGCCTGTCTAGCCTAAGTAAGGACTAAAGTGGAGGGTTGCATGTCATGAACCTGCCAGCCACCGGGATTCGTCCTTAAACATCACGGGTCGCTACCTACGGCCAACAGGTGGCCTCATTGAGGCTGGTGTTACTTTCTATAGATGTGCAGTCGGTATATTCTACAGTCCCAGCCGACAGAGTGAAAGAATTTGTAGACAAAGGTATTTTCTTGGACAAGGACAGACCTCTCCAGTCTCAGTATGCTGCTTTAACCATTGAGTTAAGTCCTCCTATAAGAGTACTGATTTTTCAAATGCCAACTCGGTTACAACTGCCGAATAAAAATGACATATCATCTAACGAGAAAGTAAACGCTATAAACACACATAGCCAATTCTTTTCTATGTTTTTCAACGCTTATGGAATTTGAAAAAACTTAACCGAGAGGAATATACGTTAATACTTATGAGCACGTATGTCTCCATGTTAAGCATTCAAAGAATCATCGTAGGATTCAGTAAAATATATATATATATATATATAATATACTTCAATGTAATCACTGATTAAAATTTAATAAAAAAGAAATACGAGACCATTGTTAAATAATAAAGTGTGCGGAAATCAAAGTGTGACGTCAGCGTTAGGTTGAATATGGAAAAATTAAAAGATTTTAATAATAGAAAAAAAAACGGAATTTGGATGACGTATGAATAACTGACCTTGGTTTCTGATTGGACAGAACAAGGTGAGAATAGGAGCGAAAGTCAAAGGGAGGGTGAGAAGGAGTCTGGCGTAAGTTTTCGAAGGAGACGGATGGAGGGAAGAGTTGATTAATGTGTTCGAAGGAGACGTATCGCAACGGTGGTATGTCCGTTCGAGACCAAAATCCCTATCTTAGTTTTGAAATAAAAAAGAGCCTGAAAAGAAAAACAAGAAGTCTTGTGCTCATTATTAAGAACTGCCAACGGACGCAAGGAAAGAAAAGAACCCAAGAAGACCCAAGAAGTTCCAGACCCGGAGGATAGAGAAATTTGGCTACTCCGATCCAAAAATAGCAAATGCCCTGATAGACGACC
This sequence comes from Doryteuthis pealeii, assembly GCA_023376005.1. Lineage (NCBI taxonomy): Eukaryota > Metazoa > Mollusca > Cephalopoda > Myopsida > Loliginidae > Doryteuthis > Doryteuthis pealeii. The sequence continues at coordinate 97,489,818 of CM042142.1, forward strand.
ATTAATGTCCAATGAGAACAGCACATAAGTATAAAAATGAAATTACATACGCATGATGCTACGTTATATATATATAATTTGATTCCTAATGAATATACACAGATATAACATGTGGATGTTATATTAACGTTGGAAGGATTAAAGTAACCTCCCAACGTGTGGTGCATGTGTATACATAGAAACCATTCCAACAAAGGTCAAAATATAACAATATATTTATTACGCAAGCGACGGAGATACATTCAGAGAAAGATATACAAAAATAGTACATGTACGAACAGAAGGTGTATAATACTGATACAGAATGTTCATTAAAGGAAATATGCGTACGACTTACTAGTAGTCGAGGGTAGGCGGTAAAACCCCCTAACCTAAGATTAGGGTAGCAGTCTCTAGACCATCTTTACACGTCACCGGTCTGAATGAAAAAGAGGTAGAAAATCGTATTTCCCTCCTGTAGTCAGATACTAACGACACCTCTCGGCGACGAACGAAAGACAGCAAGGGAAGATAACTCGTTTTAGACTTACGTCCACTCAGACTTCGTTTACTAACCCAACACACATATTCCTTAATCGATCCCGCCACGTTACACCATTAGTATTTACGAATAAGTAAATTATAACTTACATGTTAGGTTACTTGAAAAACAAAGGTCAATTTTATTACACATTCCAATTTATCATCGTACAGTTGCCTTCACGTGAGTTGTTGTTCCCACGATTTGTTAAAGACAGCACGCATCATTATTGTACGGCACCCATCTAGCTTATTCTCTAGGCTCTTCGTTAGGCTCTAAGTGGTGCAGCCATACAGTAGCACTGATACAACTACGACTTGAAAGAATTGTCGCTTTAACTTATCCGTGAGATCAGATTTCCATATGATTGATAATCTGTATATAACACTCCATGCCTTCCCTATGCGTGCATAAACATCGATTTCTGTGGATGAGATATTACTACCTAGGAACGTGAACTTGTCTATCGATTTTAGGGGCTTACTAGCGAATGGAGAGATGCGTCCATCTTTTTTAAAAATGAATCCAGCTTTATCTGAGTTCACATTGAGGCCAATGTTATTTGTTGCTTTCTCCAGGTAGTGATTCAGTTCGTGCAGGTGTATTTGTAAGAAGCATCAGATCATCTGCGTAGTCCGTATACGTAATGGTCTTTGCAGGATATTACCTACTTCCTGTCTTTTTAGAATGAAGCCTGTTTCGTTAATTTATGAGCAAGTGCGTCCCGGTCTCCTGCCTCAAAAATTGCTACCCGGTGACTATAAAATAACAACCACAGCTCGTCGTAATTCTTGTTTATTTATCGTAATTTGTCGTAATTCTTGTTTAGATATGAAGATGGATATATAGTTTTGAATAGACTGAGATAGATAGGTAGATAAACAAACAAAATAATATAGATAGATACGAACAAATGGAGATAGATAGATAGATATTTTCGACAAGTAAATGTATTTGGGGGGTGTCGCTTCTTTTTTTTGTCGTAATTCTTGTTTATTTAAACTAAAAACAAAACATTAAACAAACATGAATAAAAAAATCTTAGTATTTAAAGTAATATAGATAAATATGAACAAATTGAGATAGATAGATAGATAGATAGATAGAAGATGGATAGTTTTGAATAGACTGAGCTGGGTCGTTATTTTAATAGTCACCGGGTAGCAATTTTTGAGGCAGGAGACCGGGACGCACTTCCTCATAAATTACCCTTGTTTCTTTTATGGATTAATGACGTTTGAAGTAAATCTATCTATTCATATGCATACTCACTTACCTGACTCTATTCTTACGGTCTGTGTAATGCTTCATACAGTACATTAACTGTCATACTAGGTATAGATATGTTAATAATTTTATATCAATGAATAAAAAAAAAAAACTGAACAAAAGATACAATGATAACCAAGACAAAGTTTGTCAGACCTCTCCGGTGTCAATATTCAGCCTTAACCATTGAGCTAAGTCTTCCTATAGAATGCAGATGTTTCAAATGACAACTCGGCTACAACTGTCGAATGAAAATTGCTGATCTGTCATATAATCTCGCGAGAGACTAAACGCTATAGACACAGTGTATAGCCAATGTGGCTTCTTCAACAATATTAAAGAAAGAGAACCGCTTACAGATGTCTTTAATAAAATGCTTTTTTTTTTTATCCCAAGTGGTTTATCGTCAGACGTTGGCATATCATCGCAGCCTAGAAACCCGCCCCCCCCTGCCTCAAGAGTTTGTTTGCTCGTTACCATCTCCCATACAAACATCATTGTCTATCTTTTTACTCCAAGGAATCATTCGTTTGATACACGAGGAAAAGATCGGATTTCGATGCCATTTTCCCTAAACATGTCTCTAAACTTTATTGTTTCTTAAAATGTCTATCAAGGATATTTTTGCCGATTTTGTAAATAAAAGGCCACACGCAAAGATTAACAGAGAATCAGCACAAAAAATAATTGCAGATGGTTTTCAGAAACACACACACACACACACACACACACACACACACACACACACACACACACACACACATATATATATATATATATATATATATATATATATATATGTTTATGCTTGACTTCCGATACATCCTTTTATTTTGTTAAATTTAGCTTTGGGAGAGGCAAAATAAAATAATGTTAATCTATCATCATAAAAAAATCGGTGACAAACCTAAGGCAATTTTCCTTTTTTCTTATTACACATACCTACAACATCGAATGTACGGTCTTCTGCATAAACATCAATTTTCTCGATCTATGATCTGTGTTACAGAGTTTCCACATTTGTCATGTTTAGGAAGTGTCCAGAGTACACAGGCATTTAATCAGTTCCTGAATAATGATAATAATTTTTCACTCTGTAATCCAGCGGAACGACAAGATCCACGAGATAAGTTCTCTTCTTTTTATTATTATTATTATTATTATTATTATTATTATTATTATTATTAGTTTATCTCAACTGCCGTAGGACTCTTCTGAGTATTCTACCCGATCCGAACACTGCTGTAGTGGATGATTCTTCATCTGATTTTCAATTTGCCCAAATTCTATTCAGGGATTTGGGGACCGTTTCAAGGGCACCAATTGCAATTGGTACGACCTTCACCTTCATGTTCCACAGTTTCCTCAGTTGTCTGGCAAGGTCTAAGTATTTGTCTATCATTTCGCTTTCTTTCATTTTCACTCTGTGGTCGGTCGAGACGGCAAAGTCCACGAGATGACAGATTCTCTTCTTCTTCTCGATTAATACTAGTCCCGCTCTCCTGGCCGGGATTAATTAATTTATAAATTCCGACGAAGCTTCGTTAATATACCGCGGGGAAATATCTATTGAATTAAGTTGTTTGTGTTTTATCCGTTATTCCTCAATTTTTAATCAAATTCTGTTTCATTTTACCCAATATGTTACTCCTATATACTTACTCTCTCTCTCTCTCTCTCTCTCTATATATATATATATATATATATATATATATATATATATATATATATATATATATATATTATTTTCTGAATTTTAAGATGAGACTTGGTAATTCGTATTATTAGATGTTTCGGCTGAAATTTAGATGAAAAGCGCTGTAGACACTTCTTTATTGTTATATACAAAATGTTTAGGCGTATATGTCTTCCGGGCTTCCTTAAGTCTTTCTTGTCGGACTTTGGTACCCTCTTTTCGAACTGAGGAGCCTACATATCGTAATCGAGTGCCGGTGGGTACATTGGCTAAAACGTTGTGCATATACCAATAAAGATTGCAACAGTTCGCAAAATCTACATGATATATAGGAGACAATTATATCATAACAGCCTTCATACATTCCCATGCGCACACGCACGACATCACATACATACGCACAAACAAAAATACGCACACACGCGCGTGGACACAATCATATTATCACAGCCTTCACGCATTTCCACGCGCATGCACATGACATCATACACATACGCACAAACAAAAATACGCACACGTACAAGCAAAAAAACATTCCACATCATGTAAACACGCAAACACGAGAATACAGTTTTAAAAAACGCACACATTTGGCAATTTACACTATTTCTGTCATTTTCAAAGGAACCGTTTCGTTTACCTGATGAATGCTTTCAGCAAGAAACCACTGGTTGTAATATCGTTCCGAAATAAATAAATAAAAGCAAAAACTTTTATTTGTTACTTCATTGAACTATATATATATATATATATATATATATATATATATATATAAAATAAATCTTCCTTACAGCGTACTAGTTTTTTAAAATGTCGTAGTTTGCAGAGCTTAATGTGTGCTCTCATTGTGAGGGTCACATACCAAAATTATATCAGTAAAAAATAAAGAAGATTTAGATTTTTAGCTTTATAGCCTATTTCAAGGAACCTGGAGAAATTCCTCTAGGTTCCCTGAAATAGGCTATAAGCTAAAAATCTAAATCTTATGTTATTTTTTTTACTGATATATATATATATATATATATATATATATATATATATATATTTGTGTGTGTGTATGTGCGTGTATGTACGTGTGTTTTCATATACATACACGCACATACACACACAGAAATATATAGATATGTCTTTCTGTACGTATAATATATATATATAGAGAGAGAGAAAGTTAGATAGATAGGTAGATAGATAGATAGATAGATAGAGAGAGAGAGAAAGAGAGAGAGAGAGAGAGAGAGAGAGAGAGAGAGAGAGGGAGAGATAGCGCTCTTGGTCTGATGATCGCATACATGACATTTAAAGAACATTGACAGATGCCGTGAAGTATAGACAGACAGATGCAAACTGACAGAAAGAGGGAAGTGTAAAAAAAAAATGTCTCAACTCCTGATTGTCTCCAACTGCTACACAAACGTCTGCAGTTAATTTAATTGATGTTTTTGCTTTCTAATTTTCGTAACAAACTTGCTGCTAATTTCAACAATACAATTACGGTACATTAAAAACAGGTGCGCACAGCTTCTGTCGGCTTTGATAATTTCATGGTGTCGCCGAGAGTTAAAAGGATTTCCTTTTCTACGATGGGGAAATTAACACACTGTTTTTTTTTTTGTCGTTGTTTTTTGTTTTCTTTTTTTTCTTTTTCTTTTTCTTTTTCTTTTTCTTTTTCTTTTCTTTTTCTTTTCAAGTTTTTATGCAAGGAGGATATTCAATTGTCAGCATGTTAAGTGAATATCTATTTGTGTCCATTGAAATGTGGCTTCTGGTACAAAAAAGAAATAACGTTTTTTTTTGTTATTTTTTTTTCTTCATGACTATCATTGCTCTTTATAAACAAGGAAATTACCTGGATATTTTCAATTTGTTTAATGATGAATTTTCCCTGTTACTATAAAACAAAATATGATTAACCTTTTATTCCATATGCATTAACTATTCAGCTAACCAAATGATTCGTCCTGGTTTTGTCATCAGATGGCATTAGGAGTGTCTAATCATATTTAAAAAAGATCACTTTTGAATGCAGTGATGCTGAAAGACGCACACATTTGCTTTAAATGAGTCCCCGGGAAAATTTATGGGTCCCAACTTAACACCTATCGTGTGTAATTCGTTTCTAAGAAACAATTGAAATGTATTTAAAGTTAACTTGAAATGGTGAGGGAAGAAGAAAGAGAAACACTGAGACGCACGGATGCGATTTTACTGCGTCCTTTTAGATTTTCGTCCGTCAGGGCCGCAGGACGCGTATATATCAGCCTCTCTTTGAATGTATTGTAACAGCTGTCATATCAGTGTCAAAGCTGGCGTATTTTAATTTCAATCCAATATAAAGAATATAAGAAAATAAACAACATTGCCTATATATTATGTTGTTTTTATTTTTAGAAAGAAAATTTTGAATTGAAGTTTTGACTGGATCTAATAACTTGGACCAAAACTCTAGAAATGAGATTGAATATAAATATTTACCCAACTGCATTTCCACGGGTAGAATGTAATACAAAACCAATTTTAAGTTGGATTGAATTCAGTTTCTTTCTAACTGGTTGCTTAAAAAGGCTAAAGAATCCAGTCTGTCCTGTTATTTATCCATAGCTGAGAGATGAAGATCTGGATTCATGCCTTTTTCAAGAGAATTAGCACTAAGTGAAACGCAAACAGCATCGTCAAGGATTTGAACACGAGTCTCTGATCCATTTCCTACAAAGTGATATTTAATGTGTTGGTGAACAAAGAAAAAGCCTAAAACTCGGTCGAATACAGAAGCACTGCCGACTCTAAAATATGAGGATTTTAGAAGATTTAGTATTACTTATTTACTAGTAACACTCTCTAGACAACTGATGTGACTGTAAAAAGAAATAAAATAGTAATATTTACCGAAATAATTTCAATAAGTATACAGGAAAATAATTTGATTGTAGTACTAAGGCGAGTCAAAAGTTTTGCAATATTCGCAAACGCCCTAGTTTCAGGAAGAAATTCCGGGAACTTGTGGCGGAGTGGCTAACGTGATGGACTGTGTCATTGTAGCAAACGAGTTTAAAATCCAAAAATTACGTTCACATTCGGATTAATACCCTTGGAGAGTGTATGAACACTCTCATTCCCCCAGCTATCGGTGAAATAGTACAACTATTCTTGTACAAGGACGGCTTGGGCATTAAATAACACACAAAGGTCGATAAGTCATTAAACAAAGAAAGCAAACGCGGAACTCGGGGGAATCGAACCCAGATCCTGCCCTAGATCCCTCGAATTATTACTTATTCCGATTCCTGGATTACTTCATGCGCTCGCGATGTTTTAACAGCGAAGAGTGGGTGGAAGCTTCAGTGAAGTAGTTCTGCACCTTTAAGCACACGAATTGGTATCAGCGTAGGATCAAAGAACTGGCAGAAAGGTAGACTCTACTTTGAATGGTAGGCTGCTTTTGTTGTAACTTGAAGAATAAAGCATATAAGCAACCAAAGAAATTGTAAAACTATTGACTAGTATTTGCCGCAACAACCTTTTTTAAAAAGATGATTATCAACTTGATTCCCTGGCGTAAAAATCATACTTTTCAATCTAATTTTTTAGCTTATTGACGCGAAGCAATAGTAAACAATGATGAACATTTGATATCAATCTAAATGGAAACTATCGTCTAAAAGAATAATTTGATTCCTTTCATAAACAACTGATCGGAATTATATACAATTTAGAAAATATAAACAAAAGAATGGAAATGAATTTGCGTAATCAAATAAATGTGGTTGTTAAACTATTGCGTCTAGACATGGAAATTGGAGTGTAATAGTGAGACTGGAAGACATACATAGAAGAGTGACAAAACTAATAAAAGTATAAAAGATTAGAATTACAGGAAGAGATTAGAAAAATTAGGATAAACTACTTTACTAGAAAGAAGAATGAGACGTGATCTAATTGATAATTTCAACATAATAAATGGAATTAATAATCATGGTAGAAACTGGAAACTTATAGTCAAGACAGATTTCAAAAACTAAGTCTATTAACCACTTAAAGTTTTTCTAATAGAGTAATATATATTTTTGGCACAAATTGCCTAATCAGATCAAAAGCAGCAACAGTGTACAAAATTTCAAGATTAATTTGGATGATTTCTTAAAAAAAAATGGTAAGAATAATAATTTAAAAGGGCATTTTTGGGAACTATCGGATGAATTACTTAACAGAATTCTATCTTTACATATATATCTTATTATAATGGAGATTGTATGTTTTTCTGTCTGTAACCGAAACTATATTACTATACAAATCACAATTCCCTTTGTTATCTGCATCCCATTCTCCATGATTTTATTTTTATTTAAACCTCAATTATTAATAAAATTGTTTTACATCATTAAGACTGTTGACCATATCTACATACATATAACATGCAGTTGTATTTATATATACAACAAAACAGCGGTTTACAGTGTGAATGGGAAGGCTAATTTGCATATTGATCCTTAAAAAATTGATTTTAATAAATATGTGCTTAATATATTGATTTCTAATTGTTTAGTTTTATCTTATTGAATATGAGCAAAATTCTCTTCAATAAATCTTAAAAGAAATCCCTTAACAAAAAGAAATAACTGTAATATTATTCTTTACTTCCTATTTTAACTAGATAGTTAAATTAGGAATAGGAGTAATTGAATATGGTGGAAGAATTAGTTTCAAAGTTGTTCTATTTTTCAATCATACCCCCTCTGTTCCAAATCATGTTATTTGCATTTTTATTCAGTTTCATTGGCCTTTCTAATTTAATATGATATTTTATTATATTAAAACTTAAATACTTGCACCCGGAGGGTGCATATATTTGCTAGTTTTATTAATATTCTTTTTTTCTCTTTTTTAAGGTTGAGGTAAGAAGATGGAAATAGAAAGCAGATGCCCAAGGAGACATAACAAATAAATAAATAAATCGAAGCAAGTTTATATGGTTCATTTTAGAAATTATAGAATCCCCTTTTGCTTTCTGTAAAAGCACAAATGAATCATATCTTCATATAGAATTACGTCCATAAGTCAGAATTTCATGGTTCCAATGCCAAGACGAATTAACCGTTTTTGTCAGATTATCAAAGATCACAGGCAACTGGATTAGATAACACAGTAATAACTGAGCAAAAGACTCCAGACATGCTTAATATAAACCTATATGCACACATATATATAAGCCTTTGTGCGTATATGTGTGTCTCTTTGAATCCACCTATATATGTGTGTGTGTGTGTGAGTGTGTGTATGAATATATATATGTATATACATATATATATATATATATATATATATATATATATATATATATATATATATATATTTATGAATATATATTGAAGTTGATAGAGGTAATCTGAAACCGGAAGTGTACATCTTACGACGGTTTTCTGTTAACGCCTGCAGCTCATGCGCCAAGTATCGTCCCGTCTTCCGGTTGACAAAAATTAAATTGATTGGAGCTGAAAGGAACTTTATCTTCCCCATAAAGCCGACTCAGCAGAAATTGCTTTATCTTTGTGTAATTTGAGAAAGAAACACACAAACAGAGAAAAAGACACAGAAAGACAAACCGGGAGAGGCAGAGACATACGGACAGAGTTAGGGTGAGAAATATATATATATATATATATATATATATATATATATATATATTGAGAGAGAGAGAGAGAGAGAGAGAGAGAGAGAGAGAGAGAGAGAGAGAGGGACGGGGGAGGGAGAAAGAGAGAGTGTGTGTGTGTATGTGCATATATATATATATGTGTGTGTGTGTGTGTGTGTGAGAGAGAGAGAGAGAGAGAGAGAGAGAGAGAGAGAGAGAGAGAGAGAGAGAGAGAGAGATATTATGTGCAAACGTAGTATGATTAGAGACCTGATATATATATATATATATATATATATATATATATATAATTTTCGTTTAGCAAATGAATATGCTAGGTCACCAGTAAATTATTCGTTGCTTCTTTTATAGCCAATCAACTTTTAAAAAATCCTTTTTGAGAAACTTTCTAAAAAAACTAATTTTACCAAAAACTTTTCTCGTGACGATGACCTTAATTCGAAACTAGTTGGAACCAATGAAAAATAAATAATTACAAAGAAATATTCCTATTTGTCTGATCATTTTTGTTCAGCTTTAGATTTTTTCTATCCATTTCGATTTTACACTCGGCGCGACACTTGTCTCAGATTTTTAAATCCTAAAAAAGCTAATGCAATTCTAGTTATTGTTGCGACTTATTTCTTTCAATATATAATCATTTTAAATTTGGTGGGGGTATTAAATCATTCTTGTTAATTCCAGTCGATTCCATATCCAGTCTCACAGTCTATGTTTATTTAGGTGAAATTTTTTATATTTGCCTCCGTCCATTCTCTTCTTTACTACGTACATATATATGCATTGTGTGGGTTGTTTCTGTTGTTGTTTCATGTTTGTATGTAAGTATATATTTTGTATGTAGGTAAGAAATAAATGGAATTTCGTATTTCTCTGTTTGCTGTTAATTGGTGCGCGTGTGCGTGCACATACATATACAACTGGCTGTACTGGTGTATATATAGATCTATGCATGTATATGTTTTTATGGATATTAAGTGGATTGTGAGAGAATGTCGATTGTTCCACATCCATTATAATGGAGATGATGTAACTGTCTGTAACCAAAACTATGTTACCACTGACATCACAATTTCCTAAATTATCTAAGTTATATTCTCAACAATTATGAAAAAAATCATTTAATCTTAATTAGCATCTTATTTATTAACGATGTTTCTATTAAAGTCTAACTAAGTTAGATTTACTTCAAAACAACCCATTTTATTGATGCATTTAAAACCCTGAAATATGTCTTATGACTCTTTAAGAAATAAAGATTTACATAGTATATGGTGGGAATAATTTGCATAATTACTTTGACAAAACTGGGTTTAATTAATAATTATATACTGTTATAATTATGTATGATTTCTAAAACGATCATGTTATTTTCAAACGTATCAAAAGCAATACTATATATAGTTTTATATAGAAATCAATTAAGATAACATTAAACTGTGTAATATTTTTATATTCATTCTCATTTAGTTTTGTTAGTCATTCTAATTTAATATACTATTTTATTACATTAAAACTTAAATACTTCTGCTCAGGGGGCACAAACTTTTGCAAGTAGGTGTAATGTAGACTAATTAGTGTGTATTTGCGCGCGCGCGCGCGTGTGTGTGTGTGTGTGTGTGTGGTTATGTTTACATCCGGTGTTTATGATCTGTTTAATGATGGTTTATTTATCAATGAAATATTTTTTCTTTCATTAGAAGTCGTAAATAACAATCTGTCGGATAAATCGGCATTACTTTAAAGACTGTGTGCAGCCGCTTTAATTTCTTTGAATTGCTATTAGAATCTTTATTCATTTTGAATATTGTTTAAACTTTTCAAAAGTACAGGACATTCCTTGTAAAATTGTATTGCATAACTTACATCACATATATTTGTATTTTGAGACCCACTTGTCGTGAGTTCACTAAAATCAGATAAGGTTGGTATATCTATAAGATTTTATGCAGTTTTTGCTTTTAATTATTTTTGTTATCATTTTGGGTACTTCTTGTAAGGCGTAAGTCAACAAGCTCGTCTCTTTAGTCGATTTCTGAATGCAAGGATTTTGACCCATCCTTCATTCACGATTATTGTGACCTTGTTCCAAACTTAACTAAGTTTGTTATATATATATATATATATATATATATATATATATATATATATACTCTTCATATAAATCACTGGAGCATTTTCTTTGTGACAAAATGTTTACAAGTAGAAAAGATAACAGTTTGGCATAGTTAGAATTCTTTCCATCCAGAATCCCAGAATTTTTCAACGAGTAATTTTTCAGACACCTCGCGTGGTGTAAATGATAGTGAGTTAGGCTGACAAGCATTGTTAGTGAGTTCGATTCTCATTGGGTTCCCATATACATTCAGCGTACTCTAATCCCCGCCGACAGAGTGATAGACTTACATCAGTCAAAAAAAAAAGTGGAGACCACTATAGAGAATAGAACTCATATCACTGACACGGAGGGGATGACACAAGGTCAGTTTTTAAGCGGAGTACATCAAAGGCCGGGTTAGCTCAGTCGGTAGAGCGTTCCTGGTTCGATACCGGCCCTCGCCAACTCAGCGTATGAGTAGCACAGGGATCTGTGCAGTAAAGTAAGGAGCTGATGGTAGGGGTGGCGCTCCACCTCAGACGCAAAACAATCTCCTTGGTTTCGCACTAGTCAAAAGGGGATAGACTCCCTCGCTGATTGGCTGATACCGACTTTAGGCCACCTCGACGACTTTACTTACATCATTGTAGCTCTCTAACGGTTACGTAATGGCTGATTTTAGAACAGTTGAACTAACCGAATTTAATATTGATTGATTGATTGATTTTAACAGCATGTCAGTCCATAAAGGATCATCCTATGCCTAGAGGTTAGAGAATCGCGTTCATTGTATGTTTATATTTACATTTCTGTAGTTGTTCCTTCAGAGATTTTTTGCGCATGATCCTATCAAATACGAATAATTTGCAAACGGATCAACTTGAACCCTGTAACCGAACCGAAACCACGTCACTGATTACGTCACATAACCCAAAATCGTCAATTCATAAAAACAAACAAACTTATATACACTCAAAATTTGAGCATGCAAACTTAGACGGTCCTTATCGTATTTTTGTAGTAGATACTATTACACCAGGTCAGTGTGAACCTGGGAGTAATGACAATGATGAGCTACTCCACACTCCCTAGATCACCATCAGATTTAGTTTAGTGTCCGATCTCATTTTGAGGATATAGTCAGGAATGGGTGTCTCTGCAGAGAAATGCAAGCACAGAGAAATGCTAGTGAATAAACCAATCTCATAAGTAGGAATATCAAATAGATGAAGATGAAGAATGAAAAACGCCCAGACGCAGGAAAGGTTGAGTTGTTTCGATAAGAGATAATAAGCGGATAAGAATGGAGGTGGAAAGGGAGATAACTCGAGGCACGGCTTATTAATTTTGGCGGTATTTTCACTCGGTCAGGTGTGGTTGCAATTAGATCCTGAGGGTTAAATTAGCGTAAGAGCGACATTATAACTTAGTTCTCTAAATACAGGGCGGGAACAACCAGACAAATTAGTCTATTTACAAAGATAAGTGTCATAATTGCTCGGGAAGGTAACTAATAAATTCGACACAAGTCTTCAGTCAGATGTTAACTCCCGAGAGAGACCTACCACCTTTTTCTTTATTTTGACAAATAACAATGGTGGAACTGGTACTTGTTTTCCCTACAAATGGTGGAACTAGTACTTCCGGTTTCTTAAAATTCAAGATTCAAATTGTAATAATCTATTAATAATAAAGATTCGGTCTCTATTTGTCTGTAACCAAAACTACTTCACATTACCCCAAATTGTCAATTCATAAAATAAAGAACAAACTTATATATACTCAAAATATGAGCATGCAAACATAGACGGTCCTTATTGTTTTTTTTAAACAAGTTTTGATAAATACATGACCGGGGTTATGTATTTATATATAGTTTATTCAATTTTAATATATATTCAAAGTTATCTAACGTATAGAGTTTTACGAGAAAATTATTCACAAACAAGAAATGGAGATTAACTAAAGTTTACAAATTAATAAATACCAACGATTTTGTGTAAAATTTACGTGTAAAAGATTCCAAATAATTATTTAATTAATAATTAATAGATGCACACAACATTTTATTTGAGGGAGATAAAACTAAGTTTCCATTTCAAATTGTCTTATTTCTTTTACTCCTTTGATAAATTTGATGATTTCGCTTACTTATAATACAAACCCTGACACTGAATTTTTAACTTCCACCCCTCAAGCAAAATCTTTCAAAAAATAATTTTAACCCCACCCAGAGGGAATTTTTTGTTTTGCTTGTACATTTAATAATTTAGATGCTCACAATTACAGACGAGTCATATCATCGAATTCAATGCACAATATATATTTTGTACGTGATTAGAACGGAGGTTCTCATTGCATAACGATTTTCGTCGTGGGAAGTGAACGGCTACTTCAAATTCTGAACTAGGCTGTTTGCATTCCCCAATAGTATTAATACCATTGGGAAATAAATAAATCCAACTACCCTACCTCCCCAACTATGGTAAATAGTAAGACAGACTGGACTCATTAACCTTAATAAAGCAACGGTTTAGAAGAAGAAAAAAACTGAATTAAAACCAGTTGTAGACTGGTTATTCCTGTCCCCACAACGAAAACCAGGTTACGGGACCCGTGAGAGGGATTAGGAAACATCAAACAAAGATATGTAATTTTGCACATGGGTATATATCGAACAAACCACACGCTTCTAATATCAGTCCTTTCCCTCCCTCCCTATCATCTCTCGATATATATATATATATATATATATATATATATATATATATATATATATATATATATATATGAATAAATAAAACGTTCTAAATACGTTTTTTATTAATCAGAAATACTGGACAGTAGATCAGGATAATACCTAGAATAAATAAATGTCTAGTTTTATTCCTGATAATTTCATTACAATTAGTTTCATATAAATATTGTAAAACTACAATTATTAGATGAGTCATGGGGATATAATGGACGAAGAAGGACGAATAAATATTCAATATTCTTCGTACAATGCAAAAAAAAGACGGACTGGCAGAGTAATGGAAATAGAAGGGCAAGATAGCATTTTTTAAATCGCATTCTACTATTACAAAGTATATACAAATTGTGAATGAATTAGTTCTATGTTATTTGGTGGGACCTGTTAAACTTCACTAATTGCTGCTCTTGAACAGAAGAATGCCAGCATTCATGGAATTTTGTAAGAATTTAGTTTTCATCAGATAAGTCTCTCCATATCTTAGAGACTTTGGGGACGGATTTAGTCTTTAGCCTGAGAAAAGTGCTAGTGAATTATGTATATATATATATATATATATATATATATATATATATATATATATATATATATATATATATAAACTCAAATGGCACCACAAACATAAAAAGACAAAAAAAAAAGAAAGAAGTGATGGAAAAAATAGAGTAAGAAAATTGAATTATGTATTGTTTTATTTTATTTTAATATAATATATATATATATATATATATATATATATATATATATATATATATATATATATATATATATATACGTGTATATTTGTGTGTATAGACACACATGCAATTTTAAAACAGATTTTATAAGCCAAAATACAATAGCTATTTTAAATTTAACTGTGTAGCATCCATCAACTTAAATTACGATATTGCTTCTTGTTTGTAAAAGTAAGAATAATGAATTATTTAACTAACGCTGACCACCCGAAAAATAAAATAATACGCAGAACCTACAATCTCTGATCAAAATTAAACAAACGGGCATTATTCTTATTCAAATAAATTAAAACTTGGACAAATTATTTTCTCAGAGAAGTAGAACGCACATTATCAAACCCCTACTTGTTTAGCAACCGGAGATGCATAACTTCGAGCAATAAAACTACGTTAAAACCGAAGAAATCAAACTACGCGTTAAACAAACATGCGATCTTCATAATCATTCAGTAATCTTATACCATCTTGTCACTTGTCACTTATACATCAGATTCTTGGTGAGGATAATATTATACGTAGCATTAGAACCCATGGGATTCAGCATGGTGGTTGTACAGCAAGGTAGATCGACCCAAAAGAGGGTAATCGGTGTGCTTCATCCAATGCTGGCAAGATGGACCTCATATGTCAACAGCCACGATCAAGCAAGGAACGCGTTCTGCTAAGATTGAATCTCCGGTCCGAGTGTTCGAAATATCAGCTACAGAACCCAAATCCAAATCCAATACAAAGTTACTTAGAGGTAAAAAAAAATCAACATTAAAACTTTTAACGTTAAAAGATTAGATAGAATAAATCAACTATCCAAGCGTACAGAGTCTACTACTGATCAGAATATAAACGTTGAAGAACATTGATACTACCATATCGAGCTAGAACTAAAATATCATGAAACTGGTAATGGATGTGATTTTGTGTCGGCATCTGAATAGAAAATCCCCGCCAATACCGCCATAGGTGCTATAGAAATGCTTCTCAGAAACTTGTGCTTTAAAATCACTAAATAGCATAGAGAATATACTCACGAGAATGATGTGTGGCACATTTACTTGCAACCCCTGCACATCAATCGTTTCCAAATCGTGATACAAATCATCTGTGATGAAATGCACACCACAGTATTTTACAATGGGCTATATTGCCTAATCTGACACATTTCCAAACACAACCTCCTGATCATTGAGGCAAACGTTTGTTCCAAATCTCTTTAGTCAGATCTTTGCCTTGAAGAGAACTAAGTGAAACTTTTAGTAGGTATATCTGACTCATTAGGTTTATATATATATATATTATATATATATATATATATATATATCAAATTATGTTGATAGCATGGATTCCTTTGACACTCGCCACCCCTCACTAGCGAGTATCGCTCTTGGCACGAATTCTGACCGACATGGTGTCTGCTTTGCGAAGCACGGATTCCCATTTACCTTTTTCTTCAAGCGATTTGTAGAGTTAGTGTAGCCATACAATAGTACTGACTCGAGCTCAGCTTTGAAGAATTCCCATTTTATCTTATCAGAGTACAGATTTTGATGTAACCGATAAACAGTCGATGCCGATGTTAACGTCGCTTTCTGTAGATGATATATAGCTACCGCGATCTTTAAATGTTCTACTAATTTTAGAGGTCTGCTATTTAATGTGGAGATGACACCATCTTGTTTGAAACGCATAAACTCAGTTGGATGTGAGTTTACGAAGAGCTGTATACTTCAGGCTGTGCAGCAGACATTCGGCTTGCACAAGCTCTCGATCATCTGTGCAGTCGGCGTCCATGATATTTTCGGCCGGATATCGTTTGATTCTTGCCTTTTTAGTATATATATATATATATAAAGAGAGAGAGATATAAAAGAGAGGGAGAGAGAGGGAGAGAGAGAGAGAGGAGGAAGGGGAGAGAGAGAGAGGAGAGAGAGAGAGAGAGAGAGAGAGAGAGAGAGAGAGAGAGGTAGATTTGTAATGGTTGAGAGATAAATATTACTTTCGCGATTTTATTAATGAAGCTGAACTTAATTAAACCGTAAATTTGTTTCGTTTGATCTTTGAATTTATGTAAACAAATATTCTGAAATTGATAACCTTTTAAAATGTTTGAATATATTTTTACATGAACGAATGAATAAATGAATGAATGAATGAACATCTTTTTTAAACATTAGGCATATATAGAGATATATGTGTGTTTATGTGTTTGCATGCATATATATGTATCTGGATCTTCCTCCTCTCTCTCTCTCTCTCTCTCTCTCTCTCTTCTCTCTCTCTCTCTCTCTATATATATATATATATATATATATATATATATATATATTCCGCACTTTTTGGTACAGTCGATAGGAAAGAATTGGTGCATCAAGGAATGCCACGAACCCAATCAGCGACCGACCTCAGGAATTTTGAATTCAGAGTTATCCCTCTCCTAGACTGGTTATCTACTCAAGGTTAAAGAGCCCAGTCTGCCCTACTATTTTACCCATAGCTGGGGGGAGAATATATGGATTCATACCTTTCCCAAGGGTATTAGCGCTATGTGAAATGCCAACAGCTTCATCAAGGGATTGAACCGACGAGTCCATTTTCCACGACTCTAACCACTAGCCCACAAGCCTTCACCACTATAAACAAATCACTGTGTTGGTTTTTCATTGAATGAACACTCATCCGTCGAAAAATTAACGAGAGAGTCCATTTTTGTTATTTTTTAAATTTTTTATATATATATATGGTCAATGACGAAATTATTCGTACACCCATCAATTTTGAATATTTCCCAGAATCGATTGCCCGTATTATACTAGGTTTTTATATGTTGATAATTATCAACAAAAGATCTTTCAGAACAACAGGTTAAATAAAACAATTTTAACTGGCTAATTATGCAAAATTGGAAAATACAAGATTACAGTAGAAAATATAATTTTAAATTTAATGGTTACATAATCATTTTATCAGTGAAGCCTTCTATTCGGTAGAATATTTGTGATAATTCCAGCAAATAACATTACACGGTGCATAGAGAGTCGCCATTGTAATTCTAACGTTAACAACATGATAGACGAAGGAGCTTAGCGTTAACTTAAGACAGAATTATTAACTTCTACGGACCGGGAAATAGTTATAGCAGTATTTCAAACCTGTTAGCTATCCCTAGATTTACGGTACAGTCCGTTATAAAGAATTTTAAACAGTTTGGAACGACAGAGAATGTGCCTGGGCGTGGAAGAAAACCCAAATTGTTACCGATGTAGCGTTAGTTTCGTATTTGCCTGGGAGAGTTGTCTGCCCGTTTAGTTTGCTGGTGCCCGCTAGGGGGCCGTTTTATATTTAAGCGGCTGGTTCAAACGCTTCTCTCTCTTTTCCTGGTTCCTCGACCTACGAGACACATGGGGTAGATTTTGGTCTACCCCTTCTCGTGGGCATCGCCCCCTTACATTACTGTAAGTGAATATTACAGCATGGACTATTCTTAGTCTCATGTCTGTACTTTTATGTATATCTTGTACCATTCATGAATGTGTATTTATCTTTCTACAAGTAACTTTGTTTTACCTATGTATTATGTATCTTGTTATATCCATGTGCTGTATAATTATTAAATGTTTTGTTTATCAAACCTTTGTCGGAGTCTTGTATTCAAGTATATGTAACTTTGAATTCTTTCTTACACGGAGAACTGCACGAAATCGGTGTGGCGAGGTTAATATAAAGCTCAAGTTGTTTAGAAGGACATCGAAAAAAGTTTAGATACTATGGGTATCAGTGTAAGTACTGGCACAATACAACGTTGTTTAAATAGAAATGGGTTGTATGGAAACTGACCACGACGAACCCCTCTTCACAGAGCATGTCCCGTTATTGCTTGGTTTAATTTTGCAAAACGGCATGTCAACCCGTATCTGTTTATTGATGGAAAAGAAGGAGGAGCTCTCAAAGTAGAACGAGAAGAGACTCTTTGGTTTGAATTCAGAGTTTTCCTTCTCCTAGACTGGTTGCCACACCATGGTTAAAGAGCCCAGTCTGTCCTACTATTTATCCTTAGCAGGGAGAGAATTGTTGAATTCGTATATTTTCCAAAGTATTAGCGCTATTTGAAATGAAAACAGTCACGTCCAGGATTTGAACTCGTCTCGCCGTGTCCATTTACTACGACGGTAACCATTACACCACACGCTTCCAACTTGGAATTCTATCTACCTAACCCTATCCCTAATTTGCTTATTTTTTTCTTTTCTTTCTTTCTTTCTTTCTTTCTTTTCTTTCCTAATTTGCTTAAATTCTTTTTTCTTTTCTTTCTTTTCTTTCTTTCTTTCTTTCCGTATATTCCTTTTATTAATAAATTATACTATTTTTTAATCATATATTTAAAAAAAAATGGTTTATATTTAATTTGTCCATAAGTTCAATAAATTATTTTCAAATTTATATAATGCTAATTTTTTAAAATAAATGTATAAAGATATCTTTTAGTAGCAAAGTTAGAAGAGTGGCTTTTCGTCGGCATTAGCCGGGCAACAAGGGAGTCTATCCCCTTATACAGCACTAGACAAGGGAGTCTATCCCCTTTATACAGCGCTAGACAA